>CM031235.1:941261918-941861918 GCA_018340775.1 Taxus wallichiana var. yunnanensis | reverse complement strand
TTCAACGTTGGTTTCACGCATCTCTAGCTCGGAAGGGTCCACCTTGCACTATCCACGACTGTGCATTGTTCGTTTTTAGTCGACTTGCCTTGTTTTTGCTCGAGGATTGCTTCTTTGTGGACAATATTTTGCATTGACAAGCTTGGGCCCTTCTCAGCACAGCTCGTGGATTCTAGTTTGCAATCTTGTGCTCCTACAGCACATCTTTTGCATCATCCTCTGCATTTCCCTCTGGAATTTTGCTCCACGTCCATGGACGTTTGGTTCTCTGGCCTCCCGCTCCCATTCCGTGACCGTTCGCACACAACTCCTTCCTACACTCACGTTTAGAAGCTCGCATTTCATTGTTGGTTGCTTCCCCGCCGTGTAACTAGTTCCCTTGTTGGACGTGTTGCATTGCATTTGGCTCATGCGATCTGTGCACACCGACCCATTTCCCAACGCCGAACCTCACCCACCTCCGCTGCTTCATAACGTCTTCTCGCCTACATTTTACATGGACCTCTCGTGAATCTATTTTTCTCCAAAGCATGTGCTCCCTCTCTGGACATACTACACATGTTGTACGTAGCACGTGGATTTGGAGAATACTTGGGGATTTTCGGACTGTTCAACGCCTTTTTGTTGGTCGTGGCATCTCCTCGACAATACAAAGCACCTCAACGTGGGCCCCCATTCAATCATTCCTTTTAGGAATTGTTTTCTGGATAAAACATCACCTTATTTTTAATGTTTTAGGGTGATTAAAAAAAAATTATTTCATTCATGGCATGTTTTTGTGAGGATGTTTTGGCTTGTATTAAATCCCCTCCTACGCTTGTCGAAGACGGAGGGCGAGGTTTGGGGTTGGCAGGAGGCTAATCCCCCTCACAGTCAAAACAAACCCTATCTAAAATTTTGTGTCGTTTCCAACGGTACCCACATGACACCCTTTACACCAATTTCGGGCACTTTTTAAATTAGTTTGCAGCGTTTATTGACTTTTTCCATCAGTTGTGGGAATCGTTTTAATGCTATAACTTTTGACTCGCTGCTCATTTTTGAGCGCTTCTTTAGTCAAAGTTGTATGATTTTTCACACATTACATGATGGCATTGTCAATTTTGTAAATGCACTACTTTTATAAAGTGCCGCATTCAGGGGTTAACTATACTCTTGGGCCTTCACACGCGAGATGCATTATCGCACCGAGTCGACGTCTTGCATTTGTGCATCTTGCATTTTTCATCATGGAGAGTACTCTTTCCAGACTTGAGTGTCGTAGGATCGCTTTACAGCCTCCGCCACTTCTCACCAGGAGAGGGAACTATTCAGCTTGGTGTGCTTCCATGGAACGTTATTTCACCCACGAGGGTCTTTTACCCTTCTTGCTTGGGCAGTTCTTGCACCCGCTGATCATCGTCATCTAGAGGACTTCCTCGACACTTGTGACCACATCTTTGGTCACATGATGATGCATGTCTCCAGATCTCTCTAGTTTCACGTGGCACACTCAGATCCACCTCACCGTGTCTGGAGCATTCTTCAGTCCTTCTATGGAGACCCTTCACATACTGCAGTCATTGTTACTGTTGTTGATTCAATTGTCTCCTCTTCTTCATGTGATGACAGTTCCACTGACATAGACTTGCTTGATTCTACTTCTGATGACAAGGATTGTGCACCTGTTCTGATGTCGAGAGTACTATAGAGGACTCTTCTCCTCTTTCTCTCACTATTCTAGACATTATTGACACACCCCACATCTCATCGATATTGAAAGCAGTCTCATACTCAATCTCATACATTCATCACACCCGCCTCCTTTCCACTTCCTAGTATGTGAGGCCCCTTTCACTCCTCTACCTTCATTGGATGACTCATACCTATCTGACATCGCTCTTCTGTTTGTTGAGCCCCCTCATTGGGACGAGTATCTTCCTAACCTTAGTCATCTTTTCACAAAGCCTACTTGTGATGCACTACAGGTACCTCATCCATCTACTGGTGTTTCGAGAGGATTTCATCATCTCTATTATTGAGAGTGCCCCTTTCGGGAATCATGTCACTTCCACATTTCTAGAGACCTTCATTGATCCACCCTCGCCTATGGATCCCTTTTTTGTTGTGGAGGATGTTTTGTTCCCTTCACATCACTTGGACATCCTTTCTGTAGGTGTTCCTCTTTTCACTCGACGATTCTGCGCACGTGGCATTACCTTGGTTCCTTGGCACTCACTGCTAGACCTATGTCACACTTCCATGCACCAGACTTAGAGTTCTTCATGTTGTTGCCTTCGGTTTCCTTTGTGGAGTGGGTAGACTTCCAAAGCACTCCATTTTGTCCTTCCTAAGGGTAGGCACACAGTTCGTTGCGGGTGGCTCTTCTTCAGTCTAGAGGCAGAGGATCTCATCATCAACATTCTTTTGGGAGACTTCCTAGAGCTGCAGAGTTCAGATCCATCCATGGCATCTTCTGCATTCCTCTCGTCTCCCTCTTCTTCTCTCTTCTTCTTCTTTTGAGAGATTGCCTCTTTGTACATGGGTACCTTTTCAGGCTCGTCTAGAGCTGGGACCCATATTTGGCATCTTTCTTAGATTAGAGAGTGTTTTGTTCTCTTGTGGTGGATGTTTTTCCCACTGGGTTTTCCTTCACTGCTTGGGACCTTTTTCTTGTACATGGGTACCTCATCAGGCTTTGTGTGGGACCCATTTCTCATTTTTGACTTGCCGCCTCATCCTAAGTTACGATGAAGGGGGGTGTTGGTGTGTGTATTTTCCACATCATTAGGTGAGTCATCTCACTTAGGTGAGATCATAGGTCCATGTGTCATTTAGGGGTCATTATGAGATTCTCTTACGCATCAGTGCATTAGCATGTTAGTGTGTCATATGCGTCATTAGGAGTTACACTTCTATTCTGGGAATGTAACTCCCCCTCTCTACTTGAGTTGTCATGATTGCAACACTGGGGGTTACTCAGCACCTCCTATATGTACACCCCATTTGATCTATGAGATAGAGGAGAGTTTTATGGCTTAACCAAGTTCTGCCCATGTTTCAAATCTTTGCATGCACATTTGGTTGATGCTCACTCCTCCTGAGATCTCTTCACGCTATCGTTCGCATGTCCGTTGATGTGCACGTCGTCCCTCATGATCCTCGCCTTGCGGGTTTTAAACCCTCTTTCAATTATCCTTCTAACCTCAAATTCGTCACACATTCAATCCGTCTAATCAAAGAGTCATCCAATGATAGAGCCATCTAACCAAAGAACCGTCCAACCACTAGCCGTCTAACCCAAGAGTTATCTAACCCCAAAGCCATCCAACCTAGATCCATTTAACCCTAACCCATCTAATATCGATCCTTCAAACATAAGATTTTTCCCTAAGAAGTCATGGATTTTGGAAATTAGGGTAAAAGGTTATAAATTCAGCCAGATTCAAAAAAATGGTGCAAATTCTTTGCTTGGCTAATTTGGAAAATAAAAAAAAATGAAGGGGTTTCTCGCATCGCTTAAAATAAGGGTATGTATGTGTTATTTACAAGTTATTTAGTCTTATAGAATTTGATAATTATGTTTTTCATACTATTCTTGAACTCTTTGTACTATGTGTAAAAATTTAACTATATATAAAATTAATACTATATATGTAACAATTTTATAGAATTATATAGAAATTTCAGAAATTCCTTCAAAAATAATCAATTTAAAGATATCGATGATCCATTATATGTTGAGGAAAACATTTCGTCCCTTGATGACATAGAAGTACAAGAAAATTCATCAAATTCTCATGATACACCAATAGAGGAAGCTTCTACTCCAAGGTCTATTCTAGAAAAAAGGAGACATGAGAATCAAGATATTCTGTTAAGAGCCCAGATGCAGAAGTTGAACCTAACTCCAAAACAAAGAAAAAAATGTTAGAAGAAAGAGGAAAAACTGGACAATTGGAAGGACTTTCCAATTTGAATGGGCTGTAAAATATCTATTTATTGAACATGTGTACACTAAAAATGGTAATGATATTCCAACACAATGTCAATGAAAAATATGTGGTTAGAAATAGGGGAATAATCACACGATGCAGCTCAAATTGGACACAATTGAAAAGCACTTTGGGAAAATATACATTTCCCAAAAGCAAAAGGATGGCAGCATAGTCAGAACATGTAAATGGAAATATGTAAAAGAGTTTCTACATGTAAAATACGTAGAAGAATATGAAAAGAAACAAAAACGTATGAAAAATCTAAATGAAAAAGGTGGCACCATAGTAGCAAGATTGAGAAAAGCTATGGAGGCAAAAATGCATGCAAAAGTATTCATTTTGCTATCGTATTCCATATATTGAAAAGGGGAAGACCCATGTTAGATTTCAGAGAAAATAAAATTATGTATCAGGTTATTGGTTTATAGAACGTTCCTCAATCTCATTGGTCAAATACCAGTGGTGGGAAATTACAAAATTTCTATCTCTGGTAGAAAAGGAGGATCTGAAACAGTGTGTTCAAAAGGAAAAGTATATTTCCCTTTCAATAGATGAGGTTACTACAATGGATAATACTTCATGGATTTGTATTCATGTTTACACATTTGCTAATGAAGTAAGAACTCCCACCTCTTAATAATTCATAAAATGACTGAGAATTATAATTATGAAAATATTTATAAATTGGTGGTCTCAAATCTGAAGGATATCGCGTAATGGATGAACTTTTCATTGCAACAAAATTATTTTGTATAGGAACCGATGGTGCAGCTATAATGCAGGGATCATGAAAATGGTCTCGTGTTTGACTTCAGAAAATTGTTGCTCCTTATATGATTTTTATCCATTGCATGGCTCACAGAATGAATATAGCCTAAAAATTGTGAGCACATTTGAAAATGTAGCTAAAGTGGAGGAATATGATACGTGATTTGCATGCTTATTATTCTAGTAGTCCAAAGAGATTTTTAGAATTTTAGAAATTTGTAATTGGAATGACAAAGGGAAAAAATTCTCAAAGATGTAGATACCAGATGGATATCTATGTATGAACCTTCCTGTAGAATATTTGATGAATATCCTTCATTGATAGGATTTATGTATAAATACCATAGGGATGTAGATAAAGCTAAAGATCTATTGTGTCATCTAACAGACATAGAAACTTTACTCACACTCTGTGGTATTTTTCCCATGTTGAGGGAGCTTAATATTTTAACGAAGCATGCACAAGATCATTCTTTCTACATAACAGACTTCATAAGACTTAGAAGACATGTGTGTTGGAGTCTTGAAATTTTATATATTTTCAGATGGGAGTTTTTCAGGGTGTTTCTTTTGAAAACTAGAATGCATTGATAGACTTGAAAAATCCTATGTGCTTCTTAAAATACAATATACATGATCATCTATGTATAACAACACATGGGAAAGATATTCCACTTCATACGTTCCAAAAAAGAGTTGATATGGCTGGCTCAGAAATGGAAGAAGTAAGAGTGACATGAAATTTATATGATGTAGTATTATTGGAAACTAGGAATAAATTGAGAAAGATATCTGAATCTTTATCTAAAGAGAGATCGAGAAAGATTCAAAAAATAAATACTTGAAGCAATGGGAGTTGTAAATCCATAGTTTTGGAATTTTTCTAGGTGGAAAACCTTATACATCCATTAGTCCTTTATTTTTCAAAAACATGAGTGATCTAACTAACCATTTCTCTAAGACTGAAGAGATAAACAAAGTTTCTGTAGAAGGTATTTTATAAAGAAAAATACTTAGTTCCCAGTCAATGGATTATGCTAATACTATGATATGAAAAGTTTAGCTTCTACAAAACCCATAGGAATATGGTGCCATCAAAAGGATTTGGAAGGATATTTTTTCCAGTAGTATTCTACGTGAAGATTTGAGTGAGTATATTAAGTTGTATGAACTCTATCAAACAATGATTTTGGGTTCTGTGGAAGATGAGAGGGTTTTTAGTGCACTATCCTTTTTAAAGTCAAAAGTTTGAAACAGATTGGATAGGAATCTAGAAAGCTATATGAGGTTGTATGTATCACATTACTCAGTGGAGTCTTTTCCTTATGATAGAGCACTCACATTATGGAATTCACTAGTAGAAAGAAGAGGAGTTAGTAATATTTTGTTTGACCCGGGGGATCGAGACACATCCACAAGATCATGCTACAGTTGATTTCCAAGACACAAATGAAAGTGTTGCTCCAAGACTATTCGAATTCACATAGATTTCATTTCTTCTATACATTATTGAGACTATTTACAATAATTTGATGTAATATGTATTGATGTATTTCATACAGAGATTACAAATTTCAATAAATGCAATATTACATTTGTCTTTATTTGATCCATTGCCATTGGAACATTGTCACTATCATTTTCTTGTATCCCATTTGTTTTTTATATTTGGTTTTCAGACTGAAATAAGGACATATTTTTTTTATATATCGTTAATTGAATTTTTTTTTACATCTGCATGAAATCGAAACGTAAATATTTTAAACAAATGAAAGTGTTGCTCGGACTATTCAAATTCACATAGATTTCATTTCTTCTATACATGTTGAGGCTATTTTAATAATTTGATGTAATATGTATTGATGTATTTTATACAAGATTACAACTTTCAATAAATGCAATATTGCATTTGTCTTTATTTGATCCATTGGAACAATGTCACTATCATTTTCTTGTATCCCATTTGTTTTTTATATTTGGTTTTCTGACTAAAATAAGGACATATTTGTTTTTTATATCTGTTAATTGATTTTTTTACATCTGCATGAAATCAAAAACGTAAATATTTTAAACAAACAAAATCATGAAAATTTAAGCACCATTTACGTAAAAAAATAAACATAAACATAATTTGTATTATGTAGAAATCCATTAACAATAAATATAGTTACAATTCCAAAGTACTCTTGAAATTGTTCTCTCATGTGGTGGATTACTTTATGAAGAAAAGTATCAATTCATAAAGCATTTTCGGTCAATACAATTCCAAAAAGGGGGTTGTAAATAACATTTCAAAGCTTCTAGACAAGTTCTTTCATATAAGGACACATTACGAGGGCATCCTCTTTTTTGCCTATGATTTGAATCATAGTTGTCCTTACATGCCACACAGAATAAAAAGCAAAAAAGGGTTGGCCACTATCTTTTAATTCCTATGCTAGTGTCGAATTGTGACAACACACCTGTCACATGGTGAACTTAACTAACATATTGATTTTTTTATGTTGTAGGGAAGCTTGATCTTTTTCTTGCATAAGAGGTAGAGGAATCTGCTCTATTTGTACAAAGCTATCTACGTATAGCTCTTGATGCTTGTAAATCTCATGCTATGGTATTGATATTTTCAAGAATATTCTACTCCTCCCTCGCTACATCTCCTGCTGACAAAAGTGATACATTTGCATCTGTCTTTTCCTTCAGTAAGACTTCTGGATCCATCTTATGCTCCTTGATTATCCTTCTCAATGTATTATTTTGTTTATTTAATACTATGAGTTTTTCCTTCAACTGTACAAATGAATTCTAGGATTTTGCGGGAATTCTTCAAATGTGCTTCAAATATAGCTATTTCTTTCTTTAAATTTTCATATTTTTCTGCAAAACAAAAATATAATTTTTTTAGTCTATTAGATAAGTTGAAAAAATATATTGCAGTGCTTATAATATTAGGATTTTGCATGTAAAAGATGACTCACCAAAACTTTTTCTTTTTCTGCATTTGTCTATTAGCCCATTTTTCTTGTCTTTAGCCCATTTTTTTTAAAGCATTGCTTCAAACATTGATTCCAACTGTTTAACATTATGTCTATAATATCATCATTGTAATCATTAGTATATGAAATTGTCTATGACTGAGCTTTGTTTAGAAAAACTTCATGCCTTGTCGGTTGGCTCTCTATGGTAGTGAACAATGAATTCCTTTGAGCGTGATTATGGTATCGGGTATTTATTTCTTTTATCAAAAATTTAGCTCTCCTCTCCCAAGACCGCACCAAATCCACATCAGACATTACAAATTCTTGAATTATTTCCCCCATACTATATGATATCATATTTTCTAATATAAAATATGTCTTTCATCATCTATTTGTGGAGATTTTCTTGGAGGAGGAGGAGAGTCCTTGTCTTGTACTTCATGCACATTTTGTTGTGGTTGTGGTGGAGGTGGAGTAGATTGAATCATATCATGGGTGTCAAAATAGTTACCCTTGTCTGCATCACCACTATCAAAGCCCAAATACTCCTCATCAAGGGCGATGTTGTTGAAAAGTTGTGTGGTCATTACACTTAAAACACCACCTAGTGAGAGTCCAGGAAATTTTGTGGTTAAGGATGAATTGTTCTAACCAAGTCTATAGGAAACCTTATATTCTTTGCCTGAAGATATTCTTTTTGTTTGGATTGTACATGTTGGCGGTATTGGTGGCCTCCTTGCAAGTGGAATGTTCTTAGAAGCCATATTACCTGCAAGAAGCAAACAACAAATTGTTAGAAAATTATCATTATACGGTTGGGCCTTGTAAATGCTAAAAATTGTAACTAAACAAAACATGCTAAATATTATATATTACAATTTACCTTGCATGTTCGAGAGATGCAAACGTGACATTTTGATCTTGATCGGAATGAGTTTGATCTTCATCACTAGTTTCAGTAGTTTCTTAATACAATAAATGTAGAAAAGAAGAGTAGAAATATTAAAAAATAGTACTACTTACATAATCTATACTTGTTATTTGAATTAGTTAATTATATAAAAAGAAAAATTCATACTTGTAGTTAAATGTGATGGTAGACATGATGCACATACCAACCCCCTAGGTCGTTTTTGACGAGGAACTTGTATTGGTGTTGATTCTATTGAATCCATGTCAGAATCCACAGAGACCTCTGGAGGGGATTTACCTCGAGCAATTGCTTCCTTATGAGATGTTGTAGCTATAATTATTCTCTGCAAAATAAAATCTTACTATTATTATTTTATTGAAAAATATTGAATAAGAAATTGTTATAATAAAAAAACTGTAAAAGTAGTTGTTACTGTTGTTCTTCAAGAGTGAGACCAATCATTTTATCATTAATTGTAGTTGGAATTTTTTCTTGCTACAATTCAAAGAAAGCTTCTTGATAGAAAACAAGAATATAATTGCAACAAGAGAATACAATCTTGGATTTATCAGATAGATTGGCATTGTAGGCGAGAGACATCTGTTTTTATTCGGTTGGACAAATATGTGCACCAATCAAATTGTTGACTTGCTAGTGTCCGCAATATATATTGAACTACCAATCTGAAGAATGTCGCACATCTAACTTGTAATACAATCCGCCTGAAAAAGTGATGCGACTACAAGAAAGAATTGGTTTGTAATACTGGAGAAGAAGGCCTCTTGTTTTAATGTTATTAACACAAATTTCTCAAACTTG
Source organism: Taxus wallichiana var. yunnanensis (assembly GCA_018340775.1). Lineage (NCBI taxonomy): Eukaryota > Viridiplantae > Streptophyta > Pinopsida > Cupressales > Taxaceae > Taxus > Taxus wallichiana. The sequence goes on along the minus strand of CM031235.1, from coordinate 941,852,466 downwards.
GCCCCACTCAATAAAATTATTCTTCTGAATGAGAGTATTTTTTCCACGAATTGGTGTATAGGTTATACTCAAACTACTAATGATGTTCTAAATCCTAGACTCCAAGGTTGGGTGAAACCTAGCAAGGAGTGTATTAAGCTTAATTTTGATGGGGGCTCCAAAGGAAACCCCGGAAGAGCTGGTTGTGGGGGTGTTCCGTGATTCGAAGGATAATTTATTCTTGGGTATCACTACAATCTTGGAACACAAACAAATCATTTTTTTGAAGGAGGTTGTGTTTTGGGGGTTTTACAACACACCAATATAGATATTTTAGATTGGAAGTGGAAGGCGATTCATTGAGCATTATCAACAACATTAATGGTAGAGGTAAAAATTCTACATCTATCCAAAACTCTATAAAGAGTATAAAGGAAATGTCAAATTTATTTAAAACTATAGCTTTTAAGCATATCTATAGAGAGGATAATTTTGTGGCTGATTATTTTATTAACATGGGGGTAAATTGTCATGAGTTGACACTAATCAATGAGCGAAGTTCTTGACACTAAATTTTAAAGCACACCTCCATATTTATCAATATGGACACGTCACCAAATAATGTTAGATCATGGTATGTTAAAATCATAATGTGCATAAATCGTATGTATAGTGTGTATTTATTGTGGGATGATGAGAAGATTTGGGCTCAGATTCGCTCGTGTTATTTTAAGGCCATTTAAAAGTGTTCGTTCTTGGAACAATGTTATTATTGGGCTTGCTTGTAGTTTTCTATTTAATCAAGCTTGGGTTTTCTGTGAACTGGTTTTTATGCTTCCAAATGGGTGGATGTCTTATTAGGACTGAGCCTTTTGACTTGGAAGGGGTGAAGCTGAAGCGATGGAGGTGTTCGAGGGCAAGGTTTTCTCATCCTTCCTAAAAAAATTGAAGGCCACTATGAAAATCTCAGTAAATATTTTTCCAGAGCATGGAAAAGTACTAAAAAGGGCCAATCGTAGAAATGAAAGGTATTCATATCAAGCTCACTGTGGATTTTGTTGCTAAGGTGATGGGAGCCTGTCTTTCTTGGAAGGAGGTTTATAAACCCAAGAAGAAAGCCACGGAAAAATTGAATATGTTTCTTAGAGGTGATGAAAAGCTCTCCCACCACTTTGTTGGTTTTCTTTGTTCCTCTCTACCTAGGCCTTATGACGAGGTGGCTTTTACCCTAATTCAATTTCTCACTTTAGAGGGACGTCATAAGTGTATTTACACCTATCATCTACCTATGCTTAATGATTTTCGTCATGGCCATAGCTTCATCTTCTTGTACTTTTTGTTCTACTCTCTTAGCACTTCCATAATTTGATTAGCTTTAAGAATAATAGAGTTGTTCCTCTCCATTAGGGCTTCATTCTTGCCCTTGTTAAAAGAGTCACTCTTGATATAGACAAATCAGGTTCCCTTAAGAAAGATCTTGAGGGTTATGCCAAGGAAGAAGACTCGGACTCGGATGAGGAGGACTCTAGTGATGCCTCAGAATCACAAGAAGGTGATTCATCGAAGGAGGAAAAGGATGTCTTTGAAATAGATGCTGCTCGGAATCTTAGAGAGCTTAAATCCAAGCAGGCTCCTAGTCCTTCTATCAAATCTAAAGGGGAATCTAGTAAATAGGAGAATCAAGCTCCTATTAATGTTCAATTATAACAACAGTTTGAGGCTATGGGACATGTGGGGTCATGTGATAGGTGATAACCATTTGGCTAAGATGACGTTGGATATAGAAGAGCTGAAGGGTGATATGAGGCTTACCAAGAGCTCTTTATAGTTTCGTTTAATGATTGGCACAAAATGAAGTTACAAGTCAAAGAAGAGAAAAAAAATGGTAATGGAGGAGAGATTAAAATTATGAAAGCTAATGTAGTTACCTCATTAATGAGGTGGATCACATTAGATGTATTTTTCATAGCTACATGGAATGGAGTGTGGTTACGGTGAAATCTACTCGCAAAGCATCTCCATGTCCTTGGTCGGTGGTAGACGCTTACAAGCTTGTGGATGATTATGGCAATTCCAAGAAAAGAAAAGTGGATGTTGAAGGGTGTGATCTAGCATCCTTGGGTGTCAACATTGAATCTCTGGCTAAGGAGTGAGCGAAAGTGCTTGATGGCATTGAAAAATCCAAACAGTTATCTTTGTTGGGTTGGCTATTATTACTCTGTTTTACTTTTACTTTGCTATTAGTTTGGTTGTGGTGTTACTGTTGCTGTTATTTTGCTATGTTTTTAACTGATCTTATGGCTCATGGTGGAGCCCGAACATTATTATCGATATATATGTTATCTTTTTATTCTATGTAATGTATCATCTGCTCTTTTGGAGCTTTGACTTATAAGGGGTAGTGTCCCCTCAACCATGTTTTACCTTTAATAAAAAAAGAAGGGCTCTTTTTGAACGATTAAGGGGAGTTGCAATAATAGACAAGAAATGTTAGATGCTTGGGTGGTTGAGTAATGTTAAGAAAAAAAGCATTTTAAAATAATAAACTTACCATCAACCTACACATTGCAATGAGACTCTAAAAACTTTTTTTCTTCATCTGTAAGGACAACCTTTGTAGTAATAAAGTGAATTGCTTTTCGAATGGTAACCCAGTTAACCGATGTACGTCTGTGGGCTCAATTGTGAAAGAAATTTGATTGACTCGGATGCACAAAGAGAACAAAAAATTGTCCCTCATTCTGGTTGTAAGAGGCGAGAAGGTAATCAAGGACGGAAGTATCAATATCGAATTGGGGCATGTTGACAAGCCCAGTAAATTGTGATTTTTCTAGCCATTCCTTTTGTGTATCTTTTAGTTTCATTAGAGCTATAATCTGTGGGCACATGAGGTTTTTGTATTGGAATTTGGGTGTAGGAGTAGATGTGGTGCTTTCCATTGTTGAAATTTGGGAGAACTTTGAAGATTGGAGAGCTCAGAGTGTTGGAAATGTTCGTGGAAAAGTGAAGAAATGAACCCTGTAGGGGTATAGGGGTTTGAATGGTTTAAGGGAAACATGGTGGAAAACTATTGGCTAGATATGATGGATGCCCAACCCATGTTATATGTATGACAAACCCACCCGACCAATCAAACCGACCAACCTAATGATACAACTTGTCAAACCCACACGTCCAACGCATGCGGCCAACCCACCCGACCAACCTAAGTGTTCACCCTCGCAAGCTTTCCGCCCAACCCAGCCATCCAACCTACCCGTCCAGCCCAACCGACCAACCCACCCGATGCAAGACCCACCTAACACACCCGTCAAACCTATTCAATGCAACTATGCATCAAACCCACATGGCCAACCAAGCCGCCCCACACCGCACACCTAGTCCACTCACCCGACCATCGTGCTTGACTAACCCACATGGCCAACCCACCCAACCAACCAATATGCCTCTCCACTCGACCAATCTACTCGGCCAACCCACCTGTCAAACCACCTGACCAACTTTCCTGCCCACACCTTCCCGTCCAAACGGTTCGAACCACCAGTAGACCAACCTGCCCTATCTACCCTGCCTGACCATACTATTCAACCAACCTACCCGGCCAACCTACCTGACCAACTTACCCGACCAGCCTGCTTGACCAACCTACCCAACCACCTTGCCATACCAACTTACTCAACCAACCTACCCATCTAACTATGTGAAACCTCGAGAAAATTTCTCTCGTGAAATCACCTTGAAACGTTTTTCACAAATTTGCCAACGATTTGAAAGTCAATTTTTGAGATTCACCACAAATTATAAAAGAATTTTTTAGAGGGGCTTCTTAAAATGAACCATGTAATACCCTCTTGAATGTGGAATAATAATTTAGGTCTTTTAATGGAGGATTACCTGTAATGGCCATGGGTATGAGGCATAGGCTCCGTGACTTTTCAAATTTCAGATCTTTTTTTGTTTTTTAATTTTTTGATTTTTCTTTTCCTTTTTTTACGGTTTGTATTGTTGGTGTGTGTATTTTCCACATCATTAGGTGAGTCATCTCACTTAGGTGAGATCGTAGGTCCATGTGTCGTTTAGGGATCATTATGAGATTCCATAATGCGTCGGTGCGTCGGCGCATCGTCAAGTGCATCATATGTGTCATTGGTAGTTACACTTCTATTCGGGAATGTAACTCCCCTCTCCACTCGAGTTGTCATGCTTGCAATATTGGGGTTACTCAAAGCACCTCCTATATGTACACCCCATTTGATCTATGAGATAGAGGAGAGTTTAATGGCTTAACCAGTTCTGCCCGTGATTCAAATCTTTACATGCACATTCGGTTGATGCTCACTCCTCCCGAGATCTCTTCACACTATCGTTCACACGTCCGTTGATGTGCACGTCATCCCTCGTGATCCTCGCTTGCAGGTTTTAAACCCTCTTTCATGGTATCAAAGCGGATCTTGTGGATCCATGTACTCATTGGTGTTGCTCGTGCGTGTTTTCTAGCTTCCGACGTGATATTCAGATCTCTTTCAGCATGTGTCATAATGGATATTCTGACCGTGCTCTTCTTGCATTGATTTGGGCATTTATACCTCCGTTCGGGTTGTTCGTGGTTTGTTTTCAGGTGTTTGTGGTTTTTTGGTTTTTACATGTGGTCTTCAGAGGTGGTTTGCATTTTTTGGGTGTTGTTTGAGGACTTGGATCTAAGTTCGAGTGTTTTTTCTTGAGGTTTTGAGAGTTGGTTATGGGCTTCATGATTGGCCTGGTCTACACTCCTTGGGTATTGCATTGGATCTTTAGTTGTGGGGTCATATTGTGTTTGAGTTTGGATGTCCTTGACCGTTCGAGAGTTGGAACTTGTTTTCTGTTTCCATTCGCTCATTCCAGCTCGTGAACCCTACAACTCCATCTGCCCTTGCATCTGTGCCTTCGTGCCTGACCTCTGCGAGCTCTTCCTGTGCTCCCCGTACCTCCCATGCTCGTGTATTCTCTCGGATCTACAACACCAATCAGCTTGTCTTGCATTATTCGGGCTTCACATTCTGAGCTTGCATGCTCTGGTTTGCATCGATTTGGAGGCCTCGCTTATGGTCCTGCGTGCCAAGTTACATTGTTTTTGTTCCTTCAACTCTACCTGCGCTGCTCATTGCTTAGTTTTTTGTTTGAACGTATTGGTCATTTTTTTGGCCGAGCCTCCTACCTTGGTGAACTCACTGCTCCACCTTGGCTCAACGTTTCATTCAAGCTTCTTGAACTTACTCCGCACTTTGTGGACATTCCTACATTCCAGCTCCAAGATGTTTCAACATCTAACAAGCTCTACACAGCTATTACAAAAAACACATTCAACTCGAGCTCCACCTCCTGCATTAGATTTTTCCTCCTGGTCTCATTTTCTACCTCGTGATCTTGTTTCTCAGTAGTGGCGGTTTCATCTCCCTCCAGCTCCTCCACACGTAGCCTTGGGCGTTTCAACCTCTGCAACCTGCGTTTTTCAGCCTTGGGCGCAGTTCCAACCTACAACCCTGCGCACCAATCTATCCACTCCAAAGACATGGCCCCTCTTTTGCCTAGACTTGGTGGATTTTGGAGAATACTTGGTGGATTTTGCACATTGAGACCTATTCAGACGCAACATCTTGGTTCAACTCAACGTGGAACTCAAATCTACACATGTGGCTTCATTTACAGTCACAGCTACTCTCCACATTCCAACGTGGGCCCCCTCCACCTCTTTTTAATGTTTTGAGGTCATAAAAACATTTTCATGGCATGTAATAATATTGGGCTTTTTTTTTTGCTTGTTTAATTAAACCTTCCTACGCGTGTCGAAGACGGAGGGCGAGGTCGGGGTTGGCAGGAGGCTAATCCCCCCTCGCAAGCAAAACAAACTATGCCTGAAATTTGATTCCGTTTCCAACGAGTACCCACACGACACCCTTTGCACCCATTTCGGGCACTTTTTTTATGTGTTTGCAACGTTTAGTGGCATTTTCCATCAGTTGCGGGAATCGTTTTAATGCTATAACTTTTGACTCACTGCTCATTTTTTCGTGCTTCTTTAGTCAAAGTTGCATGATTTTTCACACATAACTTGATGACATTATCAGTTTTGTAAATGCACTACTTTATAAAGTGCTGCGTTCTAGGGGATTGATTATACTCTTGGGCTTTTTCACTTGCAGACGCATTATCGAAATTTGAAGTCCGACGTATTGCTTTTGTGCATCTTACATTTTTCATCATGGAGAGTGCTCTTTCCAAACTTGAGCGTCGTAGGATCGCCTTACAGCCTCTGCCACTTCTCACCGGGAGAGGGAACTATTCAGCTTGGTGTGCCCCCATGGAACGTTACTTCGCTCATGAGGGTCTTTCACCCTTCTTGCTTGGGCTAGTTCCTGCACCCACTAATCATCGTCATTGGAGGACTTCATTGACACTTACGACCATGTATTTGGTCACATGATGATGCATTTCTCTCATTCCCTTTGGTTTCACGTGGCAGACTCAGATCCACCTCACCGTGTCTAGAGCATTCTTCAGTCTCTCTATGGATACCCTTCACATATTGCAGCCATTGTTGTTGCTGCTGATTCAATTGTCTCCTCTATTTCTTTGTGTGATGACAGTTCCACTGACATAGGCTCACTTGGTTCTACTTCTGATGACGAGGATTGTGCATCCAGTTCTGATGTCGAGAGTACTACAGAGGACTTCTCTCCTCTTTCTCTCACTATTCTAGATAGTGTTGTCACATCCCACATCTCATCAGATATCGAGCAGTCTCCTACTCAGTCTCACACCGTCATTACACCCGCCTCCTTTCCACTTCCAGTGTGTGAGGCCCCTTCCACTCCTCTACCTTCATTGGATGACTCATACCTATCTAACATCGCTCTTCTGTTTGTTGAGCCCCCTCATTGGGACGAGTATCCGCCTCGACCTTAGTGTCTTTCCGAAGAGTCCACTTGTGATCCTCTCTACAGGGGTTTTCGAGAGGAGTTCATCATCTCTATTGTTGGGAGTGCCCCTTCCGGGAATCATGTCACTTCCACATTTCCAGAGACCTTCATTGATCCACCCTCAGCTGTGGATCCTTTTTCTGTTGTGGAGGATGTTTTGTTCCCTTCACATCACTTGGACATTCTTTTGCAGGTGTTCCTCCTTTTCACTCTGACAGTTCTACGTACGTGGCATTACCTTCGGTTCCTTGGCACTCACTCGCTAGACCTATGTCACACTCATGCACCAGACTCAAAGTTCTTCGTGTTGCTGCCTTTAGTTTCCTTTGTGGAGTGGGCGGACTTCTAACACGTCATTTCTGTCCTTCCTAAGGGTAGGCACATTGTTCGGTGTGGGTGGCTCTTCTTCAGTCTAGAGGCAGAGGATCTCATCATCGAAATTCTTTTGGGAGACCTCCTAGAGCTACAGAGTTCAGATCCATCCATGGCATCTTCTGCATTCCTCTCATCTCCCTCTTCTTCTCTCTTCTTCTTCTTTCCAAGAGATTGCCTCTTTGTACATGGGTACCTTTTCAGGCTCGTCTATGGCCGGGACCCATTTTTGGTATCTTTCTTAGATTAGAGAGTGTGTTTTTCTCTTGTGGTGGATGTTTTTCCCACTGGATTTTCCGTCACTGCTTGGGATCTTCTTTCTTGTACATGGGTACCTCATCAGGCTTTATGTCGGGACCCATTTCTCGTTTCGACTTTCTACTGACATCCTAAGTTATGATGAAGGGGGGGTGTTGGTGTGTGTATTTTCCACATCATTAGGTGAGTCATCTCACTTAGGTGAGATTGTAGGTCCATGTGTCGTTTAGGGGTCATTATGAGATTCCCTTACGCATCAGTGTGTCAGTGCGTCAGTGCATCATATGCGTCATTAGGAGTTACACTTCTATTATGGGAATGTAACTCCCCCTCTCCACTCAAGTTGTCATGATTACAGACCGGGGTTACTCAACACCTCCTATATGTACACCCTATTTGATCTATGAGATAGAGGAGAGTTTTATGGCTTAACCAGGTTCTGCCCGTGTTTCAAATCTTTGCATGCACATTCGGTTGATGCTCGCTCCTCCCGAGATCTCTTCACGCGTTACCGTTCCCACGTCTGTTGATGTGCATGTCATCCCTCATGATCCTCGCTTGTGGGTTTTAAACCCTCTTTCATGTATTTGGGTGTAGAGGCTGCAAAATCTACCTGCGATGGGTGACAATTTTTTTGGTGAGATAAATTTTCGTATAGAAAAATTGATGGTTATCTAGCCAACACTCTAGGAATCTAGGTCCCTCTGCTTGGGTGGTGCAACTCCACTTTATTGTGAATGAAAAAAATTAAAATTCATTGTTGGCCAAGAGGTCGGGGATCCAATGAGCACACTCCACTATACTCGTGGAAAATGCTTACAATGGATTGTAAGGGAGAAATTTACTAAAAGATGAGGGAAGGGGAGTGAGAAATTAGACAAGGGGAATTAACTTTGTGATTAGAAAGTCAAATTCTAGCTAAAGTTAATCAAAAAGTTCACATCCACAATTTATAATAAAGAAACAACAAGTTTAGAGTGTCAACAATCGAGGAAACCATGCACACAAAGTTGCACACATTCATGAATCATGAAAAGAAACAATCCCTTTCTTTATTGACATTCTTCATCAAGTTGTACAATGCTGGAAATAGAGGAAAAATGGTGAAGGAAAGTGGAAGAATTGTTATCTCTCTTGCTTAGCTCAAAAAATCTCTCTCTTGAGTGTACAAAATTGATAACCCTTAAGAATGAGGGTGTCATTACATTTATAGAACTATAAATGTCTCTTCATCTACCCCCATGGTGTCTTTTCATTTGTCTTTTCCTAATGTGAATTTTGGTATTCCTAGGAAATAACATTAAGTCCCCTTTTATAAAATAAGGGTGACTTATTACATTACAAGACTATAGTCACATTAATGAATAAGATGAAATAGGAATAAGACAAAAGAAAAAGTGCACACCCTTAATGAATAATTAGAACATGAAAGAAGAAAGAAGGGAGGGAGAAGAGAAGAGGAAGGAAAAAGAGAGAGAACTATTCTAAAGACAATCCCGCAACTAACGGACTTAGGAAGCAATGCCGGTGAAATATCCACGCCCTTCAATTCCTTGTTGAATCTTGTTACCGCTGGTATCAGCCTTCGCTCTTGAGGGATATGGACAAATTGAGTGACTTGATACAATCTCTGCAAGGGATTTGTTATTCTTGCATTTTGAGTACCAAGTTTGATAGTTCTCTGCAGTGATGGAGATGATTACACATATCTCTACCAAATATTCCAATGTGTTTTCTGTGAATGAGAATGGATCTTCGGCCTCTCTCTTGACTCGGTCCTCAAATGATTTCAACAGATCATTTGTTGAAGTATCCAAGTTCATTGTTGGCACCCCAAGCTTCTAAATCTGGGTATCTACATCTTTTTGCATTTTCTCGACATCCTCCTCATACGAATCCATCTCGTCGAGGGTGTGCTTTATTAATTCATACCGCATAAACAAGGTCCTGGTCCCAAACTGTGATAAATCCTCTTCCTTTGATGAGAAAAATCCTTTAGTAACTAGAAGAGATGACTTGACCTTTCCCATTTCCATGATCAATGAGTATACTTGGTCCCATTGGTTTTTCTCAACCTCAATTACCTCCTTCGTTATGAGCAGCTTCATTGCCATGTCTTCCATGTAATTGTATAAGGTCGTCATCTCTGGAAGCAATGTATTTCCCTTCTCAAGAATCATATCCACCCATTTTTCATTTTATTTTCCTTGCATGGTGAATGCTTGGGTCTTCTTGATGGACTCAAGATCAAAGCTGCTAACAAGAGTGACTTCCTCATCGGGTAGAGTATTGGCAACACTTGAATATATGATCACTTAGACATAGGAAGTGAGGGTGTGAATGTGGTCATCCAATTGGTCAAACTTTTCTTTGTATTCCTTGATTCTCGTGATGAGGTGATTGGATGCATATTAGAACAAATGTAGATCATCTCCACATGTTTCCATTCTAAGGGGGATTGTGTTTGTTTCATAGTCGGACATGGTCATCTCCTCAATGGGCTTAACGACCTTGACTTGACTATCTTGATGTATTGATTTCCCGAGGCATGACTATAGAATCGGAAGTTACTCGAGCTAAATTTTCCTTCTTTGATTTGACCATCGAAGTGATGGGTGAGATGTCATGGATGATTTCTTGTTGTACCATGTGGGTTTGTGTAGTGATCATCTCTTACATCCAGGGAAATATATCATTGGACTCTAGCTCAACAATGGGCATCATCACAACTTCATGTTCCCCCCATGGGGGAGGAGCGTCTGTAGGTAAGGGCTGTGTGCGGTAGTAGGAGATGAGGGAATTAGAGGTTGTTGTGGTTCCGAGGCTTGAGTTGGGTCAATTTCACCCCTGTTCAAGATCTATAACAAGTACTTTATCCTTGATTTCTTCCGTAGCCTCCTGTAGCGATGACCCTCGTGTTCTACTTGCTTCTCTCTTCTAACTCTCTCCTAAATGAAATGAGCTTGTGGCCTTGTCCTTGGTCTTAGAAGAAGAGTGATATGACACTTGCCTCTTGGAGGGATGGGAAGCTTCCTGATGCAAGGATATCAGCTCTATTTCTTTTGAACCACTCGTTTGATCTCTTAATCATGATCGCATTGCATTCCTTGATGTCACAGATTCATGCATAATCCACACCACGAAGAATAGGAGAAGCCATGAATATAGAGTACTCGGGATCAAACATCTTGACATTGTCTTACGGAATATCATCCTCATACCATTCAAATCTTAATTTCCTCATCTTCTCCATAGTCATCCTCATGTTATTGTGCTCACAAACATCATACTCATTGATGTAATTGGCCTAAAAGTATTTAATTTGAGGTACACGCGCAAGTTAGGCAAGTGGAAGGATTATGAATCCTCTATGAGATAGAAATCCTCCATTTGCAGTATATGAGTACATATTGATAAGGGCAAGGGAAGCTTCAACATTCGTGGCATCATGATAGCTTTTGCATGTGAAAATCCCTAGTGAGATGGGGAAAGAAACTTGCTTCTTCTTCTGTCTCTTTAGTTTGTTGTTCACATGAACCAATTTCTGCAGAGCTCCATCAGCACCATCCGATCACTTGGGTAGTGGGGAAATATCTATAGAGTGTGATCAAAGCTAACCACTTTGATGTATGAGAATGTGGAGAATTGAATAAATCTTGAACCAAACTTTCTAACCAAGGTGGTGGCATGAGACGACATCCTCAAGTGTTGATTCCCTTCAAGTAGCTTGACCACGAAAATTATGAACGTGTCGTTCACCTTGGCATAATGTTGATTGCTTTCTCTCAAGGATAGTTGTCAGGTACCTCTTGAATGTGGGAGACTTCGAGGAACATTGTGGGTAGGATTCACACCCCTAAACAATCTTGTGTTTTCCAAGGCATAGGCAAGATAAGATGTCATGAAGAACATTTTGGAAGCATGGACCTCAAGCAAATGGAAATGCAAGTTTTGCTGATGATTTGACCCCAATCAATCATTTTCTTTCCCTTAAGGATTGTGATGATGAAGAGTGCCATTCAATCATGAAAGTGCTTTGTGTTATCTTCACCCAAGATTCAACTTAGAAGAATGATAACGTCAAAGAAGACGTTGTGGAACTCATTATGGGAGAGAACTTTTGGGGCGCGGGAAGGTTTCCTCTTGTGCTTTAGCCAAGATCCAAGGGCAAGGCCTTGGAAGTAGGATTCAGTCTTGAACCATTCGAGATTGCAAAATCCTTAGTGATTACAACCATATCTTTCTCAATTGGGATCTTCATACCATGTGATATGGGTCTTGGATTGAACACTGCAAAGACTGATTTATTGTCCATCTTGATTGTTACGGGTGTCTGTTTCATAGTGATGGGCATAAGACAACACTATCTCAATGTTTTGAAAGGATGTGGGGTGGCCACCTACCATGTAAATTCCACTAGAAAATATATTTTCTTCCATTGGTTCCCTCGGCCCACCGAACATTCTGTGCTTGAGTTCCTCCAGGTCCATGTGAGTAACATTGTTGTCACCCACAATCAGGAACTCGAGGTGAGGGTTAAAATGGGATATGGACTGGTGAACTTGAATTTCATGATGGAAAAAAGCAAAAATATAAGTTATTATGGAGATGGTAGCAACTTTCTACACTTGGAACCGAAAACTGCTATTTTTGGAAACTAGGTCCCAGGAGCTGCTATTTTGGGCAGTGTTACTTTTTCGCCTTGTTGTTTGTGCTGATTTGTTTCCTTCATGTTTCAATATTTTCATAGATGTCTTGGGTATAATTCAAAGAACTTTCTATATTTGGAAATTTTCTTTTTCACTTTTTTCTTTTTTGATTTTTTAACTTTTTGAACCGCGTACCTAGTTTTCGGTTTGTATGATTTTCACTATTTTTTTCTTCTAGAGGGTGTTTGCCATTTTTGGAAACTTACTAAAAATGGAAAGTGCAAACCAATAGAACTTACTATTTTTAGAATCTAAAATTCTAAGCCTCGGATTGACAAAAAAAAATTTGGATTCTTTCTGGGTTTTTGTTCTTCGATCTCTGTTTAGATTTTCAACTCTATCTGCTTCCGGATTAATGACAAATGAAAAAAGAGCAACTTAGGGCATGAAAATTCAATTGGATTCCATTAAAAACTTAGTTCATCTTTCGAGATTTGGTTTTTTTAGCTTCAAAGGTGTTTGGATGAGGAATGTTTTCTCAAAATTTCACGAGGATCGGTTGCCGGTTTGAGAGATAAGAGTGATTTGTGGTTTTTTTACCCTAGGGTTTTTAACGGCTCATATTCATGGGTTTTGCTCATATGTCTCAATTTCTTCACATTGCAGTAGAGAGGAATGATGGAAAAAGGATTTTATTGTGGTAACAAGGATCTAGAGGTAGCAATAATGGTAGGAAGGAAGGATTTCTGGTAGTTGAGCTTTCACGAGCGTGCGTGTAAGTAACACTTTGAAAGAAAAAGGATATAAAAAACTTGCATATTTTAATGAAATGCGAAGGAGCACACTTTATTTTCCCAAATATCCCAAGGTATTGGGATGGTTTTTGTAAAAATATTCACCCCATCCCTATTGGGCTAAGTGTCATGAAGCGATTTGCAGCTGGAGGTGAGAGGGGCTAAAAATTAGCACTTTCAAAATCCGCTCGGGTCACATGGTTTCTTGAGGGATTAAGCGGGAAGGGGATTCATTTTCTTGCACCATTTCCCCCAAGGTTCTAGGAAATTTAGTTCACAAAATTTTTCCCCTTCCTTATTGGGCCACTTGGCGAAATCTGACTAGACAGAGCGGGGGCATGGGTTTTGGTGCACAGAGGCTCAACTTGCGAAAATGAGCTTAAAACTAGTCATATTAAGGTCTGGGGCTTAACTAGGAGAGGAGCAAATTTTCCTGCACCATATGTCCCAAATCATTGGGACGGTTGGTGCACAAAAGTGTGCCACTTTCCTATTGGCTCAAATTCCAATGCAAAATTTGACGAACTGTTGGAGTTGTACCTTGGGAGCCACTTGTTGAGGCCATATATTGAGTTCTGGAGGAATTTTTTATTATTATTTGTATGATTTCTCATGGAAATGGCCTTCTAAATCAATTGGTGGGGGTCTCAGCTCTCGATTCTTCCATTTAATCCCTGAAATATAGGATTTTTGTTCAGTCTCCAAGTTTGTGCATGCGGAAAACAAGTTGTAGACTGAATGCACCTAGGTTTTGTGAAAAATATTATAAAATAATCATCTAGGGATCTGAATTATATTTCTGATGATATTTTTTTGGCTCCTAAATCCTTATGAAACTCTCGGAATTGCTTCTCGAAGCTCAAGAGCTGTTTTGCACTGTGCACTACTTAAGCCTCCAAGACCCACTTTTGTTGAAACTGCTCCAAAACTTTTGGAACCTCCCAAAATCTTCCAAAAATGATTGCAAAATTCTCTTAGCCCTTTGATGCACCTCCCTGATGGGTTTATTCCTTTCATTTAGTTTGAGGTGCGCTCAAGCCTTAGGAAGACCAAAGAACGACCTTTCACAAACTTGTCAAAAGGCCTGTCTTAATGGATCTTTCCTTAGAAGTACAGGATGACTCGATACCCCTAAATCACCTATGGGCACATTGGATCTCTCGGATGGATGGGATATGAATGACTCGGGGATTAGGGTGATATGAAAGAGGGCTCAAAATGACCTTTGAGAAAAAAATTCAAGTAGGGTATGGTTGTCATACTTTCAAGTGTGGATTTTGACCTTGCAAAATCTCATGACAATAGGCACATGAGATATTGATAAAATATTGGTGTTTGGATGACTGCAAAATGAGATCCATGTGATCCTTGTACTTCAACAATTCAATTAACATGCATGGTCATCTCACTTTATCCTTGCATGATTTTAACGTTCTAGTTTTCCTTAAATTTTAATGGAGTTGTTAATCAACTAAAGAAAAATAATTTATTTAGGTGAATTAAATGAAACAATTTATTCCAATCGAAAATTACACCTCTATTTGTACACAATAAGACCATTAACCATGAATGAAAACACTACTCTTTTTTACCTAGTAAGATGGATGGATAAACAATGATACTAGTTTTGATTTGAAAACCATGTGGTTGGTGGATAAACGGGAAACTTGGTAAAAACTACATCTTGGCAACTTTGTGTAGCGTTAATACAACCTATTTTCTTAGAGGCGCAAAACACCCATATAAACCCCGAAATAAAAAAAGAAAGCTTGGGCCATGTACCTTGTCACTTGGAGTGTTAAACCAAACTATGGGTTGTCCCTCAAATGTTCATATGACCTTGTTTCGTCTTGAGTTTAGAAGCCAAATAGGATAGTTCGCAGCTTTAAACAACTGCTAAAAGTTTAAAATGTAATTTTTTTATGATCCACCATTTTGGTCCAGGGGTAGAAATGGTTTTTGGATTCCGCACACCTCTAGTATTTATTTGTGAAAATCACTAAAAACCCTCGGTTTGGATAAAAAAATCACGCAAGCTAGTTTTCCTGATAGGTTTTATAGGTCTCTAATCATTGGGCAGCGAGGCCACTTGGGTTCTTTTACGATTGGAAGCTCTAGAAAGACGAACACAATTTTAATTGTGTTTTCCGATTAGGGGTTCTGTTAGCTCTGAGTGTTTTCCTATATATAGGGAAATATGTAGGAATTTTTCCCTTATATGTTTGAGTCTCGAAGATGGTTTTGAATGCTTATTTTTGAGCAACTTGTCTAAATTTGACGTTTTTGGAAACTTGCGACTAAATGGAATAAAACTGTCATATGACCTTATCCAAGCAAAATAATGATAGAGAAACCTTGTAAACACGAATACATGATTGTAGGAAACTTTCTTTTGATGCTTTCTTGAAAATAAATTGATTGTGGAAAAATGGTGTTTTCTCTCTCCTCTCTTTATCTCTCTCATTGGCTTTGGAAATGAAATGAAATGGCATTGCAATTCTTACTCTCCTTTGAAGTGTGTTAAATATAGTTTCATTATTGTTAGAAAACTATGAAATTGTAAATCATGCTTGGTTGTAGTTTGATGCCATGCCAGCAATTGTGTTGACCATGCGGTGGTTGCAAGTACGCGAGACAAGAAGAAAATGGTAGCGTTGCTTGTGTTTTTATAATATGGAATATCATTGAAATATACATGTAATATTAAGTAGATGTATCAACACTATTTTTATGAACATGAATGTTATTTATTGATTATTTTGTGATGAGTAAGAAATTGTGTTATATTGGTGTATTGGGAAAACATGCATTCTATTTGGGTATGATCTTGATTATGAGTTTGTATGTTGTTCTATGGTTTAGATGTTTTGAAACAAGCTTCTATAATGTTAATTATTATTTTCTCCCTTAATACTTATGTTGATGGTAGAAATTTATATTCCTAAACTATCAAAAGGAATCATGCTCTTAACCCTTACTATGTATCTCTCTCTTAAATGAGTCTTGTATAGTTTTACAATACCCCTATCATTGTAGAAAAGACTTAAACATATTGCATGTCGTTTCTTATTTTCACCTTTAAATGAACTTATGGTGAGATCTAGGCGCCATGAGTGATGTTGATACTTATTTACCTTCGTAGCAAATCCTCATGTTTGACTCCATTAATCCCTCTCACATCTAATTGATCTATGGGAGGTTGAATTTCTCTAATGTTATCTTGTATCAAGTGATAGATTCCTTTAGAATTGTGTTTACTCGTGTGTTATTCTCTGTAAAGGGTTTCTTGTGCTCGTGGAAGTACGCATGTTATTATAGTTAAGGGTGCAATGCCACTTTGTGACATGATTGATGTAATGTTTAACAACATTTTTGGATGGTGGTATGTTATGCTAAGTCTCTCTAGAAGAGATAATATATGTATGTGTCTAAGATCATAAGGTAAATTAAGGAAGGAAATTTATTCCTTGTAATGTGATCAACCAAACTTTGGTAAAGCAAAGAGCGGTGGTTCCCTCATGTTGTTAATTACCTCAAATAGAATCCCGACTCTTGTGAATTGTGAACGATATAAGACTGACACATAAGTGAAACTTGGAGTTATTATATAACTTAGTTAGGCCTTATTTTGTTGTTGAAATTACTTATAGATTTCTTTACATGAGTTCGAGCATCCAAAAAACCTAATCTATTATATTGAAAATGAAACTTATGACGTATAATTAGTAAAACTAACTCTGACCAATTATTGAAATATAATAATTGCAAAAGGAAGTAATCAACATTCTTGTGTTCCAGACTTTGAGCTGAAACCCTTGATATCTTTAAAAGCTAAGGAATAGAGAGGAGGAATATTTTCGGAGAACTTTGTGTCAACGGTGCATTTGTTTCTTATTTCTTTTTAGATCTTTGCATAAACTTTGTGTTATCTTAGATCTAGATCTGAAACTTTCCTTTGCTTTGAATTCTGCATTTCAAGATCTATTTGTTTCGTCTATGTGCATGTGACCAACTCTATCAACTATTGGTTAGGTTGCACATCTTCTTTCTTTTCTACTCACATTCAATTATTTCCCTCTTCTACATATATACATTTCTTATTTGCTTACTTGCTACAAAATTGCCTAGCTATGGTCCATGAGCTATGCGGTTAAAGTAAAACCAATAGATAGATATTAGAAAATATAACTAACAAAATCTTACATGGGAACCTCACCGGTAAATGAGGGAGATTTATCTCATGACTGCCTAGGTTTTTAGCTGTGTAGAAAATCTAGCCAATGGTTTTAGCGACTCACTGGGGAACAACACAAATTAGCAAAACATATATTTTTCTTGAAATTTCCCTTTTATATT
Source organism: Taxus wallichiana var. yunnanensis (assembly GCA_018340775.1). Taxonomy (NCBI): domain Eukaryota; kingdom Viridiplantae; phylum Streptophyta; class Pinopsida; order Cupressales; family Taxaceae; genus Taxus; species Taxus wallichiana. Next base: position 941,835,102 of record CM031235.1, on the reverse strand, counting down.
ATAAGCTCAACCTGGTAGAACGTCCATTCACGCGGTCTAATAGAGCTCAAGGAAGGATTGACCATTTTTATAGATTGTAGGAGCAGTTTAATTTCAGTCATCCTCCTCAAGTTAAAAGCCGCAGATCTAGTCTTTCACCAGGAAGAAGAGTGCAAACTCCTCTAGATTTGGATTGTGCACAACACAATCCAACAAAGCTAGAATTATTCACCCGATCTATTCTCAATGGAGAATTGCTCCTTTCATAATGCATCAACCACTTGCCCGCTGCAAAGCACATGTTCCATGGGGTGCAGCCTTTGAACCTTTGAATCTGAATCCTCTTATGCATGATCTACCTAAAAGGACAAGAAATAATTTTCCAAAATTATATGGAGACGGAAAGTAGAATCTAGATGATCACTTGGCTATGTTATTTATATCATGGGGAGTTCTCGTCGTAGAACATGAAGATGTGTCTGTCCGGATTTTCATAGAGACTCTGCATGACTTGGCTGGAGAATGGTTCTACCGGCTAGCTCCTGGCACCATAACCAACTGGGCCACTATGAGAGATGCATTCTTGAAAAGATTCAAGCCAGATGAAGATTCTAGTACATTGATAACCCAATTGACTCAGCTGAAGAAGGAGCCACAAGAGCACATGCATGATTTTATTGAAAAATTCCAAATAATACTTTACAAAATTCTGACATTTGCTTCTTTGAATGATGAGAATCAAAAGGTATTCTTCATCAATGCTTTGCTTCCTAAAGTAAGCTATCAACTATGAAGAGTATGTCATGCTGATTTGTTAGCAACCCAAAACATGGTGGTTGAAATTGAAGATGAACTCATCATGGCTAGAAAAATAAAGAGTAGCACTTCTAGAGCTGAAAGTTCATCTTCTGCTACTACATCCGATTCACTATTACAAAAGTTAGCAAATGAGATGTTGCAGATAAAGAAACAAATGGCTCAAATGGCTCAAGTAAACAACACTTCCCCTGCTCAAAATTTCAACAACAACAACAAGAACCACATTGCTGGTTCCCAAAGATTATCAATTTAAGTTGGTCCTAGAAACAACGTGGAGATGAATGAAGAAGACTAGGAAGCGTGACGACACTCGATCAACTCAAGAATGATGATTTTGTAGGTCATCTTGACATGTGACTCTAACATTAATTACCTAAACTACAAATTTGAACATGACTATGAGGAACTTCTTGAAGATGATCATGGTCATACATATGCGATATTTACACAATCAAAAAATTGCCAAGCCGAGGCATCAATCGATGAAAAAGAAAGGCAACCCTTTACCTTCTTCCCAAGCTCCCGAAATAAGAGTATGAGCTCATCATCTCAACCATGAAAGCAGCTCGGGTATCTCGAATCTATACCTTCCTTCGACATTTTTGATCATGTCAAGAAAACTAGGATTCAAATGTCAGAAGCTAAATACCTAAGAGTCTTTCTGAGTAGTTAAATAGGCTAGTTAAATATGTGCAATCACCAAGACAATCCAATGCATCAAAGGGCCTTTGCCTAAGCCCAAAGACACTCCTCCCCAAAAAAACATTGCAGTTGTTAAACCCTCATTATCTTCTAAAAGAGTGGAACCTTTCTATGTCTCCTTATTGCTTAATGGTTTCAAGTTAAGCAAGCTGCATTCTAGATTTGGGTGCTTCTGATAATGCCGTCTTTAGCTAAAGTTGTAGATGCTCTTGGGATTACCTTGACAAAGACAATAAAAAGGTGTTATTCCATGGAGAGAAAAGTCCCTTTAATAGGATGAATCAAAGATACACAAGTTGTTCTAACAACTTTTCGACAAAATATTAAAGATGAAAATCTTAGTTGCGGATATTCTGTTTCCTACGGGATGTTCTTTGAGCAAAAACTTTGACAAGCGAGTTGGGAGGATAAGTAAAGATGGATTGTTCTGTGCTCATATTCCTATCAAAGGAATAAATCTAAAGCTGGAGCTAGAAAAGAAGTCCAAGTACACGGTTATAAAATCTGAGGATCCTAGATCTCATATTCTTTTTCAAGAATTTGACCATGAAGTCTATTTCTTGGAAATGGATAAAAATGTACTAGAACCGGAAATTTGACCTGAGCTAGAGCTAGCGAAGGAAGAAGAAAAAGTTTGGACTTTGGAGTTTAAAGGCAACCTGTTGTTCTTTTGGATCAGGAGTGGGTGTTCTACTAATATCTCTAGATCATGAGATATTCCCATACTCCCACAAGATGATGTTCGAGAAAACAAATCATATGACGGAGTATGAAGCATTGCTTAGGAATGGAGCAAGCTAGAAAGAAAGGAGTAAGACTCCTCAAAGCCCAAGGAGATGCTGAAATTCTAGTAAAGAAAGTTCGAGGGAAAAATCAAGTCAAAAGAGATGAGTTGAAGCATTACAGAGATAAAATGCTTTCTGCCACACTAGATTTTGCAGCCTTCTCTATCGACTTCATTCGACCAATCGAACTCTAAGGCATATTCTTTGGCGATCTTATTTGCTTTATTGAATCCATATAGACCACCGTCCATATTCGGACAAGGATGGTCTACCTCCCAAAGTCCACGATAATGTTGAACATTGGCAAACTTTTTGATGACAAACAAACATCTGCGTATACAGAACAAGACAACTTTGACATGTTGTGTGTTTAATGTAGTAAATCACCACCATGACAAATAGTCACAGGAAAAACTAATCCAGGTTATGATGACAATAGTGGAATAATCCAACCAAAAGCTAACAAAATACCCAAGGGTTTAGTTTCCTTAGTGGAGACTTTCTATAAATGTGATCAGTACTTGAAGAAGAACAAAGAATATGGTGATAGTTCTTCCTCAGAAATGCAGCAGGTAAATCTGGGAACGAAGGAAGTTGATGCAGACTTATTCACCACAAAGAGAAGAAAGGATGAGCCACCACTAGATGAAGTTGATAAGGACTTGCCAAAGGTATTTAACAAGAAGGCCAGAGAAAGGAAGCTCGAGATTGGAGACTGGGTACTCTGGTGGGACAAGAGACATGAACCAAATGGCATGCATCACAAATCTGAATCACTTTGGAAAAGGGCCCTTTAAGATCAAAAGAGCTACCAGAATGGACACTTTCTTCCTTGCCTACCAGGATGGAATTGAGTTACCACTTCCTTTCAACGGCAGACATCTAAAGTCATTCTGAGGAGGCGAGATACGGTAAAGCCTATTTGTATACAAATAAAACTTTTGTTTTATTTCCTTTACCTTTTGTTTTGTTTTGTTTTTGTGGTTCGACCACGAACCCGATGGAAAGATACGAAACCGAGAGAATTGGATCTCGGCTTTACTCTGTCATTTTGACAGAGGCAAATATGTCCACAAACGGAACCGAATGGTGTCCCCATATTTCACCATAAAATATGGGACTACCCTTTTAAATTTTTTTTTTTTTAAAAATAATGGGTTTTTGTGTTTTTATTTCCAGAAGATGTCTCTATTACGTTAAAATATTCCTAGTGAATCATATGAGCCAATTTTGACAAATACCCAAATGCTAAAACTCATTTTATCCCTTCGCCAAGTTTTGTTTGCGGGAAATTTTTATTTAATTATTTATTAAATAAATAAAGCCCCGTTTGAAGTAAATTGTGCTCCAGTTGAATCATGTTGAAGTTTTGCATGCCAGTATCCACACATTTCAATAGGATTTTCACCAGGAATGAATTCAAAGCTTTGTTTGTGTGGTGTCCCATTTCACCTGAAATCTGAGACTACCCCATGTTAAAAATTTCGTTCTTTTAAAATAATGGGTTGTTTTGTGTTTTTATTGTCGGAAAGTTCATGTAATGTGTTAAGATATTCCCGAGGAGCCATATAAGCCATTTTTGATAAATACTCGGATGCCCAAAATTGTTTTATTTCGCGCTCGGGTTTGCTGCGAAAAATTTGTATTTAATTATTTTGAGCCTCGTTTGAGGCAATTAGTGCTCGGTTTAACCCCTGTTTTGATTGTACATGTCATTTTCTCATATACCAGTAGGGTTTTAACCAGGAATGCATTCTAGGCTTTATTTGTAACTTCTGGCAACGTTTTGTGTTTTTTGTGTTTTCCCGTTTCGTTTTCTGTGAAATTTCTCTGGATCAATTCCTTTGCCGGTTTGGCTTGATTCTTGGCCTGGAGTATTTGGAGATCACATACGCACGATGTGCCAGAAGGAATTCGCCATCGGAGGTCGATTTCTGGGAAAAGACGAAGTTGTGCACCAAAAAGCTTCTTATGGGCTGACCACATTTTTGGAAAAAGAGGGTTTGAAGTGGATCATGGGATTTTGGAAGCGGAGGCGGTGAGAATTTTATACTTGCTAGCAATGTACTTTTTCCCATGGAAGCAACGCCACTTAAGTCACAATGGGAAAATTAGAGGCAGCAGGCAGGCGGGAATTTCTTACCTGCCTTGCAGGGTAAAAATTCTCATTGTGAAATAAAAGAAAAATCACTTAAGGCATGAATGAGATTTTATTACCTGCCTTGCAGGGTAAATAATCCCATTATGAAAGTCAAACAACTTAAGTGAATCATGGGATTTTCAGAGCTGCCTTGCAGGGTAAATAATCCCATTGTCAATTGACTTTTAAAAATAGAAATCTCTTATGCCAAAAGTGTGAATCCTTTAGGGAAAGAAAGGCAGCCTTAAATTAATTAATTAAATTAATTTCTTCTCGATTTTGGCGCCTGGCTTGTGGAAAAGTCAACAGAGGAAAGTAGACAAAGGAAGTTGGAAATAGACGGTTCTAAAATTAAATAAATATTATTTATTTAGTGCAGCCCCTTCATGTCAAAAGTGTGCCCCATTTGGGAGAGATAATACTTTTTTAAGTATTAAATGATTTAATTAATTCCTATTTTTCAGTGGCTAAGGTCAAAGCATATTGTGAGGCTTGAGTTAACTGGAAGCAGAAGGCTAAAATTAAATAAATTTAATTTATTTAATGGCAGCCATGAGCATGCACAAAATAGGTGCCCCATTTGAAGAGTAAAGCTTATTAATTAATTAATTAATTGTCAGGAATAGGAAAGACATTAATTAATTATAGAATCATGAGGATTATATAAGCAGGGGCTGCCATAAGGATGAATTAATTAATTCACAAGCAGAGAAGTGCAGCCCAGACAAAAAGTGCGCCCCATTTGGAGAGGATTTTTACTCAGAAGAAGGTGTAATTAATGTTAGAAGCTTCGAATTTTGGCACCAGGTTGAAGGAGGTTGATTTGTGTCTAGATAATTGTTTGCATAAGTGATACATGTGCTCAAGTGAAGTTGGTAAAATTCATGCTTGCTTTGCATGCAAATAAAACATCAAATTTGGGGCAGCATGCTTGAATTATGCAGGTTTTTATGATTAAAATCCATTGTTCATGTTCCGATTGCCATCTTTGTCTGAATTAATTGTAGGAATTCAGTACATGTGCTTTATAAAATAAAGGGAGCTTAAATCAATGTCCAATACATTGAATATATCCTTCGAATCTAAAGAATTATCTAGATCTGCATCGGTAGTGAAGAATTCCGGCTGAATAAAGAGGAAAAGAATTGTTCAGACAAAGATTGCTCCAGCCATGGCGAAGCGGGATGAACGAGAAAGCTCAGCGAGAATCATGCATTACTTCCATATTTCGCGACATCGAGAGACAAATCCATGCCCAGATCCAGATCCAGATCTCATAATTGCAAAAGCTTCTAGCAAAAATTCATCCTCTTGTTTCTGATGCAGCCCGTGTAGAAGTCAGTGCATGGAAAATTTCTTCCAGGATCTTGTGCATGTGCTTCTAATCTTCCAGTTGAAGCCTTCATTGAAGTTGCATTCACCCGTCCTCGGAGTGTTTTCAGAATTTTTAATTGCTCATATCACGATTAAAAATAAAAATGATGAGTTATTTACTGGCGAGACATTGTCTTGATGCATGTATAGGAGAAGAACTACAAAAGCTTGAGGATAAGAAGGAAGACATGTCAAAGGCAATACCCGCAAGCAAATCATAGTCACTTGCTTCCATATCCAACCACTTCCGAGATCCATGCTTCGATCACTTCCAAATCCAGCCGCTTCCAAATCCGGTGCTTCCAATCACTTCCAGATCCATTTGCTTCCAAATCGGTTTGAATGCATAATATGAAAAAGGACAAGATTGCAGCTTTCCTCTTTCTTCTTCTTTCTCTTATTTCCTTTGACAAAATAATTGAGCGATCAATTAAATTATACAACTTAAGTGATTGGTTTAAAATCCATTACTTGAAAAAGTCAATTACTTGGAGATAGGTGGCAGACGTGTAAAATAGAAGGTTCTATTTTAAGTTGCAAATCATGCATGTCATGCAAAGAGGAATTTTAGGAGGAGGAGATTTCCGGTTGTTTCCTTTCCGACTTCCACATGTGTCGGTTCAATTGAAAGCTTCGAATTGTAATTGCCCCTCTACATTCTATAAGTAGAGGAAGAACGTACGGGTTAGAAAAGATCAGAATTTGTAAGCAACATTCTTGTGTTCTAGACTTTGTGCTGAAACCCCTGATAGCCACTTGAAGCAAAGGAATATAAAGGAGCAGATTTCCGGAGAACTTTATGTCACGGTGCAATTTGTTTTTAGCTTTCTATCTTAGATCTTTAAATAAACTTTGTGTTATTTTAGATCTAGATCTGGAGCTACCTTTTCTTATAATTTTGTGTGTTGATATCTATTGGTTTCTTCTATGTGCATGCAATCAACTCTGTTATCTATTGATTGGGTTGCACATCTTCCCCATTTCTTCCTATGTTTTATTATTTCTTTCTATAAATATTTCCTTTCTTAAACAATTGCTTACTTGCTGCAGAACTATACAGCTATGGTTCATGAGCTGAATAGTTAAAGTAAAACCCCATATAGATACTAGCATATTTTTATTGACAAATCTGACATGGGAGCCTCACCGGTAAATGAGGGAGATTTATCTCATGACTACCTAGGTTTTCAGCTATGCAGAAAATCTAGCCAACAGTTTTTGGCGACTCTACTGGGGAACAACTATCTTTACAGATCAAAGCTTATCTCTTGAAGATTGGAGTGTTTTCTATACAAATCTCAACCTGGTTGAACATCCATTCACCCGATCCGTGAAGGCGCGAGGAAGGACTGATCATTTCTTTAGATTGTAGGAGTAATTCAATTTCAATCATCCTCCTCAAGTTAGAAGCCACAGATCTAGTCTCTCACCAGGAAGGAGAGTGCACACCCATCCAGATCCGGATCGTCTTCAGCATAATCCGGTGGCTAGAGTTATTCACCAAGTCTACACAAGGAGAATACGTGCCCCATTCATCATGGAAAATCATTACATGATAGTACCTATCCCATATGGAGCAACTTTTGGGCCACTGAACTTGCCTCCACCTATGCACGATCTGCCAAAAGGGACGAGAAATAATTTTCTGAAATTCTTTGGAGATGGAAAGTAAAATCCAGATGACCACTTGGCTGCATTTTTCATATCCAGTGGAGTGCTTGTAGTCAAACACGAGGATGTATCTGTTCGGCTCTGCATAGAGACCCTGCACGCCTTGGCTAGCGAATTGTTCTATCGGCTAGCTCCTGGCACCATAACCAATTGGGCTACTATGAGAGATGCATTCTGAAAAGATTTAAGGTAGTGAAGATTCCAAAGTACATTGATTACTTAGCTCACCTAGTTCAAGAAGGAGCCACATGAGCACATGCAGGATTTTATTGCAAAATTCTAAAGATTCTTGTACAAAATTAAAGCTTCTACTTTTACGAATGACGAGAATAAAAAAGTATTCTTCATCGATGTTTTACTTCACGAAATAAGTTATCAACTACGAAGAGCAAGTCCTGCTGACTTGTTAGCAACCCAAAACATGGCGGTTGAAATTGAAGATGACCTCATCATGGTTTGGAAAGATAAAGAGCAACACTTACAGAGGTGAAATTTTATCCTCTGCTACTACTTCGATTCATTCTTGCTGCAAAAGTTAGAAAATGAGATGTTGCGAGATGAAGAAACAAATGGCTCGAAAGGAAACAACATTGCCCCTGCTAGAATTTCAACAATAACAACCAGAACCACATTGGTGGTTCCAAAATATTAGCAAGTGAAGCTTCTCCCATAAACAACATGGAGATGAATGAAGAAGACACGGAAGGTGACACTAATCGGCTCGAGAATGATGATTTTATAGGTCCTGCTGGCTACTCCACCATTAATTACCTAAACTACAAATCTGAACATGAGTATGAGGAGCTTCTTGAAGATGATCATGGTCATGCATATGCAAGTACTTACAAGATCTAAAACTCACCAAGCTGAAGCATTAGCAGACGAGCAAAGAAGGGGCATACCTTTTCCTTCTTCCTTAGCTCCTGGAAGTAAGCATGTGAGTTCTTCATTTCAACCACGAAAGCGGCTCGGGTATACGAATCTATTTCTTTTTTTGACATTATTGATCATCCCAAGAAAACTAAAGTTCAAATGTCGAAGCCCAATACACGAGAGCTTTTCTTGAGAGTTAAATAGGCTAGTCAAATATATACAATCACGAGACAATCCAAAACATCAAAAGGCCTTTGCCTAAGCCCAAAGATACTCCTCCACAAAACAACACCGTAGTTCTTAAACCCTCACCATCTTCTAAAAGCGTGGAACCTTTTTATGTCTCCTTATTACTCAATAGTTTCAAGTTAAGCAATTGCATTCTAGATTCAAGTGCTTCTTGATAGTGTCATGCCAGCTAAAGTTGCAGATGCTCTTGGGCTTACCCTGACAAAGACCATAAAAGGTGCTACTCCATGGAGAGACAAGTCCCTTTAATTGGACAAATCAAAGATGCACAAGTTGTTCTGACAGCTTTTCCTAACAAAAGATTAAAGATGACAATTATAGTTCTGAGATATTCATGTCTCCTATGGGATGTTCTTTGAGCAAAAACTTGCGAAAGAGCTAGGAGGAGAAGTAAAGATGGATTGGTCATGTGCGCATATTCCTATCAAAGGGCTTAACCATAAGCTGGAGCTGGAAAAGAAGTCAGTACGATTCTGAGAATCTAAGGATCCTAGATCTCTCTTTTCAGAATCATTTGTGGGGTCTATTTCTTGGAAACGGATAAAGACATTCCAGAGCTAGAACTTTGACCAGAGCCAGAGCCAGCAAAAGATGAAGAAAAATTTTGGACTCTAGAGTTTAAAGGCACCTGTTGTTATTTTGGATCGGGAGCCGGTGTTCTACTAATATATCCAAATCATGGGATATTTCCATACTCCCACAAGTGATGTTCGAGAACACCGATAATACGGCGGAGTATGAAGCCTTCTTTGTTAGGAATGGAACAAGCTAAAAAGAAATGAGTAAAAATCCTCAAAGCCCAAGGGGATCTTTGAACTTTTAGTAAAGTAGGTTCGAGGGAAAAGTCAAGTCAAAAGAGATAAGTTGGAGTATTACAAAGATAGAGTGCTTTCTGCCACATTGAATTTTGCAAATTTTTCTATCAACTTCATTCCAACCAATCAAAACTCCAAGGCAGATTCTTTGGCAGTCACAACTGCACTATTGAATCCGGATAGACTACCGTCCATATTCAGACAAGGAAACTATAAAGTAGAGATGATCTACTTTGCCCCAAAGTCCACGATAATGTTGAACAATGAATGAGAATTTCAATGAGGACAAACAAACATCTACATTTCTGGAACAAGGCAACTTTGAAAAATTGTATGTTGAAGGGAGTAAATCACCACCACGACAAACAGTCACAGGAAAAGCTGATCCAGGTTATGATGACAATAGTGGAGTAATCCGACCAAAAGGTAACAAAATCTCCAAGGATTTTCTTAGTGGAGACTTTCAACAAACATGATCAATACCTGAAGAAAAACAAAGAATATGGTGATAGTTCTTCCTTAGAAATCAAAGCAAATAAATGCGGGAATGGAGCAAGTTGATGCGAGACTTACCCACCTTTGTAGAAATAAGAAAGGATGAGCCACCACCAGATGAAGTTGATAAGGAATTTCCCAAGGTATTTGACAAGAATTCCAGAGAAAGGAAGTTCGAGATCAGAGACTGGGTACTCTGGTGGGACAAGAGACATGAATCGAAGGGCATGCAAGTCAAATTTGATTCACTCTGGAAAGGGCCCTTCGTGATCAAAAGAGATGTCGGAATGGACACATTCTTCCTTGCCTATCGGGATGGAATTGAGTTACCACTGCCTTTCAACGAGCAACATCTGAATCTTTTCTGGACATTAAAAAGTAGGATAAAACCTGTATGTATATAAATAAAACTTTGTTTGTTTTTCCTTGTTTTGTTTTTGTGTTGTGTTGTTTTTGTTTGCCTGACCCCGAGCCCAATGGACAAGACACGAAACTAGAGATGTTGGGATCTCATCTTTACCCTTGTCATTTTGACAAAGGCAAAGATGTCCACAGACGGAGCCGACTGGTGTCCCTAGATTTCACCTTGAAATCTGAGACTACCCCATGTTAAAAATTTCGTTCTTTTAAAATAATGGGTCGTTTTGTGTTTTTATTGCCAAAAAGTTCCTATAATGTGTCAAGATATTCCCAAGGAACCATGTAAGCCATTTTCGACAAATACCCAGATGCCCAAAATTTTTTTATTCTGTCGTTGGGGTTTGCCTACGGGAAATTTGTATTTAATTATTTTGAGCCTCGTTTGAGGCAATTAGTGCTCCAGTTTAACCCTGTTGTGATTGTACATGTCATTTTTCCCATATACCAATAGGATTTTAACCAAGAATGCATTCTGGGATTTATTTGTAACTTCTCGCAACATTTTGTGTTTTTGTGTTTTCCCGTTTTCTTTTTCGTGAAATTTCTCTAAATCAATTCCTTTCTTGGTTTGGCTTGATTCTTGGCCTGAGTATCAAGAGATTGCATACGTATGATGTCTTAGGAAGGAATTCGCCATTGAGAGTGCGGTTCTCTGGGAAAAGACGAAGTTGTGCACCAAAAGCTTCTTCTGGGTTGGTCGCATTTTTGGAAAAAGAGGGTTTGAAGTGGATCATGGGATTTTTGGAAGCAGTAGGCAAGTGGGAATTTTGTACCTACCTAGCAGGGTATTTTTTCCCATGGAAGCAACGCCACTTAAGTCATAATGGGAAAATTAGAGGCAGCAGGCAGGTGGGAATTTCTTACTTGCCTTGCAGGGTAAAAATTCCCATTGTGAAATAAAAGAAAAATCACTTAAGGCATGAATGGGATTTTATTACCTGCCTTGCAGGGTAAATAATCCCATTATGAAAGTCAAACAACTTAAGTGAATCATGGGATTTTCAGGGCTGCCTTGCAGGGTAAATAATCCCATTGTCAACTGACTTTTAAAAATAGAAATCTCTTATGCCAAAAAGTGTGACCCCTTTAGGGAAAGAAAGGCAGCCTTAAATTAATTAATTAAATTAATTTCTTCTCCAATTTTGGCGCCCAGGCTTGTGGAAAAGTCAACAGAGGAAAGTAGACAAAGGGAAGTTGGAAATAGACAGTTCTAAAATTAAATAAATATTATTTATTTAATGCAACCCCTTCATGTCAAAAAGTGTGCCCCATTTGGGAGAGATAATACTTTTTAAGAATTAAATGATTTAATTAATTCCTATTTTCAGTGGCTAAGGTCAAAGCATATTGTGAGGCTTGAGTTAACTGGAAGCAGAAATCTAAAATTAAATAAATTTAATTTATTTAATGGCAGCCATGAGCATGCACAAAATAGGCGCCCCATTTGAAGAGTAAAGCTTATTAATTAATTAATTAATTGCAGGAATAGGAAAGACATTAATTAATTATAGAATCATGAGGATTATATAAGCAGGGGCTGCCATAAGGATGAATTAATTAATTCAGCAAGCAGAGAAGTGCAGCCAGGACAAAAAGTGTGGCCCATTTAGAGAGGATTTTTACTCGGAAGAAAGTGTAATTAATACTAAAAGCTTCTAGAATTGGCACACAGGTTGAAGGAGGTTGATTTGTGTCTAGATAATTGTTTGCATAAGTGATACAGGTGCTCAGGTGAAGTTGGTAAAATTCATGCTTGCTTTGCATGCAAATAAAACATCAAATTTGGGGCAAGCATGCTTGAATTATGCAGATTTTTATGATTAAAATCTATTGTTCATGTTCGATTGCCATCTTTGTCTGAATTAATTGTAGGAATTCATTACATGTGCTTTATAAAAGAAAGGGAGCTTAAATCAATGTCCAATACATTGAATATATCCTCCAAATTTGAAGAATTATCCAGATCTGCACCGGTTGTGAAGAATTCTAGCTGAATAAAGAGGAAAAGAATTGTTCAGACAAAGATTGCTCCAGCCATGGCAAAGCGGGATGAACGAGAAAGCTCAGCGGAATCATGCATTACTTCCAGATTTGCTGACATCGGAGACACAAATCTAGGCCCAGATCCGATCCAGATCTCATAATTGCAAAAGCTTCCGCAAAAATTCATCCTCTTGTTTCTGATGCAGCCCGTGTAGAAGTCAGTGCGTGGAAAATTTCTTCCAGGATCTTGTGCATGTGCTCCCAATCTTCCAGTTGAAGCCTTCATTGAAGTTGCATTCACGGAGTGCTTTCCAGAATTTTTAATTGCTCACATGCAATTAAAAATAAAAATGATGAGTTATTTATGGCGACATTGACCGATGCATGTACTGGAGAAGAACTGCAAAAGCTTCAAGGATAAGAAGGAAGACATGTCAAAGGCAATACCAGCAAGCAAATCACAGTCACTTGCTTTCAGATCCAGCCGCTTCCAGTCACTTCCAGATCTAGCCTGCTTCCAAATCCATCTGCTTCCAATCACTTCCAGATCCAGCTACTTCCAGATCCAGTTTGAATCAGTTGCATGCATAATTTGAAAAAGGACAAGACTGCAGCTTTCCTCTTTCTTCTTATTTCTCTTATTTCCTCCGACAAAATAATTGAGCGATCAATTAAATTATACAATTTAAGTGATTGGTTTAAAATCCATTACTTGAAGAAGTCAACTACTTGGAGATAGGTGGCGAGGCGTACAAAATAGAATGTTCTATTTTCAATTACAAATCATGCATGTCATGCGCAAAGAGGAATTTCGGGAGGGAGATTGTCGGTTGTTTCATTTCCGACTTCTAGATGTGCCAGTTCAACTAAAAGCTTCCGACTTGTAATTGCCCCTCTACATTCTATAAGTAGAGGAAGAACCTACGGGTTAAAAGATCAGAATTTGTAAGCAGCATTCTTGTGTCCCAGACTTTGTGCTAAAACCCCTAATAGCCACTTAAAGCAAAGGAATATAAAGGAGCAGATTTCCGGAGAACTTTGTGTCACGGTGCAATTTGTTTTTAGCTTTCTATCTTAGATCTTTAAATAAACTTTGTGTTATTTTAGATCTAGATCGGAGCTACATTTGCTTATAATTTTTGTGTTGATATCTATTGGTTTCTTTCTATGTGCATGCAATCACCTCATGTTATCGATTGATTGGGTTGCACATCTTCCCCATTTCTTCCCTGTGTTTTATTAATTCCTTCTATAAATATTTCCTTTCTTAAATAGTTGCTTACTTGCTGCAGAACTATATAGTTATGGTTCATGAGCTGAATAGTTAAAGTAAAACCTCATATATATACTAACATATTTTTATTGACAAATCTGACACGGGAGACTCACCGGTAAATGAGGGAGATTTATCTCATGACTGCTTAGGTTTTCAGCTATGCAGAAAATCTAGCCAACACTGTGACTTCTGGCAACATTTTTCATTTTTATTTATTTCTTTTGCATTTTTCTTCACTTTTCCCCGTGGTCTTTCTGTTTAATTCCCCTAGGTATGTTCTTTATCCTGTATAGTCTGTTTAATTACCTCTAGCATCTGGAGATCATTTACAACCCTTGCACCAAAATGAATCAGCCTCAGAAAGTAAACTTCTGACCAAAAAAGATGAAGTCAAGTACAAAAAGCCTCTCCTAGGTAAGTCACACTTTTAGGAATGAATGGGTGTAAGCTGCAATGGGAATATTGGTAGTGGCAAGCAGGCAGGAATTTCTTACTCCGCTCTTGTAGGGTACTTTTTCCTTTGAAGTCAAAGTCACTTAAGGTAATGGGAATATTAGAGAAAACAGCAAGCGGGAATTTCTTACTTGCCTTCATAGGTAAAAATTCCCATTATAAAATAAAGAAAAATCACTTAAAGCAACGGTGGGAATTTCTTGTCTGCCTAGTAAACTAAATTTTCCCACCAAAGAGGTTTATTCACCCATGCAAGTCACACTTTATCAGATAAGGCTATTTTCCATACAAGTCACACTTTTTGGGAGATGATTTAAGTTGCCAGTGGGAATTTCGATAGTGGCAGGCAAGCAGGAATTTCTTACCTGCCTTGCAGGGTAAAAATTCCCATGATGAAAGTCAAATCACTTAAGTGGAAGAGGGGATTTTTGGAGCTGCAGTGTAGGGTGGAAATTCCCATCAAGTTGACTTCTTATTTTTAGCAATTCCTCTTGCCAAAAAGTGCGACCCACCTTGGGTGAATAACAATGCATTTAATAATATTTATTAATGGTTTATTCACCCAATTTTGGTGCCATAAATAGAAGGAAAGTCAATGCAAGTGGAAGAGCTAAGGAGAAGTCAAGGATGCATGCTAAAAATAAATAAAATAAATTATTTAAAAAGCAACCAACAACATGTAGACTTGGGCGCCCAAATTGGATGAATAAACATGGTTATTAATTAATTAAATTGCCAGAAATAGGAAGAGGCAATTATTAAAAATAGCATGTTGGAGGTTATATAAGCATGGGATGCCATAAAGGAGAAGCACTTATTTCTTTTTGATGAAGATTGCAGCCCGGACAGGTTTTGGCGCCAAAAGAAGGAGGATGTTGCATTAATAAATATTTTCCACTGCCGGGAAGCTTCCAGTTTTGGCGCCTAGGGTTGGAATAGCCTAATTTTTGTCATTCTGAGTATCTGCATGTTGGTATATGTGCCCAGGTATTCACCACAGGTGCTCAAATCAATGTCAGGTACATTGAATATATCTTCTAAATTTTAAGAAGTTTCCAAATCTGCACAAATTGATCCAATTGTAAGGGATTCGGCATGAATTAAAATAAAAAGAGCTCAGACAAAGATTGTTCCAGCCATGATGAAGCATGATGAAAGGAAAGGATCAATAGAATCATGCATAGCTTTTAGATTTGTTGAAGTCAATGATACAGACATAGGCCCTGAACCTATCACCGATTTAATTGACTGATCCAAATCTCATAATTGCAAAGGCTTCCAAAAAAAATTCATCCTCTTGTTTCTAACGCAGCCCGTGTAGAAGTCAGTGCATGGAAAATTTCTTCCAGGATCTTTTGCATGTGCTCCCAATCTTCCAGTTAAAGCCTTCATTGAATTTACTTGTATTTGCATTCACGAAAAACATTACATTGGTGCATGTACTCGAGAAGAACTACGAAAGCTTCAAGGATAAGAGGGAAGACATGTTAAAGGTAATACCCATAAGAAAATCACAATCGATTGCTTCCATATCTAGTTTGGTGAGAATCAAAGGCAAAAGAGCCGACCACATGTAGAATATGGAAAAGAACAAGACTAGAAGTGTTGCATCTTTTTATAATTTCTTTTCCTCTTTCTTCTTCTTTCTCTCGACAAAGTAATTGAGAAAGCAATTAAATTATAAAAAGTGATTGGTTTGAAAGCCGTTACTTGAAGAATTCAATTACTTGGAAATAGGTGGCAGACATGCAAAATAGAAGGTTCTATTTTTAGTTTACAATTATGCATGTCATGCAAAGAGGAATTACATGAGGAAGATTTCGATTGCTTTACCCTTTTGTATAGGGTTCGCATGCGGGAATTTATTAAAAGCTTCTGTTTGTAATTGCCCTCTATACACTATAAATAGAGGAAGAACCTACGAGAGTTAAAGGATCAAAATTTGTAATCAACATTCTTGTGTTCCAAACTTTGAGCTAAAACCCTTGATATCTTCTCGAAAGCTAAGGAATAGAGAGGAGGCAGATTTCTGGAGAACTGTGTGTCAACGGTGCATTTGTTTCTTATTTATTTTTAGATCTTTGCATAAACTTTGTGTTAACTTAGATCTAGATTTGAAAATTTCCTTTGCTTTGAATTCTGCATTTCAATATCTATTTATTTTGTCTATGTGCATGTGACCAACTCTGACAACTATTGGTTAGGTTACACATCTTCTTCTTTTTCTACTCACATTCAATTATTTCCCTCTTACGCATATATACATTTCTTAAAGTTGCTTACTTGTTGAAAAATTACCAAGCTATGGTCCATGAGCTACGTAGTTAAAATAAAACCAACTAATAGATATTAGAAAATATAACTGACAAAATCTTACACGGGAGCCTCACTGGTAAATGAGGGAGATTTATCTCATGAATGCCTAGGTTTTTCAGCTTTGCAAAAAATCCAGCCAGCAATACACCTGATCCCAGTGATCCTTCTCTACTTCAATCCCTTCTCATGTTGTGATTATTTTCATGGCCGTGGCATCCATGTACTTGAACAACTTCAACATTTCTGGAAGCAACACCTTTCCTTTTTCCAGGATCACACCCACCTACTTGTCATTCGCATTGCCCTGCATGGTGAACCCTTGTGTTTTTCTGATAGAATTAGGGTCAAAGCTACTGATTAAAGTAACTTCTTCAGCTAAGAGAGAAGTGGTAGCATTCATGTCCAAGAGCACTTGCACGTATGAAGTGAGGGTCTTGATATGGTATTCCACTTGGTCTAGCTTCTCCTTGTACTCTTGATTTCTCGCGAGGAGGTGTCTGCAAGGCTCTTGAAATAAGTGAATATCACCCTCATGTGTCGTTGGGCCCATGGGAATTTTGTTTTCCTTGTAGTCATTCAAGGTCATTTCTTCAATGGGATTGATGACCTTTGGCCTAACTACCTCTACATACTGGTTACCCAAGGTGCCGCTGAAAAAACGAGAAGCCGCTTAAGCCAATTTTCCTTTCTTCCCTTTGACCATCAAGATGATAGTCGAGAAATCAGACCTTGTCACTTGTTGCATTGGGTTAGATACATTGTAAACATCTCTTGTACCCAAGGGAATATCTCATTCAAGTTTTCAGCTTGACATCCGGAAAAATTACAACTTCTTGCTCCAAATGGGAAGGAACATCCTGTATAGGTGGGGTCGATGCGGTAGTGGAAGAAGAAAAGCTTGGAGATTTTTGTGGGGCGAGAGGTGAGCCAGTCAATCTCCCCTTGTTCTAAATCAACTACAGGATCCTCCACTGTTCTCACCTTCTTATGCAACCTTTTGTAGTGATGGCCTCTGGTTCCACTACTTTTCGCTCAAGCTCTCTCGATTGGGCTAAGTTGGTAGTCTTGTCTTTGTCCTTGGAAGAAAATGATAAGATGTATGCCTCTCGGAGGGTAGGGAAGTTGTCAAATGAGATGAGAGCAACCATATTTCTCCTAAACCATTCCTTTGACCTTTTAATGACCGCCTCTGTGCGCTCTTTGACATTTCATGACTCACAAACACTCCAAACAACTTGGGAGAGGGAGACATTTTCATTACTGGTATTCGGATCATACATTTCAATGACATCCTCTTGAACACCATCTTCATACCAATCAAGATTAAAGTTTCTCATTTTCTCGATCATCATCCTTTTGCGATCACGTTCTCGGACTTCAAAATCATCAACACAATTCACCCAAAAGTCTTCAATTTGTGGGACATGATACAAATCAAGAAGGTGAAAAGTGTCTAGATCATCTTGGATGTCAAAATCTGCCCTTGAAGTGTATGAGTGCATGTTTATGGGAGATAGGGAAGCTTCCATGTTGGCGGCCTCATGAGCACTCTTGCAAGAGAAAATCCCTAGTGAGATAGGGAAGGCAATCAACTTCTTCTTTCTATTCCTCGACTTCTGATTGATATAAACAAGTTGTCTACACAGATCAATTAGCATGATGATGTCACTTGGGTAACATAGAAATATCCATGGATTAAGTTCAAAACCAACAGTCGTACATATGAAAAGGTTAAAAATTGTATGAATTACATTCCATACCTTTTGACTAGGAAACAACGTGTGTAGACATCCTTGAATGTGCATTACCCTCCAATAGTCTAAAAATATACATTGTGAAAGTATCATTCACTTTGTAAAGTGTTGATTGCTTTCCTTTAGGACCAAGTGCTAATACTTGTCGATGCAAGAGCCTTCGAGAAAAATTTTGAGCAAGAGTCGAGGCCTCGAAGGGTCTTGTGTTTTCCAAGGCGTAGGCTAAGTATGAAGTCATAAAGAACTTCTTGGAAGATGACACTTGAAGCAATTGATTGTTTAAGTTATCACCGATGATTTATCTCCCGTCAATCGTCTACTTTCCATCCAATTTTAAGAATGAAAAATGTCATCCATTTGTGAAAGTCTCTTGTGTTTTCTTCTCCCATTACTTGGCTCAGGAGAATGATGGCATTTAAGAAGCCCTCGTGGAATTCATTTTGAGAAAGAGTCTTCAAGACATGGGAGGGCTTCCTCCCTTTCTTCAAACAGAGTCAAGAGTTATACCTTGAAGGTATGATTAATTCTTAGACCACTCTCCTAATGTAACCTCTTTGGTGATCACTACCATGTTGCTCCCGACAAGAATCTGCATGCCTTGAGATATTTATTTTGGGGTAAGCACTGTCAGGACCAAGTTGTCGTTGACTCTTATTGTTCGGGTGTCTGGATCGTAATTATGGGAACAATACAAAACCAACTTTGTGCTTTGCTTTGCAGACGGTGGCCACCAGCTACATACAATCAACTCACGAAGACCTTTTCTCCACAGGCTCTCTTGGTCCACCCAACATTTTGGCTTTGAGGTCCTTGAGGTCCATATGGGTAACATCACTATCACCTACACTAGAGTAATCTGATGAAATACGGGCTCGAGGCTAGAGAATTTGAACTTTTGGTGATAAAAACAACAATATGAGTCAAAATGAAGATGGTAGCAACTTCTTGCACTCAAAACTGGAACTTTCTATTTTTAACCACTAGGTTCCAGGAGCTGTTATTTTGGGAAAGGTTTTTTTTTGCCTCGAAATCAATGTAGTGGAATTTTTATTATGCTTGGAACATCTTTGTTAGAGAGTTTTCATTGCCATTTCTATGAACTTCATATTTTTAGAACGTTTCTTTTTTTATTTTTGCTTTTTTCGTGCTTTTTTTTTCTTTTTGGCGAGTCTCCTAGTTTTCCATTTATGAGTTTGCTGATTTGGAGGGTTTTGTTATTTTGAGAAAATTTCTATTTATAGTAAGTACAAGCATGGGGTACTTAGTATTTTCAGAAACTTTTCTGCTACACTTTAGATTGTTAAGTACAAGCATGGGGTAAATCGGTTTTGTCTCAGACTTGGGTTTTTCTTCTATATGTTTTGCTCCAATTTCTAGCTCGAATGGACTACCGAATTGGCAGGAAACTGAAAGAATGTGAGATAGGGAAGAAATATAGGGATTTCTTCCATTAAAAATTAGAGGTACCTTTGGTTTTTATTTTTCTTGCTTTTTATAGGCGCTGAGAGAGGGAGAGAGTGAAAAATTCATCGAATCGACTACCCAGTTTATGAGATATGGGTTTTTCTTGGTTAGTGGCTATGGAAGCTTTCGGTGAACAAAAAGCATGGTGTATGTAGAAAAAGAAATGTTTTGGTGTTATTGTAGAAATGGACCTGTTGGGATGGAGAAGAAATGAAGAAATGGAGAGGGGTAGTGGGTTTTATAGCTTTCTTCCAAGCGGTGATGTTCTCGCATTCACAACAATTACAATTTTACAATTTTTAACTTTTTTAAAGCTTCATGAGGTTGAGCATAGTTTTTGTCCCAACTATCCTAAGGGGACATAACACTTGATGTAAGAAAATTCTCCTCACCCCCATCTTGAAAATTTGTAGATGAGGATTGGTTAGTGGAGGAGAGAGAGAGAGAGAGAGAGAGAGAGAGAGAGAGAGAGAGAGCGTGCGAAAAACACCTAGGGGCTAGAACTAGGTCCCATGGGGGACCAGATTAAAGGGCTAGAGTTTGGCGCATTTTGGTGTCCCAACTGTACTAAGGGGATGATACACAAGGTGTAATAAAATTTTATCTCGATCTGGTGATGATAAGTTTCACTGCGGATTTGACGGTGGAGGGAGTGAAGTTTGGTGCGAGGGGCTTAGCGGCTTGATTGAGCTCCGCCTTGTGGTCACATGATGGTCCAGGGGGCTATCTTGGGGCTGTGTACATTTTTTTGTCCCTTGTTTCCCATGGGGAAGGGAAATTTGGGACAATAAATTACGCTCAAACTTGGGAGTGACATGTGTCCACCCAGAAAAATGACTAAGTCCCAAAGCATACCTTGGAGAGCAGTTTGACAACAACATATCTTGAGCATTTGGAGGTCTTTTCATGAACTTATTTATATGATATTGACTGGAAATGGAATTTTGAGAAGAATGGTATTGGTCTCATCCCTTGATTCTTCTTGAAAACCCCTAAAAATAGGATTTTTCCTTAGGATCATAGGTTGTGCATGTTGAAAACAATATGTGGGCAGAATTTATTATGTCTTGTGAAAAATATGAAACCACCATAATTTAGAACTATAAAATATATTTCCAATGATGTCTTGTTTGAACTACAACTCTTTACGGAGCTCCCAATATCACTTACCAAAGCTCATGTGCTTTTGAAGCTGCGAGCTCCTTCACCTTCAAAGACCCGCTTTTACTAAACTTGTCCCAAAACCTATAAAACTTTCCAAAATCAGTTGAAAAATGTTCCTAGCTCCTTATTACCACTCTCCAATGGATTTGGGACTTCAACTCCACACCAAGGGATGTGCATTTTCCTTAGAAAGGCTAAAAATAACCATTCCTAAGCCTCTTGAAAATTCTGCCTTGAAAGGTATTGTCTTGGAAGCACTTGAATGAACTTGTTTTCCTAAATCACCTATGGAAAAGGGTTAAGCAACTCAAAGGACCACTTGACAGGGTGGGATAGGCCTGAGTGCGAGTGGATGGAATGACCTCGAGGGGTGTCGAGGAAGGTTTATAATGAATTTTTTGACACTAGGGTACATTTGTCCTGTTTTCAAATTGATTTTTTCCCTTGTAAAAACACAGGACAACAAGCCTTGAGCTCTAATGGGTCCCATAATTTTACTATTGGATGATCCCTTCAAATCATGGTATGCCACAACTAGCATGTAATTTGGAAACAAGTTATAACAGCCACAAGTCACTTGGAATTCCATCCAAATCAACACTAGGATGGTTGGGATGATTGTCTTCAATAGTGGATTCCTTCCACTAATATTACCATGCAAGGAAACCCTCTCAAATTGCAAAAGTGTACAAGTGTTCATGACTGAAAATATTAAGACCAACAATATAAAAATGATATAAATATGAAAAACCCATATAAAATTCAATAATGTGATCGATGTAGAAGCGGTAGGTAGCCATACAAGGACTCGGAAACTCTCCATTAGTTATCACCAACTAGAAAATACTCTTTCCACGACTAGAAATCCATGCAAAGTCACTTGTGTAAGTTCCCAAGAAGTGGTGTGATGGTTGATAATTATGATGGCAATAGCATTAGTGCTAGAAATCAGGTCCATAGTTGTCAGGGTATGCTTTCATTGTCATATGATGATGTCATCTCATCATTTTTTCCATATTTTGTCACCATGTTCTTCTAATGATTGAAGAAGCATCTCTTCCATCCCATCATCACTAGTTGCAACCTCATACTCTTCCTCATTTACTTGAGTCAAAAAAACTTAGCTACTCTATCACAACCTTGTCTTCTTTCTCCTTCATACTCTCTACATCCCTTCTAGGTTGTTTACACTTCTCTTTCTTCTCCATTCTTGGGCCCGCACATTGAAAAACACATTAAAGAAAATAAGATATTCCACCAACATTCCAACAACCTCTCCACCATTCCTCATATGAATGTTATTCAAATATCTTGCCATGTTTACATCTCTTTCATAATGCCCACCCCCGAGATGGAATTATAAGGGTCCATTCTTGTTGCCCTAAGCATGGTTGTACCTATACCATTACAATTTTCACTCAAAATCAACATTGTGGTGGCTATAAACTCTTCTAAATCAATGACAAACAATCCATCATTGATGGTAGGCGAAAAATACTTTCACCTTGTGTTTGGAAATTTTTTTGATTGTCATAAAAAGTTTTAAGGGGCTAGTTATGAGTGCGACAGACAACAAAAAAGAATAGGATAAAAACTTTCATACTTCAAATTATTCAAAAAATCTCGAAATGAAAATGATATAGGGGTTTAATTCAACCATATAGTGACTAAAAATGCTTCAAAAACATCAACAAATGAAGATTACTCCAATGTATGGTTGAGACTAATTGTATGGCCACAAGTATAATCCAGACAAGTTAAAAAAGGAGGAACAATAGTCCTAAAATTGGAAACAGCCCCCTTACCAAAAATGCTCGAGTGTATCTCAATTTCCATTCGACCCTTGAGGAATGAAAATCCACATTCAACTCCATGGCATGTTGCACCCCACTATCAACTAACAATCCTTGAGTCACATTATTGAGAATCTGAACATAGTTGTATGTGAAACATTTAAAAATCAACATAAATATCACAAGGATTATCCATCTGTTAGTTGTCAAATTAGGACTTTAATGAAAGCAATAGTCGGGGATAGAAAGTCCCTCCTCTTTAATGGGAGAGGTTCCCTTATTGAAAGAAAATGGCAAAACTATTTACAAATGTACAACTTCCAACTTTAATGAGGAACTCTGATATCATGAAAGTGTTTTAATGCCAAGGTAGATTATCAATACAAAAGAACAGAGGAACTAAGGAAGGGAAAAGGAAGAACATAACAGCATTCCCAGGAAATATAGATAGCAAAATAGTTCCCTATAAATGCTGAGCAAGGATGATATATAGAACAAAATCATTCACATAAAACCACCAGATATAATCTCATAGACACAAAGTTCTAGAAATGACATCCATAAGAATACAAAGCTTCTTAATGCAATAGATTAATGATTCACAAACTTTAAGACAGGAAAGAGAGAATAAAAAGATGTAGATAGAAACAGGAAGGGAAATCTTTTGTATTGATAGCTTTTAACTCTTTTACACTTTCAAAAATTATCAGAGTTCCAGCCCCTTAGAATGGCGTGGAGAGCCCAATATATAGTTTACAAAGTGGTTACATTTAGTAACCGTTTTCTTTTAACCAAAAGATTAATTAAGGAAATATTTAACATAAAGTCCTTAATTAAATTACAAGGAGATCAACACTAAAAATAGAAGAAGAGAATCAAGATCCAGAAGTAGAGACATCTGGTTATGGCTGAGGAGGGCCCACTGATTTGAGGATTCGATGCCTGAATCTCTTCGATGCTTCTATTATCTCCATGCCTCTTGGAATGGTTGTGTTGGAAGTAGCATGCGTCCACGTGCCTAGGCATTTCTCCATATCTTTTTCAAACTCAGTATGCTCTAGATATTCTTTATTAGCCTCGGTAATAGCTGAATGGAGAGAACAAATGTCTTTCATCTTCTCTTTAGTGATTGAATCTTCTTTGAACAAATCATCCTTGACAAAGGTTTTAAACTGAGCCTTGATTTCTTGAAGAGAGAAGAAAACACCTGTAGTTTCATCCTGAAGATGGCAGTGGATATCTTTGAAGGCAGATAAAACACAAGTTTTAAAAGACTCCCCTTTTTGCCATACATTCCTCAATTCTCCCAGTGCTTCTTCCAGAACCTTTATTTTCCACTCAACACTGAAGATCCATGTCCTTGATAAGTTATTCTTGACATCATCAAACACATTGTTGGCCAACAGGATCTTCTCATCGGTTTGGCCCATTAGACAGAGATCTGCAATACATCCACTCTAGACTTTCAGTTCCTTGTCCATAGCCTTGATTGAGGAAGTGAGTTTTTTTTGCGCAGCTTGATCACCTTCTCATTGGTTTTGAAGGATTCCTCGATGAAGTTCAAACCTGCTATAGTCATATCATCAACCATGGCCTCAACATATTTACCATAAGTAGAATACTTGTGGATGTCTTTGATGGTTTGGACCTCATCTTGGCTAAGAACTATAGGAGGTGGGAGAGAGGCCAATGGGGTTGGATCTAAAACTTTATCCTTTGCCAACAATGATCGATAAATTTAGAAAAAACTTGGTTTTGTTCTTCCAACTACTCCATGGTTCGCTTGCCTTTCTCCACCGGTTCAATAACCTTAGTCACGGTTTCCCGAAGGTTATGAACTTCACTCTCAGGTGTGGATTCTCCCATTGGGATTCTGGAAAGCTCCAAATTAGAGATCAAAATATCTTTCTCCTCTTTATCTACTTTGGGCTTTGTAACCTCCAGGAACTGCTAACCTTGAGCATCAATTACCAACCTCGAAGTAATCTTTGCTTTCTTTGCTAGAGGAGGAGGGGTAGTACCCAGCAGAGCTACTACAACATCAAAATCAGGCCCTGTTAATCGAGAGGAAGATTTCCTTTTCTTGCTATCAACTAGGGGCTGCACCCAGGCAAAGGAAGAAGAAGAAACAGAGGAATCAAGGGGTCCGAGTGCAAGAGAACTCATGGCACTCAGAGTCTGAACCACTGTTGCCTCCAGTGGGGAAGTGAATGGAACCTCAAGAATTTCCTTTGCAGAGAGTCTCATTAAACACTGGACATTCGAGTTCTTGATCCTTCCTTCTCCACCTCGCAAAGTGGTTCCAGGGGTTTCTTCTGGTTCTTTCATCTCATCATCCTCATTCTCACTTAGAAAAATAATGTTCTCTGGCCCAATAGGCAATTCTAACTGTTCCAGAAGAGTCTCTTCCTCGATTGGTTCTTGCTTAACTTTTTGACCTTCTTCTGATACACTTGAGTGGAAGAAGGAGTAGATAATTCAAGTTCTTTCATCAAAGAAGAAGGAGGAGTTTTCTCAAGTACCTCAGTACTAGGCATATGTACTTCCTTCCTAGGTGTGGAAGTCTCTCTTGAAGAGGATCTACCTTGGTTCCTCCTGAATTCACGAACTTTCCTATCGAACCAAACCTTAGTTCTAACAATGACAGGGGTGATTATCTCATTCAAGTCATCTCTCTCCTTCACATACCAATCCAAGGTTTCCAGAGGAGTGTGCTTGATTGTTCTTTCATACTCAAAGGATTAAAAATATTCATCATCGTCCCTAAGCCCTTCAGGCACCTGGTAGAGATTGAGATCTATAATCTATTGTAGAGAAATTCTGCCAAAATGCCTCCTCATGGCTTCAAAATCATCAGCACAATCAGCCCAGTAATCCTCAATGTCAAGACGATGATGATAAGTTATTCTGAGATTTTGATCAATGAATTTCTTTAGATCGAAGCAAGTCCTAGGTCTGAAGAAATGAATAGTAAGAGGAGCAATAGCCCTTTCTATATTTTGGGCATCTAGAGTTGTTCTGCATGTATAATTCCCCAAGGTGATAGGGAAATGAAGACTAGTTATCTTCTTATCTCGGAAGGTTCTATGAAGTTTATCCAGTTGCCTGCACACCTCAACCAAAGCCATTTTTCGTTGCAAAACATGGGAAGCTTGAGAGGTGTGCTTTCAAAACAAGCTAGTCTGATGTATGAGAACTTTTGGAACTAGATGAAGAAAGCCCCATACTTGGCTATCAAAGCCATAGCCTCATCAGAAAACCTTCTAGCAGTGTCACCCTCTAAGAGTCTCACAATGTACATAGTGAAAGCATCATTTACCCTTCTAAAATTATGATTATTGACCTTGAGGGTAAAGGGAAATATGTGTAGATGGGTTCATCCTTCTTGCCTTCAATGAAAGTGAATCGAACCACTCCCGAGATGCTGCCAGGGTATACATGAGATAGGAAGTCATGTAGAACTTCTCGGTTTGCTTGAACATTTGACAACTGTTCAGTTAGGTTCCTGCAGATAATCTTGGCCCAATTTATGTTTTGCTTACCCTCAAAGATGATATTTATGAAAGGGCACATCCAAAAATGGAAATCGTTGGTACAAGGAATTACCATGATCCGAGTGAGCAGAGTGATGAAATTTGATAGTTCTTCATTGAAATCAACCCCGAACAATGCCTTAGAGAGTCGGGATGCTCCTTCTTAGGTGATCCGAAAATAATCAGATTATTACGACCTGATCTCGGACCCTTATAGGCTTTAAATATTTGCCGATAATTTACTCCTTTTAAGTAATCAATTTAAAATAATGCAAGACAAAAATGACAATTGCACACAGATTGATTACGGAGTTCGGCAATTGCCTACGTCTCCGGGTTCGTGGTCGAACCGTTCCACTAGTCAAAACTTGTAAGTTACAATAGTACTTTCACAAGAAAACCTAATGGAATTTTACTTGCCTACCAGTACACCAGTTCTTCGGATGACAAGGGTGAAAAATAGCACCCGACTTCCACCTTCCTGGTACACAATCTCCTTCGGCTGTGATCGGCCTTCCCGACGCAAACAATGCGAAGCTAGCACTCCGGTCGACAATCCAGGATTTGCAAGTAATTGGTGTGGCGCTATGGGCCTATTGGGTAGTTTACATTTCACTCCCAATCACAAATATTCCATCTAATATTGCCTAAAATAATAGGCCAATAGACAATACTTATCGACACATCCCGCAAATAAGCTTAACAAATAATAAGCTCGGGATCGGTGTCTCCGTTGCACCGGTGTCCACAACAAGCTTAACAAATAATAAGCTCGTGTTGTGTCCGTGTGTGTGTTTACAAAGCAATGGGTCCCTATTTATACATTTTTAGGGCCCAAAAAATATGTAATGCCATATTATCCTAGGCTAATATTAGCCTTACCGTGCATTTTTAGGGGGATTTAATCCCATTGTGGGCGTGGCATACATATTTTAATGGGATTAAATATTCCCATTGGAGCAGCTTTTGGTTTGAAATGGGTTAAAATCCCATGTTTGGCGCGGCTTGATAAGGTTTTAGGCTTTATTAAGCCTTTCCACGCATACACATAGTGGTTAATGACCACGTTGGGCTTATAAATCACCCCCCCTTACCACCGCTTACCACCTTCTTCCACGTGGCAGGGATTAATGCCTCCAAACAGCCGCTTCACCACTTTCCACGTGGTAAAAACATGGTTTAATATTAATGTATTAAACATTAATATTTATATATGTGGCATTTAGAACGTGGACTTACCAATATAATATTATTTCGACCCATACAATGTGGCCTAGAAATAATCCTGTAGTCCACTTGTCATCTCCCGATAGGCAAATCGAGCGAATTCGACGAGTGTTGGCAAGCCACGTGTCACAGTGCGATTCGGCCCAATATTGACCAGTTGACCATAGTTGACTTTCCGTTGACCGAACTTTGACCGAACATATCTAGAGCTCCCGATGTCCGTTTGTCGCGTTCTCACAGTCGTTGGAAAGCTCTCGAGATGATCTTCTGCACTGACACCATTTAGAGATGTTTAGGGAACTTTTGAAATGATCCCCTGATCACACCTCCCCACTGAGAAAAGCTTTTTGTCCCAAAAAGCTTCCATACTGTCCTGAATCTGGAAAAATCTGCTGCCTCCTCGGAAGTGCTGCTGTAGTAGACCCTTGGGTCTTCTCCTCCAACCTTCTCACTTCGACAACTCTGCTCCGATCCTGGGACTGTGGGTTATGGGTCCACGATGCTTCCGCTGCGCCACTCTGATATCCGAAGAAAACCTCCACGCCTCCGCTTTATGGTGCTAAGTTTCTGAATGAAACCTCAACGCTCCTTCTGTGCGGTGCTAAGCTTCTTGATATCTGACAACAAGGATCTTCTTTTACTCTATAACACAGCTCCTAACTCCGAGTTGATTCCATGAGAATCCGAACTGGTTTGAAGGAACTCCATGTTACGTAGAGCTTTGATTGATCCGATGTCGGTGATGGACAATGCCTTGTCCCTTTACAGACCTCAACGCCTCCGATGCATGATGCTAAGCCTCTTTCAAGACCTCGAGCCTCGATGCATGATGCTAAGTATCTGTGTAGACCTCAACGCCTCCGATACATGATGCTAAGCCTTTTTCAAGACCTCGAGCCTCCGATGTATGATGCTAAGTCTCTGTAGACCTCAACGCCTCCGATACATGATGCTAAGCCTTTTTCAAGACTTCGAGCCTCCGATGTACGATGCTAAGTCTCTGTAGACCTCAACGCCTCCGATGCATGATGCTAAGCCTCTTTCAAGACCTCGAGCCTCCAATGCACGATGCTAAGTCTATTGATCAGCTACCATTCGTATGTGTGGTCGCAATGCCTTGACATCGAATGACGTTCCGAGCTGATACTTTGAGAGCTCCTCTTGTTGACATACTAATATCAGGTACCATTCTGCTGCACGGTCACAATGCCTCTACACAGAATGAAGTTCCGACCCGACGTCAATGCCAATGGTGATTCAGCTACCATTCTGCTGCACGGTCACAATGCCTCTACACAGAATGAAGTTCCGAGCTGATCTCTGCGAACTCTCTCTGTATGCACAAATGGCGAGATCGGTCTCAAGCTTTATATGAGTCAAATCC
The DNA here is from genome assembly GCA_018340775.1 of Taxus wallichiana var. yunnanensis. Lineage (NCBI taxonomy): Eukaryota > Viridiplantae > Streptophyta > Pinopsida > Cupressales > Taxaceae > Taxus > Taxus wallichiana. Next base: position 941,806,433 of record CM031235.1, on the reverse strand, counting down.
TGTATCCAGCCAGTATGCAGTACTCACATGCTTTGATTAGGACATATGTTAGGAGCATTAATCAAATTTTCTAAGTAAGAAAATCCACTTTGAGTATTGTAAACCTTTCTCTCAAAGCATTTCCTCACAATATCGATCTCCAAACTTAATCGCATACGATTCCTCAATCTGAATTATGCAATATATAATTGAAAAATTGTTGACTTACCCATTTCAAAGGACTTACACTTTCGGGTATTACGGTCACGGTTGAATTGTCAACTAGTGGTGGACGTAGAAACTTCCTCTCGCCTGCGCAATAGGCCTCCATTCCATCTTTGGCTTGCCATTACTCTGATGGCGAGATGGATGTAGTTTCCAGCAATTTTCCACCCGATGCCCATTCCTCTGGCAATGAGCACAAAAATTCCTCTTAATCTCCTTCTTCTGGGATGAGGAACTCTTTTTGCCATTTCTCGACTCTGCATGACGAGATTGGTCTTTCTCCACTGCATTGCAATGTGGATTGACTTCATTTGTCTCCTCCCTGCCAGAACAATGACTAAACAAGGAAAATATACTGCATTTTATGGTGTTAGAAAAATCACCAAAATAATTGCCCTTCGGGGTCTTACTAATGCAAGTATAACAGAGTACAAACATTGCCCAAAATTGGGTCTTTAACTAATGTGCCATGTCTGGTTAGATGTATACAAACGTTGCCCTCAAAGGGGTCTTACCAATACATTCTACCTTACACAATAGTTTTTGGTTTTATCTACATATGAGATATAATGGATTCATCCAAATAGAAATGAGAAAATTACTGAGTATGTTAAACCTGTCTCTCAGTCTATCCCACCAATCTGGAAATCCAGAAGTACAAGCCAATGCCATCCCTGTCAAAGCAACCTGTACTGATTAACCTGCTCCATACCAACTTGCTTCGAAGATTAGTAAGTTTGCAGGTGTCGATTACCAGCTCTGATACCAAACTTGATCCGAAAATAATCAGATTATTACGACCTGATCTCGGACCCTTATAGGCTTTAAATATTTGCCGATAATTTACTCCTTTTAAGTAATCAATTTAAAATAATGCAAGACAATAATGACAATTGCACACAGATTGATTACGGAGTTCAAGAATTGCTTGCCTACGTCTCGGGTTCGTGGTCGAACCGTTCCACTAGTCAAAACTTGTAAGTTCAATAGTACTTTCACAAGAAAACCTAATGGAATTTTACTTGCCTACCAAGACACCGGTCTTCTGGACGACAAGGGTGAAAAATAGCACCCGACTTCCACCTTCTGGTACACAATCTCCTTGAAATTTGTGATCGGCCTTCCTGGCGACGCAAACAATGCGAAGCTAGCACTCGTCGACAATCCAGGATTTGCAAGTAATTGGTGTGGCGCTATGGGCCTATTGGGTAGTTTACATTTCACTCCCAATCACAAATATTCCATCTAATATTGCCTAAAATAATAGGCCAATAGACAATACTTGTCGACACATCCCGCAAATAAGCTTAACAAATAATAAGCTCGGGATCGGTGTCTCCGTTGCACTGGTGTCCACAACAAGCTTAACAAATAATAAGCTCGTGTTGTGTCCGTGTGTGTGTTTACAAAGCAATGGGTCCCTATTTATACATTTTTAGGGCCCAAAAAATATGCAATGCCATATTATCCTAGGCTAATATTAGCCTTACCCGTGCATTTTTTAGGGGGGATTTAATCCCATTGTGGGCGTGGCATACATATTTTAATGGGATTAAATATTCCCATTGGAGCGGATTTTGGTTTGAAATGGGTTAAAATCCCATGTTTGGCGCGGCTTGATAAGGTTTTAGGCTTTATTAAGCCTTTCCACGCGCATAGTGGTTAATGACCACGTTGGGCTTATAAACCGCCCCCCTTACCACCGCTTACCACCTTCTTCCACGTGGCAGGGATTAATGCCTCCAAACAGCCACTTCACCACTTTCCACGTGGTAAAAACATGGTTTAATATTAATGTATTAAACATTAATATTTATATATGTGGCATTTGGAAATATATGGCGCCATTTGGAACGTGGACTTACCAATATAATATTATTTCGACCCATACAATGTGGCCTAGAAATAATCCTGTAGTCCACTTGTCGTCTCCCGATAGGCAAATCGAGTGAATTCGACGAGTGTTGGCAAGCCACGTGTCACAGTGCGATTCGGTCCAATATTGACCAGTTGACCATAGTTGACTTTCCGTTGACCGAACTTTGACCGAACATATCTAGAGCTCCCGATGTCCGTTTGTCGCGTTCTCACAGTCGTTGGAAAGCTCTCGAGATGATCTTCTACACTGACACCATTTAGAGATGTTTAGGGAACTTTTGAAATGATCCCCTGATCATTAGGAAACTTCAGCCATGATTTAGCTACTCAAGCCTTATATTTCTCGTTGTCTTGATCAAACAGAGCTTGAGCTTGAGCAAGAGTGAGAACAATGGAGTCTTCTGTTTCAGGGATGCGTAGGGCAGCGGCGATAGTAGCAACGTCCAATTTTACAATCAATTCACCATGCACATTGACAACCTCCTTGGTGTCCGGATTGAAATTAGCCCCTCGGGCAAACACGGTGTTGGAACATTACACAGAGATAGGAAAACCAGTGGTGTATGTGATGCCACTATCATTTATCATTTGGGCTATGGGAGCAGGGTTGTCGCATGCTAACCTGCCCCGAAATCATCAAAATCCAAATGTCGAACTTCGCTATCTCTAATATTGGGCACAGAAGTCTCCAAAGGTGACATATGCTCGTGCCCTTGAAACTTGATCTTCATTTTGATAGTGCACAGAGGAACGGCCTTCAAAGAATAGATTCGTGACAAAAATTGCAAAGGGATACAGGAAGATGAACAAATGACTCAATTTGCAAAAATGCGGGTGAAAGATAATGAGCAAGCAATGTGACAAGTGCTTAGATGGTTGCCCCTTTAAATAGCCGTTCAGGAGAGAGAAGATCATAAATGCGCATTAAATATACCTTGCACCGACTCAAAAAGGTGAAATGCGGGAAAAGCGGAAAAAACTGGCCTAGACGGTCTAAGGGACATTGGGACATGAGGGGCACGAAGAGCCAATGCGACCGATGCGGGTGATGTGGACCAAAAGAGCACGGGCGGTCAAGGACACGAAATGTGAAGGACATGAAGATCGATTCGGGTGATGTGGGCGATGCGGGAATCGGCGAGCAGGAGGCCGGGACTTGGGATAGATGAGTGAAAAAGTCGAAAAAGTCGGCAGACAAGGACTTGCTTGGGAAATCGGGTGATCGGTGAACAAAAGGCCCGGCTGGTACTTGGGACATGAGGGACAAAAATATCCAACAAACTGCAAGTTACTAACAAGACCCTGTAAACGGCATTTTCACTATCTCTTTAAATTTCTTACCTTACTAAAACATTTTGAAGGGTGCTGACTCAAAATTTTCAAAAAAATTCGAATTTCAAAAGAGGGTAATTTTGAGAGGACAACACCATCAAGTAACTCATTGCCCCAACAATGATGACTTTCTCCATGAATTTTTCCTCAAGTGTAGGAATCGGCTCGAGGAAAGGTTTATGGATCATGAGCATTGATTCTCCACATCTTCCTTAGAATGCATGATATACTTTATAGGGCTCCTTGAAAATAATTTTGCTAGATGCATGAGATAAATAGTTCCTTAAAAATAGTGACATTGAACCGCTCAAAGATCTTACCCTTCTTGTATCTTAAAAGATCACCCGGATCCCAAACTCTCATGTCCACACAATTTGGAACTTATATGAACATATCTTTGTATCCTTTTCCACTCAAAATGTTCTTTATTCTATCGTCATTTCCACTATGTTGTTCATGATGACCATAAATTTGTCGTCTTTATACCATGAAGCATCAAACTTGACATAAGATAATTTATTTCAACATGCTGCCTATGATGAAAAAACAATGGAAATGACATAGTAGGAAGCAAAAATTTACAACACTTTTCATACCTTTGGTTGTCCACAACTTTCTCACCTTCTTTTTACTGAGATGAAGAATGATTGAGATATCTTCACACCTCCATCCTTGTGATTCAAAATTTTTGATTAGGATCAACATTTTCCTTCCTCTTAGAATTTTCACATTCAACAAGTGAAGCCATGTTTTCCTCGACTTCATCCATATTTTGTTGACTCATGCATGGAGCATGTTCATATTTCTTGCTAGAGTCATGAACATCATCAGATTGCTTCTTATTAATTTTTTTTTCTTCTTGAAAATTCCAGCAAGTTGAAAATCCACATTAGCAACCGATAAAGCCCTTTTTTCATGTGCATGCCCTTCAACATGGTCTTCTTGGAACTCCACCTCAAAATCTTCTTGCGAGATCGATTATATTTATCCAGTTCATGCCCCATGTTTTTTTCCTTCACCTCTTGAGGTGTTAATGTATATGTTACTTTTATTTTCCTTTTTCTTTCAAGAAAAACTCTTTTGGGTTTGCCTCCTTGGCATATTCTTGTGGTCTAGGGTTTAACCTAACATCATCCATGCACCGAGTGTACCCTTTTTGGCACCATCAAATGTGGAGAGTGTCACTTACCCTAAGGCATGTTGAAGATCCTACCGTGGTGCTTGAAATCTAAGCTTGGGCCTCGACCTACCCTTGCTTACTCCTTTGAATTTCGCAAGTGAAATGACATCACAAATACATTTTGGAAGAGTCATTTACTCCTCGTAGTTGGCCATGATGTTGTGACCCACACGACTATCATGTTTCAACCTCCAAAGTGACTTATTCTTTCTTTGGTAAGAACTTAGGTCGTCAATCTATGTTTTTTCTCCTAAGTTCCCTTTCACTCATGTGTACATTGTAGATTTTCCTCAAATGTTAACTTTCAAACACTGTAGGTTGGGAAGATCAATGCTCTAATACCACTATAATACACCTTTTCGGGTTGAGTTGAAAGAAAAGGAGAAATGGAACCAAATCCAAATCACAATAAACTAAAATTTATAACATCAAGCTACAATAGTTTAAAGCTTATAAAAACAAGAAAGAAATTGTCATTATTTAACTCAATACCAATTTTACACCATCAAAGCATGTCGGGAGCAATAGTAATTATTTAGAGAAAGTATTAACCAAGAAATTAATTTGTATAACCCTCTCGAAGTATAATAATTAATTTTGTGACAACATCGAACCCGCTTACAAAAATGGTTGGAAATAATGATTATTAGGCCAAAAGTTCAATTTGTAAAGTGTAATCAACCTTATAAATTAAGAACAATACAAATATTAACAAAAAAATTAAGCACCACCAAAACATTCTACCATTCAAGTCGCTACCGTAGGAGAGGATTTGCGATGGGTTGGGAATGGCATGTTCAAGGAAAATCTGAATGTAATCACAAAAAGTGACCTTCGTGTGAGACCACCAATGAAGAATGAGGGGTTTTGTCCTCAAACCAAGTGCAAAGAGGGTTTCCATCCTTAATTGGAAGAGAGAAATCAATTTTGTGCTCCAACTCCAAGAGAACAAATTCTAAAACAAACATATCCTTTTTCAAGCCAAGGGACCTATTGGCTAGATTTTTTTGCAGTGAAAACCTAGCGAGTCATGAGATAAATATCCCTCATTTACCAGTGAGGCTCTGTTTAAGATTTTGTCAATTATATTTTCTAATATCTATCTTGTGGTTTTACTTTAACCACATAGCTCATGCACCATAGCTAGACAATTTACGGCAAAGTAGCAGTAATTGTAAGAAATGCATATATGTAGAAGAGAGAAATAATTGAATGCGAGCAGAAAAGAAAGAAGATGTGCAACCTAACCAATAGTTGACAGAGTTGGTCACATGCAGATAGACGAAACAAATAGATCTAGAAATGCAGAATTCAAAGCAAAGAAAAGTTTTTAGATCTAAGATAACACAAAGTTTATGCAAAGATCTAAAGAAATAAGAAACAAATGCACCGTTGACAGAAAGTTCTTCGGAAATCTGTCTCCTCTCTATACCTTAGCTTTTAGAAAGGTATCAAGGGTTTCATCTCAAAGTTTGGAACACAAGAATGCTAACTATCAATTCTCCTCCGTTAACCCGTAGGTTCTTCCTCTATTTATAATGTATAGAGGGCAATTACAAATAGGAAGCTTTTAATGAATTCCCACATGCAAAAGCTATAGAAAAGGGTAGCAGTTGGCGATCTTCCTCCTGGAATTCCTCTTTGCATGACATGCATCTTTTAACTGAAAATAGAACCTTCTATTTTGCATGTCTGCCACCTATTTCCAAGTAATTGACTTCTTCAAGTAACGACTTTTAAACCAATCACTTAAATTTTATAGTTTAATTGATTACTCAATTACCTTAATCGGAGAAAATAATAGAAAGAAGAAGAAAGAGGAAAAGAAATTAGAAGAAAGATGCAATACTTTCAGTATTGTTCTTTTTCCATATTTTGCATGCGGTTGAATCTTTTGCCTTTGATTCTCACCAAACTGGATCGGAAGCGGTGACCGTGATTTGTTCGCGGGTATTGCCTTTGATCTGTCTTCCCTCTTATCCTTGAAGATTATGAAATTCTTCTTGAGACATGCACCCGTTTAATGTTTTCCGTAAATAATTCAGACAAAACTCATCATTTTTATTTTTAATTGCATATGAGCAATTTTAAATTCGGAAAGCACTCTGGGTGAATGCAAATATAAGTAAATTCAATGAAGGCTTCAATTGGAAGATTGGGAGCACATGCACAAGATCCTAGAAGGAATTTTCCATGCACTGACTTCTACATGGGTTGCGTTAGAAACAAGAGGATGATTTTTTGCCGGAAGCCTTTGCAATTATGAGATTTGGATTTGTCAATTAAATCGGTGATAGGTTCAGGGCCTATGTTTGTATCATTGACTTCAACAAATCTAGAAGTTATGCATGATTCTACTAATCCTTCTCTTTCATCATGCTTCAACATGGCTGGAACAATCTTTGTTTGAGCTCTTTTTCTTTTAATTATGTCGGAATCCCTTGTAATTGGATCAATTTGTGTAGATCTGAAAATTTCTTCTAATTTGGAAGACATTCAATGTATATGACATTGATTTGAGCACCTATGATGAATACCTATAATTTATTCAGACAAAGATGGAGTCCATGACATGAATACTTAATTTTTATCACCAAAATATTATTATAAAACTGCTGCCCTAAAATTTGAGGTTTTGCTTACATGCAAAGCAAACAAAAATATTATTTAATTCACATGGACACATATACCAACATACATATGCTCAGAATGACCAAAATTAGGCTATTCCAACCCTAGGTGCCAAAACTAGAAGCTTCCCGGCAGTGGAAAATAAACTTTAATGCAAAATCCTCCTTTTGGTGCCAAAACCTGTCTAGGCTGCAATCCTCATAAAAAAGAATTAAATGTCTCTCCCTTATGGCATCTCATGCTTATATAACCTCCGACATGCTATTTTTAATAATTACCTCTTCCTATTTACTCGCAATTTAATTAATTAATAACCATGTTTATTCATCAATTTGGGCGCCCAATTATGCATGTTCTTTGGTTGCTTTCAAATAAATTATTTTATTTATTTTTAGCATGCATTTTTGACTTCTCTTTAGCTCTTCCACTTGCATTGACGAACTTCTATTTATGGCGCCAAAATTGGGAGAATAAACCATTAATAAATATTATTAAATGCATTGTTATTCACCCAAGATGGGTCGCATTTTTTAGCAAGGGTAATTTCCAAAATAGGAAGTCAACTTTGATGGGAATTTCTACCTTGCACTGCAGCTCCAAAAATCCCCTCTTTCACTTAATTGATTTGACTTTCATCATGTGAATGTTTACCTGCAAGCGGGAAGAAATTCCGCACGGTGCTTTAAGTGATTTTTCTTTTGTTATGGGAAATTTTACCTGCAAGGTAGGTAAGAAATTTATGCCTCGCTCGCCACCTCTAATAATCTCATTGTAGCTTAAGTGACTTTGCCTTCATGGGAAAAAGTACCTGCAAGGCGGGTAAGAAATTCTGCTACCTACCACTACCAAAATTCGCATTCTGCAACTTAGATCCATTTATTCCAAAAGTGTGACTTGCCTAGGAGAGGGTTTTGTGCTTGACTTCATCTTTTTTGGTTAGAAATTTACTTTCTAAGGCTAATTCCTTCGGTGTAGCGGCCGTAAATGATCTCTAGATGCTCCGGGAAAATAAACAGACTATACGGGACAAAGAAGCAGATCCAGGGAATTAAATAGAAAGACCACGGGGAAAACAGGAGAAAAATGCAAAAGAAATAAATAAAAACAAAAAACGTTGTCAGAAGTCACAGACAAAGCTCTAAATTCATTCTTGGTGAAAACCCTAGTGAGATGTGTGAATACTGACATGCAAAACTTCAATAGGATTCAATGGAGCACAATTTACTTCAAACGGGGCATTATTTATTTAATAAATAATTAAATAAAAATTTCCTGTAGACAAAACTTGGTGGAGGGATAAAATGAGTTTTAACATCTGGGTATTTGTTGAAATTGGCTCATATGATTCACTGGGAATATCTTAATATAATACAAACATCTTTTGGCAATAAAAACACAAAAAGACCCGTTATTTTAAAAGAACGATTTTTTTAAAATGGGTAGTCCCAGATTTTAGGGTGAAATCTAGGGATACTGGACCCCTTTACAGCCATAGGTGGCACCAAAACCAAAATAGAATCCTCCCAAAGAGGACTGACATCCTCAGAGACATAAGATTTCTTTTTTCTTTTATTTTCCAAATGACTTTTCACCTTTTTCCAGCCGACTTGACTTCTTTAAGATATAATTAGAAAATTACTTAAAAATAATGCAAAACTACAAAAGCAACTGAAAATTATGACATTAACATTTCCCTTGCTTTTCCCTTCAAGCCCACATGAAGTGGAATGGACCTAAGGTCTTCAAACAAACTATCCTAGAGAAAGGGACACTCCATATTTTGAGTATGAGGACATGGAAGATCCCACGTGATTTAAATATTCTTGTACAAAATTGAAAGGTCATGCATACCTTTAGTGAGAATATATCCCAACAAACAAAGTAAAAAGAGGAAAATCAAATATCAAGACATGGGGTAGGATATAGAAAAGGTCTAGGAAAAATTATTGCTTGTGAACTACTAGCTCAATTTGTTTAAGAAGTTGCAAAATATATGACAAAGAGAGGTCGAGTGTGAAGGAATACGCGAAGAGTTTTACCAACTCACCATCCAAGCATGACATGTTGAAGCTGACATGGAGAAGATCTCTAAATATATGATTGGTGTGGACTGTAATTAAAGATGAATTTGGAATGCTCCAAGTATAGTCGGTGAGAGGTGGCCTATCAATATGAACTAAAGGCGGAGCAAGAGCGAGCACACAAACACCATAAGGAGGTTGATCATATTGATGTCAATCACAAAAATGATGGGACATTTTTGAAATTGAAGACTTGAAGACCCTCAACCCATTCTCTCTTCTCATGGGCTTGAGGATTGAGCTTGAAGATGATCCGAAGATGTCTTTTGTCTATTTTGTGACCCGTTGGCATGCCTACCTTTGCTACAAGTGGGAGTCGTTTTAGCTATTTTAATGTGCACATAGGTTAGTTGTTTTAATTATTTAATTAAAAATAATAAAATGCACATAGTGTTAGTTTATTAGAGACTTTATTTTATAATGAGAGTTTATGTTTTCCCTCCAAAAGGAAAAAGGTCGGTCATTGGATATTGCACCCCTTAACTCTATAAAAGGAGGTCACATTTCCTCTAGTGGGGTTATGTTGGTTGATCATTTGATTTCACTCCATGCTTGGAGTATTGGGATGTATGCCCTAGTTCTTGCATTGTGCTCTCTCTCATTGTAAGCTTCATTTGGATTCATTGTTGAAGACTCTCAAGTAAATTTCAGATCTGTCATTATTGCTTGAGTTATTTCAGATTTTGGCGCCAAGTTTGGAGTGTGAAAGTCATTAGTATTGCTCCTTTTATTTTTGTTGTTATTGCTGCAATTATTTTTACCATATCGACTTGGATTGGTGATGATTTGATCATGTTTTGATGCCATAAATATTAAATCTAAAATCTGCCATGTGTTATTAAATATTTCAGAGCAAGGGGCTAATATTTTGGTGTGTTTGGAGGCTAGGAAAAAGCTGGAAATATTTAATTAATTTTCCCTAACCCTAGCGACTAGTTTTCATATTTCAAGGGTAGATTTGAGTGGGTTTAAGTGTTCAAAAATTTCAGTTTGTTAGTTCATTTGAAAGCTCATGATTTCTACTTTATTGTGCATTTCGTTTCATGCCAAAACTCCAAGTATTTTGTGAGATATTAATTTTTAAAGTTTCAATTATGCAGGTGATTTATTATTTAATTAACTATTGTTAAAAATCAGATCTTGATGTTATTAGAGTTCTAATTAGTTCTCCCATCTAACCCACCACTTTGTCATACTCCAATCCCATTTGGGGTTGTATTATGCGACATTGGGTTATTTAAGGTTAGACTATGAAGATCTAATCTTCCTAGGATCGATTTGGTTAATTAATTATGACTAAGGAGGAAGTAATTTTATATTTTGGGAGTTGATTTGATGCCCTAAATGTCTTGAGTGACTTACATTTTAGGAAAAAATTAGGGTTTCGTGTTGGCTATGCGAAATTTTATTTTTGCATATTATTCTTCGTATTTTGTGGCCCAATATCTAAAATTTCAGCTCATTTGGACTTCTATAGCCAAATATATGAATTTTGGAAAATTGCAGCGTGATTGAGGTTTGAATATTAATAATTTTCCAAGAGTGTGTGATCATATTTATGTTATTTCCTAACTTTTCCTATAAGGGGACATTACAAGAGGTGGCCTATCAATATGAACTAAAGGCGGAGCAGGAGTAGGCACACAAGCAACATAACACTCCATGAGGAAAAGGAATGACCACACAAGGTTGCAAACAAGGTGGTAGGGGAAACTCGCACATGAAGGCAAGGCTAACACTAAGTTTCACAATGAAGGAACACCTACGGGAGGATGATTCTTTAGATGTGGAAGAGGTCACAAATTTAGCGACACATGCTATAGGTGTAGAGAAACAAGGCATGTAGCTTTCAAGTGTCCGAACACCTAGGAATGATGGCAAACATAACAATGCAAGTGTGCACATTGCACCAAAGATGATGTATCAATTATGAAGAATACCGAAAGATGGGAGAGGAGTTGATGTTTAAGCATGTATTTTGACACCAAAAGAAGAAGAAGTTGGGTTGGAGCAGAGGAAAAATTTGTTTAGAATGGCATATAAATTGGGAGGAAAAGTATACAAATTGATAGTAAACAATGACAACACGAAAATTTGGTTATGCAAGAAATGGTAGACAATTTACGGTTGAAGAAGATTGCACATCCTAATTGATACAAAGTTTCATGGTTGCAAAAGGGACACCAACTTTTTGTGGTGAACAATGCCTAGTCAAGTTCTAGATAGGAAGATACGAAAATGAAGTTATGTGCGACATAATCCCTATAGATGCATATCATGTGCTGTTTGGGAGACAATGGAAGTTTGATAAGAAAGCACAACATGATGACCATGTGAATACCTACAAGGTGATGAATGATGAAATGGAATACACCTTGAATCCAATGCGAAAGAAGCGTGAGGGAGTGGAGCAAGGTCCAAAGATTTTATTGCTTTCGAGAAAGCGATTTGTGAATGAGGTAAGGAAGAACAATGACAGTTTTACGCTGATAGTGAAGCCCACACAAAGGGAAAACACAAATACAATGGTGAAGAAAGATGAAACACTTTCATGCAAAGTGAGCAATATGTTGAGAAAGTTTGTAGAAATAGTCTCAAGTAAATTACTAGAAGGGTTACCACGTGTGAGAAACATGTCACCACATGGATTTAATATCAATATCAAATTTACTAAACAAGGCAACATAGATGATAACACCAAAAGAGGATGCAAAGATACAAAAGTAAGTGCATGAGTTGTTGGATAAAGGACTAATAAGAGAAAGTATGATCTCATGCACAATACCAAAATTTCTAACACCAAAGAGAGGTAGAGAATAACATGTGTATAAATTATAGAGAAATCACTAAGATCACCATCAAGTATAGGTTTCAAAGTGATGCACATGGATGTCATCACGGTTTGTTTGAGTAGAGTGAGATACTAAAACTAGATTGAATTGAAGAGCAAATATCACCATATTCACATAAGAGAAGGTGATGAGTGGAAGACTATGTTCAAGATGCAATAAGGATTGTATGAGTGGTTTGTAATGACATTTGGATTAAACAATGTGTCGACTACTTTCATGAGGTTGATGAATGAAGTCTTGAAACTATTTTTAGAAAGTTTGTACTTTTGTACTTAGATGGCATTTTGATATTCAACAAGATACGAAAAGAGCATTTGTGCATTTAAGGCAAGTGTTGTAATGGTTGCACAAGAAGATGATGAATTTCAAAAGTGCATATTCATGTAGAAAGAGCTTGTCTATTTGGGATTTGTGATTTCCCACACACGTTTGAAAATGGATCCGAGAGAAGGTCTACGCAATAGTGGAGTGGATATCACCAAGAATTGGTTTCAATGCACACAATTTTCATGGTTGGAAAGTTTTTACCATAAATTCATCATGAATTTCAACGAAACATGTGTTCCTATCATAAAGGTCATGTGAGTAGATATGAAATATTTTGTGTGTAACACATACACATAAATAAGTTTTCAAGAACTAAAGAGGAAGGTAACTAAGCGACTAATATTAACATTACCTTATAATGCAAAACTATTCTAGGTAGATTGTGATACTAGTTACATAACCATTGGTGTAGTGTTAAATCAAGAGGGAAGGTTGGTAGCTTATTTCAATGAGAAACTGAATAATGCAAGATATAAATATAGTGTATATGACCAGAGTTCTATAAAATTGTGCGAAAACTCAATAAGTGGAGGCACTACCTATTTCCAAAAGAGTTTGTATTATTCATTTATCATCAAGCACTATAATTCATAAACAATCAAGGGAAATTGAATAAAAAACATATGAAGTGAGCATAGTACCTACTGAGGATAGAAATTTATGTTAAAACACGAGCGAAAAAACTAACATAATTGTTGATGTGTTGAGTAGGTGTAATATCTTGTTGATAGACATGAGAGTGGAAGTTTTGGGTTTTGAATCAATCAAAGAGTTGTACATGCAAGATGAAGACTTTAGTGAAGCATGTACAACACCCGCAAATGTTGATAAGACCCATTAATTAGACTATTTTGTGCAAGATGTCCTATTGTTCAAAGGAAGACCATTGTACATTCCCAAAGGATCAATGCATAAGATTTTTTTCAAAGAAAAACATAGTTGTGGATTGCTAGGACACTTTGGATTGGATAAGACTTTAGCAAAATTAGTAAAGAGTTACTTTTGGCCAAGAATGAGTGTGGATGTTCACAAATTTGTACATGAATGCAAAATATGTCCATTGGCAAAAGGAAGATCTCAAAATGCGGGGTTGTACTAACCTTTTCTCATATCGAAAAAACCTTAAGAGGATATATGCATGGACTTTGTCTTCAGTTCACCTAGAATGCAATGAAGAGTTGATTCCATCTATGTTGTGGCAGACAATTTTTCAAAAATGACACATTTTATTGCTCGCGAGAAAACTAGTAATGCGACTCATATCAAAAACATTTTCTTCATAGAGATTGTAAGGTGTCATGGATTGCCCACATCATTGTGTCGAACATGGATAGAAAGTTTGTTGGTCAATTTTGACAAACATTGTAGAAGTTGAATACAAAGCTACAATTCAAATTCGCATCTCATTAGAGACAGATGAACATATGGACGTAGTAAATAAAAGCCTTAGAGATTTGTTTAGATTTTTCGTAGGGTATCGAGGCAAGAACATGGGGCTTGGCACTAGTGCAAATGAAGTCCACTTATAAAAAATTAGTCAATCGAGATCACAAGAAGAACACCATTATAAGTAGAGTATGTGGCTAACCCGCGAGGAGTTGCGGAATTGCAAGACTTACCTCACAAAGTTGAATCCATCTATGTTGTGGTGGTCAAATTTTTTAAAATCACACATTTTATTGCTTGCAGGAAAATGAGTGATGTGACTCATGTCATAAACCTTGTTTGCATGGAGGTTGTAACCCTTAAGGTTGCATGAATTGCCCACATCATTGTGTCAGATAGGAATAGAAATTTTGTTAGTCATTTTCGATAGACATTGTGGATGAAATTAAATACAAAGCTACAATTAAGTTCAACATATCATTCACATATGGATGGAAAAACAAACGTGGTAAACAAAATCCTTGAAGATTTGCTAAGGCGTTTGTTAGAGGATAAGCCAAGAACATGGTACTCGGCATTGGCACAAATGAAATTCACTTGTAACAATTTAGTTAATCAAAGCACAAGAAGAACACCATTCCAAGTAGAGTACGGGGCTAATCTGCGAGGAGTTGTGAGATTCAAGTAAGACTTACCGCATAAAGAAGAGAGGAGTGCGAAAGTGGAGGAGTTTTAGAATATATGGAAGAAGTGCACCACCGACAAGTCCATGAGATAGTTGGAGAAGATGAGCGTGTGGTACAAGAAACATATAAATGAAAAGAAAAGTGAACTAAAATTTTAGGGATAAAATTTGGTCTTAGCTCATGTGGAGAAAGAAAGATTTTCTAAGGGTACCTATAATAATGAAAGTGGAAGAAAATAAGGTCATGTAAAGTTTTGAAGAAGTTTGCAAAAAAACGCTTATGAGGTTGATTTTCTAGAAGGCATCGATATCTCAAATATATTCGATGTGGTGAATCTCTATCCATACCACGAAGGTCAAGAAAATGTCAAGGACTCAAACATAGAAGATGACAAGGTGGATTGCAAACGGTAAATGTCATCAAAGGTGTGTGAAGAAGCAAAAAGAGTGATTGACACTAAAATCAAGAAAAATCACAATAAGGAGTACAAGAAGTATTTCATCAAATGGAAACGAAGAAAAATTGAAAATGTAACTTGGTTGAGTGCAACAAATGTTGCTAGACATAGAAGTCTAATAAACCAACTCACTTGAGTAGGAGCTCAAGTTTTCTGAATTACTTGAGGTGCATGAACATTTGGGTTCACAGGCAATCATGTATCAACCAAAAATAGTTAAGAGTAGTTTGTAAGTATTTTGTGTTGAGAGTAGGCTGCACAAGCCTAACGCGAGTCGTTTGGAAGCCATAAAGTACTAGATTAAGATGTGGAACACTACAAAAATGCGTGAAATACTACAACATGCCGAGAATAACCATGGAGCTGCATTGATGCCACAAAAGTCTCGATTAAGCAGATTAGTTATGCTTCTTGTCTATTGATGAGTCTTTTGGGTATTGTCTTTGTAATGTTTCATAATTTTAGGAGTCTAATGGTAGCACATAGCTAAGTTCGATGTAACATTTGCGTGGCTTGCATGCCTATATAAACAAAGCCTATTTGCTTTAGGAGAGTAGCTCATAATCGACGATAGTTGAGCTCACAAAGTGAGATATTTGGTCTAAGCACAACCTTTGGTCTGCTACTATGTTTTGAAATGTATTGTTGAGGTTGCATCATTGATGATTCCTTTGTATGTGAGTGTTATTCATTTAAGTTAATTCAATACAACTGATGTTGTATTTCTATCGTTTAATTCCAATATGTGTTGTTATGCATCTTTGTAAAATTCCGTGTGAATCTCAGTGGTTTGCATGGTCTAAGCCGACTCTTTATTGAGCTCCTAATTGCATCTACATTAAGTATTAAACTTGTATTGTTAGCTCCATACTAAGCAAATTAAAACTCTGCTTAAAAGAAGCTTTAAAAATCAAAATGTTTTACTTGCCTCCCCTAAAACTCAGCGTGCTAAGTGAGAGTACTTGATAGTGGACACAATACTTAATCGTGGATACTAGACATATTATATATAGTCGCCGTGGTACTTGATCACAAAATAAGTGATAATTATTCAACTTTTATGCAATACTAGTGTAAAATAACCAATCACATAATGACATGTGAGATTTACATCTATTAGATACCAATATATAAGTATTAGATAAAACTGAACAACCCTTTTGTAAATGTATTTCAAATTTCTTATTTTAAATCATTAAAATAGAGACTTTTCCACCAAAAAAACACATTAATATGTGAAACTTTCAAATATATGACTTATACATATTAAACTTTCAAAAAAATGTCTGTACAACAAATAATGCCCGTATAATTAGACTGGGAACTTAGGGTGCACAACTACTTGCTCCTGTCCCTATTTTAGCGTGGATTTACATTTAGGAAATCCAGTGTTTCTTTTTTTTTTTAATAAATTAGATTACTTTTACATTTTTCATTTAATGAATTATGAAATGAATATGGCAAATATGAATTGACAGAAAAGATTCTTTTAAGGCCAGGAACTATCAGGACAGAAATTCCTTTAATGCACCTGTATGTCCATGCTCCAAAAATGTTCCAGACGGGTGATTCAGGTTCATTAAAGGCAGTTCTTATGGCTGGATAAATTCTGGCTTTTGAGAGATCTCATGAGGATGGTGAAGGACTGGGGTGTGCTCCATAACAGTTTTTGCTCAGAGTAATTTGCAATTATAGCAGACTGGGCCTTGTCATTCAACATGGTTGCCACATGCCAATAGTAATTGGAGAAATCTAAGTCTTCCACAACACGAATGGGGTTGCCTTTGCTATGGTCAACAATAGTCCATCCATCAGCTGCCACATCACCTATGGCGGCCACTCTGACAGGCATTAGTTTGGTCTTTACTCTTATTTCTGGCTCGTCCATCATGATTGCTGCACCCACCACTTCTCCCAAAAACATATCCTGAAACAATGAGCCAATAACAATCAATTTAGTTTAGTGAAAATTGGCCAATGGACCGAAAAAAACTACACAGGCAGCCTACCTAATGGAGTGCCTTAATGTACATCTCCAATAAAGGTATACACAATTGAAGTGTTGCATAAGACTATTAATGGGTCCTTATCTCAAGTGTTTATAGATCATAATTGATAACAACAATTATAATTAATAATATAGATTAACATATTATTGAGTTGCTACAAAATATGCGTTTCTTATAGAATAGGATGTAGCGAATGAGAAGTTTATTTTAAAAATGACAATAAACGATGAAATGCCACCATCATGCAATATTAAATATACCAACTTTAACACAATTATCAGATAAACCAAAGTTTCCCGGTTGTATCAACGGCAGTTATACGTACTAAGTGGTTGTAGACATGCTTTGTCTCACGTAAATGCTCCATAATCGAGAGAAGGCGCTGCACAAACATGGCTTCAGGTGTCTTCCTGGGCATATTTAGTTCTCGTAGAAGTTGAGGAAGTAAGGAAGCCTTGCGTTGAATATTTAGAGGAATTAGGGTCATATTGAGCTTTGCTGCTATAACCTTCTTTGCTGCCAACGGATCAAGAAACATATTGAATTCTGCATTTGTATTTGAAGGAACGGAGAAGACATTACCCTGCGGAAACCGGTTATCTTCGCCAATATTGCCACCAACAATGTATAGATGCTGTGAAATTAGGACAACAGAAAAACAAAGTGAAATTTGATCCAAAAAAATAAACGTTAATGGTTGAAAGACATGCAAAATTTTTAACCTTAAATTTTAGTAAATCTTTGATTCAGGTATGTCTTTAGCTTTCAGTTTTCAGGCTTTTGGTATAAAAAAATACATCATTAGTCACTGGCTTGGTTTTCATTGTTTCAAGCTTTTTGGTATAAAGAAACACATCATTAGTCAATGGCTTTTGGTAAAAGCCAATGATTGACCACATGATTCTACGGTTATTGCAAGGGATCACATGATCAAGGATGTTCTAGAACTTGGGAATGTAACTTTACATAACTCTGAAGTTGAAAGCAGTTAATGTGCAAATATTATGGTTCAGATTGTATATGTAATTTTCTCATCCCATAGGTTGTATATGGTCCTGTGGACAATAATGTTTCTTTGTGAATTTCATTTTCACTTGTAGTTTGTAACTCATTAAAAATCACATGTACACCCAGACATCAACATCCCTGAATAATGTAGAACAGAAGACTTGTGCACCAGGAGGCAGTCAAGCCACGCGTCTAATTAGGAAACCTGTTGCCCATGTTTATAATGACATACATACCAAAGGCTGTCTTTGTCGAGCATTGAGAATATCCAAAAAGCTAAACATATAGGCAAATGTTGCTAAGAAAATCTCATTCTTGGTAATCCTATCCTAATAGGAGGTCCATACAATAATCAACATAAAAATTCCCTTCATATAGTGGTGAATATTCCTAACTGTGATATTCTATCACTCAAGGCACAAATGCCCCAATCAGGTATGCTACACAGATGTGACGTGTGATAACAAATTTGGATTATAAATTCTTAACAATATAAATGTACATATTTTCAGTGAAAAGTTAGTAGAAGTAAGTTGGGGGTAGATTCGAATGAGCAGAGGTGGAGTAATATTATTCCAAGCTCGTTTCATCTCTTTGATACTGGTTATCTATCAAGTTGAGAACCCTTCTTCGCTATCTTCGATGTCTTCCAATCCATTAAATATCTGAGTATGAAAGCTACAAAAATATTATACTATGCAAGCTCAAGCCTTTGCTATTTTGTAGAAAATTCCAATATTCCTCCAAAAGAAATAGAATTTGATCTGTAATCAAGGTATTACGTTGTTTTATTAATCAAAGCTAAATTGTGCTCAATTTAAAAAAAAAAGATACATAGGATAAATATGCAATCATCATTTGATAATGTAAACTTCAGAGATACAGTATCGAGTACTGGATTAACATGACTAACATCAGCTGACATTTGTGAGATTGATAATTCAATTGCAAATTCTTTGTTCAAAGCTTATGGATTCTCTTGTATGTCAACTGTATGATAGTCCGCTAAAATAGCACCCCAGACAGTATCATTTGCTTCTCATTTCTTTCATTTATGTAAAACGGTTTGTTGTCAACAAAACAAAAAGAGTGAGAAAAATATCAATGAAAATATGAAATTTCAGATTACCCATTATGAAAGCAGTACGAATCCCCACCTCCTTGAGATGTATGTAAAATCTTGAAACAAATTGAGAACAAGGTTTCGTTAAATATAGTCACGGTATGGAAAGAGACACTGACCTCTATATTTGAACTTGAATTTGTGTCAAAGCGAGAAGGTTCGCTATGTTTGTCAGAGGACCAGTGGTCAAAATTGTCACTTTTGAACCTGGCTTGAGTTCCCGTGAAACATTCTTCCAAATTTCCTTTGCTCGGGGCTGTCTTAATTCAGGATGGTCAGTATTTCGTGGAGCTCCATACTCCACGGAGTTTTGGGAAGTATATCTGCAAATTTCTTATCATGGAGGACAAAGTATCATGTACCACCAAAGGCATCTCAAATATAAATATGAAATTTAACAACATATACTTTTCAAGATTGCTCTCAAATTATCGCTATCAATTGTCTCCAACAATCCCAGAGAGACAACATTCATTCAAGAAAAATCTCCTTTCCCATAATTATTATTTACTTTGAAAAAGACACAGAAAATTCAATTCAAATAATTCCTATTGAGTTCATCTGCAAAACCAAGAATAGTCTTCATAAAAATAAGGTTAAAATTAAACACATGCCTTACATTAACCAAATTGGAAAATTCAATAAAAGATCACTAAGTATCCATAATGATTATTTGGCAAAATGATAATATGAACTAAAGCCTGCTGATTTTGAAATCTATGGAAACATAAAAGTTTCATCAACAAGACCATAAAAACATGATTATGAAGTAAGAACTCCTTGAAGATGAATATTCTTTCCCAAGGATCCCTACCAAAAAGATTGATGAGAATGGTGTCAATTGCTAACACTAATGTCATTTTTGCAATCATGCAATCGATCTGTCCTTTTTGGTTTAAAGAGGAAGGGAGCCAATTGGTCATATATGGTACACAGTACAAAATGCTTGGAATGAAGGCATATGGGCAGCTTCTTGCACAGGTATAAAATAATGTCCTCCACAAAGACAAATATGATGACATGTAGTAAAATTGTTGAGGATCTAAAATATTTAGTTCCAATTTCCAATTTCCATAAATTCCTTACTGCCTACTTGTGGACGTAAGAGATAGTATAAGAATACTTCAAATCTAGATTCTAGAAAACATATCTTGAAGCAGGTACTGATCGGAATTCGGAAGTCACAATTGGGGAAACTCTAGCGAATGATTTATTTTAAATCTTCTAAAAGTATGAAGCGGTCATGTGTTCCCTGTATAAAAAAAAATTGTGCATGATTTATTTTAATCCTTTTATGAATACACAAGGATTTTCCATCCAAAGACGATTCCATTAAAAATGTGCGGCCCTCATCAAGGGAATTAATGAATGACGTATTATAATCCAAACCCCAAGATTTATTCTTTTCATGAACCCACACACGCACCTGCTCCTCTCCCTCTCCCTCTCCCTCTCCCTTTCTCATGAACTGGCCCTTGCAGATGACAATAGCGTGTCTGCATAAGTTCCATATTGCACTCAAGCACTGATGTGTATGTGTGTATATATGTATTTCTTGTGGTTAGCAATAAGAAGAATCGAATAGATTATAATAGCACATCTTCACTTATGATTCCAGTTTATGATTTCCAGCATACCATTTCGATTGCCTTCTAAAAATTTTCTTTCTGATTTCATCAATTTAAATTCGCTGAACTAATGCACAGTGGAACGAAAGGATATACTTGAAGGCATAAGTACATAGGCAACCTTCCCTATACCTACCCGACTAAACACCCTCCATAATGCATTACAGTTTCCAACTCATGAAAAATAACTGTAGCAGTTGTTTGGAGTTTGGACCACCATGAGAGAAATATGTGATTGATGCACGTTTTGTTTCTCTTAATTCACAGCGAATCGGTTTCTCCATGATTCTAAATCTTGTTTGTTTTCCAAGCTTGGACCAGATGAGCAGAAATCTCGTAACCGGTGCGAAGGGTACGGTGTGGGTATGGGTACGGGGATCCGGTACGCTGATACGGCAATTTTTTGGGGGCCCGGGTACAGCACTTGGGTATGGCAGTACAATATACATATAAAATATTAAAAATATAGCCAAATAAGCAAAAATTCAGCCTTATACATGAATAGAGTAAACAAATTATTAATTAAGTGAAATAGCCAAATAACGTATTAATAATTCAATGCATTTTGTCATGATATTCATTGATTGAACTTCGAACAAGTACATTGTTCAAACTCCAAATGTTACAATGTCCAATTATTAACATAAATAATAACAAATCACATAACTGGACTGGAATTCTGGCTATTATTAGCTCCCTTCAAATCTGGCAGTTCAGATTCCTTTGGGGTTTCTCTTATTATTCCTGCATTAGTCTTACTTGCTAGTGGAGATGCTGCCACTGTGTTTTTTGATCCTACATTACCCAAATGCATCTCAACTGTTGCAGTTTCAGCCATTGTTTTAGGTACTTCTGTGAAGTTTTACCAGAGTTGAATCATTTACGTAATCCCATCTATTGACCTTTATTGACCCCCAAAAAATAGTTTTTTTTTTTCTACAAAAAAGAAAAGAAAAATTAAAAAAATTAAAAAATTGTTGTTTTTACTGGTGGGTACGCTGTGGGTACGGCTGGGTACGCCTGGGTACGGCCAGGGTACGTCCAGCAGTACCGGGTATGTCTGGGTACTTCCTACCGAGGCGTACCCGGTACTGCTGGACGTACCCTGGCCGTACCCAGGCATACCGCACCGTACCTCATATGTACCGTGTACCTGTACCCATGCCCTGCAGGGTACATACCGGCTACCTAGGCATACATGTGTGCAGCTTTTATCTCTCTTCCTGGCATGTTTCATGTAACTTACAAGCAGGCAGTTAGACTCCAGAACTCCAGAACTGAAATCCTCCTCAATTAATCTAACTTACATTCAGGCAGTGAGGCCAAAGTGAACCGATATGAGGAAGATTCTCATGAAAACATCACATAAGTCTACAGGTTTTTGACATTTTGTCTTACTTTCTATGATTGGCAAAAGCCAATATATTTATGCATGCTAACTATGATAAAGGGGCATGGGATCCTAACACACTGTCACTATATTGATAGTCTCTATTTCAAAACTTGGAAAACTCGCAGATAAATTGCGAGAACTCGTAGCTCAGCTCCTAGATGAGAAATCGTCTAAAAAGTCACAATCTGCTACTCACTGAGTAATTTTCATTACTTGGCAAAGTTCACTGAGTTTTTCTGTTGACTCGGCTGCATTTGCTTTATAATGCCCACTTTAAAGAAATGTCTTTTTATAACCAAAACCTACTGCATCTGTGTTTTGCTCTGCGAATACAGTGAATGTGATTGATTGGCACACCATTGGAGCTTCATTCTTTACCTTCCACTTTCAAGGGGCAGCAGACATGTACTTGGCACTGGAGATGATTGTATATTTCATATTAGTATATTTTGGTGCATTGATGACTATGTTGTTACAGTGTATGATTGTACTTTGCACTCTTTTTGGCTGAAAATTAATAGAAAATATACTTATACATTCTCTACATTCATTTCTCATGTCAATTAACAGTGTTTTACATGTTATTCAAGTTTATTTTATGAATTTATATGTTTTTTAAAGTAGCGATAAAGTT
The DNA here is from genome assembly GCA_018340775.1 of Taxus wallichiana var. yunnanensis. Taxonomy (NCBI): domain Eukaryota; kingdom Viridiplantae; phylum Streptophyta; class Pinopsida; order Cupressales; family Taxaceae; genus Taxus; species Taxus wallichiana. The sequence goes on along the minus strand of CM031235.1, from coordinate 941,783,624 downwards.
GCGAGTACTACCGAGAAACTCCCAAGTCCCAAGTACGAGTTAAAATTTTGGGTTGCCAAGTAATGTCTGAGTACGAGTTTTTGAACTATGCATAGAGTAATATGATGAAACAAAAATACAGCACTATTTATCGATACGCACAAATAAAAAGAGTAACAGACAATCACCTTCGAGGCTACGTGGTAAATCACGAGCTAGGCCAAATAGAGTGTCACAATCAAGGAAACCACCACCTCCATGAGGAATGGCTCTCCTATATTTACAATCACCAACTTCACTGAAAAATGGATATGTCTGCCCAAGTGCAAAGAACTCCCCAAGCCCAACAGGTATATCATCACGTCCCATCATGTGCAACACATCATAAATGATATCTATTGTTGCAGAATTTCCCCAGCCATTACCATTAACAGTTATTCCCTGCAAATAATAAGAACTACAAAAGTAAAATATTGTAAATGCTATTTATGAATGTATTGATGCGGTTGATCTTTTATTTGAGTACAAATGTTGTTTGCCGAGATGTTTCAGGGTATGAATTGAAGTACATGTCATAATTTGAAGCCATAACTTAGGCTTCTTTTGCATATACGCATACGCACCCATATTAAATTTGTGCAATCAGTAAATAAATATGATGAACAATATTCTATCCAAGGTTGGCAACTATGTATTGCGACTATCGTGCATAAAGATATTGCGTCCCACCTTGATATCAATCAGCTCCACAGGCAACTTAAGGAGGTAGAAAAGTGTAATAAAATCTCCTGGGCTCATATCCATGTCAAAAATTATAGGTTTTCCCGGTGGCATGGCCTTTAAATTAGGCTCATACAGGACTTCCTTGTAGTATGGAAACTCCGTCTTCAAATTGAACTTTGCAGTCTGATGTGGGTTATTCAGAGTCTGCAGTTCCACAAAATAGTTTCTGATAAGTTATAAATGACCCAGATTCCATTGGTTTGAAACAAAATATTATCAAGAGAAAGTTTCTATTAGAAATAAACATAACATTCAATGAACTGTGAATAAATAAATGATTTATAAGATAATTATCTCATTTTTTGTGGGCAATGCTGTGCAACAACTTTAGATCAGAAAGGATACACACACCCACACACACATATTGAAATAGTGTTCCTTTACCATAGATCCATTAGAATGTGAATCAAACATACAACTGACCTACAATTTTCAATTCTGTTGCCTTATGTGAGTTATCAGAAAAACATTTGATACAAACCAAGAACATGTTTCAATATCCATTGTCTGATTATGCCCTCACCATCATATATATAAACGAAATCTTGATTCATTTTCTTTATCGGTTGCAAAAGGAAAGACCACCATAACACAGAGAAAACAGTTGGTAATCCATTGTGATATTTAGTATTCCTTCCTAATTCAAGATGGGAGATGGAAGACAGAAGATCCTCAAAATCCGACAAATTGTTATCTGCCAAGGAACTGGTATCACAATCAAACTACAGACTGGAGACTGCAAAATTTAACGCTAGATAGAATAAAAGAGCTAACCACCATGCTCATGGTGATTGAGGACATACCTTCATTAAAGACCATGATAGAAAATTACGATCACCAGTATTAGCATGTCATGTTGGAGAAAATGAAGCTGTCAATTTGAGCAGAAACTCAGCATGAAGCCTTTGACCTTCCATTCAATGGTTATGAAACTAAGACACAAATATGTAAAGATAAATGAATTGCACTGTTTCCCTTTAATGAACCATTTTCTAGGTTGTGGTCAATTCTGTGCTTTCCCTTTTGGAAAAATCTCTAAGTGGTCTGATAATGTAGTGTCCTAAAATTTTTTCTTCGAACTTGTAAGTTGTATGGATCGAGTTTTAACAGTGACTTTATATGCAATTTTTTTGTAAAGTCTGGCCTAAGCTGGAACTCAAAGAAATAACCCTACAATTGCCTCTGTATATGGTTGTTTATTCACATTAGGAGTTGGAATTTTGATACGCGCGGAAAGAAACAAAAAGGCAAAATATGAAAATTATACACAATGTAGAGGACAAAGGGGATAGCGAAGATCAAGAAGTTGCATTGCAAAGGAATACTCTGACATTCTGAACTCAAGCTTAGAAAATCATTCAAGATGTAAGTGAATAGTCATCCCCATTGGTGTAGAAGGAAAACAAATTGGTTCCCAAAGCCAATCACCGATGTTGGTTGAAACAAAGTATGGTCAGGAAAACCAGGTCAGCTAGACTCCACATATGCCTGTAGCCTTCAATATAGCTGATACACCGCATAAGATACTTATTCCAACCGGTACCCTAAAGACCGATCAAATAGAAAGAAAGAAAGACAGAAATTAGACTAATGTCCACAGATGACCAAAAAGACGTCAATGGGACTCAAAGATACAACAATTAACAATAGAAAGTTCTAAGAAGAGAGCCCATGGGGGCGTCGAGGGAATACATGAAAGGGGGTAGCCTGTCAATAGAAAAAGGAACAACCTAGTCTCAAAGTACCAACAATGTCGGCATTAGTGAAAATTAATGAAACAATCCCATCTGAAAAGCGAAGTGATAAGTAGGGATATCTCTCAGAATCAGAAGATGAGTCCCCTAAGGATCTAAGTTTGTGAGTGTAGAAAGTAAGCATTACAATCGTCTCAAGGCACAGTGGATGGGCAGAAAATTCAGCTTGGATGATTCACTGCGAAAATGTCTGCTTGCAACGAATCATGCATTTTAACATGAGTTTGGACCCTCTCAATATGGGCCCAATCAACAACCCTCAAAATAGATCCCCAAACCTCTGAACCATACAAAACTCTAGGTTTGATGATTGTATCAATAAGGCATAACTTGGAAGGGATGTCCAAGAAGTGGATTTGGAACCATTGATGTTTGGAAACGAAAAGAGATGATAAGACAACTACACTAGTAAAAAAGGAAGAATTAAATTTGGCAAAGCTTATATCAATGTAAAATTCTCGTTGCATCCATTTGCCTTCATCTTCAATCTTCATTAATCTTATGGAGTGGTTTGTATACGAGACCCAACAGTCCACCCAACCACCCGAGACTATTAACTACTTTATTATTAATGACTAACATTAATTTAAAGTGACTAACATAATATTAATCTAAAGGAGGACGTCTCTCTTGAGATGCATGCCATGTACCTACTAACAACTAAAAACATAATAACAAACATATAAATGGCATTAGATCAAATGAACTAAAAATCCCCTTGATCCAAAGGGGTATAGAAAATGATCTGGAGAATATGACTCTAAAGTCATCCAATAGTCTCTTCTGCAGTTGCAAATTAGCATATTGTACATCATGGTATCGATCAATTGATGTCACATCAGACAAAAGCTTTCCACTTCATGTAGAAGCACTATGATACTACATCAGTTCACAACCCTTCCTAGTGTCACTTCACATAGAAGCCTACAACTTTACACAAAATCCTAACGATACCTTACAAGTTGTGACATGAATGATGAACATCCTGCTAGGTATGCAAATCCCCTCTAGCTATTCTATACCCGTGGTTTAGTATAAGCACAATCAAGGTTTTTCAACTACATCAATCCACATAAGGCTTCACACAAAGGCCCATTGAGTGACTATTCAATACTATGTATGGCACATCTTCTTGATGCCCAACAACACTGATGAACCTTTGCTCAACACTATTGGTGCTAGAAACTCCTTGTCATCCAATAATCATTAATGACTGATTGAAAGCCACTATAGTCTCTTCACCCCTATTAGATGAGAGGTGAGAATTCCTTGCAGTAAAAAATCCAATCAAAACAACCTAATTTTCTCCTTGTCAATGATCAAAAAAATTGAAAACCAAAATTTGATATAAAACAACAAATATTTATCCATCCAAAGCTGACACTATAGCATAACCCATTCTTGGACATAGTAGCTCACTCAATACGGTTGCGTAATTGGCTCTATAATCCTAATAGATCCGTTGGGACCTGTAAACCTTGAAGTGCAATCTTGTTGTCTCTAATAACACAAGCAGTGGGAAACAATGTTACATCCATAGTTTTTAAGCACATCAACCTCTGAAAAAAGTAGGGGATCAGTTTCCACTGAAAATGCACCCGTTATACATTAAATCTTCCCTTATTTCTCCTAAAGATATGAAAAATGCATCTACAAATACCAAAATAAAAAACCATCCTTGCTCAAGCTCTTAGAAATTACATTCCTTGACAAACGAGTGGTCATAAGCCAAATTTGATTGTTGTATGCAAAATTTATTCCAAATACAAGTTTTCCACTTGAATAGGCTAGAAATACCCCTCACCAAAACAAATTGGAGAAAATTGTCTTTTTAATGGGATTAAAATTTATGCGATAAATAGCATGTACCCCTTTCTTGTTATACTCGTTGGCAAGGTGTCGGAGTTTAATTTTCAGAAATGTGACTTTTATAGCAAAATATGGCCAGATAGAAAATATATAGTAACTGTGATGTGGGTACTGATTTTCCTGGTTTTGACAATTAATTCAATTGGCCCTTTGTCGACAAATGAGTTTTGGAAGATGTGGAGTTTGAACTCTTGACCAATGGGCTTTTAAGGGATATTTTGAACAAAATGATGATATCCAACTTGGTTATGCATTTATCTAGGAATTATCTTCACAAACTTATATATGATCCTTGTTTTTTTATTGTGACACAATAAAAAAAAAATTCAACAAATTTATTTACCGGGTAGAAAATATTACTTGCAACATCTTTGGGGCCCACACCTCTTCCAACTAGCAACCAAAAACAGCCTTTACCATAAATCTCCAATGCATTTGCATTCTGTAATTTATTTTAAGTAGAATGAAATGTCTCCAACAAACTCGAACACCTTTCCAAAGGCTTTCAATGCTTTTCCAGTGGCAAATAATACCCAACATGTACTTTTAATACCCTCGTGAAGAAAATGACGCCTTAGATGTGTTTCCAATGCCCCAACTTTGATTACAATGCTTTTCAATGCTTTTCCGGCCTTCTAATCAAATTTCAGCACCCAAGCACTAAGGAATAGCACCCAACATGGATTAAAATGCCCCATGCAAGGATTTCAACATTCCAGGCATTCAAAATTTTGATTTTTGGCCAAAAATAGTTCAAGCTTCTTCAAAACTCTCCCATGCCACTCTTATCATGCAAACAAAAAAAAAAACTTAGCAATATTAAGGTTTCCTACAAAACTAAAATTTCACCACAACAACTTTAGGTAAACTCTCAAGACTTCACGGGTCTTTTTGTTTCTCCTCACAATCAATAGCCATCATGCTTGCTCCGATACAACTGATAAGTGTTGGCTAGATTTTCTGCATAGCTGAAAACCTAGGCAGTCATAAGATAAATCTCCCTCATTTACCGGTGAGGCTCCCGTGTCAAATTTGTCAATTAAAATATGCTAGTATCTATATGGGGTTTTACTTTAACTATTCAGCTCATGAACCATAGCTGTATAGTTCTGCAACAAGTAAGCAACTGTTTAAGAAATGAAATATTTATAGAAGAAGGGAATTATAAAAACACAAAGAAGAAATGGGGAAGATGTGCATCCCAATCAATAGATAACAGAGTTGATTGCATGCACATAAAAGAAACCAATAGATATCAACACAGAATTATAAGCAAAGGTAGCTCTAGATCTAAAATAACACAGTTTATTCAAAGATCTAAGATGGAAAGCTAGAAACAAAATACACCGTGACACAAAGTTCTCGGAAATCTGCTCCTGTATATTCCTTTGCTTCAAGTGGCTCTCAAGGGTTTCAGCACAAAGTCTAGAACACAAGAATGCTGCTTACAAATTTTGATCCTTTAACCCGTAGGTTCTTCCTCTACTTATAGAATGTAGAGGGGCAATTACAAGTCGGAAGCTTTTAGTTGAACTGGCACATGTGGAAGTGGGAAAGGAAATAACTGGCAATCTCCCTCCTGAAATTCCTCTTTGCATGATTTGCAACTGAAAATAGAACCTTCTATTTTGCACGTCTGCCTATCTCCAAGTAGTTGACTTCTTCAAGTAATGATTTTTAAACCAATCACTTAAGTTGTATAATTTAATTGATCGCTCAATTACTTTGTCGGAGGAAAGAAGAAGGAAGAGGAAAGCTGTAGTCTTGTCCTTTTTCATGTCTGCATGCAGCTGATTCTTTTGCCTTTGATTCTCACCAAACTGGACCTGGGAGTAGCTGGATCTGGAAGCAAGCTGGAATTGGAAACGGCTAGATCTGGAAACAACAAGTTGGATCTGGAAGCGAGCTGGATCTGGAAGCGGCTGGAATTTTGCCTTCGCCTTGTCTTCTCTTTTATCCTTGAAGCTTTTGCAGTTCTTCTCCTGTACATGCATCAGTGCAATGTTTGCCGTAAATAACTCATCATTTTTATTTTTAATTGCATATGAGCAATTAAAAATTCTGGAAAGCACTCCGGGTGAATGCAACTTCAAGAAGACTTCAATTTGGAAGATTAGGAGCACATGCACAAGATCTTGGAAGGAATTTTCCACTTAATGACTTCTACACGGGTTGCATTTGAAATAAGATGATGAATTTTTCTAGAAGCTTTTGCAATTATGAGATCTGGATCTGGATCTGTGTCTCCGGTGTCAACAAATCTGGAAGTAATGCATGATGTCGTTGTGCTTTCTTTTTCATCCTGCTTTGCCATGGCCGTATCTATCTTTGTCTGAGCAATTCTTCTTCTCTTTATTCGGCCGGAATTCTTCAAAACTGGTGCAGATCTGGATAATTCTTCAGATTCGGAGGATATATTCAATGTATTGGACATTGATTTAAGCTCCCTTTCTCTTATAAAAGCACCTGTAATGAATTCCTGAGCACTGTATCACTTATGCAAACAATTATCCAGACACAAATCAACCTCCTTCAACCTGTGCACCAAAATTGGAAGCTTTCAACATTAATTTCACCTTCTTCTGAGCAAAAATCCTCTCCAAATGGGGCACACTTTTCCTCTGGGCTGCACTTCTCTGCCTGTGAATTAATTAATTCATCCATATGGCAGCCCCTGCTTATATAATCTTCACCATTCTATAATTAATTAATGCCTTTCCTATTCCTGACAATTAATTAATTAATTAATAAGCTTCACTCTTCAAATGGGGTGCCTATTTTGTGCATGCTCATGGCTGCCATTAAATAAATTAAATTTATTTAATTTTAGACTTCTGCTTCCAGTTAACTCAAGCCTCACAGTATGCTTTGACCTTAGCCACTGAAAATAGGAATTAATTTAATCATTTAATACTTTAAAAAGTATTATTTCTCTCCCAAATGGGGCTGCATTAAATAAATTAAATTTATTTAATTTTGGAATTCTATTTTTAAATTCCTTTTGTCCACTTCCCTTTGTTGACTTTTCCACAAGCCTAGGCGCCTATTTTGGGTGAATAATTAATTAAATTAATCAATTTAAAGGCTGCCTTTACTTCTCCAAAGGGGGCACACTTTTTGACATAAAGAATTCTATTTTTAAGAATCACATGACAATGAGATTATTTACCCTGCAAGGCAGCCCTGAAAATCCCATGATTCACTTAAGTCATTTGACTTTCATAATGGGATTGTTTACCCTGCAAGGCAAGCAATAAAATCCCATGATTCACTTAAGTGATTTTTCTTTTATTCCACAATGGGAATTTTTACCTGCAAGGCAGGTAAGAAATTCCCGCTTGCCTGCTGCCTCTAATTTTCCCATTGTGACTTAAGTGACTTTTCTAGCATGGGAAAAAGTACCCTGCAAGGCAGGTACAAAATTCCCACCTGCCCGCAGCTTCTAATTTTCCCATTATCCACTCTGATTCTTTGTTTTCCCAAAAAATACGGCCAGCCCAGAAGACGCTTTTTGGTGCACGACTTCATCTTTTCCAAGAGAACCAAATCTCCGATGGCGAATTCCTTCTGGCACAACGTGCGTATGTGATCTCCAGATACTCCAGGCCAAGAATCAGGCCAAACCGGCAAAGGAATTGATCCAGAGAAATTTCACAGAAAACGAAACAGAAAAAACACAAATACAAAACGTTGCCAAAAGTCACAAATAAAGTGCAGAACTCATTCTTAGTTAAAACCCTTCTAGTATATAGGAATAATGATATGTTCGATCACAACAGGGTTAAATCGGAGCACAAATTGCCTCAAATGGGGCTCAAAATAATTAAACACAAATTTCCGCAGCATAAATCCGGCACTGACGAGAATATAACAATTTTGGGCATATCTTGACTAATATGGCTAATATGGCTCTTTGGGAATATCTTGACGCAATATTTGGCGAAAATGGCTCTTTGGGAATATCTTGATGCAATACAAGAACTTTCTGGCAATAAAAACACAAAACGACCCATTATTTTAAAAGTACGAAATTTTTTTGGATAGGGTAGTCACAGATTTCAGGATGAAATCTGGGGACACCAGTTGGCTCCGTCTGTGGACATCTTTTCTCTGTCAGAATGACAAGGGAAAAGATGAGATCCCAGCATCTCTGGTTTCGTGTCTTGTCCATTGGGCTCGGGGTCAGGCAAACAAAAACAACACAACACAAAAACAAAACAAGGAAAAACAAACAAAGTTTTATTTATATACATACAGGTTTTAACTGCTTTTTAGTTTCTGAACAGCTTCAGATGCTGCCCGTTGAAAGGCAATGGTAACTCAATTCCATCCCGATAGGCAAGGAAGAAAGTATCCATTCCTGCAGCTCTTTTGATCACGAAGGGCCCTTTCTAGAGTGAATCAAATTTGACTTGCATGCCCTTCGGTTCATGTCTCATGTCCCACCAGAGTACCCAGTCTCCGATCTTGAACCTCCTTTCTTTGGCCTTCTTGTCAAATACTCTGGGCAAGTCCTTATTAACTTCATCTGGTGGTGGCTCATCCTTTCTTCTCTATGTGGCGGGTAAGTCTAAATCAACTTGCTCCGTTCCTAGATTTATTTGTTGCATTTCTAAGGAAGAACTATCACCATATTCTTTGTTCTTCTTGAATTGATCATGCTTGTTGAAAGTCTCCACTAAGGAAACTAAACCCTTGGGGATTTTGTTACCTTTTGGTTGGACTATTCCACTATTGTCATCATAACCTGGATCAGCTTTTTCTGTGACTGTTTGTCGTGGTGGTGATTTACTCCCTTCAACATGCAGACATGCAGATGTTTGTTCAGGGACTTGGGGCGGTAGACCATCTCCACTTTATAGTTTCCTTGTCTGAATATGGATGGTGGTCTATCCGGATTCAATAGTGCAGCTGTGACTGCCAAAGAATCTGCCTTGGAGTTTTGATTTATTGGAATGAAGTCAATAGAGAAGGCTGCAAATAGAATGTGGCAGAAATTACTCTATCTCTGTAATGCTCCAGCTTATCGCTTTTGACTTGACTTTGCCCTCGAACCTGCTTTACTAGAAGTTCAGCATCTCCTTGGGCTTTGAGGAGTTTTACTCCTTTCTTTTTAGCTTGCTCCATTCCTAGAAGCAATGCTTCATACTCCACCGTATGATTGGTGTTCTCGAACATCAGCTTGTGGGAGTATAGAAATATCTCATGATCTAGAGATATTAGTAAAACGCCGGCTCTGATCCAAAAGAACAACATGTGCCTTTAAACTCCAGAGTCCAAACTTTTTCTTCTTTTGTTGGCTCTGGCTCTGGTGAAGTTCTGGCTCTAGAACGTCTTTATCCATTTCCAAGAAATAGACCCCATGGTCAGATTCTTGAAAAAGAATTTGAGATCTAGGATCCTCAGATTTTGTAACCGTGTACTGGACTTCTTTTCCGGCTCCAGCTTATGGTTAATCCCTTGATAGGAATATGAGCGCAGGACCAATCCATCTTTACTTCTCCTCCCAGCTCTTTGCAGAAGTTTCTACTCAGCAACATCCCGTAGGAGACAGGAATATCTGCAACTAAGATTGTCATCTTTAATCTCTTGTCAGGAAAAGCTGCCAGAACAGCTTGTGCATCTTTGATTTGTCCGATTAAAGGGACTTGTCTCTCCATGGAGTAACACCTTTTTATGGTCTTCATCAGGGTAAGCCCAAGAGCATCTGCAACTTTAGCTGGCATGACATTGTCAGAAGCACCTGAATCTAAAATGCAGTTGCTTAACTTGAAACCATTAAGCAATAAGGAGACATAGAAAGGTTCCACCCTTTCAGAAGATGGTGAGGGTTTAACAACTGCAGTGTTGTTTTGTGGAGGAGTATCTTTGGGCTTAGGCAAAAGGCCTTTTGATGTATTGGATTGTCCTGGTGATTGTACATATTTGACTAGCCTATTTAATTGCTCAGGAAAGGCTCTCAAGTATTCGGCTTCTGACATTTGAATTTTAGTTTTCTTGGCATGATCAATAATGTCAAAAGAAGGTATAGATACCTAAGCTTCTTTCTGTGGTTGAAATGAAGAACTCACGTTCTTATCTCTGGGAGCTAAGGAAGAAGGCAAAGGGCTGCCCCTTCTTTGTTCGTCTACTAATGCCTCAGCTTGGCGAGTTTGTGATCTTGTAAGTACTGCATATGTATGACCATGATCATCTTCATGAAGTTTCTCATCATCATGTTCAAATTTGTAGTTCAGGTAATTAATGTTGGAGTCACCAACAGGTCCTATAAAATCATCATGCTCAAGCTGATCAGCGTCAGCTTCCTGGTCTTCTTCATTCATCTCCACGTTGTTTCTGGGAACAACTTCAATTTCTAATCTTTGGGAGCCAACAATGCGGTTCCGGTTGTTGAAATTCGAGCAGGGGCAGTATTGTTGCCTTGAGCCATTTGAGCCATTTGTTTCTTCATCTGCATCATCTCATTTGCTAACTTTTGCAGCAATGAATCAGAAGTAGTAGCAGAGGATGAACTTTCAGCTCTAGAAGTGTTGCTCTTTATCTTTCCAACCATGATGAGGTTGTCTTCAATTTCAACTGCCATGTTTTGAGCTGCTAACAAATCAGCAGGACATGCTCTTCGCAGTTGATAGCTTACTTCAGGAAGCAAAGCATTGATGAAGAATACTTTTTGATTCTCGTCATTCAGAGAAGCAGAAGCTGGAATTTTGTACAGTAATCTTTGGAATTTTGCAATAAAATCCGCATGTGTTCATGTGGTTCCTTCTTCAGCTGAGTCAGTTGGGTTATCAAAGGTGTTGGAATCTTTGGCTGCCTTGAATCTTTTCAGGAACGCATCCCGCATAGTAGCCCAGTTGGTTATGGTACCAGGAGCTAGCCGGTAGAACCATTCTCTAGCCAAGTCATGCAGAGTCTCTATGAAGAGTCTGACAGATACATCTTCATGTTTGACTGCAAGCACTCCATAGGATATGAAAAACGCAGCCAAGTGGTCATCTAGATTTTGCTTGCCATCTCCAAAGAATTTCGGAAAATTCTTTCTCGTCCCTTTAGGTAGATCATGCATAGGAGGAGTCAGATTCAGTGGCCCAAAAGCTGCTCCCCATGGGATAGGTACTATCTGGTTCTGATTCGCCATGATGAATGGGGCACGTCTTTTCCTTGTGTATACTTGATGAATAATTCCAGCCGCCGGATTATGTTGAAGACAATCCGGATCTGGATGAGCGTGCACTCTCCTTCCTGGTGAGAGACTAGATCTGCGGCTTCTAACTTGAGGAGGATGATTGAAATTGAATTGCTCCTATTTGTTTGAAGAAATGATCAGTCCTTCCTTGCGCCTTCACGGATCGGGTGAATGGACATTCAGCCAGGTTGAGATTTGTATGGAAAACACTTTGATCTTCAAAAGATAAGCTTTGATCTGCAAAGATAGTTGTTCCCCAGGAGTCGCCAAAAACTGTTGGCTAGATTTTCTGCATAGTTGAAAACCTAGGCAGTCATGAGATAAATCTCCCTCATTTACGGTGAGACTCTGTGTGTCGATTTGTCAATTAAAATATGCTAGTATCTATATGGGGTTTTGCTTTAACTATTCAGCTCATGAACAATAGTTGTATAGTTCTGCAACAAGTAAGCAACTGTTTAAGAAAAGAAATATTTATAGAATAAGGGAATTATAAAAACATAGAGAAGAAATGGGGAAGATGTGCATCCCAATCAATAGATAACAAAGTTGATTGCATGCACATAAAAGAAACCAATAGATATCAACACGAATTATAAGCAAAGGTAGCTCTAGATCTAGCTCTAAAATAACACAAAGTTTATTCAAAGATCTCGAGATGGAAAGCTAGAAACAAAATACACCTTGACACAAAGTTCTCTCGGAAATCTGCTCTGTATATTCATTTTGCTTCAAGTGGCTCTCAAGGGTTTCATCACAAAGTCTGGAACACGAGAATGTTGCTTACAAATTCGATCCTTTAACCCGTTGGTTCTTCCTCTACTTATAGAATGTAGAGGGGCAATTACAAGTCGGAAGCTTTTAGTTGAACTGGCACATGTGGAAGTGGGAAAGGAAACAATTGACAATCTCCCTCCTGGAATTCCTCTTTGCATGACATGCATGATTTGCAACTGAAAATAGAACCTTCTATTTTGCACGTCTGCCACCTATCTCCAAGTAGTTGACTTCTTCAAGTAATGATTTTTAAACCAATCACTTAAGTTGTATAATTTAATTGATCGCTCAATTACTTTGTCGGAGGAAAGAAAAAGGAAGAGGAAAGCTGCAGTCTTGTCCTTTTTCATGTTTGCATGCAGTTGATTCTTTTGCCTTTGATTCTCACCAAACCTGGACCTAGGAGTAAGCTGGATCTAGAAGCAAGCTGGAATTGGAAACGGTGGATCTGGAAACAAGTTGGATCTGGAAGCGAAATTTGGATCTAGAAACGGCTAGAATTTTTGCCTTCACCTTGTCTTCTCTTTTATCCTTGAAGCTTTTGCAGTTCTTCTCCTGTACATGCATCAGTGCAATGTTTGCCGTAAATAACTCATCATTTTTATTTTTAATTGCATATGAGCAATTAAAAATGGAAAGCACTCCGGGTGGATGCAACTTCAATGAAGACTTCAACTGGAAGATTGGGAGCACATGCACAAGATCCTGGAAGGAATTTTCCACGTACTGACTTCTACACGGGCTGCATTTGAAACAAGAGGATGAATTTTTGCCGGAAGCTTTTGCAATTATGAGATCTGGATCTGGATCTGTGTCTCCGGTGTCAACAAAGCTGGAAGTAATGCATGCATCTTGTCATTGTGCTTTCTTTTCATCCTGCTTTGCCATGGCCGTATCTATCTTTGTCTGAGCAATTCTTCTTCTCTTTATTTGGCTGGAATTCTTCAAAACTGGTGCAGATCTGGATAATTCTTCAGATTCGGAGGATATATTCAATGTATTGGACATTGATTTAAGCTCCTTTCTCTTATAAAAGCACCTGTAATGAATTCCTGAGCACCTGTATCACTTATGCAAACAATTATCTAGACACAAATCAACCTCCTTCAACCTATGCGCCAAAATTGGAAGCTTTCAGCATTAATTTCACCTTCTTCTAAGCAAAAATCCTCTCCAAATGGGGCACACTTTTCCTCTGGGCTGCACTTCTCTGCCTGTGAATTAATTAATTCATCCATATGGCAGCCCTGCTTATATAATCTTCATCATTCTATAATTAATTAATGTCTTTCCTATTCCTGGCAATTAATTAATTAATTAATAAGCTTCACTCTTCAAATGGGGTGCCTATTTTGTGCATGCTCATGGCTGCCATTAAATAAATTAAATTTATTTAATTTTAGACTTCTGCTTCCAATTAACTCAAGCCTCATAGTATGCTTTGACCTTAGCCACTGAAAATAGGAATTAATTTAATCATTTAATACTTTAAAAAGTATTATTTCTCTCCCAAATGGGGCTGCATTAAATAAATTAAATTTATTTAATTTTGGAATTCTATTTTTAAATTCCTTTTGTCCACTTCCCTTTGTTGACTTTTCCACAAGCCTGGCTCCTATTTTGGGTGAATAATTAATTAAATTAATCAATTTAAAGGCTGCCTTTACTTCTCCAAAGGGGGCGCACTTTTTGACATAAAGAATTCTATTTTTAAGAATCACATGACAATGAGATTATTTACCCTGCAAGGCAGCCCTGAAAATCCCATGATTCACTTAAGTCATTTGACTTTCATAATGGGATTGTTTACCCTGCAAGGCAGGCAATAAAATCCCATGATTCACTTAAGTGATTTTCTTTTATTCCACAATGGGAATTTTTAGCCTGTAAGGCAGGTAAGAAATTTCTGCCTGCCTGCTGCCTCTAATTTTCCCATTGTGACTTAAGTGACTTTTCTATCATGGGAAAAAGTACCCTATAAGGCAAGTACAAAATTCCCCCTTGCCTACTGCTTCTAATTTTCCCATTATCCACTCGAATTCTTTGTTTTCCAAAAATGCGGCTAGCCCAGAAGAAGCTTTTTGGTGCACGACTTCGTCTTTTCCAAGAGAACCATATCTCCGATGGTGAATTCCTTCTGGCACAACGTGCGTATGTGATCTCCAGATACTCCAGGCCAAGAATCAGGCCAAACCGACAAAGGAATTGATCCAGAGAAATTTCACAGAAAACGAAACGGGAAAAACACAAAAACACAAAATGTTGCCAAAAGTCACAAATAAAATGTATAACACATTCCTAGTTAAAACCCTTCTGGTATATAGGAATAATGATATGTTTGATCACAACAGGGTTAAATCGGAACGCAAATTGCCTCAAACGGGGCTCAAAATAATTAAATACAAATTTCCCGCAGACAAATCTCGACGACAGAATATAACAATTTTGGGCATATCTTGACTAATATGGCTAATATGGCTCTTTGGGAATATCTTGATGCAATATTTGGCGAAAATGGCTAATATGGCTCTTTGGGAATATCTTGACGCAATACAAGAACTTTCTGGCAATAAAAACACAAAATGACCCATTATTTTAAAAGTACGAAATTTTTTTCGGATAGGGTAGTCACAGATTTCAGGATGAAATCTGGGGACACCAATAAGACAACCACATAGGTAAAAATGGAAGTATTAAATTTTAAAAAGCTTATATTAATGTAAAATTTCCGTTACATCCATTTGCCTTCATCCTCTAGCTTAAATAAGCTTATAATGGAGTGGTTTGTAATAGGGACCCAATGTTCCACCCAACCACCGAGACTACTAAGCACTTTACTATCAATGATTAACATTAATAGAAAGTAAATAACAAGTTGATTCGGGATGGTGTTGTTTGTTTGGAGTTTGTTCCCGTTGCTTCTCAAATTGCTGATATTTTTACCAAACTTCTACCCTCTCCTCCTTTTGTTTAGTTACGAGAGTTGTTAGGGGTTAAAAAGTTGTACTTGGGGGGGATCTAGCATATTTCCTTCTTTTTGTTGTATTAGGTAGCATAGTAGCTTTTACCCCGCTTATTGTCCTTCGCTCCCTAGCATTCGCAGGGACGTTGTTGTAAGTGTGAACACACTAACTGATTTAGGATTTTTCCTAACTAGTTCCTTTTTGTGTTCACACCCAATAAGTTTCGTAGGGAGTTTGTTAGATTAGTTGTTTTTTAATCTTTTTTTAAGTAAGACATTTGAATTCAAATACATAGTTGTGGAGGATGTGTTCTCTCCTTGATTTGTGGAGATATCCTTATCTCCCAACATAGGTTGTCCCACCTATTTCTAAGGTGAGGATAATCTTGTTTATAGCCTATTTATTCACTGCTCCCGGATGTGAGAACATGGGATTTTTGCTAAATAATACTAGTGAGTATTCAAAGTGTGCAATTATTATTTTTAATCAATTTCTGAGTATTTGTGTGCAAATCCTACGCTTTGTTCTCTAGATGATTTTGTAGGTTGCTCCCATAAAATTTGATGATAGGAAGCATGATTTGGACCACTCTATATGGTAATGACATGACTTTAACATTGGTCACTAAAAAAATGCTTGCAAACCAATACAAAAACTAACAAATATGTTATAGCATGACAATGTTTGCCTTTGAAATCCTCAATGAATTTGAAGTATGTATCCAATAAAATGTTATGCCCCATACGTTGGTCATGTAGAAATATTATAGACTCGACATTTAGAACTCGCGTGAAGAACCTCTAATAAATGATAGCAATACTCAATATAGCTTTAGAAAAAACATAGCTTCCTACAAACTATGAATGCTCCTACTTGATGTTGCATCTTCCTTACTATATGTATTTTTGTAAATGCCTTGGCAATCATTTACAAGTCTTGGAAATCGTAGTACTTGTTAGTATGAGAAGAAGCACATAGAAAAAACAAGAAGACAAAACTGCACTACATCAAATGGTAACAGGCAAGGTGAATTTATTATGAGAGGAGTAGTTACATTTGGTTGTTGGTTACAACCTCCCAACTCTCTAGAACTGCATTCTATTATATATATTCAACACCCCCTTAATGAATAACCTTGAAACAACACCAAGTTTATCTCCAAACTTGACAAACAACAAAGGACCAAGAGGTTTAGTCATTACATCAATAGGCTGATCCCAAGAAGGACAAAAATGAAGAGAGATTTCACCGGAATCAACCAATTGGCGAATATAATGATGATGAATCTCAATATGTTTAGTGCGGGCATGATAGACAAGATTCTTCACAATCTTTGGGACACCTTGATTATCACAAAAGAGTGAAAGAGGTGTAGCAATACCCTGGGGAAACTGAAAAAATAGTTAGAATTCGATTTAAGCCAAATGGCTTCGCAACTAAGCACTAACATCAGCATTGTATTCCGCTTCAGTATAAGAGATGGCAATAGTAGGATGAAGTTTACTCTCCAAAAACAACTCTGAACCAAAAGAGAAGATATATCTTGTGGTAGATCGTTGAGTATCTACAAATCCTCCCCAATCAGAGTCGGTATAGCCAATCAATCTGAAATCTACAACTCTCTGATATAGAATGCCAAAGTCAAGAGTTCCTTTGACATATCTTAGAACTCGTTTTGCTGCTCCCCAGTGAATGAGTTTTGGTTTAGATAAAAATGAGAAAGATAGCTAACAGCAAAACAAAGATCCGGTTGTGTAGTTGTTAGATAGATCAAGCTACCCACCAACTGTCTATATAATGATTCATCGACCGGTGGTGAATCATCATGAGCTGAGAGTTTCAGCCTGACCTCCATAGGTGTAGAAGAAGAATTACAATCATACATCTGAAATTTCTGTAGCAGGTTTGTGGCATACTTAACTTGAGAAATGAAAATCAAGTGATTATGTTGCCAAAATTCTACACCAAGACAATAGTGAAGGAGGCCTAAATCAGTCATGTCAAAAGCAGCACATAAATATGATTTTACCTTATGAATCGCAGCATCTCCATTGCCTGTGATGGCAAGGTTATCAAAAACAAAATAAGAATCACAATGTCATCATCATTGCTTTTGACATAGAGATTCGAGATCAGAATGACTCTATGTGAAGCCTGAATCTCTGAGATGTTTATCTATTTTGATGTACCAAGCTCAAGGAGCCTGCTTAAGTCCATACAAGGACTTAATCAATTTGCATACCAGATGCTCACGACCACAAGCCCGAAAACCCTCAGGCTGTGTCATATACACTTCTTCCTCCAAATCCCCATTCAGGAAAGCACTTTTGACATCCATCTGATATACTTTCCAACCAAACTGAGCTACAAAAGAAAGAAGAAGTTGAAAAGTGACCATCTTCACATTAGGATATCTATCCTCCCGCTATTTCAAAAATCCTTTCGCAACGAGTTGAGCCTTGTACTTATCCAAAGTACCATTTGCTTTACACTTGATTTTATACACCCATTTACAACCAATGGGATGTTTCCCTGGAGGCAATGGCACCAACTTCCAAGTATTATTTTTAATCAAGGCATCATACTCTAGTTGCATGGTAGTTTCCCATTCCGGTATGCCTCGTGCTTCAAAGTATTTTGTGGCTCATGAATATGAAGAAGATCAGAAGCAAGAGCAAATTGAGCATGCTCAAAATAATCAATTTGCTTACCAATTCGTCGAGACCTTCCATCTAAGAGAGGAGACAATTCTTCCTTCCTCAAATCCTGAATAGTGGAGTAAAACCACTTAGGCCGCCGCTGAACTGAGGATGTGGTATCTGGTTGTGGTGCTTCTGGAAGAGAAACCAACGGAAGTTCCGGAGGAGAAACCAACGCAAGTTGATTTCTGGAGACTCAAAAATCTCAGTGGGAGATGTGCATGATTGTCCGGAGTCTGTGGAGGGGTATGAGAACTAGATTCCGATTGAACAAGGAGATAGTACCAAATTTTGTTATGACCCCTTGCTGATCGCTGCCCCTTTGCTGGTCCCCTTGCTGATTACAACCAAAGAAAGACTTTGTTTCTTTTACATCAACATCCCGACTAATAATGATCTTATTAGTGGAAGTATCAATCAATCTATAGGCTTTAGATTGATCACTATAACTAGCAAAAAATATCTAGAACATTTGGAATCTAACTTACTCCTCTTACTTGCAGGAACCAAAGTATAAGCAGCTGAACCAAAAACACGAAATGCTGATACCTTTGGTTTGATTGTGGACCAAGCCTCTTTTGGTGTGATGTCCTACAAAGCTTTGCAAGGACTCGATTGAGAATATATACAATTGTGTTAACAACTTCTCCCCATACTTATATGGCACTCGACTGTGCATCATGCATCTTGCCATCTCCATGATGGTTATGTTCCACCATTCTACCACCCCATTCTGCTGCGGGGTATAAGGGGTTGTCAATTGGCATTGAATCCCTTCTTTACTGCAGAAATCTGCGAACTATTTAGAGGTAAACTCACCCCCATTATCGGATCTCAAATTCTTGATCAATTAGCTGGTTTGATTCTCCACCATGGCCTTGAACTTGACAAAGAAGCAAAGCAATCAGACTTCTTCAAAAAATAGACCCACATCTTCTAAGAATGATCATCCGACAACAAGATAAAATCGTGTGCACCAAGGACTCGTGGGAGTCTTCTGTTGGCTAGATTTTCTGCATAGCACAAAACCTAGGTAGTCATGAGATAAATCTCCCTCATTTACCGGTGAGGCTCCCGTGTCATATTTGTCAATTAAAGTATGCTAGTATCTATATGGGGTTTTAGGAAATTATATAAACACAGAGAAGAAATGGGGAAGATGTGCATCCCAATCAATAGATAACAGAGTTGATTGCATGCACATAGAAGAAACCAATAGATATAAACACAGAATTATAAGCAAAGGTAGCTCTAGATCTAGATCTGAAATAACACAAAGTCTATTAAAAGATCTAAGATAAAAAGCAAGAAACACAATACACCATGACACAAAGTTCTCCGGAAATCTGCTCCTGTATATTCCTTTGCTTCAAGTGGCTCTCAAGAGTTTTCAAGCACAAAGTCTGGAACACAAGGATGCTGCTTACAAATTTTGATCATTAACCCGGAGGTTCTTCTTCTACTTATAGAATGTAGAAGGGAAAGTACAAATGAGAAACTCAACTGAACTGAAACATAAACAAGTAAATATGACATTTGGCAATCATCCTCCACTAACTTCTCCTTAAGTGACACATGTATCACTTAACTAATAGAATTGTTCCACATGACTTTAAGTAATGGTTTCAAAACCAATAGCTTCAAAGTTTTACAATTTCATCCAGAACGTGGAAAATAAAAAAAAAAGAATAGAAGAAGTCACGCCACCTTTGTAACATTTATATCTTCTTTTGTTCGATCATCTGGATATACTTGTCGAACATGTAATTCAACATCTGCCCATCTGTTTAGCCATTGTTTCCTTTTTTGTCCTGAACTACAACAATCCTTCGTTCAACACCTTGATACACTCTTCCACATCCTCCAAGCTTGGCCCGAACCTCGCAATATCCGCCTGCAATGCTATCAGTCTGCTAATGGAATTCATCATGAAATGTTTAGTAGCTCCATCAATTATCTTTTGTACCATCAGAAGAGACCCTTCCAAGGAATTAGGCACTTTGCAAGGAACGATCCATACGTAATAAGTAATATTCCCGACCACTTCCTCCTCAGTGAAAGTAATGATACTATCTGGTAAGGACGATGTCTTACTCTCAAGTGCCTGCATCCTTTTTAGCAAAACTCTGCAGATCTCCAAACGGAAAGATACTGCAAACTCCAATGCTTTTTCCCTTCTCAACCAATACTTTTTTGCCAAAGTACTGAGGTTACTTCTCCGCAACCATATCTACTTCTTAGCTGGCTGATTTGCTGCATCATTCATAACCTTTGACCTCTCCAAGTTGATCTCGCCAAAGTACTCGGGTTACTTTCACCTCAACAAGCATGTTCATATCTACTATGCTCACTCACTGCTCAAATAGCGAGGGAAGGTTTAGCAACCTGACCTTTTCTCGTATGCATCATTCATAACCTTCAAAGCGAGATAACACCTCTCCTAAAGAATCAGAGTTGTCAAAACCTTGATGAATAATTAGATTCTTCCATTCGTCAAATAGTTTTCACCTTATCGCATGCATCCTCCATCTCCCGCATAAGATGATCACTCACCGCTTCTGAGAATGGATAGATCGAGTGGAAGGTTTAGCAACCTTGGCTATGATCTCGTATAATCGAGATACCTCCTTCTCGAAGCTCGTCTTTCTCCGCCTTTCATCTCCACGCTAGCTTCGAAGCCTAAAGAATACAAGCATCTATCAATGTCTCCGTGAATCCTCACTTCAATCCTTTCGTGGTGGCTTGACCGATGGGTACTGTTATGGCTGCCATCACTAAATCTCCAAGGACGCCATGAGCTCATCTTCCTTCTTTCCTTTCCTGACGGAGTGGTCGAGAGAAAATGACGGATTCAAACATCATGAAAGTGTGTTGCAAACTTTGACGCCCGACTCCTCGATGATCAACCTTAAAGTCACCTTAAGAACTTTAGGTCTTCTGCACCTTTTCCGCTTTAGGCTCTGGAGTAGCTCCGCAAGTCGTGTTCTTCAAGTTCATCTCCACGCTAGCTTTCGGAACCAACGCGCGAAGCCAACCATTTTGAGAAGTTACTTTCGCAGAATGAGAAGTTGATTTGATAGCTTGCTAAATTTTTTTCTAATACACTACTATTTGCACTTCCGCTTTGTTAAAGGCACTCTCCATCGAACGTCTTCCTTCCAAATGGATCGAATGTTAGTGGCTGCCATCTTCTAAATGCATCCAAGGACAAAGCTCATTTGAAAAATCGGGAAGAAGCCCTCACTTTTTTCGTTTCGAAATCAATTCCACAAGTTTCCGCTCACTCCATGGTGATGCAACATCATTGATGAAGTCTTCTCGAGCGCATTGAAGGATGGTAAGATCTATCAATCAATTCGAACTCGGAAGGAGGTTTCGGATCGCACACATGAGTGAAGTCTTTTCTGTAAAGATCTATCAGATCTGGATTCGGGAAGGAGGGGACCTAGATCTGTGTCTCCTATGTCCGCAAATTTGGAAGTGATGCATGACTCCGCCGTGCTTTCTTTTCATCCCTCTTTGCCATAGCTTTGTCCATCTTTGTCTCGAACAATTGTTTTTCTTCTTATTTGTCTGAAATTCTTCAAAACTGGTGCAGATCTGGATAATTCTTCAGATTCGAAGGATATATTCAATGTATTGGACATTGATTAAAGCTCATTTTCTTTTGTAAAGCACCTGTAATGAATTCCTGCAATTAATTCAGACAAAGATGGAAACCGGAACATGAACAGTGGATTTTAATCATAAAAATCTGCATTATTCAAGCATTGCCCCAAAATTGATGTTTTATTTGCATGCAAAGCAAGCATGAATTTTTCAAACTTCACCGAAAGCAACTATATCACTTATGCAAATAATTATCCAAACACAAATCAACTTCCTTTAACTTGTGCGCCAAAATTGGAAGCTTTTAGCCTTGATTTCACCTTTTTTGGAGCAAAAATCCTCTTCAAATGGGGCGCACTTTTCCTCTGGGCTGCACTTATTTACCTATGAATTAATTAATTTATCCTTATGGCAGCCCCTGCTTATATAACCCTTGTGATTCTATAATTAATTAATGTCTTTGCTATTACTGGCAATTAATTAATTAATTAATGAGCTTCACTCTTCAAATGGGGCGCCTATTTTGTGCATGTTTGTGGCTGCCATTAAATAAAATAAATTTATCTAATTTTAGACTTCTGCTTCCACTTAACTCAAGCCTCACAGTATGCTTTGACCTTAGCCACTGAAAATAGGAATTAATTTAATCATTTAATACTTTAAAAAGTATTATCTTTCTCCCAAAAGGGGCGCACTTTTTGACATGAAGGGGCTGCCATTAAATAAATTTATTTATTTAATTTTAGAACAATCTATTTTCAACCACCTTTTGTCCTTTGCCTTTGTTGACTTTTCCACAAGCCTGGGCACCTATTTTGGGTGAATAATTAATTAAATTAATCAATTTAAAGGTTGTCTTTACTTCTCCAAAGGGGGTGCACTTTTTGACATAAAGAATTCTATTTTTAAGAAACACATGACAATGGGATTTTTACCTGCAAGGCAGCCCTAAAAATCCCATGATTCACTTAAGTCACTTGACTTTCATAATGGGATTATTTACCCTGCAAGGCAGGCAATAAAATCCCATGATTCACTTAAGTGATTTTTCTTTTATTCCACAATGGGAATTTTTACCCTGCAAGGCAGGTAATAAATTCCCGCCTACCTACTGCCTCTAATTTTTCCATTGTCACTTAAGTGGCATTGCTTTCATGGGAAAAAGTACCCTACTAGGCAGGTACAAAATTCCCACCTGCCTGCTGCTACTAATTTTCCCATGATTCACTTCAATTCTTCTTTTT
Source organism: Taxus wallichiana var. yunnanensis (assembly GCA_018340775.1). Classification (NCBI taxonomy): domain Eukaryota; kingdom Viridiplantae; phylum Streptophyta; class Pinopsida; order Cupressales; family Taxaceae; genus Taxus; species Taxus wallichiana. The sequence continues at coordinate 941,760,761 of CM031235.1, read as the reverse complement.
CCAAAAATGATATCAACCTAGAAGAGGCTTTTTGGTGCACAACTTCATCTTTTCCCAAGTGAACGGACCTCCGATGGCGACTTCCTTCTCGCAGAACGTGCATTTATATGTTCCCCGCTTACTCCTAGGCCAAGAATCAAGCCAAACCGGCAAAGGAATTGATCTAGAGAAATTTCACAGAAAACGAAACGAAAAAAACACAAAAAGTTGCCAAAAGTCACAAATAAAGTGCATAACTCATTCCTAGTTAAAACCCTTCTGGTATATAGGAATAATGATATGTTCGATCACAACAGGGTTAAATCGGAGCACAAATTGCCTCAAACAGGGCTCAAAATAATTAAATACAAGTTTTCCGCAAACAAATCCCGATGACAAAATATAACTTTGGGCATCTGAGTATTTGGCGAAAATGGCTAATATGGCTCTTTGGGAATATATTAACACAATACAAGAACTTTCTGGCAATAAAAACACAAAACGACCCATTATTTTAAAAGTACGAATTTTTTTTGGATAGGGTAGTCACATATTTCAGGATGAAATCGGGTACACCACTTCCACAATGGCTCACATAGATCTGCATGTACAAGATCCAAGAGCCCCTTTGCACGCAAAACAAATTTAGAGGGAAAAGGCTTCGCTTTCATTTTTCTACAAAACAACCAACACACATATCATGTTTCTCCTGAATAGGAGGCAAACCAATAATCATGTTGGTTCTATGAAGGCGGGCTAAATATTAAAGGTTGAGATTGCCATATCTTTTGTGCCATAAAACACTAATATTTCCTTACACAACTAAGGCATGCAAATTGACCATGACAGGATCAACAAGTCTATATAGACCACCATGACCAATTCCCAAGGCAACAACCTTATTTTGCTTGAGGTTAGACACAATTGTAATGTCCCCTTCTAGGACAATTTAGAAAATGGAGTACTTGTCAAGATTAAGCAAAGAATGGGAAAAACCCTTTTGCTTCAACCTAAAACATCCCAATGTCAACTATTTTGAACCCCAAATGGGATTGGAACTAGCCAAGGTGGTGGGATAGATTGGAAGAAAACAATTGGAATTTAAACACATTCAAATCAGATTTTTAACAAGCTGAAAAATAATTAATATTCAAACCCCAATCACGCGTAATCTTCCAAAATTATTTTCCACTTAACCATCCAAATTTTTTATCAAACTTCAGATTTTGGGCCACAAAATATGAAGAATAATATTCTAAAACCAGATTTCACATAACAAACACAAAACCCTAATTTTTCCTAAAAGTAGGTCACCCAACACATTTAGGGCATCAAATCCACTCCAAAAATTATGAAATCACCTTCTCCTTATTTCTCCTAATTTCTACAACCACATTCAATATTAAATTGATCCCAAACTGCAAATCTGAATTTTATAACAGCAGTTAATCAATTAAAATGCACCCAGAACAATTGAAACTTCAAAAATTAATATCTTACTCAAAACTCAATATTTTTCCACCAAATAAAATGCAGATTATTCTATAATTCAAGGCCTTTCCAATGAACTATGATTCTGAATTTTTAGATCATTGAAACCCCTTCAAATCAGCCCCAAAATCTGAAAACCAGTCGCTAGGGTTAGGGAAAATTAATTAAATAATTTCCAGCTCTTTCCTAGCCTCCAAACACACCAAAATATTAGTCCCAAACTTGGAAAAATATGTCAATACAGATCAGATTGCAGATCTAGCTCAAAAGACTCCAAAACATGCCAAAACAACCTCCCATGCAAGTCGTTTTAGCTCTAATAAATGCAGCAGTGAACAACAGTATTTAAAACACCATAAACCCTTCCAAAACCACTTAAATTTGAGCCACAACATGCAGATTTAACCTCACAAATTAATGCATCAACATATGAGCCAAGTCGCCAATATTAGAATGGAAAAACAATGCATAAACACATTCAACTCAAGAGAACACAATGGAGAGAACAATGAGTCTTCAATAATAGATCCAAATGAGAGAGAGCACAATGCAAGAACTAGGGCATACATCCCAATACTTCAAGCATGAAGTGAAATTAAATGATCAATCAACATAACCCCACTAGAGGAAATGTGACCTCCTTTTATAGAGTTAAGGGTGCAATATCCAATAAAGACCGACCTTTCCCTTTTGGAGGGAAAACACAATTTAAAAACATTTTATTTTCCCTATGTGTGGCGTCCCCTTTCTAAGGGTATTTTTGACATTAAAAGCCACTCTACTATTATTTAATTAATTCCCCTTTTTATTTTGTATTTTTGGGAATTAAATTAAATAATACATTACATTAATTGCTCAATAAATATTCTTTTGTGAGCAATACTCCAAGGTGGTGGAAAAACCACTTAGCATCCATAATTAAGTAATTAAATGAATATTGTTTTATAATGACAAATGATTAAAATCACTCTCCAGGCAATATCATTCAATTACTTAGCATAATTTTCCCCTTGCAACATCCTAAAAGCCCATGGGGAAAAATAGGTCAAGGGTCTTCAAAAAGGGGACATTACAACAATACATTGTTTTCCGTAAAAAGTTTACGTAAATATTAGGATTATCAGTTAGTTGACTAATAGATAACAAATTCTTATTCATGTTAGGCACATATCTAACATGTTTTACAAGTAGTTTGGTATTATTATTTAGCATAATACGAACAATGTAATACCTTTAATGTTGAAAGGCAGCATGTGATCACTTCTCCCTTTAAAGGGACAAGTCAACTTGGGTTTGAGGCATGCTATGTTGTTCAAAAATTCTGGAACTTCCATCCCTAAAGTAACTGAATCAGAAGAACATGAATGAAAATTGACATACCAATCTTTTTGACATGTGAAATGCCATGATGCTCCGGAATCAAAGAACCAACACCAAGTAGGGTTGCCATTAACCGTGCAAGATGCCATGAGAGCATACTCATCTTTTGACTCATGTTCAACCTGTACCTCATGTAGCCGCCCTTTCGCTTCTTCAAGGCATTGAGTCGTTTCCGACAATCCTTCACATGACCAAGTTTGTGACAATAGTAACATTTCACTTGATGTTTAGGAGAGGAAGGGGATGTTTCAGTCTGTCGTTTCCACTTCCCTTCGGTCTAAACATAAAAAGCGCTCTCAAATTATCCAAAATCGGACTTTTGAGCCTATGTTTGTCTTCGCCTTTGTAACAAGTAGAGCTCACCTTGTCAAACGTAAAAGTTTGACTCTTAGCCATTAAATGAAGTGCCTCCACAAATGACTCATATGAAGAAGGCAAGCTATTTACAACCAAAGCCACCATATCATCATCGTCCACCTTTTTATTTATGGAAGATAATTGATCTTGGAGGTCTTTCATCCAAGCAGTGCTCAAATAGCGATCCACCTTCAGAAGCTTTGGTGTCCCAGATTGCATTTCACCCGAAACCGAGACTACCCCATGTTAAAAAAATTGTTCTTTTAAAATAATGGGTCGCTTTTGTGTTTTTATTGCGGAAAGTTCTGTAATATATCAGGATATTCCCAAAGAGCCATAATAGCCAATTTCACCAAATACCCAGATGTCCGAAATTGTTATATTTTGTTGTTGGGGTTTGCCTGCAGGAAATTTGTATTTAATTATTTTGGGCCCTGTTTGAGGCAAATTAAGCGCCGGTTTAAATACTGTTGTGATCGTACATGTCAATATTCCCATATACCAGTAGGGTTTTAACCAGGAATGAATCCTGGGCTTTATTTGTGACTTCTGGCAATGTTTTGTGTTTTCCCGTTTCGTTTTCTGTGAAATTTCTCTGGATCAATTCATTTGCCAGTTTGGCCTGATTCTTGGCCTGGAGTATCTGGAGATCACATATGCACGTTGTGCCAGAAGGAATTCGCCATCGGAGGTCTGGTTCTCTTGGAAAAGACAAAGTCGTGCACCAAAAAGCTTCTTCTGGGCTGGTCGCATTTTTGGAAAAAGGGGGTTTGAAGTGGATCATGGGATTTTTGGAAGCAACAGGCAAGTGGGAATTTTGTACCTACCTAGCAGGGTACTTTTTCCCATGGAAGCAACGTCACTTAAGTCACAATGGGAAAATTAGAGGTAAGCAGGGCAGAAATTTCTTACCTGCCTTATAGGGTAAAAATTCCCATTGTGAAATAAAAGAAAAATCACTTAAGGCATGAATGGGGTTTTATTACTACGCCTTGCAACGGTTAGGTAAATAATCCCATTGCCAATTGACTTTTAAAAATAGAAATTCCTTATTCCAAAAAGTGCGACCCACCTTGGGTGAATAATAATGCATTAAATAAATATTTGTTAATATTTATTCACCCAATTTGGCGCCCAGGCTTGTGGAAAAGTCAACAAAGGGAAGTGGACAAAAGGAAATTGGAAATAGAAAGAGAAGATCCACAAGTGGCCAAAGAAGAGAAAGAGAAGATCCTGGGCCGGATGTTACTATCCTGAAAAGAGGTAGCCCCCTTCCTTCTTCATTAGCGCCCAAGGATAAATATTCAAATTCTTTCAATTCGCAGCAGAGGGCCAACGCACATCCGGCTGAAGCAAGTTAAGCTTTCGAAATCATTGACCACATCAAGAAGACCAAGGTCCAAATGTTAGAAGTTGAATATTTGAGAGCATTTCCTGATCAGCTAAATAGATTGGTCAAGTATGTGCAAAGTAATGGTCCCAGCCCTTCAACAAATAATACTTCACAGGAATCTAGTCAAGTCCAAAGATTACCTCTCCTTCAAATAATGCTGCTGCAAGTTCTCCTTCTACATCTCTGCTACAATGAAAGGATCGAGCCATTTTATGTATCGTTGCTTATCAACGGATATAAATTGAGCAATTGCATTTTGGACTCTGGAACTTCTGACAACGTCATGCTTGCCAAAGTTGTTGATGCCTTGGGTCTCACATTGACAAAAACCATCGGAAGTTGCAATTCAATGGAAAGGCAAGTTCCTCTTGTTGGACAAATCAAAGATGCGCAAGCAGTACTTGCTTCTTTTCCAAACAAAATATTAAAAATGACTATCCTTCAGTAGCAAACATCCCGATCTCTTATGACATGTTGTTAAGTAGAAATTTCAGTAAAGAGTCTGGGCGGAGAAGTCAAGATGGATTGGTCTTGTGTGCACATACCAATCAAAAGAGTTAATCGAAGCTAGAACCGAGAAGAAATCAAAGTACACAGATCAAAGTCTGAAGATCCTAGATCTCAGATCTTGTTTCAGAATCTGATCACAAAGTCTATTATCTAGAAATGGATAAAGAAGAAATTCAACCTGTGATTCAAGAACCACATCAACTTGACAACAAGGTTTGGTCTCTGGAATTTGATGGCAGCTGCTGTTCATTTGGATCTGGTGTAGGCATTGTTCTTATCTCTCCTGAGGGAAAGGTGCATGCACATTCCTTCAAATTGATGTTCGAAAATACTAACATAGCAGAGTATGAAGTGTTGTTAGGTATGGAGCAGGCAAGAACAATGGGAATCAAGCTCTTACACGCAAAGGGAGATGTTGAGCTGATTGTTAAGCAGATAAGAGGTCTCTATCAAGTAAAAAAGGACAAACTTTGGCATTATAGAGATCGAGTCTACTCTGCTATCCTGGATTTTTCAGCTTTCTCAGTATCTTACATTTCGAGAGAACAAAATTCAAGAGTTGATTCACTTGCAAGATTGCAGCTTTGTTAAATCCAGATCAGCCTCCCATTTTTTGAGACAGGGGATTACAAAGTTGAGATGGTTTTCCGCCAAAAGTTCCTGACAATGTCCAACAATGGCAAGTATTCAACGATGACAAGCAGATTGCTGCATTTCGCCAACAAAAGGACAACTTTGAAGAGGTCTACTATGAGGGAAGAAATTCACCTCCGAGACAAACCACTATGGGAGAAATGGACGCAGACGTCTCATGAAGTCAGGAGATTATCCAGCTAAAGGGAAATAAAATTCCCAAAGGCTTGGTATCTCTTGAGGAAATGTTTGACAAGCATGATCAGATGCTTAAGAAGAATGAAGAAAGTGGGGAAGGTTCTTCCTCCAATACACAGTTACTAAATTTGGGAGCCAGCAATGATCCCAAATTAGTAAATCTGGGTAAGTGTTGTTCAAAAGCAGAAAGAGAAGCTTTTACAGAGCTTCTTAAGAAATATATGGATGTTTTTTCCTGGTCTTACCAGGATCTAAAGACATATCAGCCTGCGGAAGTTCAACACTACATCCCATTAAAACTAGAACAAAAGCCTTTCAAGCAGAAGCTACGGCGGCATAACCCTACCATCTCTAACTATCTTTGCAGAAATCCAGAAGTTGCTAGATGCAAAGATTATTTATCCCATACATCATTCTGAATGGTTAGCCAACATAGTCCCTATAAGAAAGAAGAGTGGCGAGATTAGGTTGTGCGTGGATTTCCGCAACCTTAATCAAGCTTCATTGAAAGATAACTACCCCATCCCCATCATGGATCACACTCTGCAGGTGGTCACTGGATCTGAGATGCTTTCCATGCTTGATGGCTTCTCAAGCTACAATCAAGTCAAGGTGGCTGAAGAAGATCAATACAAAATGGCATTCATTACACCTTGGGGAACCTTCGCTTACCAGAAAATGCCGTTTGGTTTGATCAATGTTGGAGCTACATTTCAAAGAGCTATGGATTTAGCTTTTGCTCATCTCAAGGATATAAGCATAGTAGTGTACCTTGATGATCTGACAGTCTTTTCCAAAGATAGAAGCGCACACATTTCAAATTTGGAAGAGGTTTTCATACAATGCCGCAAACATGGTATTTCTTTGAACCCTAAGAAATCTATCTTTGTTATAATAGAAGGAAAGCTACTAGGGCACATTGTCTCCAAGGAAGGAACCAAGATAGATCCGGAGCGTGTCAGATCCATTTAGACATTGCCATTGCCCACATCCAAAAAAGGAGTTCACTCTTTCTTTGGAAAAGTTAATTTTCTCAGGAGATTCATTCCTGACTTTGCTGAGCTAACCCGTCATATCTCGAATATGATGAAGAAGACACAAGATTTTAAATGGAGCAGCGAAGGGAAGGAAGCTTTCGAGAAGATTAAGGAGGCCCTGTCAAAAGCTCCGGTCTTGGTTTCACCCGACTTCAGTAAAGAATTTATTCTTTACTGTTATTCCTCCGAACACACCATGTCAGCAATATTGATGCAGAAAAATCAAGAGGATGCAGAAGCTCCGATTGCTTTCATGAGCACACCCCTTAAAGCTTATGAGTTGAAATATACTCCCATGGAAAAGCACGCATATGCAGTGGTGAAGGCGTGCAAAGCATTCAAGTATTATATTCTTTCCTCACACACTGTGGTCTTGGTTCCAGATACTGCAGTGAAATCTATCCTCACTCAACAAGAGTTAGGATTGTTAAGAGGCACATGGGTGACAAAGGTTCAAGAATATGACCTGGATATTAAACCTACAAAGCTGGTTCGAGGAAGAGGTCTGTGCGAACTAATGACAGAGATGAAAGCAACAGTGCCAGAAGCAGATCAAGAAGAGATAGATGAAGATTTGCCTCATGGTACTTTTTATAGATCTGGTGGAGTGGTACAGTAACATTGCCTACTTTCTGACATATGGAGAATGCCCAGATCAACTTTCTCGGAAAGAGAAACGAACAATTAAACTAAAGTCCAAAGACTTCGTTCTATGGGATAATGGTTTATACAAAAGAGGAATTGATGGCGTATTTCTCAGATGCGTGGATAAAGCTCAACAGGATCAGCTATTACAACAGTTTCATGACATGGCTTGCGGTGGTCATTTCTCAGCCAGTCGCTGCACACAAGATCCTCAGAGCAAGGTATTATTGGCCCCCACTTTTCAAGATACTGCAGAGTGGGTAGCTAAGTGCCAAGCATGCCAACATTTTGTTGGGCGTGTGAAATTGCTTGCATTACCTCTAAAACCCATTGTAATTGAAGAACCTTTCCAACAGTGGGGAATGGATTTTATTGGTATGCTTAACCCGGCTTCCAGTGCCGGCCATCATTACATTCTAATAGCTACTGATTATTTCAGTAAGTGGGTAGAAGCCATTCTGGGTAGGAACGCCACTTCCGCCGAGGTGTGCAGTTTTATAAAAGAAAATATTGTTGTCAGGTTTGGCGTGCCCAGTAAAATAGTAGCAAACGACACTCCGAATCTATCTTCTGAGGAGCTAGTTGATTTCTGCTACACTCATGGGATTCATTTGTACATTCCTCAAACTACTATCCCCAAGAGAATGGCCAGTTGAATCAAGTAACAAGAACTCGGTGACTATCGTGCGTACAAAAGGCAGAATGAAAATCAAAAGACTTGGCATAAGAATTTGTTTGATGCATTATGGGCCGATAGAATTACACCAAAGAGGGCGATAGGCATGTCCCCATTTCAATCTAGTTATATGGTAGAGACACGGAGCTGCCTCTTACCTTGGAACTGCCTGCCCTACGAATTTCTAGAGCCCTGGAAGATTCTACATTCACGGATGCTATTGATAAAAGAATTATGTACCTGACTGAATTGAGGGAAGTACAAATTCAAGTTACAGATAGGTTGACAAAGCATAAAAGGAAGGTGAAAGTCATCTTCGACAAAAACCAGGAAAGAAAGTTTGAAGTCAATGACTGGGTCCTTTTATGGGACAAAAGAAGAGAAGCAAAAGGCATGCATGGAAAATTCGATTCACTATGGAAAGGGCCTTTTGTGATTAAGAAGATCGCCAGAGCAGATAGCTTCATTCTTGCTCATCAGGATGGAGTTGAATTGCCGTTTCCTTTCAATGGGCAACACTTGAAGCTATTCCGGACATGAAAAGCAGGGTAAAACCTGTATGTACATAAATAAAACTTTGTTTTTCCTCGTTTTGTTTTTGTGTTGTGTTGTGTTTGTTTTTTGGACCCCATGCCCAAAAGACAAGATACGAAACCAAAGATGTTGGGATCTCATCTTTTCCCTTGTCATTCTGACAGAGAAAAAGATGTCCACAGACGGAGCCAACTAGTGTCCCCAAATTTCATCATGAAATCTGTGACTACCCTATCCGAAAAAATTTCGTATTTTTAAAATAATGGGTTGTTTTGTGTTTTTATTGCCAGAAAGTTCTTATATTGCGTCAAGATATTCCCAAATAGCCATATTAGCCATTTTCGCCAAATACCCAGATGCCCAAAATTGTTATATTCTATCGTTGGGATTTGTCTGCGAGAAATTTGTATTTAATTATTTTAAGCCCCATTTGAGGCAATTTGAGCTCCGATTTAACTCTGTTGTGATCATTCATATCGTTATTCCCATATACCAGAGGGTTTTAACCAGAATGCATTTTGGACTATTTGTGGCTTCCGGCAAAGTTGTGTTTTTGTGTTTTTCCCGTTTCGTTTTTGTGAAATTTCTCTAGATCAATTCCTTTGCCGGTCTGGCCTGATTCTTGGCCTAGAGTAGCTAGAGATCACATACGCACGTTGTGCCAGAGGGAAGTCGCCATCGGAGGTCGGTTCTCTTGGGAAAATACGAAGTCGTGCACCAAAAAGCCTCTTCTTCACGGGCTGGCCGCATTTTGGAAAAAGAAGAATGAAGGAAGTGAATCATGGGAAAATTAGAAGAAGCAGCAGGTGGGAATTTTGTACCGCCAAGAGGGTACTTTTTCCAATGGAAGCAACGCCACTTAAGTGACAATGGGAAAATTAGAGGGAGCAGCAAAGCGGGAATTTCTTACCCGCCTTGCAGGTAAAACGCCCATTATGGAATAAAAGAAATATCACTTAAGTGAATCATGAGATTTTATTGCCGCCTTACAAAGTAAACAATCCCATTATGAAAGTCGATGACTTAAGTGAATCATGGGATTTTGTGGCTGCCTTGCAGGTAAATAATCTCATTGTCATGTGATTCTTAAAAATAGAATTCTTTATGTCAAAAAGTGCGCCCCCATTGGAGAAGTAAAGACAGCCTTTAAATTGATTAATTTAATTAATTATTCACCCAAAATAGGCGCCCAGGCTTGTAGAAAAGTCAACAAAGGCAAAGGAGAAAAGGTGGTTGAAAATAGATTATTCTAAAATTAAATAATTTAATTTATTTAATGGCAGCCCCTTTATGTCAAAAAGTGCGCCCCTTTTGGGAGAGAAATAATACTTTTTAAAGTATTAAATGATTAAATTAATTCCTATTTTCAGTGGCTAAGGTCAAAGCATACTGTGAGGCTTGAGTTAAGTGGAAGTAGAAGTCTAAAATTAAATAAATTTATTTTATTTAATGGCAGCCATAAGCATGCACAAAATAGGCACCCCATTTGAAGAGTGAAGCTCATTAATTAATTAATTAATTGCCAGTAATAGCAAAGGCATTAATTAATTATAGAATCACAAGGGTTATATAAGCAGGGGCTGCCATAAGGATGAATTAATTAATTCACAGGTAAAGAAGTGCAGCCCAGAGGAAAAGTGCGCCCCATTTGAAGAGGATTTTTGCTCAAAAGAAGGTGAAATCAAGGCTAAAAGCTTCCAATTTTGGCGCACAGGTTGAAGGAAGTTGATTTGTGTCTGGATAATTGTTTGCATAAGTGATACAGGTGCTCAGGTGAAGTTGGAAAAATTCATGCTCGCTTTGCATGCAAATAAAACATCAATTTTTGGGGCAGCAGCTTGAATAATGCAGATTTTTATGATTAAAATCCACTGTTCATGTTCCGGTTGCCATCTTTGTCTGAATTAATTGCAGGAATTCATTATAGGTGCTTTACAAAAGAAAAGGAGCTTTAATCAATGTCCAATACATTGAATATATCCTCCGAATCTGAAGAATTATCCAGATCTACACCAGTTTTGAAGAATTCCGGACAAATAAGAAGAAAAAGAATTGTTCAGACAAAGATAGACAAAGCCATGGCAAAGAGGGATGAAAAAGAAAGCACAATGGAGTCATGCATCACTTCCAAATTTGCAGACATAGGAGACACAGATCTAGGTCCGGAACCTCTTTCCGAATTGATTGATAGATCTAGAGCAGGAAAGACTTCACTCATGCGTGCAGTTAAAAGCAGTGGAATTATTCGAGTTGCAGCCTTTCCATACACACCCGGCCAGATTACGAGTTTGTTGCGAGTGTGTTAGGTCTTACCATCCTTCATCCAGATCAGTGCGAGATGCTACGGGGAAAACAATAATTTGGTTGGATGTAGAGTTCATCAATTATTGTTTGAAGATTCCAGCTCGAAAGGTGGTGACTTCTATTAGCATTTAGGATGTCGGCAGCAGGTGGGAGAAGCATAGAGTTGACTGCGTGAACATAATGAACAACAGATAAATGAAGAAGCCCAGATCTCCTAAGTTCCCAAGAACTCTTCTACGCTCCAGTCTGGTGCAGGAGGTAGATGATATTGCCAAATTGTTATGCAGGATTAATGGCGAGGCGAACGCTCACACTTTCCGTACATGGATGTATGCTTTCATCAGGACCTAGGTAGCCGGTTCGGCCCCTAAGGGCGGCAAGTTCGAGTCCGGCTCGGCGGGTACGAGATCCGGTCTGGTGGACGCACGGCCGTACTCGGGCCTGCAGAGGAGAACCCGCGAACCCGCGCCGAACCGGACCCTTTTTGACGCGTTTTTAATTTTTTTTTTTTTTTGGTCAAAACAAAGGTCAAACCGACTTTCTAAACATTAAAATATTCTTTTCAACCCTAATTTGTGCGCCCAAACTCTATAACAACAACAATAACAAGTCATTTACCTCACATTTTCATTCTTGCCTCTTATTTGCATATTTGACTCTCACCTTCAATTTTTCCACTATTTTCAATTGCTTAGGGTTGATTTCAAGTGCCATATAGTTGAAGGAGCTTGCAACAAGTGACAAGGAGTTCAAGGAGCTTGCATTATTGGTGTTGGGTGTATTGAGGTAAGTATTTTGTGATTTTTTAGAGTGTTTTAGTTTGTTAGTTGTATTTAATATTTTATTATTTTTTAGTTGTTTTTTTGGTTTGTTTTTTGTTATTGTTTTAACTTTTAAGCTTCATTTTTCTACATTTGATTTCATTTAAATTTAAATTTTAAACTTCCAACATTTTCTCAAGACTAAATTTGTTTTCATTTTTTTAAATGCATTGTGCAGTTAAAAACTTAAAATGGCTGCGAGTTCTAGTTCTGTGGGTCAAAGTAGTAAAGGTCTCCTTCACAAAAATGATCCATCCTCCCCCCTTTGGAGGCATGTCAAACAACTAGAACAATTACCAGGTGGAGGGGGTTTTGTTTGGGTTTGCTCACAATGTAATATGCAATTTAAGAGCTCCTACAATCGGGTGAAAGCCCATTTGTGTGGGAGCTATTGCCACGGAATATGAACATGTGGAGGGTTGGATGGAAAGGGGTTGCCACGTGCAAAGACCTTGTATACATCAAAGAGCAAAAGGAAGCAGATGCAACAATGGCATTAAAATCCAATCATCCTATGGCAAGAAAAGGAAGATCACATACCACAAGAAGCCACCTGTTTCTCCTTTTGTTGATGTTGTGGCCCCAGATCACCCATTTTTGTCTACACCTATTGCAACTGGAGGGGAAGAGGATTCACCTCTTTCTCGCAAAAGAACAAAAGATGTAGGCCCATTGGAAAGGGCATTCCAGAATGAAAGCAGGGACATAGCTAACCAAAGTGTTGGACGCTTTATTTATGCATGTGGTGTCCCATTTAATGTTGTTAGATCACCATACTGGCAAGATATGGTGAGATGTATTAATGAAGCCCTCAAGGGTACATTAGCCCAGGGTATGAAAAGGTGCGCACCACCTTATTGTCAAAAGAAAGAAAAAAAGTTGAAGACTCATTGTTACCCATCAAGAATCAATGGCTCGAAACAGGAGTGTCCATCGTTTCTGACGGATGGAAAGATACAGCAAATAGGCCATTGATCAATGTGGTTGCCGTGTGTCCTAAAGGGGCAATGTTTCTCAGGGCTATTGATTGTGAGGGGCAAGTGAAGGATGCCCAATTCATTGCCAACATCCTCATAGAATCTATTGAGGCGGTGGGGCCTCAAAATGTTGTCCAAGTCAGAATTGACAATGCAAAAATCAGAGCTGCGGGGTTGTTGGTTGAGGCACCGTATGGACACATATTCTCGACACCTTGTGCGGTTCATTCCTCAACTTAATGTTACAAAAATTGGGCACAAAAATTGCTTGGATCAAACAAGTATATGAGGAGGCAAATGAAATTCAAATGTTTGTCATGCAAAGAACCACCACATGTCCCAAGCGATCTTTCTTAAATTCTCAACATTGCAGCTATTGAAGGTAGCCCGTAACATTCTTTTTATTTTTAAAAATAATTATTAGTTTTTAAAATTCATTAAATTAATTTTATAAGTTTGTAATTTGTAGAATTTTGAATGTTTTAAGTTTACTTGTCTTAATTTTATTTCTTTTGATTTCTTATTAGGTTGCTGAGACTCGATTTGCCTCGCACACGCTCGTCTTGAGACGGCTTGTGAAGGTGCGAGAGGCATTGAGTGGCATGGTTATCAGTGACCTTTGGAGTATATGGAGGCAAGCAAACAGTGAGAGGGCTAGAAATGTGAAATTGTTGATCCTGGATGAAACATGGTGGGATCGTGTGGATTACTTGCTTAGTTTTACTGAGCCCATCGTGAGTATGTTGAGATTTGTTGATATGGATCATCCATGCATGGGTGAGATTTATGATGGAATTGACTCAATGATTGAGTCAATTAAGACCATCATAAATGCCAAAGAGCAAGATCCTACAGAGACCTTCAAGGAAGTGCACTCACATCTCATGAAAGGTGGAACAAAATGACTACTCCATTGCATCTTCTTGCTTTTGCCTTGACTCCAAAATACTATAGCGCAGAGATCCTTTCTTTGCCTAGGAGGGTCCCACCATATAGGGATGTTGAAGTTAGTGAGGGGTATAAGGCAGCATTTTCTAGAATCTTCCCAGATCCAGAAGTAGAAGACATGGTTAGAGGCGAGTTTGTGAATTTCATATCCTCCAGGGATCACTCCATTAGCGCTCTTCGTGACAAATACAGAATGGATGCTTATTCGTGGTGGTACCTCCATGGACAAGCATACCCCTACCTCATGCCACTTGCAATAAAAGTTTTATCACAAGTAAGATTTTAATTTTTTAATTTCTTCACTCTTTCTTTTTTACTTTATATTTATAAGTTTAAAATTTTAATTTTGCATTGACTTTCAAGGGTCATTTCAATAGGTCGAGTTCTTCTTTAGCTGAGAGGAATTGGGGTACATATTCATTTATCCACTCGGTTAACCGCAACAAGTTGGGAGCAAAAAAGGCGGAGGATTTGGTCTTTGTGCATTCTAACCTGCGCCTTATATCACATAAGAAGGATGAGTACAGGAAAGGGCCAACAAAGTGTTGGGATATAGACCCAGAGACTCCAAACTTGGATGTTCCCATTGCCCAACTTTCATTGCTAGACCCGGACCTAGATAGTACTTTGCGTGAGCTGCAAAGTGGGGCTAGCAGGAGCGGCATTGCTGATAGTTTTGGTTGTACTCCTGGGGCTTGTGGTTCCAATGAACCACATGATGGTAGTGATGCTCTCGTTGAAGACATTGGAGAAGATGCAGAGCCATTAGACTATTAGTCTATTACTAATTAGAATGTTGATGTATCTTGATTCTTCATCTTTGTGTTTACAATGTCGATAATGATAATACATGTAACATTTTGATTTGAACAATGTCTTGGTTATAAGTTCAAACAATGAATTATCAATATGTTTTAACTTTTTTCGCTATTTCACCTATGTATATTTCAGATTTGTTTAATCTATGCATGTGTAAGGCTAGAATTTTGCTTATCTTGTTACTTTTCAAAATATTTTTAATATTTTATATGTATATTGTATCTTTTGCCGCACCCAAGTGCCGTACTGGGCCTCCAAAAATTTGCCGCACCGACATACCTCGATCCCCGTACACGCACTCCAAACCGCACTCCACGCATCGCTACCTAGATCGGGACCATTGAAGTCAACAAGGTTGATTCCATAATCAATTGGTCGGAAATCATTAGCGACAACATTGGTGAGCAACTCCAGAACGTGAAGCGTACTTTCAGCTTCAAAATGACTTCCTATTTGGTATACGCAGCAGCTTCACAAGGCATCTTCTCCAAGCTGGATAGATGTGGCGTTCTTTCTAAGGACCCCATTTTCGAGTGCTACCCACAGCTTACTATACCTGCGTGCAAGAAAGATTTCAAAGTGGTCAACGATGGATTCTTCTATGAATTCATTTGCAGGCTGGACAAGGACCTAAAGGCCAACAGGGTGAGCAAGGAAGCATGGGAAGCTGTATCCAAAATTGGCAGTCTATTCATTCAGTTTGTAGATTTCACATACCTCAGGGTTACCGGCTTTTCTGGAGAACCGGTTAAGCTGCCCAAATATCCGAATGATAGATTGATCACCATGGAGCTGAGCAGACAACTTGTGGAGATACACGACCTTCAGTCGAAACGGCACAAGTCTACGGGCTTCTTCCCGATCACTGTGGGACATTATAGCTGCCAAAGCATTCATAAGGCCCGAGGATTGGAAGTAGAAATGTTATCCGAGTATGAGCAAGAGTTCTTTCCGGCACAGTTGAACTTCGATCCATTTGGAGTAGCCAGGAAGACGATCTCCTAAGAGTACGCACATGTGCCTTCATTAGAGGATTTCTGGATGAAGTGCAAAAGTGAATACGAGGTTAGAAAGAAGGATTTCAGCAAACTATCAACATCGTAAGTGTTCGACTTTGAACTAGCACGGATACCTGCGGATCTCAAAGATGATGGGAATGTGTTACTTGACGCTTACCATCAAATGGGAGGAGATAGAGCCATACTTCAGGATAACATAGGGGGCTGCCATACGATTGAGGAAAGGTCTGGCACTATTCTGGTGAATACTTCAAACTAGTTGCTGACAAAGGGATATTGCCTTGATGAAGCATTGATGAATCAAATCACGGGCAACTTCGGCACAGGAGATTCTCTCAAGAGGAAGCACAAAGGAGAAAGCAGCAGAAGGTCCGAGAAGATGAAAGTACACAGAAGATCTCAATCAAAGGAGAAGATCACTTCCACGGCTATGACTTTAGTTCCGGCTTCTCTAGCATCAATACTTCACCGACTGTTGCACCTCAGCAGGAC
Organism: Taxus wallichiana var. yunnanensis; assembly: GCA_018340775.1. Lineage (NCBI taxonomy): Eukaryota > Viridiplantae > Streptophyta > Pinopsida > Cupressales > Taxaceae > Taxus > Taxus wallichiana. The sequence continues at coordinate 941,744,548 of CM031235.1, read as the reverse complement.
ACTTCCATGCCTCCACTGAATCCGGCGACATTCATCTTCTCTCCTCAGCCACTCCGTTCAACACTTGTTCTAGAAGAGACGTTGAAGTTGCAGATGACAGAGTTCGAAAGAGCTTTGTCCTTGGATGATTCAGAAGATGGCAGCCATAACACTGTAGCACTTTCTGATGGAGAGGAAACAGAGCGAGAGATAGTAGTGCACTCAACAACTTCTCATTCTCCGAGAAGTAACTTCTCAGAATGGTTGGCTTCACGCAGTTGGTTCCAGAAGCTAGAGTGGAAATGAACTTGGAGGAACACGACTTGCAGCTACTCGGAGTCTAGGCGGAAAAGATAGAAGACCTAAAGTTGCTAAGGTAACTTCAAGGTTGATCATCGAGGAGTCGGGGCAGAAGTTTGTTGAGATGTCAGTTCCGGCGGAAGGAAAGGAGGATGAGCTCATGACAGAAGATGTAACAGTAACCAAAGTACCCCTCGGTCAAGCCACCACAGAAGGATTGAAGCAGGACACGCAAACATTGATAGATGCTCTATTCCTTAGGCTTGACAGAGAAAAGGCGGAGAAAGACGAGCTTCAGAAGCAGGTATCTCAGTTGTGCGAGATCATAGCCAAGGTTGCTAAACCTTCCACTCAGCCCATTTCAGAGCAGGTGAGTGATCATCTTATGTAGGAGATGGAGGATGCAAGCAATCAGGTGAAAGCTATTGACGAATGGAAGAATCTGATTATTCGTCAAGCTTCTATACAACTTAGAGAGGTGTCAGCCCGCCTGAAGGTTATGAATGATGCAGCAAATCAGCTGAAGCAACTAGTGACGAGAATAATAGTAGATATGAACACAGTTGCTGCGAGTAACCTGAGTACTTTGGCCGAAATCAACAAGCTTCCGGGAGAAGTATTGGTTGCAGAGCAGATTGTACCGGATGGATCAGTTGAGAAGGGGAAGCAATGGAGTTTGCAGTATCTTTCCGTTTGGAGATCTCCAAAGTTTTGTTGAAGAGGATGCAAGCACTTGAGAGTAAGACATCGTCCTTACCAGACAGTATCATTGCTTTCACTAAGGAGGAAGTGGTCGGGAATGTTACTTCATACGTACGGATCGTTCCTAGCAGAGTGCCTAATTCCCTGGAAGGGTCTCTTCTGATGGTACAAAAGAGAATTGATGGAGCTACTAAACCTTTCACGATGAATTCCATTAGCAGACTGGTGGCACTGCAGGCAGATATTGCGAGGTTCGGGCCAAGCTTGGAGGATGTGGAAGAGTGTATCAAGGTGTTGAATGAAGGATTGCTGCAGTTCAGGACAGAAAAGGAAGCAGTGGCTAAAACAGATGGGCAGATGTTGAATTACATGTTTGACAAGTATATCCAGTATCAGAACAAAAAGAAGACATAAATGTTACAGTTGGCGTGACTTCTTCTATTCTTTCTTCTTTTATTTTCCACGTTCCGGATGAAATTGTAAAACTTTAAAGTTATTGGTTTTGAAACCATTACTTAAAGTTATGTGGAACAATTCTATTAGTTAAGTGATACATGTGTCACTTAAGGAGAACTTAGTGGAAGATGATTGCCAAATGTCATCTTTACTTGTTTATGTTTGATTCACTTGAGTTTCTCATTTGTACTTTCCTTCTACATTATAAGTAGAAGAAGAACCTCCGGGTTAATGATTAGAATTTGTAAGCAGCAACCTTGTGTTCCAAACTTTGTGCTAAAATCCTTGAGAGCCACTTGAAGCAAAGGAATATAAAAGAGCAGATTTCCGGAGAACTTTGTGTCATGGTGTATTGTGTTTCTTGCTTTTTATCTTAGATCTTTTAATAGACTTTGTGTTATTACAGATCTAGATCTAAAGCTACTTTTGCTTATAATTTATGTCTTCTTTTTGTTATGATACTAGATATACTTGTCGAACATGTAATTCAACATCTTCCCATCATCTGTTTAGCCATTGCTTCCTTTTTTGTCCTGAACTACAACAATCCTTCGTTCAACACCTTGATACACTCTTCCACATCCTCCAAGCTTGGCCCGAACCTCGCAATATCCGCCTGCAGTGCCACTAGTCTACTAATGGAATTCATCGTGAAAGGTTTAGTAGCTCCATCAATTCTCTTTTGTACCATCAGAAGAGACCCTTCAAGGAATTAGGCACTCTGCTAGGAACGATCCGTACGTATGAAGTAACATTCCCGACCACTTCCTCCTCAGTGAAAGAAATGATACTGTCTGGTAAGGACGATGTCTTACTCTCAAGTGCTTGCATCCTCTTTAGCAAAACTCTGCAGATCTCCAAACGGAAAGATATTGCAAACTCCAGTTGCTTCCCCTTCTCAACTGATTTTTCCGGTACAATCTCCTCCGCAATCAATACTTCTCTCGGCAGCTTGTTGATCTCGGCCAAAGTACTCAGGTTACTCTCAACAACTGTGTTCATATCTACAATGCTCGTCAATAGTTGCTTCAACTGATTTGCTGCATCATTCATAACCTTCAGGCGGGATAACACCTCTCCAAGTTGTACAGAACCTTGACGAATAATTAGATTCTTCCATTCGTCAATAGCTTTCACCTGATTGCTTGCATCCTCCATCTCCTGCATAAGATGATCACTCACCTACTCTGAAATGGGCTGAGTGGAAGGTTTAGCAACCTTGGCTATGATCTCGCACAACTGAGATACCTGCTTCTGAAGCTCATCTTTCTCCGCCTTTTCTCTGTCAAGCCTAAGGAATAGAGCATCTATCAATGTCTGTGTATCCTGCTTCAATCCTTCTGTGGTGGCTTGACCGATGGGTACTCTGGTTACTGTTACATCTTCTGCCGTGAGCTCATCTTCCTTCTTTCCTTCCACCGGAATTGACATCTCAGCAAACTTCTACCCCGACTCCTCGATGATCAACCTTGAAGTTACCTTAGCAACTTTAGGTCTTCTGTCTTTTCCGCCTAGGCTCTAGAGTAGCTGCAAGTCGTGTTCTTCCAAGTTCATCTCCACTCTAGCTTCTGGAACCAACTGCGAAGCCAACCATTCTGAGAAGTTACTCTCTGGAGAATGAGAAGTTGCTGAGTGCACTACTATCTCCCGCTCTGTTTCCTCTCCATCAGAAAGTGCTACAGTGTTATGGCTGCCATCTTCTGAATCATCCAAGGACAAAGCTCTTTCGAACTCTGCCATCTGCAGCTTCAACGTCTCTTCTGGAACAGGTGCTGAACGGAGTGGCTGAGGAGAGAAGATGAATGTCGCCGGATTCAGTGGAGGCATGGAAGTGTCCTGCTGAGGTGCAACAGTCGGTGAAGTACTAGATGCTGGAGAAGCCGAACTAAAGTCATAGCCGTGGAAGTGATCTTCTCCTTTGATTGAGATCTTTTGTGCACTTTCATCTTCTCGGACCTTCTGCTGCTTTCTCCTCCATGCTTCCTCTTGAGGGAATCTCCTGCCGAAGTTGCCCGTGATTTGATTCATCAATGCTTCATCAAGACAAGATATCCTTCTTCACAACAACCAGTTTGAAGTATTCACCAGAACGCCAGACCTTTCTTCAATCGTATGGCAGCCCCCTACGTTATCCTGAAGTACGGCTCTATCTCCTCCCATTTGATGGTAAGCGTCAAGTAACACATTCCCATCATCTTTAAGATCCGCAGGTATCCGTGCTAGTCCAAAGTCGAACACTTGCCGTGTTGATAGCCTACTGAAATCCTTCTTTCTAACCTCGTACTCACTTTTGCACTTCATCCAAAAATCCTCTAATGAAGGCACATGTGCGTACTCTTGGGAGATCGTCTTCCTGGCTACTCCAAATGGATCGAAGTTCAGCCGTGCCGGAAAGAACTCTTGCTCATACTCGGATAACATTTCCGCTTCCAATCCTTGGGCCTTATGAATGCTCTAGCAGCTATAATGTCCCACAGTGATCGGGAAGAAGCCCGTAGACTTGTGCCATTTCGACTGAAGGTTGTGTTTCTCCACAAGTTGTCTCGCTTAGCTCTTTGGTGATCAATCTATCATTCGGATATCTAGGCAAGCTTAACCGGTTCTCCAGAAAAGCCAGTAACCCTGAGGTATGTGAAATCTGCAAATTGAATGAATAGACTGCCAATTTTGGATACAACTTCCCATGCTTCCTTGCTCACTCTGTTGGCCTTCAAGTCCTTGTCTAGCTTGCAAATGGATCCGTAGAAGAATCCATCGTTGACCACTTTGAAATCATTTCTTACACGTAGGTATAGTAAGTTGTGGGTAGCACTCGAAAATGGGGTCCTTAGAAAGAACGCCACATCTATCCAGCTTGGAGAAGATGCCTTGTGAAGCTGCTGCATATACCAAGTAGGAAGTTATTTTGAAGTTAAAAGTACTCTTCGCATTCCAGAGTTGCTCACCAATGTTGTTGCTATTGATTTGACCAATTGATTATGGAATCAACCTTGTTGACTTCAATGGTCCTGATGAAAGCATACATCCATGTATGGAAAGTGTGAGCATTCGCCTCGCCATTAATCCTGCATAACAATTTGGCAATATCATCTACCTCTTGCACCAAATTGGACCGCAGAAGAGTTCTTGGGAACTTAGAAGGAGATCTAGGCTTCTTCATGTATTTGTTGTTCATTATGTTCACGTAGTCAACTCTATGCTTCTCCCACCTCCGACGGCATCCGAATGCTAATAGAAGTCACCACCTTTCAAGCTGGAATCTTCAAACAATAATTGATGAACTCGTCCAACCGAATTATTGTTTTCCCCGTAGCATCTCGCACTGATCTGGATGAAGGATGGTAAGACCTAGCACACTCCATAACAAACTCTGGCAATTGGGTTTGTGTATGGAAAGGCTGCAACTCGAATAATTCCACTGCTTTTAACCGCACGCATGAGTGAAGTCTTTCCCGCTTTAGATCTATCAATCAATTCGGAAAGAGGTTCAGGCATCGAGATCTGTGTCTCCTATGTCTGCAAATTTGGAAGTGATGCATGACTCCGTTGTGCATTCTTTTCATCCCTCTTGCCATGGCTTTGTCTTTGTCTAAACAATTCTTTTTCTTCTTATTTGTCCGGAATTCTTCAAAATTCAAAAGTGCAGATCTCGCATAATTCTTCAGATTCGGAGGATATATTCAATGTATTGGACATTAATTAAAGCTCATTTTCTTTTGTAAAGCACTTAATGAATTCCTGCAATTAATTCAGACAAAGATGACAACCGGAACATGAACAGTGGATTTTAATCATAAAAATCTGCATTATTCAAGCCTGCTGCCCCAAAAATTGATGTTTTATTTGCATGCAAAGCGAGCATGAATTTTTCCAACTTCACCTGAGCACCTGTATCACTTATGCAAACAATTATTCAGACAAAAATCAACTTCCTTCAACCTGTGCGCCAAAATTGGAAGCTTTTAGCCTTGATTTCACCTTCTTTTGAGCAAAAATCCTCTTCAAATGGGGCGCACTTTTTCTCTGGGCTGCACTTCTTTACCTGTGAATTAATTAATTCATCCTTATGGCAGCCCCTGCTTATATAACCCTTGTGATTCTATAATTAATTAATGCCTTTGTTATTACTGACAATTAATTAATTAATTAATGAGCTTCACTCTTCAAATGGGGCGCCTATTTTGTGCATGTTTGTGGCTACCATTAAATAAAATAAATTTATTTAATTTTAGACTTGCTTCCACTTAACTCAAGCCTCACAGTATGCTTTGACCTTAGCCACTGAAAATAGGAATTAATTTAATCATTTAATACTTTAAAAAGTATTATTTCTCTCCCAAAAGGGGCGCACTTTTTGACATGAAGGGGCTGCCATTAAATAAATTAATTTATTTAATTTTAGAACAATCTATTTTCAACCACCTTTTGTCCTTTGCCTTTGTTGACTTTTCCACAAGCCTGGGCGCCTATTTTGGGTGAATAATTAATTAAATTAATCAATTTAAAGGCTGTCTTTACTTCTCCAAAGGGGGCGCACTTTTTGACATAAAGAATTCTATTTTTAAGAAACACATGACAATGGGATTTTTTACCCTGCAAGGCAGCCCTGAAAATCCCATGATTCACTTAAGTCACTTGACTTTCATAATGGGATTATTTACCCTGCAAGGCAGGCAATAAAATCCCATGATTCACTTAAGTGATATTTCTTTTATTCCACAATGGGAATTTTTACCCTGCAAGGCAGGTAATAAATTCCCGCCTGCCTGTTGCCTCTAATTTTCCCATTGTCACTTAAGTGGCGTTGCTTCCATGGGAAAAAGTACCCTGCTAGGTAGGTACAAAATTCCCACCTACTGTTGCTTCTAATTTTCCCATGATTCACTTCAATTCTTCTTTTTCCAAAAATGCGGCCAGCCTAGAAGAGGCTTTTTGGTGCATGACTTCGTCTTTTCCAGTGAACCAGACCTCCGATGGCGACTTCCTTCTGGCACAACGTGCGTATGTGATCTCCAGTTACTCCAAGCCAAGAATCAGGCCAAACCGGCAAAGGAATTGATCTAGAGAAATTTCACAGAAAACGAAACAGGAAAACACAAAAACACAAAAAGTTGCCAAAAGTCACAAATAAAGTGCAGAACTCATTCCTAGTTAAAACCCTTTTGGTATATAGGAATAATGATATGTTCGATCACAACAGAGTTAAATCGGAGCGCAAATTGCCTCAAACGGGGCTCAAAATAATTAAATACAAATTTCACAGACAAATCCCGACGACAGAATATAACAATTTTGGGCATTTGGGTATTTGGCGAAAATGGCTAATATGGCTCTTTGGGAATATCTTGACACAATACAAGAACTTTCTGGCAATAAAAACACAAAACAACCCATTATTTTAAAAGTATGAAATTTGTTTTGGATAGGGTATTCACAGATTTCAGGATAAAATCTGGGTACACCATATCTACTATGCTGAGAAAATCTTGCCAACACTCTTATTTCCTTTGACAAAATAATTGAGCGATCAATTAAATTATACAGCGTAAGTGATTGGTTTAAAAGCGATTACTTGAAGAAGTCAACTACTTGCAGATATGTGGCGAGCGTGCAAAATAGAAGGCTCTATTTTTGGTTGCAAATCATGCATGTCATGCAAAGAGAAATTCCGGGAGGGAGATTGAGATTGTTTCCTTTCCCACTTCCATATGTGCCAGTTCAACTAAAAGCTTCCTACTTGTAATTGCCCCTCTACATTCTATAAGTAGAGGAAGAACCTTCGGGTTAAGGAGGAGAATTTGTAAGCAGCATTCTTGTGTTCCAGACTTTGTGCTGAAACCACTGATAACCACTTGGAGCAAAGGAATATAAAGGAGCAGGTTTCCGGAGAACTTTGTGTCACGGTGCATTTTGTTTCTAGCTTTCTATCTTAGATCTAATAAATTGTGTTATTTTAGATCTAGATCTGAAGTTGCCTTTGCTTATAATTCTGTGTTTTGATATCTATTGGTTTCTTCTATGTGCATGCAATCAACTTTGTTATCTATTGATTGGGTTGCACATCTTCCCCATTTCTTACCGGAAGCCTGTGTTTTCTTATTTCTTTCTTTCTATAAATATTTCCTTTCTTAAACAACTACTTACTTGCTGCAGAGCTATACAACTATGGTTCATGAGCTAAATAGTTCAAGTAAAACCCCCATATAGATACTAGCATATTTTTATTGACAAATCTGACATGGGAGCCTCACCGGTAAATGAGGGAGATTTATCTCATGACTGCCTAGGTTTTCAAAACTATGCGTGAAAATCTAGCCAACAAGCTTCAAAGCAAACAATGTATTTTTCGAGTATAAAACCCGTCCTTTCTAAGAAGGCCCGATATTTATCCCTCGGTGGCCCACAACATGCTTGTCACCGACATCGACAACTTGAGAAGCAATAAGCCTTCCTTATGATGTTTGTCATAATCCATAAAATGCATAGCAGGTCTACTTTCGATGCCCATGATTATCTTATCACAATCATGAAATTCTGCAAGCATTAGAATCTTATGGCTCCATACATTGAAATTAGTGCCCGTTAATTTTTGTGAGTCTGACAAAATTAGGTTTGAAATATTTGCCATTTTATTATGCCAAAGTAATGGAAATAATAAAATATGTTTCCCACTTCAATAAATAGAATAAGTGACTTATTCAAATACATGGCATATGAACAATAGGGAAGAAAAAAGGTATACAAACAGTTTGCCCACACAACTATTCACATTTTCCTCTATTCTCGCCCACATGACTATTCACGTTTTCCTTTGTGCGCCCACACGACTTTACGTTTTCCTCTCTGTTCTTCCCACATGACTTTGGATTTCGACTAATTATTTGCGACTTTACATAGACATGAACCACGAAAGCATAGATTTGCGAAATGGTTTACATTTCTCCTTTTTGCCCTTGTGAAAAAGAACCCACAATTTCCAACAACTTCGTATTTGCGACTTTAATGGCCGTGGCTCCGTGCTTGAGAGAAAAGAAAAGGAAAAACACAGTTCGAAAGCAGTTTGAAAATGTCTTCTCTTCATTCACAACTTATCTTCGCACCTTTTTGGACGCGTCGACTTCTACGATCATCGACCTCACCCAAAACCTCTTGAGATTGCTTCCTCCAATAAAACTTGACTAACGGCTCGATACACTTTGTTAGTATGAGAGAAGCACATAGAAAAAGCAAGAAGGCTAAATCGCTATGCATCAAATGGTAAAAAAGGGTGAATTTATTACAAGAGGAGTAATTACATTTAGTTGTTGTTACAACCTCCTCAACTATCTAGAACCGTAAGTTCATTATATATACTCAAAAGATCTTACATTACTTCTTAACTAGAGAGGATAAATCATCAGGTCACGTTGATTACTCCTTATCGCAAAACAATAAATACAATTTAACCACAATAGAAAACAATGTCATCAATTAATGTTTAAGACAATAGGTAAATAGCATCGGAAGACAATGAAAAGACAACATGTAAATGGAATTGTAAGACAATGAAATAAATGTCTATTCAAGCTAAGACATGACAAAATGGATCAGTTAATCACAGTGCAAGGAAACTACATTACCCTCTCTGAAAATCAGGACAAACAATTGAAGAATAGACTGGGTGAATAGATGCAAAAATGAAAGTTGTGCAAAATAAACTTTTAGATTACTCAAGGAAACCTATTTAAGGAAAATTATCAAATTCAACTTTCTTGTTGCTCCTTGTGGGTCCTTTATTCTTCAGTCAATTTGGAAGGCATGGGAACAAGTGAAGCACTTGGTGGTTGGGCAGCCTATCTTCTCTTCCTTTGACACTAGGTGCCAAGCCTACAAATCAATTTTGTTGAATCTGAAATATAATGACAAGATCCTTGCCTTGACAAGAGGCTGCTCTGCCCTCCTTTGGTTTGAGAAAGGAATTAAAATATCTCACGACTTGTACAGATTTGGGAAGTGGATGGAATGGACAGACCTTAAAGCTTTCTATAAGCTTCCTCAATCTCAGTTCAGAATGTATACAATGCTCAGAAATGTTTTCTCAGCTCCCCTACTGGACTAATTATGGAGGATGAGAATGACTTTTGAGATACTATGAGGTGGCTCAAAGGTCCCCTTCTCCAAGAAGCTACCTCCAAACAACTCTATGAAAAGATTGCCTTCTCCCCAAACCTTTCCCCGTGCCTTAACAATAAGTGGAATGTTTGTGAGCCCATGAGTAGATGGGCTCATAGATTTAATGTTTTCTGGTCTTCTTGTATTCATCCAAAGAAATCTTGCTTTAGATGGCTTTTGATTCATAATAAGCTTGTTGTTGGCTTCTAATATTTTATAGGCTGCTGAGACTATAAGTTTGGTGTTTTCTTTAAATTTTTATATGTATTTATATTTTTTACTTTTTAAAAATATATTGTAGGAACGTACCCACAGCGTACCGTACCTGAGGTTTTTAAAAACTTGCCATTTCAGCATACCGTGCCCGTGCATCGAAACAGTCTAGAAATTATTTATAAATAATGCCAAATGAATATTACAAATTTACAACTCATTATATGGTGCTGCCTATCTGCCTAATGGTAATGACTGTTCATTTAGCTATCTTTATTAATTATACAAATAATTTAGGCTGATAACATGTTGGTACCCAAATTTGTTCTCCTTTTCAGTCTGAGCAACATCAGAGATATGGCATGAAGCTTAAAGGCAGATAGATCATGATGTATGTCGTTTTGTAGCCGAGGATGTGATCTAACTGGCACTCAGATTTGTGGAGAGATGGATAGCACTCAAATAGGACTTGATCTTGTCCTAACTGTTTTAGGTTGTGCCTTTCAACCAAGGTAAGAGAACCTATATTGCAGCCTCTGTTTTGTGAAGGAGGTGAAAATATCCTTGTAATGTGCAGGTTGTATGGAGATGGCCTTGAGAAAACATGATCAATTTCCCATTATTCAAACTCAACAGAGTTGTCACTACTAAATGATGGAAATGCTTTCAAGACAAGGCTGAGGCTACTAGAGACATGGTATGATCCTGATTTGCTTTGTGCATTTCTGTAAATGGATTGTATTCTTTTGTTGACACACAATACAATGCAGGGGTAGTATGGGTAGGATTAGTTTGTTTGAATGAATTTTGGGTGGGAGATTTTAGACAAGACTAACCAGAATTTGCCAAATTCTTTGAGGACCTTTGCAAAAAACTTGTAAGACCTAAACAACAGAATGCTTCAAAGAGGTTAATGTATTCCTTCAACTAGGATATGTGCACCAAATGGATGCCTAGATTTGCACTCTTCCACACAATCTTTGACAACCTGCAACAAAATCTTGAAGCTAGATGAACCAACAAAGTATCTAGAAATTTCTATTTAATCATGACCTAAGGTGCACCCAAAGGTTTACAGACAATCTCTGAAGTCAAGGAAGGTAAAGTGATTTTAAATTTGTTTATCTCTTTATCAGATGAAAGCTCTTCTGAATGTGAGATTGCCTCTTTATCAGATGAAAGCTCTTCTGAATGTGAGATTGCAAATGCCACTAAACTATCACAAGAAATGAGACCATTGTATGATCAAAAGAAACTCCAAACACCAGATTGCAATAGGAGCAAGAAACACAAATTGAAAACATTCTGAAACATAAGTGTATGCAAATTTTGCCAAGAGACAACACAAAATAATCCAGAAATGATCAAATTTATTAGTAGGGGAATACTTCAAGAACAATCTCGAGCTTGACAGCTTTACAACTGAAACCAACTCAACATGATACAAATCTGATGCAAAAAGGAATTAGAAATGGTTCTCAGGTGGTTTCTCGAGAATGGGCTTCTTCCCAAATTTTCCCATGAAATTTTTAGTTTCCTAGGCTTCTTTTAAAACTCTTCCAACCCTTTGCATGACAAATTCATGCAATATATAGCATTCCATTACAATTGATCCTTCTTTCCCAAGAAAAGAATATCCTATGGCATCAAGTTTGTTACAAAATTCCATCATGATTTTAAAGTGACATTTAACCAATTTTGCAAGGAGATGCCAGGCATGCAAAAAAGCAAATTATTACAAATTTTCATCATTTCTTGTCATGGGAGCATGTATTCTTCTTTTTTGCACGCCTGTAACATCTTCCTCTTCCATCATTTCATCCTTTTCCCCTTCAAATTTCCATTCTACAACTTTGCTCTGCAATTTGGATTTGATATTTCACGTTTTGCACGAACTAGAGCAAAAGCATTTTGAAATGTGCCTTGGATCTGCAAATTTACCCTCCAAGATGATCGATTTGAATCATGCAGGCCAAAACGACATGAATCCACAAAAATTTTGGTGAAAATTGATGCAAAAAACGCATTTCCACACTTCTGGAGCCAAAATGGCGGTAAAAATGTCAAAATGTATAGTTGCCGTCGATTTTCCTTTCTCCCTTTAATTTGAGCCCTCCACGTGTCAAAATGCGATTGGAAATGGGTTTGGGATCATTTTTTGACTTTTCAACACTTTTGGAAAAATTTAAAAATTGACATTTTTCTCCACCTCTCCGAGCTTGACACGTGTCCCAAGGTGGGCCCCATTGGAATCGCGGTTTGATTTTACGCATTTTGCCTCTTTTTGGAAATTTGCAAAATTTCTCAATTTTTCCCACGGACCCGCCTCCGCCTCTGTCCTTGCCACGTGTCTATCGCTGAGGATATGGGCTCATTTCTCATTTTAACTCCCCTTTTTCGCCAAAGGAAATTTTGTAATATTTCCTCCGCACTCCCGCACCTCCACCTTTGACTTCTCAAATGAATTTCGACTCTTTACTTTCGGGCTCGTGGGTCCATTCAACATTTTTACCCCTTTGACAAATAGAGGCTAAAAACACAACTTGCCTCCGTCGGCCCGCACTCCCCTCTGCCCCAGCCACGTGTCTCTCTATGATTCACTTGGCGGACCCACGACCCTTTTCACAACCTTCGTCCCCTTTCGCCAAAAAGCAAGATTCTTCTAAGTCCTCCATCACCTCCATTTCCGCCTGCCATGTGTCCACTTTTGATTTGTGGGCGGGATTGCGCCCAATTTGAAAATGTTTCCTCTACTCCAAAAGGAAAAAGGTTTCAGAAACCTCCGATGGCCTCGCCGGTTCTCCTTTGATCCAGACACTGCCACGTATTAGCAGAGGGAGGGACAAGACTTTGACGGGTAAAAGATGCCCGTACGACCGTCAAAAACTCAAAAATTGCCAGAGATGCCCGAATTTGATTTTTTCTTCGCGGATGAAGAATTTTTGGAACAAAGGATAGATGAAACATGTTTTCAAACATTTTACGACCATGGAAAAGGATTGTCGAATGCATACAAGTAAAAATTGATTAATTTCGAGCCTCCATGGTCGGGAAAAATGGCAGAGCCCGCAAACTTGAAACATTTAGGGCAAAAACAAGCAAACTCGGGATTTCTCTTAGAAAGGGGCAAGGCAAATGAGTTTGCGAACAATTCAAGGCATAAAAATGGAGACAAAACATTATATCATCCATCTCAAAAAGGGAAAACGTTTCAGGGCACGCAGAGCAAAGGAAAAAACATTGCAAAATGATGGAGGCTCAAAATGGGCACCAACATAACATCTAATGTGTTCCCAATAACGCTTTGGAAATGATGGTGAATTTGATAACAGTGATTACCACACTCCATACGCATTTTCAAGCCTACTCCCTACTTGTCACAAACATTTAATCCAAGAGTTTAACTTCAAGCATGAGTAAACTAAATATTGAAAAAGTGAAATGATAAGAGAGATCTTATTTTAAGAGGGTCTTTTTGTTGGTTCCAAAATCAGTTAGTAAAGAATTAAGTCAAATCATATTGATCTGGAATGCAAAAATGTTGTGAGAAATCATACTTGACTTACATTTTTAAATATTTACCCATAATTGAGTGTGTAATCTAAATTTCAGATAATACAACCTACAAAGGGCATTCAATGTTCGAAAAGGTAGAAAATATTCTAGTAAGGACTCTTAATTCTTTTTTTCACATAAACATTAATTTTGTTATAAGAATCAAATGTAAAAGCCACAAAACTTACATCAAGGAAACTTGTGTAAAATTCCCTGTTGAGAAGGCTGTGAATATTGTGATTTGGCTTTGCCTTAGTGGCAAGTAGTACTCTTACTCCTTCCATTCCATATACCTCTTTAGTGTAGCCATCCTGTTTGCAGCACAGAATAAGGGAAGTACAGTGCTATTATAGTTTAATCTTTTTACTCAGAAAACAAAAATCAAGTGAAAAATAATACTTTTGATGAAAATCATTCTCTAGTCATCTAACAAGATGAAATTTGATACTAAATTTGTTTAGTGATTTCTTTATATGAGCTTCTAGCTTTTCTTTCAACCTTTTCAAAAATATATAGTTTTGTATTTTCATTTTGTAAGTGCTTTTGCATATCTTGAAAAAGAATTTAGGATACCTCCATAATTTTAAAAATTTAGATGATGTTTCTTGACTCCTTTATAGAAAGCATGCATCTTACATCATATAACTGATCCGGACTGAGGATTACATCCAAAGTACAACACACCAACTGTTAGGATCTAACATATTATGATTAAAGAAACTAATCTCTACTGAGGGAAAACATATTACAAGAATTTAAAAACGAAACTTTAGCACAAAATAATTAGATTTTCTGAAAAGAAAGCAATCCTTGTGGAAGAGATTTATGATATCCACTCTGCATTACAATAGGGAGAACCCCTTACTTTATAGCTAAACAAAACTAAGAATAGGAATCTGTTTTAAAGCTAAACAAAGCTAATAATAGCCATTCAACATGCATAGACTTAAAATTTACTTCTATATAGATATATAGCTGATATTCCTTGCCTTAATATGGTTCCATTTATATTAACAGTATGTAAGCCAAAGATACTATTTACACCTCATATATGCTGTTTATAATGTGAGAGATAGGAAATATAATGAAATTCGGGTAACGAATTAGGCATAAAAGGTATCAAATTCCTACTCATCAAAAAAATTCCACCTATATCAAAAATATTGATATTGATTTTTAGTCTTGAGAAAGAAGGAAAGAAATTATATTTATAACCAAGAATGACCAAAAGTAGGTCAATAGGAGTCTAGAATATATCCAATTAAAATACAAAGTGTTACGTTGAAAGGAACCTGGGATCAAAGTTGTAATATCCCTTTCAAGGGCTGAAACTGAAAATTAGGAAATTAGCACAAACCCTCTATATAATCAAATCTGATTTCTAAATCAGCAGACTGAAAATAAACCCAGATTTGGACAGCGATCAGATTTTGGAACAACAGTATGAAAAACTCACAATTTCACCAAAATATCATCCAACAATGCATCCACAATTTTTATAAACCTTTTAGAGATATTTTAGAACTGTTTTCAACCCAAAAACATGCTAATGCTCAGCTGAAAAATTAATTATAACCAACAGAAGTACAGCTCCAAAATAATTATGAAAGGAGGGTTTAGAAACCCCAAACTTCACAACAAATAGTAGATTCCGGCTTTATAAATAGAGGCAAATCTGAATATGAAATGAAATATCAAATTCGTGCCCTTGAAGACACCAAACTTCACCCTAGGGTAAGTCGCTCCACCTAGGAGAGACCAATCAATGCATATAAAAATATGGTTATGACTTCTTCACAAATCTGCAATAATCCTTCAAGCCCACACAAGGAGGGTTTCCGTCCCCTACCAACCACAAGAAGGGTTTTCGTCCTTCTTGGAAGATGCCACACACTTGGATTTTCGCCCAAGAGTGGAAGAACAATGAGCAATCAGCCCACAAGTCCAAGTAGAGTAAATGCGCCAAGATGTATATGCAAATGAAGCCTTCACCTCCTTATATACCTCTAACTTTGGTGCCAAGGCTTAGAAGAACATGGCCGACCCATATAAGTCATTATAATCTTTTATTATGCCTCTTTAAAAGCACTAAACCTAGCCAACCCCTTATAATGGGAATTTACAAAGATAAAGCATAAATATAAATGAAGAAAACTGAAATATGATCCACAATCTTCCCTTGTTCATCCATTGCTTGCCTTCGGAAAGAGGAAAGGCAAGGAATTCTTTATTTTGGATTAATTCAGAAAAAGGGGACATTACAAAAGTTTAGCTAAACAAAAGAACAAATGCATTGAAAATAAACAAGGGGTAAACCCAAAGTAGTAAATACCCAACCCATGTGGTTAAGGCACCAATACAAACACCAATGTGGAGGTAGAAGAACCCCCAAAGAGCATGGGTTGATGAAAGTCAAAAAGACTGGATGGTAGTCCCATCAAACATCTTTGACCATGCCTAGGATAGAGGAATCATTTGTGTCATCGTTTATCACTGTGAAAGGGCCAATGCAAGATCTGATAATGCCCATCGGGGAGTGTCTAGGGTTGAGGGGGCCAAGACGGGTAATCCTAGGAGGAAGTAAAGCACTCCCTCTAGAATCCCTCCTCATATCCAAGGCCGGAGAAACTATTGTGGCAGCGAAGAAACTCATAATGTGTACATGTCCCAATGTCCTAGGAAAGTGGTCAAGAAGATCCATGACAATGACGAGATCAATGTCGTCGAGGAGAAGATACATGACACTAAGTAGACCCTTGTCACCGAGAGATAGCTTGTTGGGGAACACAAGTAGTATTATTGTGCAAAATAAACACTACCTCATTGACCTACCTCCTTAGTATGTGAAGTAGTATCCAAAGGGTGCTTAGTGCCACCAACATTTGCGATGGGCTGAAAGAAAGAGGTGATCCGCTTGAAGCCTCTAGGGATTCCCAACAAGGAAGCGTGTCGAATGGTGAAAATTTCTAAAAGAAAAAGACCCAAGTATCATTGGTTCCGATATAAAAAAATGGATAGAGTGTCATATATGTCACTATAAAAACAATGGTATCAACCCGGATCTCATAATAAATGGGCCATTAGATAACATCACATAAATCCCTTTTTGATTGCTAAATATTTGATGCCTTTATTTTTGGCAATATAAAAACCTCTTAGTAGACCAACTAATTTAGCTAGATTATTAATAGAAACTAGTAAATCCTCCACAACTGCGAAAATCAGTTGACCAACACAATCTCTTCAAGCACCTCCTACCATTACTTGTCCCGGGTTTCCTTTAGATTCTTGAAGTAGGGGTTCCCATAGGAGATTGGTCCTTTGAGATTTCTTTTGTTTGCAACTCATACCATTCTTCACATTTGAGGGTTTGAGTCTTAACGTTTCCTAAATAAAAATATCCAAAAGGTTGCAAACTTTTGTTGTTGGCTGTTTTGGAACATCCTTTGATTGTTCTCGAGTAAAGTTGTCTATGAGATGACAAGGACGCCAATGTCCCTAATCGTTTCATCGTTCTCGTTAAGCATGCTAAATTTCATCCTCAAACAATATATTAGGAAGTCTAGCATACCCTAGGCACAAACAAAGGCATCCACAGATTCATACAACAATTTATTGGTAAGATTATAGTGAAGAAACAAGTGATTTCAATATGGGAACCACACAAGATACAACAAGAGGTCCAGGAAGTCTCATTCCTCGAGCCATACTAAGTATACAATCCCTTAAGAGTAGAAAGGAAAATAATTTCGTCTCAGGCAAGATGTTTGAAATCCAAATTATTTGTCGAATTATGTCATCGTTATTGTTCTTTTTGTAGGTCACAATCTAGGAGAAACACTCCTTAATAAATTCCTGATTTTTCTCCCTTCAAAATCAGGAATCCTTTCCTCTTTGAGGAGTTTTAGCCTCAATTTATTCCTTGTGACCATCATATCTCTAACACCCATTTGTACCCTTCTAAACATAAATGGTTCATCATATGCAAAGCCATAATCCAAATAAAGAATGTGCATAGGTATGATTTTTGAAGGCAAGAAGGATTATCAAGATTGAGTTACCGATGTGCTTATTATTCGTGTCCTGAAGTCAAAACTCGCCAAGGATTGTAAATTTATTAGGCATGTTCTATGATTAAATTGTCATATTTGTACTTTGGAAGAGTTGCTTGGGTGGGTGATCCGAAAATGGAGTAAATGCAACTGACTCAGTTATCTGCTTTTATGGATACTTATTAAAATCTCTCAAATTAACATACTACGTTAATATTGGCATGTAAAAACTCTGAAACTGAAGTGTAATCATCAAATTCAAACCATACACCCAATTTCACATTTATTCTCTTCATTTCCCAATTTCCCGCATTACAACGTGCAATTATGTTAAAATTGGCTTATAAACTTAAAATCAGGTCATAACTAGTTAAAATCAGCAGCAATGAAGGAAAATCTGAGAAACAAAACTATAAGAATTTATAATGGAGTTCATCCGTGAGGGACTACATCTCCAAGTTTGCATAATGACGAACTAATCCTATTAATGATACAAAATAAATAACAGTTTTACAATCTCCAATAAGGGCAATAGGATCTGCAAGCACATCTGTCTCAACCTCTAGGAAGTTTACAATGTCGCTTCCTACAAAATCGAACACGTACCTGCTCTTGTATATCCAAAATGGGCCTTTTCTCTCTTTTCGAGAAATTTTCTCTCTCCAAAATGGGCAAAAATATCTCCGATGTCTCTACTACATCATCCCCGTAGAAAAATCACATGAATAGGCCTTTGTTGGTGAGTCATTTTCCACATCACGTGGCGAGTCGTCTCACTTAGGTGAGGTCATAGGTTTAGTTGTCACAGGGGTTATGATTAGATTCCTTACGCATCATTATGTTTCAAGGCGTCATATGGGAGTTACATCCATTTCTGGAATGTAACTCCCCTTCTCCACTTGAGGAGGTAAGATTACAAGCACTGGGGTTTACACATCACCCCCTATTTATACCCCTTACCTTTTTCCGATATGTAAGAGGTGAATGAGATTATTGTGACCCTTTGTTAATCTTTGCATGCACATTTATGGTTGATGCTCGCTCCCCATACGCAACCTCGTCACATTGCCGAAATACAACTCGGCCGATGTTCGTGTTATCCCGTATGATCCTCGTGCCTCGCATTTTCACATTATTCGTCATGGTATCGAGCTCAGTGGATCGGAATCATGTTTCTCACTACGGTTGCTTACCACTCTCTGTCTTGTAGTTTCATGTGCAAGTTCTCAATCCTTACTTTGTGCTCTACTTGCATTTTTCAAGGGATCTTGTACTTGGTTTGTGTGTTGGTTGTGCCCCTCATTGGTACTTCGCATGTTCGAGTTTAGGGAAAAATTACAGAGGTTAAAGTGTTGGTTTGAGTTTTTAAAGGAGTGCAAAGTTGTTCTTAAGGACTAACTCAGCCCTAGCTCACCGAGTTGGGAATCGATCTGTCCAAACAACTCGTTGCATTGACTGGCCGCCTTGCTTTTTGACTCACCGACTCACTTTGTTGCATCGATCGAATCGACAACTCGTGTTTCGGCATGTGTTTTATGTTGTTGTTCGTGCATTGTTCGTGGTTTGAATGGTCTTGCATTGGTTTGCCGAGCCTCTCGCTCATATTGCCTTCGACTCGCTCCTTCAACTCTGTCTCCACGTCGATCCTTCCTTTACTCGTGCATTCAAGGTTCTTTGTGCATTGGTTCAACAAGCTCTTTGTTTTTTTGCTCGTTTTCCCGTTCGTGCATTTGGTTGAACGAACTCCTAGATTCCTCAAGCACTACCCTCGCTTCAACATCCTCCGCTTTAGCTCGTTGAGTTGTTGGTTTGTCGCATTGATCGCACTGTGCTTTATTAGTCAAATTTTTGTCTCACGTGCGTTTGAGCTCTGGCTCCCGCATTGAGTCCTCGCATCTTCGCATGCCTTGTCCAAGAATTTCGTTGCATCTGTCTTGGCAGCTCCTTCGTGTGACCCATCGTTACTCGCAAGGGAATCTCTGGCTCATCTCGCGGCCTCGCCCTAAAATCTGCGCGACGTAGCATTCCTCGACACGTGGACGCCCTTACTCGCCGACACAGCCCACTCGTCACACCTCTCGCGACAAACACTAACCCGTAGTTCGTGCACGTGGCTACACCGACTTACACATCAACTCGCCCCAACGAGTTAGAAGCACTCACTCGCCAACTCAGCCCAACTCTGCGATCTCCTAGCTCGTCAATCCGCCCTTAGCTCGGTCAACGCCCCAGACAACTTAACAACCATCTCGCCGAGCTCAGTTGGCTCTTCTCCACTCCAAGACAAAAATTTTTCCTTCATTTTTTTTGTTCTTTGCAAATTAATTAATATTAATTGTCTCTCTTAATTACGAAAACAATAAATTTTTTAGGGAAAAACTATTTGTTTTGGGCATGATTATTCAAGCTTGTGGGTTCCACCTTTTGAACCCCTTTCTAACACCGTATTCGGAGGGGGTACCTTTTTTAGAGGCTCTATGTATAGGGTTATTGGGATTTTCGGGCCACTTTTTTAGCTTGTTGCATTGTAGTGCTCCTCTTCCCCGTGGCTAGAGAGTGCATCCGCTATATCCTTGCGGCAAGAAAGGTTTCTTTTTGCGATGTGAGACGCCTTCTCTCACACTGAGCAGTGTTTGTACCCTTGTGTTGCCTTCGCCCTTTTGTGCCGATTGCGTGTTGTTCCCTACTTCTAACTAGGATTCATTATGGCCTCCACTCTTGCGTGATTCATCGCCTACTGCAAGGTGAGTGGTCAATTTTCCAACGTTGCACGAACACACCCTATTGTAATCACGCACTACTTATAAAGTGCAACAAACAGGGGGTTATCATCTGCTTAGGTGTGTTGTATTGCATGCAAACGCATTCTCGGCCGAGTCCGACGTATTGCAACCTTGCTTGTATCCACACACCCTCTTCTCACGTGCCTTGCACTTCTTGCTTCCGCATCATGGAGGATGCTCTTTCCAGACTTGAGCGTCGCAGATCGCTTTATAGCCTCCGCCACTTCTTCTTGGGAGAGAGAACTACACATCATGGCGTGCTTCTATGGAACGTTACTTTGCGTACGAAGATCTTTCACACCTACTACTTGGGCCAGTTTTTAGCACCCATCGATCATCGTCGTCTTGAGGACTATCTCGACACATGCGACCATGTTGTTGGTCACTTGATGTTGCATGTCACTGCACCTATCTCGCCTTCACGTGGTAGACTCAGATCCTCCCCACACCATCTGGAGCATCTTTTAGTCCTTGTTTAGAGACCCTTCGCATACTACATCGTTGTTGTGCTACGATTCAGTTTTCTCTCTTCGCTTCATGTGATGACGATTCCGCTAACACAAACTCGCTTGTTCCATCTCTCGATGACGACGATTGTGCTTCTCGGTTCTAATGATGAGAGTGCTATCGGGAATCTCTCTCCTCTCACCCTTCCGTAATATGTCGACACTCCTCCCTTCCCATTAGACATCAAGGAGTCTCTTTCTCAGCCTTATACGGTCATTGCATCGCCTCCTTCCACTTCCACTCATGAGGCCCTTTCCACTCCTCTTCCTTCGCTGATGATTCATACATGTCATACATCGCTCTTGTGTTTGTCGATCCCCCTTCTTGGGACGAGTATCCGCTGACCTTCGTCATCTTTTACCAAAGTGCCTACTTGATGCAAAGACAAGTTCCTCATCCTTCTAAGTGTTTCGGAGGAGTTCTTCATCTCCTTTGTTGGGAGTGCCCCTTCTAGGACTCTTATCACTTCCACTTTTAGGAGATCATCATTGATCCACACTTTGCTTGTGGATCCTCTTTTTATTGTGGGGGTTGTTGCATTGCCTTTACTTCACTTGGGCATCCTTTTCGGCAAATGTCCTCCTTCACACTTTGACATTTCTACGCTCATGGCATTACCTTCGGTTCCTTGGCACTCATTTGCTAGACCTATGTCACATTTCCGTGGACCAGATTCAAAGTTCTTCATATTGCTGCCTTCAACTTCCTTCACGGAGTGGGTGGACTTCCAGTACTCATTTTTGTCCTTCCTAAGGGCAAGCACACAGTTTGATGCGGGTGGCTCTTCTTTGGTCCAAAGGTAGATGATCACGTCATCGACACTCTTCTTGGAGACTTCCTAGAGTTGCAGAGTTTAGATCCATCCATGACATCTTTGCGTTCCTTTGTCTCCTTCTTCTCCTCTCTTCTTCTTCTTCCAGAGAGATTGCCCTTTTGTACATGGGTACCTTATCAAGCTCCTCAATTGTCGGGACCCATTTGTGGCATCTTTCTTAGATTAGAGAGTGTTTTTTCATCTCTTGTGGTGGATGTTTTTCCCATTGGGTTTTCCTCCATTGCTTGAGATCCTTGTTGTTCATGGGTGCCTCATCAGGCTTTAGTGTCGGGACCCATTTCTCATTTCTGACTTGCGCCTCATCCTAAGTTACTGATGAAGCGGGGGTGTTGGTGTGAGTCATTTTCCACATCACATGGCGAGTCATCTCACTTAGGTGAGGTCATAGGTCTAGGTGTCACAGGGGTTATGATTAGATTCCTTACACGTCAATGCATCAGTGTGTCATATGGGAGTTACTTCCATTTCTGGAATGTAACTCCCTTCTCCACTCAAGAAGGTATGATTACAGGCATTGGGGGTTACACAACACCCCTATTTGTACCCCTTACCTTTTCAGATCTATGAGAGGTGAATGAGATTGTTGTGACCCTTTGCTTAAACTTTGCATGCACATTCATGGTTGATGCTCTCTCCCATGCAAGCTTGTCACACTTTGCCGGAGTGCTACTAGGTCAATGTTCGCGTTATCTCAAATGATCCTCATGCTTCGCATTTTCGCATTCTTCATCAACCTCCTCTCCATGGAAATGAGCTAAATCTCTCCAAATGGCTCTAGGACCTCACACAGTCCTCCGTCATTCCCTTCTTAAATAAAATTATCTCGCCTCATACATCATTTCCAACCCACGGGCCGAGTCGGTCAAGCCTTATCATTTTGGGCCAAGCAACCCACGTTCAAATCTCACTCTTTTCCTTCGCCACCGCTTTGCATGGATTGCTAAGTGTGGGATGTATATCCCACATCGGGCAAAGCGAGGATAGATATAGGCTTTACTAAGCCTTATGCGGTTTACATCACCCGCGACTTCGGTCACGCTGCAATGCTTTTGTTGGCTAAAACTTAGAACCCACCCCGAGCTCACCTTGGACTCAGAGCCTGGTTCTCTAACTTGGCCACTTACCACTTGGTCCTCACAAGGTGCAATGGTCTCCACCGTGTGAGTTGGGAAGTTGCTTGCATATTGAGTCGCGCTTGATTGGTGGCGAGCCCTCTTGGCTTAAGACGTGGCTCACCTTATAGTGCGACTCATTTGTGGGTGGTTGGGATTGTTTGCAAATGTTGTGATCGCCCGGTGAAGATGTGGTCTCGCTCTTCAAGATCGAGCTCGGTTGTGATTAACTTGGCAAAATATGTGGCAATGAAAATGAGGAGCTCGACTCCTAGCTCGCCGAGTTGGTTGGAGTATTTGCAAAACTCTTGGGACTTAGTTCCACATGCACCATATGTGAACATCAATTAGCTTAATAAGCAAAATCACATGCCATAATCGGGTGTCTCCAGATTTTACCTTGAAATCTGAGACTACCCCATGTTTAAATTTTTTCATTCTTTTAAAATAACGGGTCTTTTTGTGTTTTTATTGCCAGAAGATGTTTGTATTATGTTAAGATATTCCCAGTGAATCATATGAGCCAATTTCGACAAATACCAGATGCCGAAACTCATTTTATCCCTCCACCAAGTTTTGTCTGTGAGAAATTTTATTTAATTATTTATTAAATAAATAATGCCCCATTTGAAGTAAATTGTGCTCGGTTGAATCCTGTTGAAGTTTTGCATGCCAATATTCACACATCTCAATAGGGTTTTCACCAGGAATGAATTCGAGATCTTTATTCGTGACTTTCGCAACGTTTTTCATTTTTATTTATTTTTTTACGTTTTTTTCTCTGGTTTTCCCCATGGTCTTTCTCGTTTGATTCCCCCGGGTCCGTTCTTTGTCTTGTGTAGTCTGCTGTTTAATTGCTGGGACATCGGAGATCATTTACGTGCCGCACCAAAAAGGAATCAGCCTCTAAAAGCAAACTTCGACCAAAAAGATGAAGTCAAGCACAAAAAGCCTCTCCTGGCAAATCGCACTTTCGGAATAAATGGATCTAAGCCGCAATGGAATTTTGGTAGTGGCGGGCAGGGAATTTCTTACCTTCCTTCAGATAGTACTTTTCCCATGAAGTCAAAGTCACTTAAGCTACAATGGGAATTTTGAGGTGGTAGGCAAAGCTGACAATTTCTTACTTGCCTCTTGCAGAGTAAAAATTCTCATTATAAAAAAAAATCACTTAAAGCACCAACGGAATTTCTACTCCGCCGCCTAGGGTAAAAATTCCTATGATGAAAGTCAAATCACTTAAGTGAGAAGAGGGGATTTTTGGAGCTGCAGTGTAGGGTGGAAATTCCCATCAAGATGACTTCTTATTTTTGGAAATTACCCTTGCTAAAAAGTGTGACCCACCTTGGATGAATAACAATGCATTTAATAATATTTATTAATGGTTTATTCACCCGATTTTGGTGCCATAAATAGAAGGAAATTCAATGCAAGTGGAAGAGAACTAAAGAGAAGTCAAGGATGCATATGTAAAAAAATAATAAAATAATTTATTTAAAAAGCAACCAAAGCAACATGCATAGATTGGCGCCTAAATTGGGTGAATAAACATGATTGTTTATTAATTAAATTGCCAGAAATAGGAAGGGCAATTATTAAAAATAGTATGTTGAGGATTATATAAGCATGGGCTGCCATAATAAAGAAGCAATTAATTCTTTTTGATGAGGATTGCAGCCCAGACAGGTTTTGGCGCCAAAAGGAGGATTTTGCATTAAAGTTTATTTTCATTGCAGGAGCTTCGTGGTTTGGCACTTAGGGTTGGAATAGCCTAATTTTGGTCATTATGATAATTATCTACATGTTAGTATATGTGCCCGGTGAATTAAATAATATTTTTGTTTGCTTTGCATGTAAGCAAAGCCTCAAATTTAGGGCAGCAAGCTTTATATGCAGATTTTGGTGATAAAAATCAAGTATTCATGCCATGGACTCCATCTTTGTCTGAATTAATTGCAGGTATTCATCACAGGTGCTCATATAACAAATAGTTCAAATCAATGTCAGGTACATTGAATATATCTTCTAAATATGAAGAAATTGTCAGATTTGCACAAATTGATCCAATTACAAGGGATTCCGGCATAATTAAAAGAAAAAGAGCTCAGACAAAGATTGTTCTAGCCATGATGAAGCATGATGAAAGAAAAGGATCAGCATAATCATGCATAGCTTCCAGATTTGTTGAATTCAATGATACGGACATAGGCCCCGAATCTCCCACCGATTTAATTGAGATCCAGATCTCTTAATTACAAAGGCTTTCCGACAAAAATTCATCCTTTTGTTTCTAACGCAGCCCATGTAAAAGTCGATTGCATGGAAATATTCCTTCCAAGATCTTGTGCATGTGCTCCCAATCTTCCGATTAAAGCCTTCATTGAATTTACTTGTACTTTCATTCACTTAGAGTGCTTTCGAATTTAAAATTGCTCATATGCAATTAAAAATAAAAATGATGAGTTTTGTCTCGAATTATTTACGACAAAACATCGTGACCTTGGTGCATGTAATATCAAAAAAGAATTGCAAAAGCTTCAAAGATAAGAGGAAGACAGATCAAAGGCAATACCCCGCAAAGAAATCATAGTCATGATAGCTTCTAGATTCAGTATGGTGAGAATCAAAGGCAAAAGAGTCAACCGCATACAAAATATGGAAAAAGAACAAGACTGCGAAATATTGCAATTTTCTTCTAATTTCTTTTTTCTTCTTATTTCTTTTTCTTCTTTATTTTATTTTCTCGACAAAGTAATTGAGCAATCAATTAAACTATAAAACTTAAGTGATTGGTTTAAAAGCCGTTACTTGAAGAATTCAATTACTTGGAAATAGGTAGCAAACATGCAAAAGAAGGTTCTATTTTCAGCTTATAAATCATGCATGTCATCCAAAGAGGAATTTCGGGAGGAAGATCACCAGCATTGTTTACCCTTTTTAATAGCTTTTGACATGCGGAAATTCATAAAATCTTCTTATTTGTAATTGCTTTTATACACTATAAGTAGAAGAAGAACCTACGGGTTAACGATGGAATTTGTAATCAACATTCTTGTGTTCCAAACTTTGAGTGAAACCCTTGATATTCTGCGAAAGAAAGGAATAGAGAAGAGATTTCCGGAGAAATTTGTGTCAACGGTGCATTCATTTCTTATTTATTTCTAGATCTATTCATAAACTTTGTCTTATTCTAGATCTAGATCGGAAAGTTTCCTTTGCTTAAAATTTCGTGTTTAAGATCTATTTGTTTTAATCTATGTGCATGCAATCAACTCTATCAACTATTGCTTAGGTTGCACATTCCTCTACTTCTTCCCCTATTTATTATTTTCCTCTTCTCGCATATATAGATTTTTCCTTTCTTTACAGCATTTGCTTACTTGTCATTTGCAAAACCGCCTAGCTATGGTGTTCATGAGCTAAATAGTTAAAGTAAAACCAACAAATAGATATTAAACATATAATTGAAAAATCTTACACGGGAGCCTCACTAGTAAATGAGGGAGATTTATCTCATAACTCGCCTAGGTCTTTCAATTGTGCAGAAAATCTAGCCAACATATACATAGTGAAGAATGGCAACAGGTCCCCCTCAAATACAAAAAGTGAACTCCACTTTATTAAATATTGGGCCCCTCTTCGCTTTATTTATTTAATATTTCTTTATCGGACCCATCTCGACCGTCAAAACCAAAGGAATAAAACCATTCTTTTGCTCGAGAAAACTCTTTTTTCTTTTATTGTATTCATTAATGCCAATTAACTTATTAAAATTTCATTATGCACTTAAAATTAATTTATTATGCAACTAGCTTTCCTTTTTTCACCTTGGAGCTGAACAATGAATGGACATTATCTTCCTCATACGGACTTCGCTTTGCCGAGAAAGGAGAAATATTTGAGAAATAATTCACTCTCGGATTCGGGAAATTTAGGGAACAATTAGAACCAAGAATGTTCTCCCATCACACTTTCCATTGGGTTTTGTACCACCAAAAGTTTCCACTCTCAAAAAAATGAAGATACAACTTCCTCATTTTGGCTATTTCTCTTTTGTTTGACTTTAAAAAATCTTAGCATAACCCATATGATAACTCAAAGAAAAAGAAGAAGGCATTATTTCTCTTCATTTTGATCATTGATCACTAATGGTAATCTCTCTCTACAAAAGGCTATTTCTCTTTCAAATGAGGTTACGATCAAGGGATGATTCTTCTTCTTTTAAAGGGCAAAACCACAAAAGGGGATAGTTCTCCTTTACAAGGGCAATTTCTATTTCGAAGGGGCTAGTTCTCAAAACAAAAAACTATTCTTCACATATGAGGCTCATTCTCTTTTATTCAAGGGATGTCTCCTAACAAGGGCATTTTCTTCCATTACCAAGCTGGCTCTCCCAATAGGAGCTATGTCTAGGAATGAACCGACAAGCTTTCTATCTCTTAGTTTTCTCCCTGTCCCTTTTTAGAAGGTGACGAAGAAGTTAGCAAAACTCCTTCCCTATCTCTACCATGGTGTTTAAAGACCCTCTACATTAGGTGTCCCTCTCATTTTCAGTTGTCATTGATTTTAGATTTCTAGAACTAAATAAGATATGTTTATTTCTCCTTTTAACAACAAAGGCAAACAACACATGTAATACAATCTAATTTTTTTATTCAAATGAATGTATTTAATCCTATCTTACATCTAAAATGACACTTGTAAAATTTGCCCTACATTTTAGGGTCTTATCCTTCTTACAAAAAAACATTTTTAATTTAATCTTCTTGGCATATGTCCAGTTTTTTTACCCTTTAATCAAGTGGAACCTAAATCCCATTCATCTTTTACAAATATATGTTTCAATGAAGAAATGAATGCCCACGTACATTCATGAAACAGGAATACATCTACATAAATGTCATTACATGGCATCATACCACCTAGTCTTCCATCTTAGAAGATCACTTTCGCTCACAGCTCTAACTACCTGTTACATGTCTTACAACTGGTTTTAATCTCAACACTGGGTTTTGGAGAACTTTGTTTTAAAGTTCCCTCTTATTACAAATCTCCTTTTTACCCATCATAATTTCTCTACTAAAAACCAGGTAAGCAAACATGCAAATTTTACAAATCTGACATGCATATGAGAAAGCAATTAACGTGATACAACTTTCCATAGTTGCATCATACTGTCTCTTTCAATGGATATCTGATCCAATTTCTACCTCCACATTTTACTCAAACAATGAATTAGTTTCCTGTGATATAAGAGAATGGAACATAAAACAGGAGGTGCCAAAAATAAACATGCTAAATACATTTTAGCTGTGTAAAATAAACTATCCATAATGGCAAGAAAATATCTCACCGACCCATTCTAACAAAGGTTCAATTTCATGTAGGTTAAATCTTTTTTACTAACTTTTAGTGGATAGCATGATCTCAATCAACTACACAAGATTTTGTCTCTAGGAAAAATGATTTTTATTCCACTTTCTTTTAGAAAGTTGTCTTTCAAGTTTCCAGGATTTCTCAATCTGTGTCCAATACAAATGGAACCCAAGCAATAATCTATGTTGGAATAACCTGACCATCGAAGATATGTATGAGGCTAAAACCATTGATTTGCTCACACTGATTCGACACTTGTCATGTTCACACTCCGCCATGGGCACATTCTCACTTTGCCACATATATTGTGCAAAATTGCACTTTATTTTAACCAAAGAAGATATGCTCGATACCATAATGTCCCTTTCTAATGTTTGAAACTAAAAATAAGTTTTGGCTCAAACCCAAATGAAAACTAATTCTTTTATTGTTTATGGGAAAAACTAATGTAATGTCCCTTTCTAGGGCTAAAATTGAAAATAAGGGTTTGGCCACATCCCTAACTGAATCAAATCTGAAAATACACCATCAACCAACAAGCATCAATTGAAAATGAGTGGAAACACACTTTAACCCTATTCGAGCAATCAATAATCAGTCCTTTAGGGCAGCGAACTGTATAGGCACTTCAAATCATCATACAACCATGCAATAATAGCTTAAAATGCTTCTAAATAATTATTTCAAACACAAAAACATTTATCCATCCAAATTACATCAAAATAATAGAGAAAATAAGAGATTACACCCAGCTGCAATTAATTTTATGACAACAACAAGGCAGCCACAAACAAGGGCTAAAAATAGCTCATAAACCTCTCCAAAAATCACCAAATTGTAGATTTCAGCCTTATAAAATATGAAGAACAATAATATCAACTCAAATTGTCCAAAAGTGCCCTAGATGATATCAAACCCTTCACCCAAGCAAGTCGCCTAGGGTTAGAAGGGAAGAAATAAATATGAAATCCTCCTTAAAGCTCACTTGTGACCTCCGTATGAAGCCACCAATGCACAAATGAGGGTTTCCGTCCCCAAGTGTGATCCTATTGAAGGGTTTCATCCTCAATAGGTGACCAAGGAAGGGTTTTCGTCCTTCAATGGCAAGAAGAGAAGCTACACTAGCTCCAACTCCAAGTAAATGTCAAAATAGATGAAAGATGATCAAGGGTGATCCTCCTCTCCATTCAAACTTCCTTAAGTAGGTGACCCTCCTTCGATGGCAAGAAGAAAAGCTACTATAGCACTAATGATGAATTAGAAGATCCTCCTCCATTTGACTTCATGTACCCCTTCTTTGGCGCCAAGGATGATGACCTCCTAATGCACTTTTTAATCTTCACTTAAGAAGACCAACCTCATAATGAAGAAATAGAAATTTTCCTTGCTTTGTTTGACAAGTCTTCTTCCCCCTAGTCAAACCATTCCAATGCCATGATTAGTAAATAAAATAATTAATTACATGAAGGTACATCACTTATAACCATGGCAAGTTCCCCTCCTTTGCTCCTTTCTTAATGCCCATAAGAAGAAATGAGTATAAGGTCTTCCATAGTGACTAGCTTGGAAAGGGGACATTACAGTCCTCTCTTTCCAAGTTTGCTTGTCCTCAAGAAAATGCATGTGCCCGGATCCCAAATGAATCTCAGCTGCTCCTTTAATGTTCCTGCACGTGAAGAAAGAAGATCAAAGGAAACAAGAGTGTTTAACAACACTTTTACAATATCCTCATCATGCTTTAGGGACATGATAGCTATCTCCATTCCTTTGCTTGCCACCATCTCATAATTTCCATCCAAATGATGGATTCCCAATACTTTAATAATGTTGTCCCAAAAATAGTTGTAACCATGCATTTTTCTCTCAAAAATCAGAATGTAGGTGGCTGGAAACCACCTTAAATCAGCCACAAATATGCCAATGTTAGTAGTAGCTTGGAATTTCTTCAACCATATGATTGGAAGCTCTTTTCCATGTGTCTTATAAGTAAAAAGTGGTTGGAAAAGTTGTGAGCAACAAATGAAAGGAAAGTACAACAGCTGTAAGCATGACATCTCTCCAAAAATTTCCACACTATCAATGATATGGGGGTTGGAAACAA
The DNA here is from genome assembly GCA_018340775.1 of Taxus wallichiana var. yunnanensis. NCBI lineage: Eukaryota > Viridiplantae > Streptophyta > Pinopsida > Cupressales > Taxaceae > Taxus > Taxus wallichiana. Next base: position 941,714,426 of record CM031235.1, on the reverse strand, counting down.
AGTATGACAGTCATAAATCACCTGATTTTTCACCCAATTTGGAGCTATGTTGGCTGAAGTAGTTGTCTTCTTCAGTTGGAACCATCTACCACTATTTTCCAATGATTTAATGACCTCAAAATGATCACTCTTGCAACTGTTCAAGTCTGAAAACAACTCATAATCTGATTTTATCAAAATCAACAACTTAAAAATGGAACTACAAAACTGAAACCTCCTTGCAAAATTAGGAATTGTGAGCATGGAAATGACTAAAAACACCTCTCTAAAGGCTAAATTTTTCTCCCAACATTCATCAATCGAAAAATGCTCCATCTCGTCTAAAAATACTTGCCTACCCACTTGTATGTATGCAAATGAAATCATGTGGTGGCTGATATGAATAATGACAACAACACCAAGTCTGAAATTCTGAGCTATAGTTCTCCAAGGTACATTCCTTTTATCACTACTAACCACCCACATACCTTGTTGGTGATCTCTTGCATGAATATTCAACCATGAGGTAGCTCCACCATGCTTATGTTGTGCCACTCGACATTATACTTGGCTGGAAGTGGACAAAATTGGGAATATTTTGCGAGTCTATCAATCACAACATATAAACAACCCTTACCTTGAACCATGGGCAGCCCGGTGATGAAGACTATGGAAATGCTTTCCCATTTTTGAGTGGAAATAGGAAAGGGCTGGAATAGGCCAGCTGAAAATTCAAGTTCCACCTTGTTTTGTTGGCAAGCCAAACATTCTCTGTAATGTCCCTTTTTGGGGGACCTTAGGAAATGGCAAAAAGCTCCCAAATCAGATTTAGAACACTGTTGTTTTAACCCTGCAAAAACAGATCTCAAACCCTTCCTAGGGCAGCGACCTTCCTAGGGAAGAACAACCCTTCGAAAAGGAGATAAACCTTGCAAAAATACTTCCAACTTGTGCCAAAATTAATAGGAAACCCTTATCAATCAATTGCAGTTGTTAGAACTCAGATTTGCATGTGAAATTAATTAATTATGAAACCCTAACCAACGAACATTCCCGAGCTTGCCAAAAATAGTAGAACATCACCAAAATTCACCAAACTCGAAAACTTGGCTTAATAAAATATAGAGAATAAGATGATAATTTCAGATTTGCCAAAATGTCACCACACATACCAAATTACCACTTCAACATAGGTCGCTCCACTTGAAATAAATATAATTTGCATCAAAGAAGACCACAAATGCAAGAGAAAGATCCTTGGAAGAGATCCTCAACCCAAGGGGTTTCGTCCTTGAGAGAGAGAGTAAAAGGGCTACACTAGCCAACTTTCACCAAAATAAGAATAATCACCAAAACATAATTCATTAATGCCCAAGTGACCTCCTTAAATAGGCCTAAGGAGTGCTTAAAGCAATCATTACATCATGCTCCGACCCTTAAGTAATTGCATTTTAAATATTAAAAAGGTTATTGGAGCCTACATGCTCACAATACCATTAATACTAAACTACTTAAATTCCTCTATTGGAGCAAAAAGGCTTCCAATAGGATAAATCATAATAAATGAAAACGACTATCTAATCAATAATAAAAATATAATCCAGATTTCCCCTTGCTTTTCTCCTTAGACCCACGGGAAAGAATGGGTTAAGGTCTTCAACATTTAGCCTCCAAAAAGGGACATGGCATTCTCATATGTATGAAGCACCTCCTCTTTAAGACCTTTCCAAAAGAACCTTCCTCTCACCTTTTCGTGTGTCTTGAGATAGCCTGGATGACCAGCCAATGGGGCATCATGAACAGCCCTCAATATCTTGTTCTTCACCCTTGATTCGGAAACCAAATAGACTCCATTCTTGTAGAGAATGAGCCCATCCATTATTTTGTACCTTTCATCCACAATTTCTTCCTCAAAAACACCATTTAGATAAGATAAGATAAGATAAGATAAATTTATTAAATGTCCAACAAATGACCACAAAGTAGGTCAATGGGACTGAAACAGTACAAATGTGCGAAGCACGCAGCGGAGGACCAAGAGGGTCCCGAGAAACAACCAAGAGAGAGAAGAAAGAAAGAGGGGGGAAGAGAGGAACGAGCGAGAAGAGGGCCCAGAGAAAGCCTGCTAAGAGCAACGGAGTCAAAGCAGGTGGAGGAAGAAAAGGAGAAGAGAAGGACACCTTAATCAAGCTTGCAAAACTAACTGGAAGAAGTTGGTGATGTGCTGGATTCTGGGACCGGAAGATGTGTACGAACTAGGGTGTTGATGTCTGGAGGAGGGAGAGCTCTCTGTGTGCGCCTAGTAGACCTCGAATGCCTTTGGGGTAGGAAGGTCCCGAACTGGTGAGCGTCGGACCACGAACAGATCTAGAGAGGTAGTCATGAGCAAGTGTCGTTCGACACATAGTGCCTCTACTCGGAGCTAGCACTGTGAAAAAGGAAGTGATCAGCTATGTAATCCCCTGTCTAGTGGGGGGCTAGAGGGTCTCCACCCGAAGCCGGATAGCCTCCTGAAGATAAAGAGCGAGGCATCTCTGATCATGATATTTGAAGAATTCGATGAAAGTCGGGCGCTCTTTGAACAAACAACGGAATATACCTCTGATCTCGTAGTAGATGGGGCAGCGGAAAATGAAGTGCTCTTCCGTTTCGATCTCCTGGAGGAAACAGAGCTGAAAATCCGATCGGAACGATCCACATGATGATCACTCTCAACTCTAAGCCTATGAGAACCAACCCTGAATTGACCAAGTGAAATACGGAGGGCGTGAGTCCAATGTTGGGAGATATATTGGGGCCGAGAGATAAGACCATTGTTGATCTCCAGAAAATGTGTAGCATAAAAGGCCATCTTTGGTCATAACTTGCAAGGAGGGTTGGTCCACATATACTGGATAAATTTCCTGTAGATATCATCTCTAATGATCTTGTTCAAGTCCTACTTGCTGGGAAGGAGATGGGCGGGGGCATCCAGGAAAAGCGGTACGAAGGAAGGTGATCGATCTAAATTTCAATAAACTCAAACAATCAAGAGACCCCGCATACCAAAGAACGAGAACGGCCAGACCGGTCGGTGAAACAATGGCAATGGAAGAGTAGTATGCAAGATAAGGATATTTTCCCTTCCCGCAGAGGAGTCACCCAGCCTATGGATGCGATGTAGGAGGGAAACAAGGCTAAATATTGTCTCCAACCTAAAGGGATGAGCACCAAACTCGTGGTGTCCCCGAGATTTCACCCTGAAATCTGGGACTACCCCTTTTAAAAAAAATTTCATTCTTTTCAATGTAATGGGTCGTTTTGTGTTTGTTTTGCCTGCAGTTGTTTGTATTGCTCTAAGGTATCCCTAGAGAGTCATAAAAGCCAAATTCGACAAATACCCACATGCCAAAGCTCACTCAATCCCTTCGCCAGACCTTGTCTGCAAGTGTTTTATTTATTTATATTAAATAAATAAAGTTCTTTTAAAAATAGATTGAGCTAAAATTGGAGGATTTAGGTTATATAAAGCACTTCACCCCATCATTATTACCATAGAACATTCACTCGGGGGAGAATTTTTGCAGATCAGCTAATTGGAGAAAAATTTCGAGCAATTGCCTACACTTCTTTTGTTTTGTTTTATTTCTTTTGTCTATGTTTTGGTTTGTTTTCTCCGGAAATTCCCATAGCCTATTCATTCTTCCTACCAGACCTTTCCCGTGCCTAGGGTTTTGAAAAGTTATCCAATATTTTTAATTACTAATCTGTCTAAAGGTGATCAGAGCTCATGATTCTTTCAGGAGATTGCAAGAAGTTGTTTGGTCCAAAAAGGTGCAAAAATGGATTTTATGAAAATAAGGAAAATATTGCCATCAATGCGTAGAGCTCGAGAAAATATGCACTTTTAGAGAAAACGACACCTAAAATGGAGCCACAGAGTGAAAGTTATGGCACTTGCAAGTTTTTGTTGCTACATCTTCCTGACCCTTTCCAAAAATGGAAAAGTTTATTATCTTATTGTGTTTTCTTCACTGATAATACAAAAATGGAAAGAAAATGTTGTTGATGAGTATTCACGCAACTTTAAAAACATAAGTCATGCAAGTCGCACTTTTTAGGAAGAGCAATTTCTTAATGCAAGTCGCACTTTTTGGGAAGAAGCTTTCTTCCATGCAAGTCGCATTTTTTGGAAGGAGGGATTTTAAGTGCCAATGGGAATTTTGGTGGTGGAAGGAAGGTGGGAATTTGGAGCCTTCCTGGAAGGTTGTTTTTTCCCATCAATCACTTAAGTGTCAATGGGAATTTTGGTGGTGGAAGGAAGGTGGGAATTTAAAGTCTTCCTGGAAGGTTGTTTTTTCCCATCATTAAAGTTAAATCACTTAAGCGCCAATGGGAATTTTGGTGGTGGAAGGAAGGTGGGAATTTGGAGCCTTCCCGAAGGTTGTTTTTTCCCATCATTAAAGTTAAATCACTTAAGTGCCAATGGGAATTTTAGTGGTGGAAGGTGGGAATTTGGAGCCTTCCTGGAAGGTTGTTTTTTCCCATCATTAAAGTTAAATCACTTAAGTGCCAATGGGAATTTTGGTGGTGGAAGGAAGGTGGGAATTTGGAGCCTTCCTGGAAGGTTGTTTTTTCCCATCATTAAATTTAAATCACTTAAGTGCCAATGGGAATTTTGGTGGTGGAAGGAAGGTGGGAGTTTGGAGCCTTCCAGAAGGTTGAGCTCTCATATTTGCAAGGTCTTCTGGCAGAAATAAAAACAAAGATCTTAGACAAAGGTTGATTCAGGCATGATGAAGGGTGATGAGTTTTGTCTGAATTGTTTACGGAAAACATTGCATTGGTGCACGTACTGGAGAAGAACTGCAAAAGCTTCAAGGATAAGAGGGAAGACAGGTCAGAGGTAACACCCGCAAGTAAATCTCATCACTGCTTTGTTTCAGTGTCTAGTTTGGTGAGAATCGAAGGAAAGGATTCAACAACATATGGGAGAAAAAAGCATCTCAGATTCAAGGCAGAGATATCATTCAGATCATTCATTGCTAAAGTGAATGAAGTAGAAGTGCAATATAGGTTGGATTAGCATGCAGAGTATGGAAGAAGAACAAGACTGAGAGAGTTGTAGCTTTCTTCTAATTTCTTCTCCTCTTTCTTCTTTTTTCTCTTATTTTCTCTGACGAAGCAATTGAGCAATCAATTAAAATTGTAAAAATTAAGTAATTGGCTATAAAAGTCGTTACTTCAAGTTATTGGAAGAAGTCAATTACTTGGAAATAGGTGGCAGACATGCAAAATAGAAGGTTTTATTTTTAGTTATAAATCATGCATGTCATGCAAAGAGGAATTCTAGGAGGAAGATTACCAATTGCTTCCCTTTTTCATAGCTTCCACATGTGGCAATTCATTAAAAGCTTCCTATTTGTAATTGCCCTCTATACACTATAAATAGAGGAAGAGCCTACGGGTTAAAAGGATCAGAATTTGTAATCAGCATTCTTGAGTTCCAGACTTTGTGTTGAAACCCTTGATATCTTTTCTGAAAGTTGAGGAATTAAATAGAGGTGGATTTCTAGATCTGGTGTCCCCATTTCACCCGAAACTGGGACTACCCATTTGAAAAAAAAATCGTACTTTTAAAATAATGTGAGTTTTTTTGTGTTTTTATTGCTAGAAGAAGCATGTATTGCGTTAAGATATTCCCAGTGAATCATATGAGCCAATTTCGACAAATACCCAGACGCCGAAACTCATTTTATTCTTCCGCCAAGTTTTGTCTCAAGGAAATTTTTATTTAATCATTTATTAAATAAATAGTGACCCGTTTCAAGTAAATTGTGCTACAATTGAACCCTGTTAAAGTTTCGCATGCCAGTATTCACATATATCAATAGGGTTTTCATTAGGAATGCATCCTGAGCTTTGTCTGTGACTTCGCAACAACGATTTTTGTTTTTATTTATTTCTTTTGCGTTTTTCTCCGGTTTTCTCCTCAGTTTCTCTGTGAAATTCCCCTAGGTCAATTCCTTCGCCAGTATAATCTGTTTAATTGCCTGAAGCATCTGGAGATCATCTACCAACACAGCGCCAAAAGGAATCAGCCTCAAAATGCAAGCTTCTAACCAAAAAGATGAAGTCATGCACAAAAAGCCTCTCCTAGGCAAGTCGCACTTTTTGGGAATGAATAGGTTTAAGCTGCAGTGGGATTTTTGGTAGCAACAGGCAGGTGGGAATTTATTACTTGCCTTGCAGGGTGAAAATTCCCATGAAGTCAAAGTCAATTAAGCTGCGATGGGAAAATTAGAGGCTAAGCGGCAAAGGGAATTTCTTACCCGCCTGCAGGTAAAATTCCCATTATAAAATAAGGAAAAATCACTTGAAACACCGATGGGAATTTTCCGCTTGCCTCAAGGGCTAACTTTTCCCATCAGAACGTTTTATTCACCCAAACAAGTCGCACTTTTTAAAAAGGGGCTAATTTTAATGCAAGTTGCACTTTTTGGAAAGTCACTTAAGCTGTAGTGGGAAAATTAGAAGTGACAGGCAGGTGGGAATTTATTACCTGCCTTGCAGGGTAAAAATTCTCATTATAAAAGTCAAACAACTTAAGTGGAAGAAGGGATTATTAGAGCTACAATGCAGGGTGAAAATTCCTATCAGAAGTTGGCTTCTTATTTTTAGAATTCACCCATGTCAAAAAGTGCGACCCATTTGGTGATTAAACAATGATATTAATGGTATTTATTAATAGCTTTTCTGCCTAATTTTGGCGCCATGGATGAATAGAAAGTCAATGCATGAAGGCTAGTCAAAGAGAACTAAAGGTAACATGCTAAAAATAAATAAATTAAATTTATTTAATGGCAGCCAGCAACATGCAAAAATAGGCGCCCAATTTGGGTGAATAAACATGTTTGTTTATTAATTAATTGCCAGAAATAGGATGGACAATTATTAGAAATAGAATGTTGAGGGTTATATAAGCATGGGCTGCCATAGTAAAGATGTAATTAATTATTTTTGCAAAGGATTGCAGCTCGGATAGTTTTGGCACCCAAGGATGATTTTTTTATCAAAAAGTGTTTTTCATTGCCGGAAAGCTTCAAAGTTTGGCGCCTAGGGTTGGAGGAGCTTGATTTAAGCCTTGTTAATTATTTGCATGTTGGTATAAGTGCCCAGGTGAAGTTAAAAATATTTATGCTTGCTTTGCATGCAAGCAAAGCCTCAAATTTTAGGGCAGCGGGCTTTATATGCAGATTTTTGTGATAAAAATCAAGTGTTCATGCTCTAGATTCCGTCTTTTGTCGAATTAATTATAGGTATTCATTACAGGTGCTTATATAAGTGAAAGGAAGTTCAAATCAATGTCAGGTACATTGAATATATCTTCTGAATCTGAAGAAATTACTAGATCTGCACCAATTGCAAAGAATTCCGGCAAGATTAAAAGAAAAAGAGTTCAGACAAAGGTTTCTCAGATAAAGATTGCTTCGGCCATGATGAAGCGGGATGAAAGAGAAGGATCAGCGGAATCATGCATTACTTCCAGATTTGTTGATATCAATGACACGGATTTAGGCCCCGAACCCCTCTCCGAATTGATTGACAGATCCAAGGGCTGGAAAGACGTCTCTTATGCGGGCAATAAAAAGCAGTGGAATTATTCGAGCTTCAACATTCCCAGTCACAACTCAGTTGCCTAAATTTGTCATGGAGTGTGCAAGGTCATACCATCTCCTATCCAGAACAATTCGGGATGCTGCGGGATGCACAATTTATCAATTATTGTCTGAAGATTCCAACGCGACCAGTGGTGACTACAATTAGCATGTTGGACGCTGGCAACATATGGGAGAAGCACAAAGCAGACTGTGTGGGCATAATGAATAACGAGATATATCAGTAACAAGGTGTCAATATGTCAAACTACCACCGAAGGATTAAAGCAAAACATGCAGACACCAATAAATGCTTTATTCCTTAAACTTGACAAAGAGAAGGCAGAAAAAGTTGAACTTCAAAAGCAGGTTTCCAAGTTGTGCGAGATCATTGCTAAGGTTTTCAAACCTTCCTCTCAGCCAATTTTAGCACATGAGCAAGTGAGTGATCATCTGATGCAGGAAGTAGAAAATGTAGGTAACCAAGTTAAAGCTATCGACGAATGGAAGAGCCTAATCATTCGCCAAGCTTCTGTACATCTCAGGGAGGTGCCAGCTCATCAAAAGGTTATGAAGGATACATTAGTTCAGCTGAAGCAACTAATGAAAAGCACGGTAGATATGAATACAGTGGCTGAAAGTAACCTGGGCACTTTGGTCGAGATAAATAAGTTGCCGAAGGAGGTTTTGATTGCAGAACGAATTGTGCCTGATGGATCGGTTCAAAAGGGGAAACAACTTGAATTCACAGTCTCTTCCGCTTGAGATCTTAGAATTATGTTGAAAAGAATGCGGGCGCTCAAGGGTATGGTATTGTCACTGTCAAGCAATGTAATTACTTTCACCAATGAGGAAGTGGTTGGGAACGTTTCTTCATACAAAAGGACCATTCCCAACAAAGTGTTTGATTCCCTGGAAGGATCTCTTCTGATGATTCAAGAGAGGATTGATGAAGTTGTTAGGCCTTTCACGTTGAATTCAATCAGTAAGCTGGTAACACTGCAATCAGACATTAAGAAGTTCGGGCCTAGTTTGAAGGAGGTGGAAGCAAGCATCGAAGTTTTGAACGAAGGATTGCTGCAATTCAAGACAGAGAAAGAAGTTGTGGCTAAAGCGGATGGGAAATTGCTGAACTATATGTTCGAAAAGTATATTCAGTATCAAAACAAAAAGAAAGTGTAGGAGTTACAGTTGGCAGATCTTCCTTCTTCTTTTCTTTCTTCTCTTATTTCTTATGTCCCCGGATGTAATTGTAAACTTAAAAGTTATTGGTTTGAAAACCATTACTTTAAGTTATTTGGAATGACTCTTTGAGTTAAGTGACAAATGTGCACAATTTTGGCTTGAACTCCTGATGCATGTCACTAAGAGAGGAATTAAAGGAAGATGATTGTCAAATGTTCTCTTTACTTCTTGTTTATGATCTAGTTCAGTTATAGTCTCCCATTTGTAATTTCCCCTCTACGTGCTATAAGTAGAGGAAGAACCTACGGGTTAAAGGATCGGAATTTGTAATCAACATTCTTGTGTTCCAGACTTTGAGCTGAAACCCCTGATTTCTGCAAGCAGAGGAATATAGAAGAGATTTCCGGAGAACTTTGTGTCAACGGTGCATTTTGCTTCTTACTTTCTTTCTAGATCTGTTCATAAACTTTGTGTTATTATAGATCTAGATCTGAAAGTTTCCTTTGCTTTGAATTTTGTGCTTAATGATCTTTTTTTTTTTAATCTATATGCATGCAATCAACTCTGTAAACTATTGCTTGGGTTGCACATCCTCTCTACTTTCTTCCGTTTCCTATTATTTTCCTCTTCTGCAGATTTTTCCTTTCTTTTACAGTTGTTTACTTGCTGCAGAACCGTATAGCTATGGTTCATGAGCTACACGGTTAAAGTAATACCAACAGATAGATATTAGGACATATAAACCGACAAAATCTTACATAGGAGCCTCATCGGTAAATGAGGGAGATTTATCTCATGATCGCCTAGGTTTTCACTGTGCAGTAAAATCTAGCCAACAATTTTTGGCGACTACTGGGAACAACTATCTTTGCAGATCAAAGCTTCTCTCTTGCAAATCGAGTGCTTTCCCATTCAGCTTTCAACTTTGGCTGAACGTCCATTCACCTAATCTGTGAAGGCACAAGGAAGGACTGATCATTTCTACATATTCAGGAGAAATTCAATTTCAATCATCCTCAAGTTAGAAGCCACAGATCTAGTCTCTCACCAAGAAGAAGAGTACACATTCATCCAGATCTAGATCGTCTTCAACATAATCCACGAAAGCTAGAATTATCCATCAAGTCTACTCTTGTAGAAGACGTGCCCCATTCATCATACAAAATCAGAATCAGAACCAGATAGTACACTGTTCCATGGGGAGCAGCTTTTGGGCCACTAAACTTGACCCCACCTATGCACGATTTGCCTAAAGGGTCTAGAAAGAATTTCTCGAAATTCTTTGGAGACGACAAGCAAAATCCAGATGATCACTTGGCAGCATTCTTCATATCTTGTGGTGTGCTTGCAGTGGAGCATGAAGATGTCTCGGTCATACTTTTCATTGAGACTCTCCATGATTTGGCCGAAGAATGGTTCTATCGGTTAGCCCTGGAACTATAACAAATTGGGCATCCATGCGAGAAAATTTTTGAAGAGATTCAAACTTGCAAAAGATGCTAGCACTTTGATCACTCAACTAACACAATTAAAGAAGGAACCAAATGAGAACATGCGGGACTTTATTGCAAGGTTCTAAAGGATTTTGTATAAAATCCCCACTTTTGCTACGCTTAGCGATGAAAATCAAAGACATTTTTTATAAACGCTCTGTTGCCGGAGGTTGGATATCACCTACGGAGGGCAAGACCTGTGAATCTACTAGAAGCACAAAATGCTGTGGAGGTTGAAGATGACTTGATCATGGCTGGAAAAATCAGACAATCACCCCACAAAGGCGATGGAGCTTCTTCAAGTACTTCCGACCCTTTGCTGCAAAGGTTGGCTAACGACATGCTACAAATCAAGAAGCAGATATCTCAAGGAGGAAATGCGACTCCTTCAAGAATAGCTCCTGCTCGGACCTTTAATGGTCAAAATCAAAATCGAAATAGACTTACTGCTGCACCACAACGGTTGGCAATTGAAGCTGCTCTAAGGAACAACTTGGAAACTAATGAAGAAGATCTTGGCATTGATGAATCATTTGATGATGAGGACTTTGTAGATCCTGTTGGCGACTCCAACATTGGTTACCTGGACTATGAATCTGACGAGGGCTATTATGAATCTTTTGAAGATTCTGATGGTCACACATTTGCGGTGTTCACAAGGTCCCAAACACACCAAAATGTTGAAGCATCCACAAGTGGCCAAAGAAGAGAAAGAGAAGATCCTGGGCCAGATGTTACTATCCTAAAAAGAGGCAGTACGCTACCTTCTTCATTAGCTCCCAAAGATAAGCATGCAAATTCTTTCAATCCACAGCAAAGGCCAAGGTTCAGATGTCAGAAACTGAGTATTTGAGGGCATTTCCTGATCAGCTAAATAGGTTGGTTAAGTATGTGCAAAGTAATGGTCCCAATACTCCAACAAATAGTGTTTCACGGGGTATCTTGTCTAGTCCGAAGATTACTCCTTCAAATAATGCGGCTGCAAGCTCTTCTCCTTCTACTTCTCCTGCTACATCGGAAAGGATCGAGCCATTCTATGTGTCATTACTTATTAATGGTTATAAATTAAGTAATTGCATTCTAGATTCTAGAGCTTTCGAAAATGTGATGCCTGCCAAAGTTGTTGATGCTCTGGGTCTCACATTGACAAAAACCATTGGAAGATGTTATTCAATGGAAAGACAAGTACCTCTGGTTGGGCAAATCAAAGATGCACAGCAATACTTGCTTCATTCCTAGACAAAAGATTAAAGCTAATTATCTCTTGTAGTTGAGATATCATAATATCTTATGACATGTTGTTGAGTAGGAATTTTGTAAAGAATTGGGCGGAGAAGTCAAGATGGATTGGTCTTGTGCGCACATACCAATCAAGGGAGTTAATCAGAAGTTAGAACCTAAGAAGAAATCCAAGTACACAGTATCGAAATCTGAAGATCTTAGATCTCAGATCTTGTTTTAGGAATCCGATCATGGAGTCTATTATCTAGAACTAGATAAAGAAGAAATTCAACTTGTGATCCAAGAGCCACATCAACTGGATAATAAGGTTTGGTCTCTGGAATTTGATGGCAGTTGCTGTTCATTTGGATCCGGTGCAAGCGTTGTTCTTATTTCTCCTGAGGGAAAGGTGCATGCACATTCCTTCAAGTTAATGTTTGAAAATACTAACACGGCGGAATATGAAGCACTATTGTTAGGTATGGAGCAGGCAAGAACAATGGGAATCAAGCTCTTACATGCAAAGGGAGATGCCAAGTTGATTGTTAAGCAGATACGAGGTCTCTACCAAGTCAAAAAGGACAAACTTCAGCATTATAGAGACCGGGTCTACTCTGCTATCCTAGATTTTTCAGCTTTCTCAGTATCCTATATTCTGAGAGAGCAAAATTCTAGAGCTGATTCACTTGCAGTGACTGCAGCTTTATTAAATCCAGATCAGCCACCCACATTCTTCAGACAGGGGATTACAAAGTTGAGATGGTCTTCCACCCAAAGGTTCCTGATAATGTCCAACAATGGCAGGTTTTTAATGATGACAAGTAGATTGCTGCATTTCTCCAACAAAAGGACAACTTCGAAGAAATCTACTATGAGGGAAGCAACTCACCTCTAAGACAAACTACTGTGGGAGAAACGGATGCAAAGGTTTCAGGAAGTCAAGAGATTATCCAATTAAGGGAAATAAAATTCCTAAAGGCTTAGTATCTCTTGAGGAAATGTTTGACAAGCATGATCAGATGCTTTAAAAGAATGAAGAAAGTGGGGAAGTTTCTTCCTCCGATACATACGCTTATTGAATTTAGGAGCAAGTAATGACCCCAAATTAGTAAATCTGGGTAAGTGTTGTTTAGAGGCAAAAGAGAAGCTTTTACAAAGCTTCTTAAGAAATATATGGATGTTTTTGCTTGGTCTTACTAGGCTCTAAAGACATATCAGCCTGCAAAAGTTCAACACTATATCCCATGAAAGCAAGAACAAGTCTTCCAAGCGAAGTGCGGCGGCATAACCTTACTATTTCAGGTACTATCTTTGCAGAAATCCAGAAGTTGCTAGATGCAAAGATAATTTACCCCATACATCACTCTGAATGGTTAGCCAATATAGTTCTTGTGAGAAAGAAGAGTGGTGAGATTAGGTTGTGCATTGATTTTCGCAACCTCAATCAAGCCTCCTTGAAAGACAACTACCCCATTCCCATCATGGACCACACTATGCGTGTCATTCTTACTGGATTTTAAATATTATCCATGCTTGATGGTTTTTTAGGCTACAATCAGGTCAAGGTGGCTGAGGAGGATCAATATAAAATGACATTCATTACACCTTGGGGAACTTTTGCTTATCAGAAAATGCCTTTTGGTTTGATCAATGTTGGAGCTACGTTTTAAAGGGCTATGGATTTGGCATTTTCTCATCTCAAAGATAAAATCATAGTAGTGTACCTCGATGATTTGACGGTCTTTTCCAAGCAAAGAAGCAAGCACATCTCAGATCTTGAGGAAGTCTTCATACAATGCCGCAAACATGGTATTTCTCTAAATCCTAAGAAATCTATCTTGATTTTGTGAATGTTTGAAGGAAAGCTATTTTGGGCATATCGTCTCCAAGGAAGGAACCAAGATAGATCCGGAACGTGTCAAATCTATTCAGACGTTGCCATTGCCAACATCCAAAAAGGGGGTTCACTCTTTCTTTGGTAAAGTTAATTTTCTCAGAAGATTCATCCCTGACTTCGCTGAATTAACCCGTCATATCTCAAATATGATGAAGAAGACACAGGATTTCAAATGGAGCAGCGAGGGGAAGGAAGCGTTCGAGAAAATTAAAGAAGCCCTGTCAAAAGCCCCAGTCTTGGTTTCACCTGACTTTAGTAAAGAATTTATTCTTTACTGTTATTCCTCCGAACACACAATGTCAGCAATCCTGATGCAGAAAAATCAGGAGGATGTAGAAGCTCCGATTGCTTTCATGAGCATGCCTTTAAAAGCTTATGAGTTGAAATATACTCCGATGGAAAAACATGCATATGCAGTGGTAAAGGCATGTAAGGCATTCAGGTATTATATTCTTGCCTCACATATTGTGGTCCTGGTTCCGGATACTGCAGTGAAGTCTATCCTCACCCAACAAGAGTTAGGGCTATTAAGAGGCACATGGGTGATGAAGGTGCAGGAATATGACCTAGATATAAAGCCCACAAAGCTGGTTCAAGGAAGAGGTCTGTGCGAATTGATGACTGAGATGAAAGCAACAAAACCAGAAGAAAGTCAAGATTTGCCTATGGTTCTTTTTATAGATCTGGTGGAAGAATGGTACAATAATATTGCCTATTTTCTAACTTATGGAGAATGCCCGGATCAACTTTCTCGAAAGGAAAAGCATACTATTAAACTAAAGTCCAAGGACTTTGTCCTTTGGGACAATGGTTTATATAAAAGAGGAATTGATGGTGTGTTTCTCCGATGTGTAGATAAAGCTCAGCAGGATCAACTTTTAAAACAATTTCATAATATGGCTTGTGGTGGTCATTTCTCAGCCCGAGTCACTGCTCACAAGATCCTTCGAGCAAGGTATTATTGGCCCACACTTTTTCAAGATACTGCAAAGTGGGTGTCTAAGTGTCAAGCATGCCAACACTTTGTTGGGCGTGTAAAATTACCCGCATTACCTTTAAAACCAGTTGTAATTGAAGAACCCTTCTAGCAATGGGGCATGGATTTTATTGGTATGCTCAACCCGGCCTCCAGTGTCGGTCATCATTACATCCTGACACTACTGATTATTTCAGTAAGTGGGTAGAAGCCATTCTGTTAAGAACGCCACTTCCGCGGAGGTGTGTAATTTTATTAAAGAAAATATTGTTATCAGGTTTGGCGTGCCCAGTAAAAAATAGTAGCAGAGACTCTAATTTGTCTTCTGAGGAGTTGGTCGAGTTTTTCTACACTCATGGAATTCAGCTGGTACATTCTTCCAATTATTACCCACAAGGGAATGGCCAAGTTGAATCAAGCAATAAAAATCTGGTGACTATCATGCAAAAATTAGTGACTAAAAATCAAAGGACTTGGCACAAAAGGTTGTTTGATGCACTGTGGGCAGATAGAATTACACCAAAAAAACCTATAGGCATGTCCCCTTTCTAGTTGTTACATGGGAGAGACGCAGAATCGCCTCTTACCTTGGAATTGCTTGCTTTATAACTTTCTAAAGCTCTGGAGGATGCCACATTCACTGATGCCCTTGAAAAAAGGATAATGTATCCGATCAATGCTGAGAAGTACAGGTTCAAGTAGCCGATAGATTGTCAGAGCATCAAAGGAAGGTGAAGGTGATCTTCGACAAAAAGGCTAGAGAAAGAAAGTTTGAGATCGGTGATTGGGTCCTGTTATGGGACAAAAGACGAGAAACAAAAGGCATGCATGGGAAGTTTGATTCACTTTGGAAAGGGCCTTTTGTGATCAAGAAGATTGTCGGGATAGATAGCTTCATCCTTGCTCATCAGGATGGAATTGAACTACCGTTGCCTTTCAACGGGCAACATTTGAAGCTTTTCCGGATCTAAGAGTGCAGGGTAAAACCTGTATGTATATAAATAAACTTTGTTTGTTTTTCTTTGTTTTTCAGTGTTGTGTTGTTTTTGTTTTCCTGACCCCGAGCCCAATGGACAAGATACGAAACCAAAGATGTTGGGATCTCATCTTTACTCTGTCTTTTTGACAAAGGAAAAGATGTCCACAAATGGAGCCGACTGGTGTTCCCAGATTTCATTGTGAAATCTGGGACTACCCATTTGAAAAAAAAATCATACTTTTAAAATAACGGGTCTTTTTGTGTTTTTATTGCCATAAGAAGCATGTATTGCGTTAAGATATTCCCAGTGAATCATATGAGCCAATTTCGACAAATACCTAAGTGCCGAAACTCATTTTATCCCTCTGCCAAGTTGTCTGCAGGAAATTTTTGTTTAATTATTTATTAAATAAATAATGCCCCATTTGAAGTAAATTGTGCTCCGATTGAATCTTGTTGAAGTTTTGCATGCTAGTATTCACTCATCTCAATAGGGTTTTCACCAGGAATGAATTCAGGGCATTATCTACAACTTCTGGCAACGTTTTTCGCTTTTATTTATTTCTTTTGCGTTTTTCTCCGGTTTTCTCCTCAGTTTCTCTGTGAAATTCCCTATGTCAATTCATTCGTCCAGTATAGTCTGTTTAATTACCTGAAGCATCTGGAGATCATCTACCGACACAAAGACACAGAAGGAATCAGCCTCAAAATACAAGCTTTTGAGCAAAAAAGATGAAGTCGTGCACAAAAAGCCTCTCCCAAGCAAGTCGCATTTTTGGAATTAATGAGTGTGAGCTGCAATGGGATTTTTGTAGTAGTGGAGCAGGCAGAAATTTCTTACTTTCTTCGCAGGGTAATTTTTCCCATGAAGTCAAAGTCACTTAAGCTACAATGGGAAAATTAGAGGCCACAGGTAGGCGGGAATTTCTTACCTGCCTTGCAGGGTACTTTTTCCATGAAGTCAAAGTCACTTAAGTTGCAATGGGAATATTAGAGGTGGCAGTAGGTGGGAATTTCTTACCTGCCTTGCAGGGTAAAAATTTCCATTATAAAAGAAAATCACTTAAAGCACCATCGAGAATTTCTTACTGCCTTGTAGGGTAAAAATTCCCATTATAAAAGTCAAACAACTTAAGTGAAAAAGGGGATTTTTGGAGCTGCAGTGCAGGGTAGAAATTCCCATCAAAGTTGACTTCCTATTTTTGGAAATTACCCTTGCTAAAAATGCAACCCACCTTGGGTGAATAACAATGCATTTAATAATATTTATTAATGGTTTATTCACCCAATTTTGGCGCCATAAATAAAAGGAAAGTCAATGCAAGTGGAAAGAGCTAAGGAGAATTCAAGGATGCATGCTAAAAATAAATAAAATAAATTTATTTAAAAGCAACCAACAGCATGCATAATTGGGCGCCCAATTTGGGTGAATAAACATGATTGTTTATTAATTAAATTGCCAAAAATAGGAAGGGCAATTATTAAAAATAGTATGTTGAGAATTATATAAGCATGGGATGCCATAATAAAGAAGCAATTAATTCTTTTTGATGAAGATTGCAGCCCAGACAGATTTTGGCGCCAAAAGGAGGATTTTGCATAAAAGTTTATTTTCCATTGCCAGGATGCTTCCAGTTTTGGCGCCTAGGGTTGGAATAGCCTAATTTTGATCATTCTGAGCATTTGCATGTTGGTATATGTGCCCGAGTGAATTAAATAATATTTTTCTTGCTTTGCATGCAAGCAAAACCTCAAATTTTAGGGCAGCAGACTTTATATGCAGATTTTGGTGATAAAAATCAAGTATTCATGCCATGGACTCCATCTTTGTCTGAATAAATTGTAGGTATTCATCACAGGTGCTCAAATCAATGTCAAGTACATTGAATATATATTCCAAATCAGAAGAAATTGTCAGATCTACAAAAATTGATACAATTGCAAAGGCTTTCGCAAAACTTCATCCTCTTGTTTCTAACGCAGCCCATGTGGAAGTCATTACATGGAGAATTGCTTTGTTAAGCTTGTGCATGTGCTCCCAATCTAATGCCGGTTGAAGCTTTCATTGAATTTACTTGTGTTTGAATTCACCCAGTGCTTTCGGCAAAAATTTAAAATTGCTCATATGCAATTGTAAATAAAAGATGATGAGTTTTGTCTAAATTATTTACTAGCAAACATTGCACTGGTGCATGTACTGAAGAAGAATTACAAAAGCTTCAAGGATAGAAGGGAAGACAGGTCAAAGGCAATACCCACAAGCAAATCACATTCATGCATAGCTTCCAAATCCAGTTTGGTGAGAATCAAAGGCAAAAGAGTCAACCGCATGCAAAATATGGAAGAAGAACAAGACTGAGAGGGTTGCAACTTTCTTCTTATTTCTTTTCCTCTTTCTTTTATTTTCTTCGACAAAGTAATTGAGCAATCAATTAAATTATAAAACTTAAGTGATTGGTTTAAAAGTCGTTACTTGAAGAAGTCAATTACTTGGAAATAGGTGGCAGACATGCAAAATAGAAGGTTCTATTTTTCAGTTATAAATCATGCATGTCATGTAAAGAGGAATTCCAGGAGGAAGATTGCCAGTTGTTTCCCTTTTCATAGCTTTCACATGCGGGAATTCATAAAAAGATTCGTATTTGTAGTTGCCCTCTATACACTATAAATAGAGGAGAACCTACGGGCTTTCGCATGCGGGAATTCATAAAAGATATTCGTATTTGTAGTTGCCCTCTATACACTATAAATAGAGGAGAACCTACGGGTTAAAGGATCGGAATTTGTAATCAGCATTCTTGTGTTCCAGACTTTGAGCTGAAACCCCGATTTCTGCAAGCAGAGGAATAGAGAAGAGATTTCCGGAGAACTTTGTGTCAACGGTGCATTCATCTCGTATTTATTTCTAGATCTATTCATAAACTTTGTGTTATTCTAGATCTAGATTTGAAAGTTTCCTTTGCTTTGAATTATGTATTTCATGATCTATTTGTTTTAATCTATGTGCATGCGATCAACTCTGTAAACTATTGATTGGGTTGCACATCTTCTCTCCTTTCTTCCCGTTTCCTATTATTTTCCTCTTTTGCAGATTTTTCCTTTCTTTTACAGCTGCTTACTTGTTGCAAAATTGTCTAGCTATGGTTCATGAGCTACATAGTTAAAGTAATACCAACAAATAGATACTAGAAAATATAATTGACAAATCTTACACGGGAGCCTCACCGGTAAATGAGGGAGATTTATCTCATGATTGCCTAGGTTTTCAGCTGTGCAGAAAATATAGCCAACAATTTTTTTATCTATGTGTATGAGACCAACTCGTAAACTATTGGTTGGATTACACATCTTCTTTTCCTTCTTCTCGTATTCAATTATCCCCCTTCTACAAATATTTTATTACGATTTGCTTGCTTACTTGCTGCAGAATTGTTTAGCTATGGTTCATGAGCTTCGCAATTAAAGCAAAACCCACAGATAGTTATTAGAATACATAATTGACAGAAATCTTACACGGGAGCCTCACCGATAAATGAGGGAGATTTATCTCATGACTACCTAGGTTTTAGCTATGTATAAAATCTAGCCAACACTCTGCCAGATTATGTTGTGAGGAACAGTTTCCTTGCATCCGATGAAGCGTTTGAGAAGAAGGATCAAAACTCTCTCAATCACAGCCCAGACGGACTCTAGTAAGGAAGGTCCCCAAATCTTTGAGACATAAAGAACAATGGGTCTGACAAGAGATTGGACAAAGATAGTTTGGAGCCATAGCCAAGTGGCGGAAGCACTGCCTCTCCAAGATCGCCGAGAGCCATAGCCTTTATTGACACGGGGTTGAAGCGCCGGTCGTAGACTAAAGCGAGGTCCAAAGAAGAGTACACCCAAGTAGGTATAAGAGGTAGTGATCTCAAGCTCCTCCCCTTTG
Organism: Taxus wallichiana var. yunnanensis; assembly: GCA_018340775.1. Classification (NCBI taxonomy): domain Eukaryota; kingdom Viridiplantae; phylum Streptophyta; class Pinopsida; order Cupressales; family Taxaceae; genus Taxus; species Taxus wallichiana. Next base: position 941,695,131 of record CM031235.1, on the reverse strand, counting down.
TAGAAGAAGTGGAACTCAGAAGTTTTCAGGGCATTGAAGATCACGACTTTGGTTTTAGGAAGATTTTGTCTAAAGGGTAAGGTTTGTTTAACCCATAAGCTGTTAGCTGCATATGGTCACAAAAGAGGGCTAAGGTATCCAATTGTCTCTGTAAGCCCTCTGCCGAGGAGGCCAGAAGGACAACATCATCTGCAAAGAGAAGAACATAGATCAGAACCTAGTGGAGAAGACACCCGTCACCATCCTGGATGTGATCCCTGAGAAAATCCTCCAACTCATCCATATAAATACTGAACAAAGTGGGTGACAGAGGGCAGCCCTGTTTGACCCCAATGGTGCTCCTGATGAAGTCAGAGAACCCAATAGCAGTACGAAGACGGCCCAAAACCTCCTCGTATAGGCGCATGATGGCAACAAGAAGAGTCTCGAAATCCCAATCTCTCTAAGACGTAGGAAGAGGGCTTCCCGCACGGTGCAGTCGAAGGCTTTCGAAGGTTGAAAAAGTAGCAGGATACCTTGGAAGAATGGTGGCGTGCCTCTTCAATGATGGCCCGAAGAGTGAGGATGTGGTCTGTAGTCTAGTAGGTTGGACAAAATCTCGTTTGTCTTCCGACCCTGCGGTGGTTCTATGTAATGTCCCCCTTTTAATTAAAAATTAAAAGGAAGAGAAAATCGATTTGCACATGTAAAATTAAAAATAAGATATATTTTTATGTGCAAATCAAAGATAAAAGGGGAAGTTCGACTTCACCTTGAGATAATAAATGCATTTTTAAAAGGTAAATCAAGTGACTAGGCAAGTCGCATTTTCCTGGAAGCATTTAATAATTAATATTTAAGACAAAGTGATTATTCCTAAGCATGGGTCGACTCATATGGGCATCTTTTTAAAATCCCTATGCATTTAATATTTGTTGTTGGTGACTTTCAGGCACATTTTTAAATAAGATTCCCTCCTAGATGATGGCGCCAAAGATGGAGAAGAACTTTGGAGGATGTGCAAGCAAAAGCTATAAAAGAAGATGTGGTTACTCCTTTTTGGCATGTTGACGGTTTATAAAACTTATCTTCATGCTTGAAGAAGGGATGTATGCCCACTTATGATCAAAACAAAAGGTGTTTATTAACACCACCATTTGTGAAGTGTGTGTGCCCATATAAGCTTGAAGTAATAAGTTTTTGCACTCATTTCTCTCTCTATATATAAGGCGCCATTTTTGGGAGAAGATATAAGCTTGCTTTGAGGGTTTGGAGTGTGATTTATGTTGAATATCTTTTATTATATGCTGCTGGTTTTTACTCAATGAAGTCGACTTGTGTGGGCATGTGCTAAGAGTGTTTGGAAGGGATTTTGAAGTAATTATAAATCTGTTGTTTTAGATTTATTAATTGCAGATCTGGAACTACATTTATTGACTCTTAAAGTGAAGAAAAAGTGTTGGAATTATGTTGCAGATTTTACCCTAACCCTAGCGACTGGGTTTAGGATTTTGGGGGCTGTTTCGAGGGGTTTCTAGTGCATGATAAGATCTGATATTTATTGTGAATAGAAGCTCATAATTTTCCCTTTCTACTGCACTTGGTTTCAATTCAAAAGAGTTAGTATTTTGGAAGTTATGGATTTTCAAAGTTTCAATTAATTTTCAGCAGTATTATTTATTATTTTACTTCTGCAAAGTATATTGGATAGAGGAATATAAATATCGACTGGATTTCCCATCTAAATGTACTCCAACCCTATTTGGGTTGTATTGAAGCTGACACTAGGGTTAGTTGAGGTAAATCTAGGAGGGTTTATCTTCTAAGTTGTTTGTTTTGCAAGTAATTAATAATAAATCATTAATATCCCACAAAGGGATATTACATTCTAGTCCAAAACTCTCGAAAGTCACATGTGGAGGATAGTAGCATAAAGCTTGTCGAATGTGTGACTCACCATGATCATTCTGTAATTGTTGGGATCAAGGTAGGGCCCGATTTGTGGATAGGGTGAATAATGTGGTGGGACCAAGCACCTGGAAATCCTGTACAAACTACCTGGTTGAAGAGATCCACTAAATAGTTGGTCAAAATGGTAATCCCATGTTTGAAAAGTTCCGCCTGAAAGCCCTCTTCGTCCACTGCCCTGCTACTATTCATAGCCGACACGGCCCTTTTGACATAAGTGTGGGTGAAGATGTGGCGAGTGAGGGAGGGAGACCACCTGGATCTCGGGGCTAGTAGGGGACATTGTATAGGGTGGAGGTGTGGGCGTACATGGAGCTGGGATCTAATTCAAGCGAGAAGAGGAGTGCCGGGAGAGAATGGTGCGCGAAATGTTTGGGGTAGTGTAAGAGGGACTCCTGAGCTCCGTCTCCGCCAGAAATGAACGTGCGTTTCTTGTAGCAAAGGAGGTTATGATAAATGGATTTTAGAGAGGAAAAGGAAGGGAGATTGTGAATAAAAACATGGAAGTTGTCGGTGAAGGTCTTTACACTCTTCATCATACCATTGGTTCATAACACAAGTTTTTCTATGAGATGGGGTGAGGGTAACATGGGGGTAGGACTGAGAGGCAGCCTCATGGATAATGGAGGAAAGGAGGTTGTACTTCATGTCAGTAGGGAACGAGTTCAACTGAGGCTCAGGAGGAAGAAGCCGACGGAGGTGGAAAGAGAAGGTTACAGGATCACCTTACCCAAATTTTAAGATAGTACGTGGGGGACAACGGAGATGAGGGGGAGCATGGGGGGTTAACTTGCAGGGAGAAGGAAATGGAAGCATGGTCGAGCAAGGGGGACGGGGAGATGGAAAGGTGGTGAATGAGAGGAATCAAGTTAGAGGAAGAAAGAATGTAGTCCACAACGTTGGCCCCCATAGTGAGGTGTGCAGGTGAAGAAGCTGGAGTCAAGGAAGCATGGAATACCATTCAAAATCACCATCCCGTGAGATTCCCCCAATTGTAAAGATGTCGGCCATAGGAAGTCAAGGGTCCCGCCGAGTCCTCTAACGCCCTCTGGGAGACCGATAGAGTTAGGATCGACCTCGGAAGTATAAAACGCATCTTCGGTCCTGTCATGAGAAGGGACTTGGACGTTTCTGGTTCGTGCATTGAAATCCCCCAAAAGAATGACCTCTCCCATAGGAGAAAACTGAGAAATACCTATGTAGAGGTCAAAGAAGGGGTCCTGTCAGGACCATTATGAATGGCATATGTGGAAGAGGCGGGGGAATAAAAGACCCCAAATAAAAAGTCTCGAGATGGGGTGAGGACTGATTGAGTCGATCCGGAGGAAGCGGAAAATTTGTCATGGGTTGAGGACTGATTGAATCTGATCCAAAGGAAGAAGACAAAATCGTCATGGGGTGAGGACCGATTGAGTCGATCCAAAGTAAGCGTGCAAATTCGTCATGGAGTGAGGACCATCAACAAACTTATTCTTGTTACACTCAACTGTAATTAAAGACTTCCAATCTGTTGTTATCCTAGATAAAGAGCAAAGATATGATTCTTTGGACAAAACATCTTCTACCAAATACTTGATTTGAGTAGTTTCCGAATCATACCTTGAAATATCACCTTCTTGCCTTTATCCATGAAGCTCAACTCCATACTTTGGTAGTTGAGAGTAAGTTCTCCCAATGAATGTAACCATTGGACCCCAAGCACAAGATTTGTACTAGTTATGCCAATCATATAAAGATCATCACATACCTCATGCTCTCGCAATGTGAAAAGAGTTGGGACCTGTTAAGCACGTGCTTATACTTGGGGGAGGGGTTAATCAAGTATAAGATAAACTTTTACTTATTAAAACTTATATCCAAAATTAAAGCATTTAAAAGCATTCAAATAACATAGCATAGAGCAACACTTTGATTCACGAGGAAAAACATCTCTCGGTAAAAACCAAAAAAATTGGATTTTTGGATCTACCATCCAAATCCAGCCCAAAATTAAATGTTTTACAAATGTTTGTAGGCACCAACCTACTAGAGACACCAATCCCCAATGCCAAGCACCAACTCAGCCAATTCGTGAGCACCAACCCACTGGAGACACTAATCCCCAATTTTGTGAGGCACCGACCTCAACAATATAAACTTCCACCTTCTGTAGTTGCTTCTTCAACCGGATGATTTCTCTTCATACACACAAATCAGATTATACTTCCAACATGGACGCTGGTCCAATTAATGAAATCAGATCGCTTTATATTTCTGCTCTTCCTTCTTACTCTTTATTCAAATGATATTCTCATTTTACTTCTGCTCCTCTCTTTCACTTCTCTCAAATGATGTATCTATTTCTTTTTTTACTTGTCTTTCTCTTTTATAGCCTTAATGTGCCTCTTCCCAAGAGGCGACTATCAAAAGATATGTCTCTTAAATTAATATTAATTAACTTCTTTAACTCCTTCCAAATGGGTCGGTTGGGCTTGTATTTAATATTTGTCTTTTATTTCCTTAGATGAAATCGTTGGCCCTTTCATAATTAAAATGGTATACAATGTGATTGTTGTTCATTACATTCACAGTTATTATATTAAATCTGATCACTATAATACATCAAGGACACTATTTCTCTTTGATCGTTGTGAATTCTCTTTTGACATCAATGACTCCTATTCTATGCATTCTCTTGTGACATCAATGACAATATTTCCAACAGGAACTCCTTGTGCATGGCATGGAATAGTCATCCACTACTTTGATTGTGAAGCCTTTGAGGTCTTCCACCTTTGAATCCATCTTTGCAACCAAGCTCTTCTCAACACAAAATTCTTCCTCTTTCTTATGACTCAAAAGGATCATCCGAAACTCAAACAATTATGTTCACATAACCTTGAGCTTGCCATAAAAGATCTATGTGCCATATGTTATTCAACAAGTTCTTCACATTACAAGGCATCAAATATGACATGTGATAAATCTTACCAACAAGCTGCCCATAAAGAAACATGTATGGCAGCGACATAGGGGAGGATAAAATGTGATCACTTCTATCATACCTTTGGTTGCCAACAAGGATCCCAACTTTATTTTGTTGGTACTTGTTTAGAACATCTCCGGAGCTCTCTCCAAGGCTATAAACTCCCTCAATCTGCCCATCATTGACTGCTATTTGGGAATTTCCAGTGAACTGAAAGTAATCACGAGGAACCGGAAGTGTCCTTCCTTCCATAATGTCATCCTCATATATCTCATGCAAATCTGATTTTTCTTCTCTATTTTTCTGCAACATGCCATCATTAGAAATCAAGGAATCATCATTAAATATCAAAAGATTTTTACCTTCCAACTTGTGCTTCATGACTTCCCTAGGCTCGTGCTTTGAGATTTCATCAAACCCTTGACCCTTCATATTGTTGTTCTGAAAATCAATCAATGGCTCATCCTTGGAAAGAGTGATGGGTACTTCTAGGGCTTCAATGGGTTGTTCCCTCTCAATGCCCAACAACTTTGGTTGTTCTTCTTCCTTCTTTGGCTTCAACTCCATGATCTCTCCTCTTCAACTTGCACCACGGATTCCTCTATGGGTTGTTTCTTCTCCATTACTGGCAACCCTAATTTTTCTTCTTGTGTAGCTTGTGACCTAGGCTTGGGCCTTGATCTTCCCTTGCTTACTCCCATGAACTCCAAAATGACATGGCATCATGTATCTTCTCCGGAAGAGCCCTATATTCCACATACCATGTAGCAATGTTATTCACTTTGGATGGCTCAAGTATTATTGACTTCCTTTGAAGAGCTCCCTCCACCATTCGAATCTTTAAGGGTATGGATCAGCTGCGGTATTTTATTGGTCAATCTTTCTTTCCCCAAGGCAAGCCTTTCAAATCTAGCATTCCCAAAAATTCTATCTGCCATTTGATCTTCTTGTAAGAAACCCTCAGGTTGGGAAGACCGAAGCTCTAATACCACTGTAATGTCCCTTTCTAGGGCTAAAACTGAAAATAAGGGTTTGGCCACAACCCCAAATGAATCAAATCTGAAAATACACCATCAACCAACAAGCATCAATCTGAAAATGACTAGAAACACACTTTAACCCTATTCGAGCAATCAATAATCAGTCCTTTAGGGCAATGAACTATATAGGCACTTCAAATCATCATACAACCATGCAATAACAACTGAAAATGCTTCTAAATAATTATTTCAAGCATGACAACATTTATCCATCCAAATTACATCAAAATAATAGAGAAAATAAGATATTACACCCAGCTGCAATTAATTTTATGACAACAACAGGACAACCACAAACAAGGGCTAAAAATAGCTCATAAACCTCTCCAAAATCACCAAATTGTAGATTCCATCCTTATAAAATATGAAAAACAATAATATCAACTCAAATTGTCCAAAAGTGCCCTAGATGATATCAAACCCTTCACCCAAGCAAGTCGCCTAGGGTTAGAAGGGAAGAAATAAATATGAAATCCTCCTTAAAGCTCACTTGTGACCTCCATATGAAGCCACCAATGCACAAATGAGGGTTTCCGTCCCCAAGTGTGATCCTATTGAAGGATTTCATCCTCAATAGGTGACCAAGGAAGGGTTTTCATCCTTCAATGGCAAGAGAAGCTACACTAGCTCCAACTCCAAGTAAATGTCAAAATAGATGAAAGATGATGATCCTCCTCTCCATTCAAACTTCCTTAAGTACCCCTCCTTTGGCGCCAATGATGAATTAGAAGCCCCAACTTCATGGCCAACCTCCTAATGCACTTTTTAATCTTCACTTAAGAAGACCGACCTCATAATGAAGAAATAGAAATTCTCCTTGCTAAGTCTTCTTTCCCTAGTCAAACCATTCCAATGCCATGATTAGTAAATAAAATAATTAATCATGAAGGTACATCACTTACAACCATGGCGAGTTCCCCTCCTTTGCTCCTTCCTTGATGCCCACAGGAGGAGGAACAAGCATAAGGTCTTCCATAGTGACTAGCTTGGAAACAATAAAGGAATTCATATGACATCCAACAATATCACCTATGTAATGTCCCTCTTTCTCGGTTAATTAAAGTAAAATATCATTAAAGCACATATAATGAATTAATGAATTATTCTATTACATGGTGACTTTGACTTAGGAAAATGTATTTAAATAAAATTAATAAACTGTTTGGGTACTTTGACTTAGGAAAATGTATTTAAATGCAATTCCTAGCCAAAAGTGCGACTTGTTTGGGTATGTTGATTAAACCCAAAAATGCGACCCACTTAGTAAAGCAAAATAATTAATTAAATATTAATTATTGGGTTTTGGCCAAAAAGTGCGACTTGGATATTTGGAAGGGTTTTTGGCTATATGAAGGAAAATGCGACTTGGGGAAGGGCATTCAGATTATTATCATTTTCACAGAGCAGTTAGCACAGAGCTTTTGCAGACAAAATCCAAGGACGGAAACCCTCTGGATTATTACTCTTGCGGACGGAAACCCCAGGAGCAGTGAGAGAAGCTTCCACCCAGGAATCTTCATTGTTTACACAGGTTATTATCATTTCAGCAGTGTCAGATAGAGAAATAAATTGCAGCAGTGGGCATTCAGGCAACACCAAGAGTGGGGCGACTTGTTCTACAGTTGATGTATGCATTATCAGAGGTATTTTTCATGATAGTTTATTGTTATACATTTCAGCCACATATATATGCCAAATCGATTTGATTTGGATTCTTTTATTTGAGTTTTGGGCAGTATCTGTATTATTCCATCTGCAGATTTCTATTTGTGTTTGCCCTAATTATTTATCATTAGAAATCAATGTTGAATGTATGGCTGCGTTATTAATGAAGAAATCAATCATTTAAACCCTAGGCGCCATTTCTATATATACCCGGTTTGCGGGAGTTTGCAGTATTTTAATTATTATGCAGTGTGAGAATGTTATTTCATGGATTTATTTGATATTACCAGTTCAGCTCCATACCTGAGCATTATATAAAAAAAAAAAAAAAGTATTCAGACAAAAACGGGTTTGGGATCTTTCAGTGGTATCAGAGCAGTGTATCCTCCCAGCCTGTGTGGGAAGAAACAGATAGGGTATTACAGCAGAAATCAGCTTTGAATGCATCACGAGAGAGGACGGTCCACCACAGATACTACACCGCATGAGAGAGCACGACTCGAGGCTGGTATTGCGGAGGAGGTGAGAATGGAATATTTGGGCGAGAGCACACGAGAGTCCTCCTCGAGAGGAACATGCGAGATCCGAGATAGGAATTTTATTCGGGATATGGCAGCCACACGAGGCGGTTATTACGAGACCATGGAGCGCATGGGTACTACTTTTAGACGGAGTTGGCCTTTGGATAGGCGCGGGACGAGGCATGGGAGGGATAGATCCGTATCGGTTGCCGGTAGCTACGGGGTCATAGCGAGATCACCTTGAGCTTGGGAGTGTTAGGGGATCGCGCCACGCCGTGAGCGGAGGCATACCCATACAGACGAGAGGAGACCTACACGGACGGCAGATAGGCCCATGCAGCCTAACTTCTTGCCTAGAGGTGACCCACCAGAGATTGAGGGACGGCCGGTAGAAGCAGCTTTCCCGGATACTATCATGGCAGTCAGTGATGAGTGGAGGAGTTTGCCACAGCATGTGAGGGATGCATTTCCCCTCCCACAGTATTGTGCTCAGAGGAGAGATAGTATGAGGACTGGACAGGATAGGAGACCTAGAGCACTGTGAGAACAAAGATTTGCGGCGAGTTGCAATAAGGTAACCCTTTCCACTTTTGATGGTAGTGGAAAGATCAGTGCCAGGGCTTGGATTCACAAGCTCGACACCTACCTTACCCTCAAACCCATGAGGGAGCAGGAGGCCATACAGTTTGCTACATTGCACCTTGAGGGGGTGGCTTATGATTGGTGGCACCATGGGTTATTTACGAGGTCATGAGCTTCTACATTCATACAGGGATTTCAGTGATAGATTGATTGCGAGATTTGATCGCAAGGATGTGGAGTTATATTACAGGGATTTAGCACAGCTCAGACAGAGTGGACATGTTGATTCTTACATCAACGAATTTCAGCGGATAGCCGTTATGGTTCGAGAGATGCACGAGAAGAGGGTAGTGATGTTATTCATCGAGGGCCTCCATGCATGAGGATGAGAGGATTGGTCAAGGCTCTTAAGCCTAGGACATTGCATGATGCCATTCAGACGGCATTGGACTTGGACACATCCCCACTTCCTATCAGCCCACTTCTTATCAGCCCAATAAGAAGTTTCCCACGAGCTCCAGGCCATTTCAGCGCTCTACCGCCCCACAAAAGAGTGCACCACCTCCTAAGGTGGATCAGGAGACTCGTAATGAGTTAAGGAGGAGGAAGCTTTGCTTTCATTGCAAAGACCATTGGGAGCCTGGACATCGTTGCCTTGGTAAAGGCAAGGTGCATCTCATTGAGGTGATTTCAGATGGAGAGGATGATCACTCGCCAGGTACAGATGTAGAGGATGAGGGCGGTGACCATGATGCACAGGGGGAGCAGCCCCAAATAGAGCTTGGCGAGGGCGAGGCATTGGATTCATCCGATGTTACTATTGCCACACTTTCAGGCGTTCCTAGGTACCATCCCTTTCGTCTGAAGGGAGTGCTTAAGGGGCAGCGGATTGTTTGTCTGGTTGACAGTGGAGCTACGCACAACTTCATTGATGAGGGGTTGGCGGCGGCGGGATTACGAGGTTGAGGAATTTGATGGGTTTAGTGTACGGGTGGCGAGATGGATTTCTTTATCGGTTGCACTAAGAGGATTCCACGACTTAGTATTCGGATGGGGACTATACATTGACCGATGACTTCTATGTTATTGGGCTTGGTGAGATTGATACAGTATTGGGTATTCAGTGGTTACAGTCCCTTGGCAGATATGTGCAGGATTTTCGCAGGATGGAGTTGGAGTTTATGGTAGATAAGAAGAAGATTGTGCTTCGGGCTCTTTCTGACGGTGGGCCTCGAGTTGTTTCAGCACGCAGGATGGAGTCTATAGTGAGACATGGAGAGGTTGCATGGGCAGCCCAGTGTTTCATTTCGTCCAAATCTTCTTCGGACGATGAGCAGCCTTATCATATTGACATCCAGTCCATATTGGATAAGCACGGTTCAGTGTTTGGTGACATTCCTCCAGGTAGACCACCAGATAGAGGGTTTGAGCATGTTATAGAGCTTGAGGAGGGTGCTAAGCCCGTGATGACTACGCCTTATCGCCATCCTAAGACATACAAGGATGAGATAGAGAAGGCCATTAGAGAGCTCTTGGAGATGGGACACATCCGTCCTAGCTCTAGTCCCTTTGCTTCTTCAGTTGTGTTGGTAAAGAAGAAGGATGGGACCATGAGGATGTGCATTGACTATCGTGCACTAAACAAGAAAACCATCAAAAACAGGTATCCCATTCCCCGCATTGATGAGTTGTTAGATGAGTTGCATGGATCTATCTATTTCTCGAAGATTGATCTTCGATCAGGTTACCACCAGATTAGAGTTCGGGATGAGGATATCCACAAGACGGCCTTCAGATGTCACTATGGGCACTACGAGTTCTTGGTGATGCCATTCGGACTCACTAATGCACCGGCTACATTTCAGTCATGTATGAACCATCTCTTGACATGGCGGTTGAGGCGGTTTGTGTTGGTGTTTTTGATGATATTCGATTTATAGCGAGGACATGGGATGATCATTTGAGGCATCTTGATGAGGTACTTAGCATAATGGAGACTCGGTCTTTGTTTCTTAAGATGTCAAGTGTGAATTTGGGCTTACGGAGATATTGTATCTTGGGCATGTCATTGGGGCCAATGGGGTGAGGTTCATCAGGAGAAGATACAGGCAATGCAGGATTGGCCACCACCCAAGAATATCTCTGACTTGCGAGGATTCTTAGGGTTATGTGGTTATTACAGGAGGTTCGTGAAGGGTTATTCCCAGTTGGTAGCTCCGTTGACAGATCTTACACGGAAGGGTGCATTCAGTTGGTCAGATGAGGCACAGGTGGTATTTGAGAGGCTCAAGGTAATTATGAGCACCTGTCCAGTTTTGGCTCTTCCAGATTTCTCACGGCCCTTTATTTTAGAGTGTGATGCTTCGGGATTGGGGATTGGTGCAGTTCTTATGCAGGATCGTCATCCTATTGCCTTTGAGAGCCGGAAGCTGAGAGATAATGAGAGACTGTATTCCACTTATGATAAGGAGATGCTTGCCATTATGCATGCCTTGGCAAAGTTTAGACAGTATTTGGTGGGTGGAAAATTTGTGGTGAGAACCGACCACAACAGTTTGAAATATTTCCTGGAACAAAAAGAACTCAATGAGAGGCAACAAAAATGGGTCAGCAGGATCCAGGCATATGATTTTGACATTGAGTATGTCAAGGGGACGAAGAATGTAGTGGCTGATGCACTTTCCAGGAAACCCCATCTCGCTGTCCTATGTTCGTTGAGCGAGATTTCAGCAGATTGGAAATCTCAACTGTCAGTTGAATATTCCAAAAACACTTGGGCATGTGATATTATGGATGGAAAAATTCAGGATGATCGGTATAAGGTAATGACTGATTTGATTTTGTATAAGGGCAGAATTTACCTAGTTCCTGAATCTGAACTTAAAGAGAAGATTATGCATGCTTTCCATGATGCACCACTGGCAGGACATCCAGGGTATTTTAAAACATACAGGCAGATTAGAGAAAGATTCTCCTGGAAGGGTCTCAAGGATGATGTCCTGCGCCATGTCCGTGAGTGTATGACTTGTCAGCAGAACAAGTCAGAGCATACTTTCCCAGCAGGTTTGCTACAGCCATTGCCAATTCCGGAGCAGAAATGGGAGAGTATTTCTATGGATTTCATTACGGAGTCTTCCCGTGGTGCGAGGAATGATCGCATTTCTGTGATAGTGGATCGGTTGACAAAATATGCACACTTTTTCGCCGTCCCTACCAGCTTTAAGGCACCTCATGTGGCTGATTTGTTCTTAAAATCGAGATATTCAGGTTGCATGGACTACCGAAGAACATAGTTAGTGACCGGGATAGCAGGTTTATGAGCATATTTTGGCAGGAGCTTTTCCGTCTGGTCTACACCGAGCTGACTCCTAGCACCAGTTATCACCCTCAGACGGATGGACAGACAGAGATTGTGAACAAATGGATAGAGGGTTATCTTCGCAACTACGTTGCAGGACAGCAGAAGGCATGGGTTAAGTTGTTGTATTTATGTGAGTATTGTTATAACACCACTTACCATATGTCTATTGGTATGACTCCATTCCGAGCTCTGTATGGGTATGATGCGAGATCCTTTGTTGATATGGCATTTGGGGATAGTAGAGCTCCCAAAGCTCAGGAGAGTTTACAGGATATTCAGGAAATCCTTAAGGTGCTTAAGGAAAACATGCAGCGGGCCCAGAATCAGCAGAAAATATATGCAGATAGGCACCGAGTGGAGAGATCATTTGAGATAGGGGACATGGTTTTTCTACGACTTCAGCCTTACAGGCAAAGTACTCTCAAGAAGAGTGGGGCTGAAAAGCTCAAACCGCGATTTTATGGGCCATACAGGGTGTTGAGGAGAGTTGGTGAAGTGGCATATGAGCTGGAGTTACCTTCTGAGAGTAAGATACATAATGTTTTTCATGTGTCTTGCTTGAAAAAGGCTTTGGGGCAGAACATTATTTCTTCTACAGATTTGCCACCTGGATGAGGAAGGGAGACTAGACCTAGTGCGGAGGAGATCTTGGACAGCGAGAGAGGAGGCGAGGAACAGGGTCATTCGGGAGTTCTGGTGAGGTGGAAAGAATTGCCAGAGGAGGATGCTACATGGGAAGGTGAGATTATATTACAGCATCCAGCTCTACAGTTGCTTGGGGACAAGCAATCTCGGGAAGGGAGGACTGTAATGTCCCTCTTTCTCGGTTAGTTCGGTCGAAGACCTTTTGGCCTGTTTTGTCTACCCGACGGCCAAAAGGGTGTTTTCAAGGGTGACTTCGGTTTATTATTCTATTATATGGTGCTCGAATTAAAGTAAAATATCATTAAAGCACATATAATGAATTAATAAACTGTTTGGGTGACTTTGACTTAGGAAAATGTATTTAAATAAAATTAATAAATTATTTAAATGCAATTCCTAGCCAAAAGTGCGACTTGTTTGGGTATGTTGATTAAACCCAAAAATGCGACCCACTTAGTAAAGCAAAATAATTAATTAAATATTAATTATTGGGTTTTGGCCAAAAAGTGCGACTTGGATATTTGGAAGGGTTTTTGGCTATATGAAGGAAAATGCGACTTGGGGAAGGGCATTCAGATTATTATCATTTTCAGAAGCAGTTAGCACAGAGCTTTTGCAGACAAAATCCAAGGACGGAAACCCTCTGGATTATTACTCTTGCGGACGGAAACCCCAGGAGCAGTGAGAGAAGCTTCCACCCAGGAATCTTCATTGTTTACACAGGTTATTATCATTTCAGCAGTGTCAGATAGAGAAATAAATTGCAGCAGTGGGCATTCAGGCAACACCAAGAGTGGGGCGACTTGTTCTACAGTTGATGTATGCATTATCAGAGGTATTTTTCATGATAGTTTATTGTTATACATTTCAGCCACATATATATGCCAAATCGATTTGATTTGGATTCTTTCTGGCTGAGTTTTGGGTAGTATCTGTATTATTCCATCTGCAGATTTCTATTTGTGTTTGCCCTAATTATTTATCATTAGAAATCAATGTTGAATGTATGGCTGCGTTATTAATGAAGAAATCAATCATTTAAACCCTAGGCGCCATTTCTATATATACCCGGTTTGCGGGAGTTTGCAGTATTTTAATTATTATGCAGTGTGAGAATGTTATTTCATGGATTTATTTGATATTACCAGTTCAGCTCCATACCTGAGCATTATATAAAAAAAAAAAAAAAAAAGTATTCAGACAAAAACGGGTTTGGGATCTTTCAATATCCCAAACACTTCATAAGTCCAACAAGATGAAATCTGGAGCAAATATATATTTTATAATTTTAATTCAAGTGCAAACACAATTGAAACTTCGAAAATTCATAACTCCATCAATACTTGGAGTTTCAACACAAACAAATGCTCAAAATGATCTCGGAGAGACCAACTATCAAATAAAAGTGAAATCACAATTTTCCAACCATGGAAACCCCTCCAAAAGTGATCCCGAACTTCCTAGGTGGGTAGATCAAGTGGAGGAAGGGTGCCAACACCCTTGAAAGTGCCCTAGCTAGAGTAGAAGTGCCCTATGCACGGATAAACACCTTGTTCCAGAAATCTGCCAATGAAGTCCACTTGTGACTCCCGAATGAAGCCACCAATGCACACAAGAGGGTTTCCGTCCCCAAGTGTGATCCTATTGAAGGTTTTTGTCCTCAATAGGTAACCAAGGAAGGGGTTTCATCCTTCAATGGCAAGAAGAGAAGCTACACTAGCTCCAAATCCAAGTAAATGTCAAATGATGAATGATAATGATCCCCTCCTCCATTTGAACCTCCTTAAGTACCCTTCTTTGGCGCCAAGGATGAATTAGAAGATCAATCTTCATGACTGACCTCTTAATGAAGGGGGAAGTGCACTTTTAATCTTCACTTAAGAAGACCAACCTCATAAAAAGGGAAAGAGTATTTCTTTATCTCCATTGTAGCTCTCAAGAAGACCGACCTTAATGAAGGAGAAGATAGAAGTTCCTTTTTGCTTTGTCATTCACCTATCACCTAATCAAATCACTCCAAGCCATAATTAGTAATCAAATAAATAAGGAAAATATAATCACTTACAATTATGGCAATGTTCACCTCCCTTGCTTTCCTTCCTGAAGCCCACGGAAGGTGGAATGGGCCCAAAGCCTTCATAGTGACTAGCGTGGAAAAGAGGACATTACGGGAGACTATTCTCATTGCAAGTAACACCTCTCCCTTAGTTTTTTTAATGTAACGTCTTCGTTCTTTGTCTTACGCTTTATCTTGTGCCACATGCACACTATCATCCTTCTTCTTTCCATCATCTTTGTGTTTATGAGGACACTCAAAAGCTCGATGTCCAACCTCTCCACATTAGAAACAAATATCACTAAATTGTGTGCCACAAACTATACCTCTCGCAGAAGTAATTATTTTTATTTGTTTCTCCTACGCACCGGTTGTGCTTGCTTCTCCCTTTTCCTCTTGTGTTGCTGGTTCTTTACTTGCTTTTTTGTTCCTTGCCGCATTTCTTCTAAAAGCCAGCTTTTTTCACACGTAAGTCCAGTGAATTCACAAAATCACATGTAGGTGCATGGCATTAAGATGATCCCTCCCTCATATCACGATCTTCTAGAAATGCGTCTTGTAATGTTGCCAACGATTGAAGGTTTTCTAGTTCCGCACCATAGTTCCAAATGGTTGTGCTATCTCAAAAGCATTATCTAGATTCAAAAAAATATTGTGGATCTTTTTGGGACACTCTAACAATGTTACATGCACAAACATATAGAATTTCCACACTTACACAAACGCACAATGTACTAGCCCAAAAGCACAATAAAGACTATGTGCAAACTAAGCAAAAGCATTTTGATGCATCATCTTTGTGTACATGAGGACACTCGAAAGCTCGATGTACAACCTCTCCACATTGGAAACAAATACCGCTAAATTGTGTGCCACAACCTCTACCTCTCGCGGAAGTAATTCTTTTGTTTTGTTGCTCCTATGCACCGCTTGTGCTCGCTTCTCCCTCTTGATCTTGCATTGATGGTTCTTTACGACTACTAAGATTGTTTTTGTTCTTTGTCGCATTTCTTCTACTAGCCATCTTTTCTTCTGCTCTCAAATAATATTGATACACTTCTTCTATTGTCTTCATCTTCGCGATGCTGATCTCATCTTGGATCAGTCATTGCAATGCATCGATGCACCGTCTTATCTTTTCCTAATCCATTTCGTTATGACAAGCACAATTTGTGATCTTATAGGACTCCTCTACATATTCCATTACACTCAACTCATTTTGCAGCAAGTTATGCTACCTTGTTAGCAAATCTAACCAATAATCACCAGGCGAAAATATCCCATTGCGTAATCTTATCTTTACCCTATTTTTGTGCTCCAACTAAATATCTTTCCACCATAACGCAGCATGAACTCGTAGCTTACTCTGTGCAATATTCACTTTTTGTTCTTCCATAACTTCATCCAATTCAAAGTTTTCTTCCATTTTTGTGAGCTAATAAATAAACTATTCGGTGTTCAATGTCCCTTAAAAGTAGGGAGCTTCCATTCACACTCCTTTGACGAATTTTGACATAGCCTTAAATAATCTTTCTTCCCCATCACTCAAACGACCTTGTGTCAGAACTGCGTCATCTATGCCACCCTTAATTGATTGCGTTATTTCTTCTCCTACATCATTCACATAATCCCTCGAGACAAATCCCCTTTTACGATCTTCTTCCACTATAGTTAGTCTCATTTGCATTGTCTACAAAAATTCCATAATGTCATCTAGTCTTTCAGCAACATTCTTAGCCAACTCGTCTCCTTGCCCTAATCCTTTAGGTGGCATCTTTTCTTCACAAACTTTGATCTATTGTCACACCTTGCAATCCTGTGCAGATCAAGTACTCACTTAACTTCAATTGTTCTCTACCCAACCTGCAAAGATGGAGAACTTCAAATCTTCAATCCCAAACTTGTGGCTCTCTCTAATACCAAATGATGCAACCAAGATTAGGGGTCCCAATGAAATGATACCATAGACCATGCAGCGTTGCAAAATTACACAATGGAATATCAACCACCCAATTGACAACAACAACATATGAATTGAACAAAACCAACATGTTACACACTCAAGACCGATCGCCAACAATTTACTCATACAACACATAATGCTTGAAAGCAAAACTGTCAACACCAAAAAATTGTCTCTAAGATTCAATCCTATTTTGATCTCTCCCGACCTACGTACAAATCTTATTACGGTACTCCTTGCAACTGCAAATAGATTGTTACTCTACAAGATTTTTGATGTAGAACCAATTTCCACAAATGGAATGGTATTGAACTAAATCCTTCCTAAACCCCTTCTGGATTGATCACTCTCTACAATGTAGCAATGTGTTTATAAAGAGACAATCAAATACAATATAATCCTCGAGACATCCTACCCATAAGCACTTAAATGCATTACAAATACTAAATGAAAATAAGGTCCAAAGGACCCATAACATAGATGAACGTGATGCAATGTGAATCAGTCTGACTGACATAATTAGGAAAGTTGGTTAAGATTTGTTGTCTTTCACTTGTGATCCTGATACAACTACTATACTGATCCCACCTTTTGTGCTTTCAAAGACTCTTGCACACCATAATGCAAGAAACACCCCTATTTCAAGAGCTCTTAGTGTGGAATTCCAATGGCCACAGTTTCACATGTCAGTGTGCAGTATCAATATGAACATTCACACATAATGGACTCTTATGGAAATGCATCCTATAATGTTGCACATGTATGAAGGCTTTTGGTTCCATGCCATAATTCCAAATGGTTGGGCTATCTCAAAAGCATTGTCTGGATTCAAAACAATAATGTGGATCTTCTTTGAACACGCTGACAGTGCCACATACACACACATGTAAAATTTCAACACTTACATATACGCACAATGAACAGGCCCAAAAGAACTACATAAAATGTGTGCGCAAACCGTGCAAAAACTTTGATGCCCAAACAAACTACAAAAATTGGAATCAACTTATTCTACTACCCTATCATATTTTTGGTTGATGCAAGATTGTACGTGAACCCAAATGCTCCAGCATTAGGTGGAAAGGTCAGCATTGCTGTTAACAGGAAAAGTATATCTTTGTGTGCTAAATGGGTTGTTTGGATGCTTTAATGAAGCAAGCTTGAAAGATCCTATTAAGAGATTGTATCTTTGTAAGAGCTCCTTGTGCTGAAACATTTGTTTGCATATCTTACTTGATACCTGTGCTTCGGTGAAGATTGAGGGATCCTATGTGGCCAAACGCGCCTATAAAGTTTTGAAGTTGTTAAACCTTACCTGAAATGGGTTGGTGATGGGTTTAGAACTGGTCTGTCCTTCAACAACCACAATCTTTTGTGGTCTACTATCATTGTCCACTAATTGCTCCCTTTGACTAAATTTCCTGGCATCAAAGCCCTTCGATTCTTCAAGAAAGGTATTGCCACTATTAAAGATTTTGTCTCATCAAGAGACTAGATTTCATTGCCACATATTCAAAGATAATGTTAATTACCTCATATCTACCTAGCATAACAGTTTCTGAAGCTTGGGCTGCAACCTTTGGTTGCTTGGTCGAGGACTGACAATGGAATTGTGAGACACAATGAGTTCTTTCTTGCCAGCTCTTGGAAAATCAATGCTCGATGGAACTTGAGCTTTTCACCTTAGTCGAGTTTGGAATTCTAAGGTTGTGTCCAAGATCACTCATTTCCTTTAGTGTCTTGTTCACCAGGGTCTTCCACTTGGATAGTGGCTTAAGCATACTAGAGTTCCTAAGCCCAAATGCCTAGCTTGTGCTCGAATTGAAAAGTTCAAACATATTTTCTGGCTTGTCCCCAAGCTATAGATGCCTAGTAATGGATCCACACCTTCCTCCAACCCTATCACCTAGAACCCGTGAATTGGAGAATGGCTTTGTTTGGAGATAATTCTCAGTGGCTGGCATATATAGCATTTTTTTTTAATTCTATATCTGTTATTTTATTTCAGCTCTGGAATGCTACAAATTTTGCTCTTTTCAATAATGATTCTATCTCACGACAATTTTCAATTTATGAAAAAGTTGTTACATCTTTTGTTTGTCTTCAGATCCCTACACAAGCCAAGAAAAAGACTCTTGAGTTATGGCACCTCTAGGGGCTTCTCAATCATTGGAGGAGAACCCTGTGCACCACAAGCAGAGTTTGTCGGATTTTCTGCAGCAGGGCTCTCCTCCTCCCACTGCAAGGTGTAGGTAGGGCCACTCTCCTAGCCAACTCGCCTCACCTATTCGCTATCATTTCTCCATGCCTCCTTCTCAGTAGAAGAATTGGAGCCCACAACCTCACAAAAATCCACTTTTGGGCCTTGTAGGTGGCCTTCACCTGTACAAGGTGGTAATGCTATGGCGGTCATGTCTTCAACACCCAAATGGGAAATCATACTGTCTTTTCCTCCACACAATATTTCTCAAGCGCAAGATGGGTGGATTGCTTCCTATCCTCCTTCAGGAGAGCCTTCTTCCTAGAATCCAAAGGATGATCCACCACCTTCCCCTAGTGCTGCTGCATTGGTGTTTTGACTTGTTATTTGGATACTGCCAAATTGTATCAATTTTATACGCTGTCTGTTTCCCAACATAGACTTCAAGTCATGAATTCGAACTGGCCACCCTTTTATTGTAACCATATACATTTTTCGATACTTAATTGATTAATATATGATGTGTTCCAATAAAATAAAAGTTATTATCCTACTTGGAAAAGGATGTTCCTTACTCATATGGTTTTAAGATGCTGGTGGGCAGCTATATACAAGAACAAACTCATACACGAATTTATTAGAGTTGACTACAAGGCCACCCACATTTGTATGTTCCTTCAAATACCTAAAACTGATCCCAAAACAAAGATCCTGACCCTAGCAAAATTTAGGGCAGCAGTAACAGTGGATTACCTAAAATTAAAAATCTCATTCATACTATACCCATTGCGTATGAAGATTTCAATATGACATTTTTTTCAGTTGCATTTCAGGAATCTCCATGACTGCAAGGTACCACAAATGACATACTGGGGTCTGCCCTCTTCCTGAGAAACTTGGCTCTTTTTTAAAACTATACTGCCCTTCTTGGATGCACCTGTACCCTGCATAGATTGGGCTATGCTAAAGTTCAGGAAAGAGTGAAAGTCAGAGATAAAAAGATGCAGTGATGAAATGAAGAGAGTAGCATTGGATGTCTCCATGTATAGCTTGTTTGGGCAATCCATTCTTTGCTAGTAGAACAATCGAACAGTATGCCATTTTAGTGGAAGCAAACCTACTCTGCCATCAGTCACTGCCTACATGAGCTTCCTTTGCAGCCTTGTATTAACATCTACAGGTAGCTATTCTGGCTAGGTGCAATTTAAATAGAAGACCTAAGGCAAACTCCATTTTGACTGTGGCTCTCTCTTGGCCTTCTTTTCCCAGGTTGATCGAAGTGTTTCTGGATTCAGCGTGTATGGCACCATTTGAGCTCTATCAATTACTCCCAACACAGTATCATTTTTCCAATCAAAAGATTGTTGCTGCCAATATACATTTGCCTTTCTAGTGCTAAGGTTTTCAAGATCGTCCCCGCCACAGATATACAGTTATTTTCAAGACCTGAGATACATGTTCCATTTTCAGTCTCTTAAGTATATTGCTTATGACTAATTAATTCGGATGATTTGACTAATGATCTGCAAGCAATAATGTATCTTAATATGTGTGCCAAGAGTTGAATAAGTTTGTGCCTCTGTACACAAATTGATATTTTAGAGCTCCACTTACAAATGCGTCCATGACTCTTAACTTAAAAACCAATTCCATGGCTGATGATAGAAAGAGGATTGTAAAATCAGAACTTGCCTGGCATTTTCCCTGTCCATTTGGAACAAAACAAAATGGGTCTCCAAGTCCTGTCTGAACATGACCACTGTGTACTCCTTTGCTCAGTTGAAATTTGGGCACAATCCGATCATCAAAGAAGGGGTTTGAACCATCTTGGATTCCATATGGCTTGTTTGAAGTAACTACGGTAATATTTATGTATTTCAGTTCAGCAAACTCATTGTCCTCGGTATTAATATGGCCATTGCGAATGCTTGAGACGACAACACCTGAAGTAAATGAGTCCCACATGAAGTAGCTCTGCATTGATTTCCAATGTTTTCATATCATTCAAAGAGTAAATTAAAGGATCTAAGGAGGATATTTATGGCAACAATAAAGATAATATAATCAATAAAAACCAAACTGAAGAATTATTGAATGCGGAACATAATTGCAGAAAAACTTCAGTATAACATTATTTCCATATCATTTTATATGGTTTATACCGTGAAAAACTCATTATCAAACCAGGTATCACGAACAATCTTTAAGGATTCAAACAATATTGAGCCTCATATGTATGTTGGGTATGTTCAAAAGCTGTGAAAAACTCCTTGTTTATAAGAATTGTGTTTGTTGCATCCAGCGGAACAAGTGTGATGGGAAGGCCAGAATGGATAACCTGCAATAAATATGGAGACAATGATCAAATTTTGACTCATTTAATGTGTACTTTGTTCCCTCTGACTTGGACATACAATCACACAAAATGTATCAAGTCAAGGATGCTGAACTTGGCACAATCATGGTTTGTTTTCAAAAGAAGTAAAGTAGTATGTAAATGATTCCCTTAAGTCCATGTTTCTAGATACAGACATTAATCCAGATTTAACCCATAATGAATTGCCAAAATCTCAAACAAAAGATGAAAGAATTACAATATTGCTGCAGAATATTCATAGTCGTGATAGATCTCACTTGGTAAGTTTTTATCTTAACACAATCAGAGTTGTAATGAGCTATTTAGGGGTATACGTAATTGCAAAAGATTTGGTGATGCAGAGAAATTTATGCATAAGAAATATACTACACGATTTTATGAAAATTTCGTTCGCATACACATGTATTGGTAATATTTTCTGTTATTGCTACTGGAGAATGTGGAGACTGCTGAGAATATTCTGACAATGCTATTTTTAATATAAAATTTAAAAATAAGTCTTCCGGAAGAGGATGTAGCTGTAAACATGTCACTGTGAATCATGTATCAACACAACTGCCACAGCATCACATAAATTCATTAAAATTGCACATATTTAAATGTTCTAAACCAATCCTTGTGGAAAACAAGTTTGCATGCATATAATCACAGGTACATGCTTCAGTCATGAAAAAAAAAAACAGCATCAATGGTATAATATCAAGGAAGTGAATTTTTCTTCTCTGGTGCCAGGAATTCTATTGAGAGCATAAATTAAAAATATAAACTGTGGTTTCAAAACTGAGTATCCAGAGCTGGTGGTGTGTGAGGTGGAAAAGTTAAAGGCAATTATAAATTTGATTGGCTTGGACAATAGCTAAAGATGATTGTAATATTAAATGACATTTTCAAGTAAAACAATATACACCTTTTTAAATTTGAGAACCATTATTTGAATCATTTTTTATTGAAAGCATATTCTATTAATCATACATAAAACATTGCTAACCATACAAATAAAAAAACAGGTAGAATGGGATGACACCCCAAGGGCCAAGAGAAAACATCAAATTGATCCCACGGATGGAGAAAGGAGATCATACATGATATTCAAACTATCATTCTAAATACAAATTACAATTTTAGTAAATGAAGTCGATCATCCAAAAACATTTTAATCAAAAGAAGTATAAGGCAGAGTATCAAAGCAGCGGTATTTTTCCCCTCAGGATTTGAATCATTTCAGTTTGCTAACCTGAGGAATTGATTTCAAACATATATGGTCCACTTAAAATATCTTCAGTTTACTAGTTTGTTAAAATACATGTCAACAATAAATCAGAGAATCAATGCAAACTAGTTCATAACAATCTTTCTAGATTCTATACAAAGTGTAGAAGGATTGCAGACATCGTAGTGTGCATTTAAGACTAAATAAAGTTCAATGTTGAAGTGTTCATGTACATTGAAAATGGATACCTTTCTAATTGATAGCAAAAATTGCAATTAGATATATTTATCATGGTGGCAGCAGCATAAATCATAATCACGGTACCTGATATGCAGAAAATGGATCGCCAAATATATTGAACTCTGCAAACGGATTACTATGATAGCCAGTGAATAAATTCCCATGATCACCACACAGTCCTGGTGAGCATGAGGAGTTTGTATCCTTGGGGCAGCATCCTGTAGGGTTATGCGACCTAACTCCCCCACCCATCACATAAACATGGTCCACATTCTTCTTCAAATGAGGATATGTCTTGAGAAATATTGCAAAGTTTGTGTGCGCGCCGAGAAGGACCACAGTAGTTAGGCCTGATGACAATGCTTCAAGCATCACTTCTTGTGCGGTTGGTTGTTTGAGTGGTGAATAATGCCTCTCTCCCTGAATTAAAGACAAAAATTATAACAGACATAATTTGGCATGAATAAATAAGACAAATAAAGCATTTACCTGTATAACAAAACAACTTCTGAGATCAGTACAGATCTTGCCACTATAGTGCCAAATTTCAAACTGAACTAAGAGACACTTGTAATTATGTAGCTGTGATAAATTCATGTGGTTGGATAGTTATTTCCTTGTTTCATAAGTAACAAAATGTTTGCATTATCAGTTGCCAATATGCCTTTCATAGAAAAGAGAAAGAAAAAACTGAAATGTTAAATGCTGTAAAAGAAAATGTTAGCTCGTTAAAAGTAATACACGGTTTTCGAATAATGCATTCACTTCTCAATACTATACACATTACCAACAACGGAATGTTGCAATGTTCAAAGTATTATATTACAAACCAGATGTATTTTAGCCTTAGGAACTTCCTAATGAGACATAATTCATAAAATACCATAAGAATCCAATTAGATCAGGAATACTGAAGAGAGATTACGGGGAATGCGTTTTGAATTTCACCAGCATTGAACTGAAGTTTTCTAAACTACAACCTTTTAGTGCGCAATTTTAGTGTAATTTTGAAATCCTGTTAGTTTTCATGGTTTTTCTGTATTTCCTAAGAAGTTAAGATCATACAGTAACTATGCCATGACAAGGAAATTATCAAGATTTTTACGGTGATAAATCTACAGCCTTTGGTTTAAAAAAATTCTTCTATATGCAAGAGCAGTTGTCATTTAGAGGAACAGATAGCTTAGGATTTGGGAAAAGTAAGATCTAAAATTCAATTCTAGTCACCTAAAGTCAACCTTTAGGAACCCATAAACAGACAATTTATATTACTATTTTCCAATACAGAAGGTCTGAATCCGCCAAAAAAAAGTGGAAAATACTTTCAAAAGTCAAGACAGAATCTCTGAATCCACAAAAAAACAATGTAAAATCATGTCCAGGATATCTTAAATTTTGGATTTTAAAAACAACAGATGATTTTAAAAAGGGAGCCAATTATGCTTCACTCAATCATAAGTAGTTGATGCTCCAAGTAATGGCCTTCCTTATCCTTCAATAGGACATCATCAAGAAGGAAACACATAATGGAAAGACTTCCACAGCCATTCCACATTTACTATTAATATGCATCTAAGATTTTTGTATCTCAGATTATCAAGGTTTATTTTTAGATGCAGATGATGGGTAATAGTCACTACTTCCAGATGATTACAAGCACGTGATAACAAAACAACATATACTCATACTCTAATTACTTACAATCCAAAATTTTAAGTAAATAGGTAACAATTAGTCCATAGAAATTTATAGCCAAAATCTGCCAACAAAGAGCAATCAGAAGGTGAAACCCGCAATCGTCCTTCCCACTTTTCTAGATTTTGGAAGAGAAACTGCAGTGCCATGTTTGCTGCGTTTATTTTGTTGGTTTGTGCTTTATAATAGCGAGATTGGAGTCTTATAATATTTTTAGGGGTTTGGAAAGAAGGTTCCCATAGGAAACCCACAAGAGATGTTAGAAAACATCAAAAGGTGTCTCATTGAGTCTCTATATCTATCTCCAGTAGTAGAGATGTGTCTGGTGCCTGTAGCGAGTTCCAAAAGACGCATCTCTACGTAACAAAGGTCTGCACAGTTACTTAAATGTTAATGGATAATACAATGTCTAGATTATGAGTTTGGAGGGATTATTTCTCGTCTTCCACTAGGGATCATAGGGATAATCATTCTATCATCCCAAATAGACTTCTGATTGCTACTGAATCAAATCAATGTCTTCTTAAAGATGGCATAGCTTTCATAATATTGGTGTCCGTCTTACATGTGTATGATTCATTTCTACACAAAAACATGAAATTATCCATTCTTGATAGTGCCAAAAAAATTGAAATCTTAAATGCTTTCACCAACTGACTAAGTAAAGAGTAAATACTCCTAGAACATCGTCGAAGTTTAATTATTGTTATGGTTCTCGAAATTTATTGAATATAATACAGCTAAAAATCATCACAAATCTCATTTCCTTGAAAATATCACCCAATTCCTGGAATAACCCTAAATAAAGAAGAAAAAATGCCAACTCCAAAACATTTTAAGACTTCAATTTTTTTAGTCAAGATTTAGGTTGAAACAAGAAATGAACCATTACCTGTGGTAAAATTCTTTCCGTATACCATAGTTGCTATCAGTATCCAGCAGTCCTCCAAATCCAGGGGGAATAGCTTGTCGATAACGACATCCACCAACTGTTGATAGCTCCTGTTAAAAATTAAGAAACCATGATAATAATAATTAAAATAATTAGTAAGATATAATAAAATTTAACTTGATATGTCTTGGTCCAATTAACAATCTTCTACATGAACTATAACAATGTCTCAAGTGAGAAAATTAATTTGGATCTAATATCACAAGCAAGCGCTTGAATTTACAAGGTCTAGAACTAGAAAAGAAAAAAAGAAGAGGTATAATTTAAATATGAATGCATTTTTAATAGGGTTGATTGGGTGTTGTTTCATACTTGCTCAATCAACGGTAAGTATCCTCCAACATTCGGAAGGATTTTTCCATTGTGTAATATACCACCTTCACCCCCAATTCCAACTGGAATGTCATCACGACCCATCATATAAAGAATATCATATACGTGGTTTACAGCATGCCCAGCATCAGTCCATGTGTTTGCATTGATAGTAATTGCCTGTCATAAATATGATCATCTGAGGATGAGCCCAAATATTTTGGATAAAGAAATTACTCACCCAATAGAATTCATCTGAGAAAGAGTCCAAATATTTTGGATAAAATAATTACTCGCCCATTAGAATCAAGTTCAAACACCAAATGGTTATCTCGAAGTCTTTAACTCTTCTATAGTATTCACCTTTCACTTCAATGGTGTCGAAAAATGGTACTAAATCTTATTTTCCAGTTACATCTAAGATTTACAATGGACTTATTCATTGTAGTGAAATAGTACATACCAGCACATAAAGAACATGCAATATAAAATAAGCTCACACAAGACATGTTTTGATATTAGAAGATAAATATAATAATAGAAAAGGAACTCCAATTTGGACAAAGTTGCATGACCACGTGAATGATATATTCCAAGTGACCTTTTACATGGCTAACCTAAATAGAGTTTTCATTGTTACATGTTTGTAAAGGTGAAAGATGTCTTTGTTGTTTAGTCCCATCGATGATCAAGCATGCCAAGTCACGTGACAACTAGAAAGCAGCTTCCTTAAAAAGAATCTTGTTGTACACACTTACAATTCACCTTATTAAATTTTCATCATAACATGTTATGTCCATCTCAACACTTTGAAGAATGTTGAAAAACCCCTACACAATGATTCTACAAGCTAGAAAATGTTTGAAACAACAAAGCACGTCAAACCTTAAGAAAGCTACTCAATTTGAACAAAACAAAGCAACACTCAAACCTCTATTGGCAATGAAATTCCTTGATATAGAGCTAATCATACCAACATTGTTGTACCCATTGAACCTACAAAATCACAATATCATGAACTACATAACTAGAAGATCGGGAGAACAAGGAAGCACAAAAGCATACAGGAAAAGCTAAGAAGGAATTCACACCATCTACAACATCTGTAACTTCCTTCAATAGAGTCTAATGAGCTAAGACAAATGAGAACTTTGAAAACTTTAAATTTGATCAGCAAGAAGAGCTCTATAAATTGACCCATGGAGGGATTTCATAACCAGCATGGATATACTATCCAACATCAATCGTGTAAAATCTATTAGGTGCAAAGAAATTGTGAATCATATTAACAAAAGAATTCAATATCTCGTTGTTATAAGAAAATGACTCTCTTTTATCAATTTTTAAGGGTGTTGGTAGGAAATTGGACCATAATTTAGCATCAAAAGTTTTAGAATGAGTCTACAGTTGACTAAAGTAAATGTTAAATGAGTTTTGTGACTCCATTGTCTTCATAACTAACTAAAATGCCTCGCATAAAAAGGACATTGAATGCTGCTATACAAACATATGAAGCACCTAGTGAACATCGTTGGATGTGAGCATTCTCATCTTTCTAAACCCTAGGGTGATTTGAGCAGTTTCAATTCCAGACCATGTATAGAATCTTGCATTAATTGGATACCCAACCCCTGACAGTTCCAAACTGCATAGGCATTTGGTTGTCAACTTCAAGACGTCATATACTCATAGTATTTCAAATTACCAAAATGTGTGCCATTGTTTTTTCCTTTTAATTAGTGCTTCAGCTGGAATACAAACAAACACTATACACAGTAGTATTCAATCTACTCATATGGACAGAAAATAAATATCGACCAAACAACAACTTACCTTCAAATTGAACTCTGATCGGTTCTGCTTTAGAAGATAAAGAATTGCAAAGAAGTCATCTGTATCTATATCCGAGTCCAAAAGAATTTGATGTGGCACTCCACTCGATGGATAAATAAAATATAGGTATGCTAACAGAAATGTTTGAAAAAGTGCAACAGTGCACAGCCTCATCTTGATCCTCTGTGGGTCCTCCTATCGAGATCATAAATAAATTTGTCTTCTAGCAGCTGCACCGGATATTCTCAATAGCAGCTAACTGGTAAACAAATTATGATTGTCAATTAAAATATCTCCTCAGATTATACAAGCCTACAATTAAATTGAAACAATTAAGAAAGTTCAAAGTGAATTCGCAAAGAATGGTGTCTTGAACCACAAAAACAGAATGTGTTGAAATTTAATACATCCATAAAACTGAATGAGCTCATTTATTAAGTGCGAAAATACGATCATTTAATAGCAGTGCATTGCGTTTGCCTTTCATAAGCAGGAAATCATACTCCAGAGAAACTTCCAATTGCATTATTTTCTATCATTTTCAACATAAAATGTGTTTGTAGAGAGAATTGCATAGATAACCTCCATGACCTCCTAATAACCACATGAACTACTTTATTCAATGCTAGTTGTAGAACAGTCCTGCAAATAAAACACATGACACAAGAAGAAATTTTAATCAACACACCGAGTAGTTCGTCCTCTTTTAAATGCTTTGTTCTATAATGACTGAATGACACCAACAGGAAGAATCATTTTGACATTATTACCTTCAAAGAATACAGAACAGTACAAAAATGCTATTAATACATATCATCACCCAAAAAATTCGCTTAAGTAGCTGATGAAAGAAAACCAAAACACAAACGACTGGACAGGACTTCACCAAGGCAAGGGAATTGGATTTGCAAGTTACAAAAATAGGAAGAATAGGTACATTATATCCCTAAGACCAATAGAGAAAAGAATAGTTATGCAAATGATGAACAATAGGCTTCTGAGCTTAACAATCCTGCTGGTTAAGGGTACAATAACTCATAAGATCTCGGAAGAACTTAATCTAGCTTGTCATCAAGGCAATGGCTCTTGTTTCACTTACCATGAATGCTATTATTTCATAGTGATTTAAAGATAAAACGGACCACATGCAAGACCTTCCCAAGCAAACTAAATTTGTCACACTGGAGAAACATAATTCTTTGTTGAATGCATCACTCAAAGAGGATGTAAATCCAATGCTCGACTCCACAAATTGGGAATGTTAAGTACCCAATTATTCCTAAACATAAAGGCAAGAAAACCGCCATTTCCCAGTGATTCAAAAATAAAAAGAATCACGTGCAAGAGACTCTCAGGCAAACCAGATTCGTCCCACTGGAGAAATCCGCTGACTGCATCATTCAAAGTGTTTTTGTCCTTAGGATGTAATCCCAAGACTCAACTCCAAAAATTGGTGAAGTGAAATACCCAATTATTCCTAAACATAAATGCAATGGTAACCTTCTCGAATGATACGAGAAAAGGACTTGCATCATAAGGAACATGCCAGTGAGATAAAAATAACAGAAGAAAGAAAAAGGATAGGGGAGCATTCTATCCAAATGCAAATTCTATGAGATGGGCCCCTATCTGAACTATCTGGTCGGGGCCCTATAGTTCAGAATAGAGAACTCGAGGCTACCAAGTCGTTGCTCCGTCAGCCTATCTATATAGTTCTATAAGAAAATCGTAACTAGAAATTTAAGAATTGAACATATCTAAACCAAAATGTTTGATTTGCAGATTAAATTTATTTTTAATAGATATATTAAATATTTTAATGTATAGGCCTATCTATATAGTTCTATAAGAAAATCGTAACTAGAAATTTAAGAATTAAACATATCGAAACCAAAATGTTTGATTTGCTTATTAAATTTAGGAGAGGCACGGATGGACAGTAGAATCCCCTTGGGGCTTGGGAAAAGATCATATTTGTGTCCTCTTGATAAGGAGGAGGCTGCCTAGGACATTTACCAAAAGGGTGTTGAAATATCCCTTGTGGGATAATCTTGAAATTTGACAAAATTTAATTAAAATTTGCAGCAAATGATATTCTGAAATTTTTGGAAATGAACCAACTAGGCCAGCGAACTGAATTTATAGATATCTTGGAAAATACTTACTCAAATCACACGAAATTTCATAGAGAGCTTGCTAAGGTGAAAATAAAGGCTAGAAAAATATTATTTATTTTTTGAGTAATAAATAACTACCAATAATTTTCAGAAAGCCCTAAACTGCTGAAAACTTCAAAAATTCATAACTATGTGAATACAACTGATTAAAATCTGATTTTCTGGAAATAACATTTTCTAACTATATAGAAATGATCCCAACCTCCAAATATGAAAATGGACCCTTGGAAACCCTAAACAACATTGTTGCAAATCGGGATTCGAGTAGATAAAACCCTAGAAAATAGTTTTTCAAATCTGAACTAAAACCCTTGATGAAGAAGGGTTGTCCTCTTACTTTGAACTGGATTTCTGATTACTCTCCAAATTTTATCCAAAAATCTGAATAAAGCTCCAAAATAGCAAACTAGGGAGGATCTTTCACCACCGAAGAGTGCTCTGCTAGCTAGGTGTGGATCTTTCACCACCGAAGCTAGGGTTCCTGTGGGATCTTACTCCACAAGCAAAGAAAGTGCAAACAATAGTTGCTCCAATATCAAAATAGGTGAGTGTATGAATGAATGAATAACTCTCCCCAAGCACTCCTTTTATAACTTCACCATGCAACAAGAGGCCCAAAAAGACCCCAATCGACCCCCTTGGGAAAACCACATAAATATAATATGATTTTAAGTTACCTTTTTCCCCCATGCGCCAAAAGTAACTTAGGTGACCCCCAATGAAGAAATAGAATAATAAAGTGCCATATAGTCACCCAACGACAAAATATAACAATTATTACCACCAAGTCACTCAACTTAATGTCAACGACAAAATATAACATAAAGCAAGGTGGTAATCAATTATCCATACCCGATAGCCTGCAGCATCGTTAGCCTCTCGAGTATGACCAAGGCTAAGACTGAAAAATAGCTGTTAGGCCCTCGATGAAGGAATGGGGACATTACGGTCCTCCTTCCTAAAATTTGCTTGTCCCTGACAAATGCAAACCCATCTGCCTTAATGCTCCCAAATTCTTGATCAAAGTGCCATTCAAATGATGAAACCTTTGGGAGAATCTACCAACCTTACTTGCTTCCAACAAGTCAATGCAAGTATGAGTGTAATCAACTATGAAAAACATGCTCCACTTCGTTATACCTTCCCGGTGTATGAGGAATCCGTAGCAAGACAAGCCTCTCTAAGCTCCAAGGCTGCCCACTCAAGAATGCCATCATGTAGTATATAGGACAGCAGTCCCTCTTCACCTTCCCTGCTTATCTTCAACCCTGCACATGAAGCAAACATATTAGAAGAAACAAGAGCTCTCATTAGCCCTTCTTCTAGCCCAATGATTAGCTGATATGTGTTCACCCATTTGATGAGTGTCCCAAACTTCTGCGGTACTATCCTGATGTCATAGTATCCCTATAATTTCCCTTAAAAACCAAATTGGGAAATGTCTCATCAAACTGAAAATTAATTCCCTTCATGACATAAATCAGCTGAAAATGACAAGAGTGGATCATAAGAGTAATGAATCTATAATGTGGGAAGATCTGAAGTGACTGAAATTGAAGGATTAGACCCTCAAAGAGTGCCCAATTGCATTCTACAAGAAGAGTTGCCTCAACAATTGTCAAACACATTACCAAACTCATATTTCCAGCAAATAATAAAGCAATAAAGAGGCTGGAAAAAGGATAATCAGCTGATAAACAAATAAAATCAAAACCTTCTCCGAATTCAATTGTGATTTCTCCTTCTTCCCAATCAGCTGAATAACTGCAAAAATGCAACCTCGTTTGCATACCACAAAGTTTGATTTCTTTGTTTTCTTAAAAAAAAAATCAGTTTATCCATATGAGGGAATGAATGCGAGTTTCCCAAAAGATGGTAGCCAATGTGTCCTATGAATGATTCCAACTTTAAGTAACCCAAATGTACAAACACATTCAAGTACTTCACATCTCTTAATGACAATAAAGAAATGAGTTCTCTTCTTTTTGCAAGACATGTCTTTCCATGGACATAACTCACCAATTCCTTCTATGTCGGGAATATACATGGCTGCTCCTCATCATACTTTATTCTCTTTCCCCATATTTTCATTTTATCGTAAATGCAAGAGAAAGGGAAATCAAAATTAGAACTCATGCATCCATAAACTTCATCATAAGGAACTTCATACCTTTTGTTGTACCCATTGATCCTCTTCATGAGAGAAGACAACACGTCTGAAACAGCATAATTGGGGCTGCTCATCACACCTTTGCAACTCATAATTTTTGATATAGGATCAGCATCTTTATTCTCCTTCGATTTTTCAACCCATGCATCATCTTCTTCCTTAACATCATGCAACCATTGCATCCCAAAAATAGCCTTACCTCTAGCAAACTCAACCACAATAAATATACCACATACCTCATGTCCTTTCAATATCATGGGCTGTTGCATTATTTTCTTTGCCAACATATGCTCATTAGCTAAATCAAGAGCAATGTGAAAGAAGGATTTGTTTATCCCATCTAGCATACCTTGAGACTTGATTATGAAATAGTCTTCCTCAATCATCCAAGCATGTGCACGTTGTCCCAAATGATAGAAACATGGCAACAACATAAGAGAACTCAATGAACTAGGAAAATAGTAACCATTCTCATACCTTACGATGCCAAAGTCATGAATGCCCCTTAAATTCAAATCACTAGATTGCACCTTGATTATTTAAGCACTTTGAGGGCCAATTGCCACCACTAACCCTTCAAAGGTTCCACCATGTAGCTGATATAAAAATCAATCATGGGTTCTATTACCAAAGTTTCTTCTCCTCTCTTTATGACTGTTGTTATACACAGTCCAGCAAGCTGAAGATGATTAAAAATACTCTCTTGCCCTTTTTAGCAATCAAAAAATCAGCGCTAGTGCCTTGAGAGGTACTCTCCCTTCTTGCACATGTAGTCTCCAATGAAGAAATTGTGCTTGCCAAGACTTGCAATCCCAAAAGTCACATTTGAATTCTTTCTTTTCGTTATGAAATCAATCACAAGGTTTTCAAAATCAGAATTGATAGTTTTGGACAATTGCAACATATTACCAAGATCTCATACCTTATAATGCCCATGAACCATTGTATCATGCAAGGTCTTCCATCTTTGCTTCTCTTGTATTTCCTCATAAAGAAGATCATCCCTCTTTGTCTTCATGATGACTTGACTTTGATGTACCAAATCCTTATAATTCTTCCACAACAGGTTGAATACCATCATGATAAAATTGTTGTAATGATATAGGATGAATTTGATGAAATAAATCCATGCTACTACTAACCTCCTTATAAAGAATGTGATCAAAAGGTTCACCTTCTATTGCTGATTTAGAAACCTCCAAAACAGCACCATCCCTATGGCGATTCATGATTTTAGATGGAGAACAAGTGGAACAAGAATCAACACCTTGCACAAATTTATGTTCATTACTGCTTGGTAAATCCATCCCATATGATAATGACTTATTCTTTGGAGGATTGATAGGTACCTTTTGGACTGAAATATCTTTTTCAATTTTGCAACCAACCAACCATGTTTGTTCCTCTTTGCCACAAATATTTTGCTCATCAAAAGTCATACCTTTTTCTCTAGAAGCTTCTTCTTTCACTTGGTCTTCAATCATCTTTGGATCAGCATTATCTCCATCAACTCCATCCGAAATTACCTCATGTGGGGCTGTTATTGGTTGTTCAAATGAGTTCTTTTGTAATTCAAGTACTGGCATATGATGATCTTGCTTGGGCTTGCTACCAATCTTCATCATGCAATAATCTGGAAATGGCATATTATCTTTGAAACCCTTACTCAAAGATTGGTATTTCCTCCAACAAGAATCCTCATCAATCACCTCTATTGGCTGCCCTTTATTACTATTCTCACATTTTTTCCCATTATTCTCATATCTAATCTAATTCATGTTCTGTGTGAGCTAGTTCAAGTAGAAGTTGGTTGTCTCTTGTTGTTTCACCATGTTGATGAACATTTTCTTCATAAAACCCACATTGAGATCTTTTCGATTGCCATATTCTGACCTTCTTTCCGCTACCCAACAAGCTGGAGGAAAGCCAACTTTGATACCACTGAAATATAGCTTGTGGGACAATCTTGAAATTTGACACAATTTAATGAAAATTTGTAGCAAATGATATTCTGAAATTTCTGGAAATGAACCAACTAGGGCAGTGAACTGAAATTCATAGATATCTTGCGAAATACTTACTCAAATCACACGAAATTTTATAGAGAACTTGCTAAGGTGAAAACAATGACTAGAAAATTATTTTTGATTTTTTTGAGTAATATATAACTGCTGTAATGTTCGAGAAAGACCTGATCTTGAAAACTTCAAAAATTCATAACTATGTGAATACAATGATAAAAATCTGATTTTCTCCGGAAATAACATCTATTAAATAAATAAAAATGATCCCAACCTCCATACCTGAAAATGGACCTAAAAATCCTAAAAAAATGCTGCGAATCGGGAGGCGAGTAGATAAAACCCAAGAAAATAGTTGTTCCAAATCTGAACTAAAACCCTTGATGAAGAAGGGTTGTCCTATTACTCGAAACTTTATTTCTGAATACTCTCTAGATCTGAACCAAAAATCCGAATAAAGCTCCAAAATAGCAAACTAAAGGGAAGATCTTTCACCACCGAAGAGTGCTCTGCTAGCTAGGTGTGAATCTTTCATCACCGAAGCTAAGGTTCTGTGGGATCTTACTCACAAGAAAAGAAAGTGCAAACAACATTTGCTCTAGTATCAAAATAGGTGATTGTGTGAATGAATGAAAACTCTCCCAAGAACTCCTTTTATAACTTCACCATGCAACAAGAGGCCCAAAAAGACCCCAATCGACCCCCTTGGGAAAACCACATAAATATAATATGATTTTAAGTTACCTTTTTCTCCCCATGTGCCAAAAGTAACTTAGGTGACCCCCAACGAATAAATAGAATAATAAAGTGTCATATAGTCACCCAACGACAAAATATAACAATTATTACCACTAAGTCGCTCAATTTAATGTCAATGATAAAATATAACATAAAGCAAGGTGGTAATCATGTATCCATACCCAATACTGCGTAGCGTCGTTAGCCCCTCAAGTATGACCAAGGCTAAGATTGAAAAATGGCCTTTAGGCCCTCGGTGAAGGAATGGGGACATTACAAGTGTACGGATGATTGTTGGATCTTTAGCTTATGTCCAGCTATGGAATGAGGATTTCAGTCCAGAATCTGCTTCCCAACATAAGTACCTTCTTTCACTGGAATTCCCTCACCCACCAAAACACTCTTGGGCTTTCATAGAAAAGATCATCCTACCATTTGGCCATTTACTTGAGGTGATAAACGAGGTTCACGCTCCTTATGTCACAATGCTAAAGTTTCTGTAGAGGTGGACATCTCAAGGAAACTCCCATCTAAAAATCGTCTCTTTTTTATGGATCTCCCTTTATTCAAAAGGTATTGTATCTCCTAGATGACTGGATTACCGGATCATTATCATTGTCGGGAAATTCCAAATCTGTTCCAAGGTCCTCGAAGCCACCCATGTTTACTACTCCTCGTGTTGGGTGCCTTCCAAAGCTTCAATTCAGAAATTGGAGAAGCTTCTCAAAGATTTTCAATGGGCTAACGCCCCTTCTGGAAAAGGTTTTCACAGAGTCACATGGGAGACTTGTTGCCTTCCCGTGACTCGGGGGATGGGTCTTATTGACATATTGCAACAAGGGCAAGCACTCTATGCGAAATGGATAATTCAATGCATTGAAGGTCAAGAAGCATGGAAAGTGCTTCTGCGCCATGGCATTGAGGAGGGCTCTCCTTATGGCCGCCCCACTGGAAGGGTTTGGGGTTTGCCAATCTTCTCATTGCTCCAGTTCTATCAAAGTTGTTGGCACTTTCATGCTTAAAAGTATCTGGAAAGCATGGGAACGCATCAAGCCGTGGCTTCTATGAAAGGAAATGGCTTCCGCAATGGCCTTTCCATCAATCAACAATCCCTATGGTGGTCGCCTGTCATTCAAGTCCAAGATCGATGTCTTGCAGAAGTCCCTGGAATTCCTGCGCTCAAGCTTTTCAAGCACAAAATTTGTACCATTCAAGATTTGTTTTGCAAGCACACATAATCCATGGGTTCCTTGGAATGAGTTCAAAGCTCGTTTTCGACTCACCACCCAGGATCGTGCTAGTTTCATCAAAATCACCAATTCGGTCCCCACCATATGCTACATAAAATCTCTATGCATTCCTCTCGTCCTTGGTGGACGAATTGGAAGTGGTTTGTGGACACCCTTTTCGGAATTACTCTACCAGTAAGGGTTATCATTGGCTCTCCCCACATTTACCCATGGTTGAAAAACTCAACACTAGATGGGGATTGCATTCTTCTCCCTCTTGTTGGAGAAGGAGGTTTGACACTGTTTGGTCTGCCTGTGTGGAGCCCAAAATTGCACACTTTCTATGGTGTCTTTTACATCAAGGTCTTCCGATAGGACCCCGCCTTGTTCAAATTGGTGTCCCGACCCCCAAATGTTCGTTTTGTGGCCACCTCGAAACCTTGCTGCACTTATTCTGGTTTTGTCCCAAAGCCCAGCAGGCCTGAAGCTGGATTCATTCTTTCTTCTTCCCCCTCCGGCCAGAATGTTTCACATGGCAGCACATTCTTTTAGGAGATAGCCCCACTTTCCGCATATGTTCTCCCAGATTTGGCATGTTTTCAGAGGGGAAATTTTATTTTGGTTATGGAAAGAACAGAATGCTTTTTTCTTTGCTAATATTGAAGTTGATCAACAATTCTCAGTGTATAATAAATCGATGGTTATCTCCAATGTGCTTCTGCAGATTCAAGTTCAGGCCAACAAGGTGGCCCAGAGGTGGAGCATTTACAAACTCTTCTGCGACATTGGGGTGACGCCCCGTGTAATGTCGCTCAGAGCCACCTTCGCCTTCTCAAAGCATTCTCCACCCTGTGGCGGCCGTCCCCTTGGAGGTCGTCGGAGCGCTCCCCTGGCGGCATTCTTTTAGCCATGCTCTCGATCCACGCAGCCAACCGCAGAGGAGTGTTTCCCCACCAGCTCGCCAACACGGTTGGGCCCCCAACTCATCATCTTGGTTGGGGCTGGCCGATTACTCCCGAGAGCCGCAGCACCCATGACGGCTAGAACCAGCCACCACCACCCTCGCCACCTTCGAACAAGTTCCCTCAAATTCCCCTCACCATCTTGCCCACCGGTGGCAGTTGACAATGAAGAGGAGGACCCTTCTGGCTCGGGTTGGGACATACCCGATCTTTGGAAAATACCTTCCTGGTCCTAGCTGGCCTGATGATCACGACCCCCCCTCTGCTGGTATTTTTGTTGCGGCAACTTGACTCTCTTGTTTTGATGTATTCCTAGGCTTTGCCTAGTGTGTTCGTTGCTTTCCTAGGTTTGGCCTAGTTTGTTTGTGGTTTTGGGGCATGCTCTCATACCACCTGTTTTTTTTGGAAAAGTCTTGTATCATGTTGCATTTGATATAATATAAGATCCTTTTTCATCGAAAAAAGGCATTGTATCTCAACCTTCCCAATAGTTGTTTTGCATGTTTTTCTCCCGGTCATTCAATTAAAGACTGTCCTTTGCATATCCAACCAAATGCTGCCTCAAATGCTGATGTGTGTAACAAATCCCATGAGAGTGATAACACAACACACTCCAAAACTTCAGATGATTCTCGAGGGTGGAAAACTCATTAAAAAGAAGAAGAATAAGACAAGTGCCATAAAAGAGGATAAACCTCCCTGGGAAAAAATTGATTACTTAGGGGCTCTCAATTGAATGGTGTCCAGGATGATGGTATCTCAGAATAAAATCATAAAGGTTGCACTGAATTCACACAATAAGACCTGGAGATAATAACAAGAATCAACCACAAGGACCAGCAGTGGTAGAAACAAATGTAGAATTAAAAACCATGCCAATCAATAACGAGGTCCCTCCCAATCCAACTGCAAGCCAACCACCAAAGGATGGAACCTTATAAGCACAAGATGTTACTCTACAAAAATCTTTTGTAGTCCTAGAGAAGAGACTTGAGATAGATCTCCCATGAAGCTGAAAATAGCGGCTTGGAATGTTAGGGGAGCATCTGGAAGTGGTAGGAAAGCTCTTCCTGCAGGAAATAAAAGTCATTGGGTCCATACTACAAGTGTTAATGAATAATTGGAATGGAGAATAAATTTCTAGCTCTCGTGTTGATGGTTAAGGAGGGGATGTGTGTAATGTCCCTTTTTCCCACTTGAGAGCTGATATTTG
This sequence comes from Taxus wallichiana var. yunnanensis, assembly GCA_018340775.1. Taxonomy (NCBI): domain Eukaryota; kingdom Viridiplantae; phylum Streptophyta; class Pinopsida; order Cupressales; family Taxaceae; genus Taxus; species Taxus wallichiana. The sequence continues at coordinate 941,657,057 of CM031235.1, read as the reverse complement.
GTCTTCTTGTCATTCCTTCTCCATGGCAAAGAAGCAAAGATGAAGGAGAAGAACATTGAGCATCTATATGATATGTTTTTTACTAATATTTTATAATTTTCTTTAGTGTTTTCTTTCTTATATAGGTCGGCCTTTCTTTTTTGTACTTTGGCGCCAATTGAAGGATATAAAAGGAGATCTAAGGCATCATTTGCTATCTAGACTTTGGCACATTTTATCTTATTGGAGCATTGCGAGCTAGGAGCTCCTTGTTCTTGCATTTGAGGACGAAAACCCTCATATGCGACTTGCCTAGAAGGACGAAAACCCTTCTAGAGGTTGAGTGAAGGACGGAAACCCTTCAACTTGACTTGGGGATTGGTGTAAAGGCTGATTTGAGGAGAAAATTGTCATTTTCAAATTGTTATTGATTTATTTCTAGTGGAGCGACCTACCTTGAGTAGGGTTTTGGACATTTGGTGAACTATATGTGCAATTTTGATTGATAATCTGATTTATCATATTTTCTAAGGCCGGAATCTCAAGTTTGGTGATTTTTGGGGGTTTCTAGGCCCTAGATCTACATTTTTCTTGTGGCTGCAATCAACTGGTTATAATTAATTTCCAGCAGTGTATTTCTTCAGTATTTTCATTGATTTTGGCTCTTGTGGTTGCATAATATATATATAAAAATTGTGGCAAGTGAATTTGAAGTGTTCATGGTGTTTTGGCATATTTTGTGAAGAGTACAGTTCGCTGATTTTTGCATTTTCAGTCTGCTGCAATTAAAAATCAGATCTGAATATTTTGGGTGTTTGGCTAAATTCCATTGTTTGTGGTTAAACCCTTGAAAGGGTCATTACAATGTGTATGTTATTGCTTCTTGTCTTAGCCCCCATGTAATTTACAAATGTGAGGACCCCGTGTCATGATGCAACTAGGTAAAAATCAAGCTCTATGGAAAAGTGTGGGCTTTTTGTTCAAAGTGTATGTGCCCAATGATAAGTTGGTAGAATTCAGTTGTGGAAATGGATGGCTCACTCGCTTACCACTTTGTTGAATGGGTTATGGGGGTAACTTCAATATAGTTGAGAGGAATGAGGACTAGGTTGGGGGCATGAAATTATTGTTTTTCCTAAGGAACGATGAGTTTGGACAGATTGCCAAAGGATAATTGGAATTTTTGATATTAATTGGGGACAAAAGAGTCTAGATTCAGCCGGATGGTATTCTTGGTCCAATCATTAGGAGAGCCATAATAGAATCCAACGTAAGTTGGATAGGGTTCTATGGAAACTTTCAAGCTACCACCTTTTCTTCTTGTGACAAACATTTGGTTTTCATTGATGCCTCTAGTACAATATATGTTCATTTACTGATATCCACTCAATCGATGGTTGGTATTGATGTCAGGAGAAAACCTTTCCTCGTATAAGCTCAATGTATCTCTCCTTGAGTTTGAAGTACGCTTAAGGTTGTTCTTTAGAATTTGGTCCTTGGTCCCTACCCCTATTAATGATGAAGGATGGATTCTTTGGTGGGAAGCAGCCAATCTTCGCATTACCAACTTCCTTCGAGGAGGGGGCCGAATAGTTTCTAGGGCACCGAAAGGGAGAGAAACACGTACTCAACTTCAACTTCAGGTGCATTACACACACACGGAGTTGGAATTAGATCCTTTCAATGCAAACAAGCATAGGAATATTGATGAGTTGGAATCTCAACTCGGAAATTTGAGGAGTATATAAGGCACGAGGAGCTAGATTTAGGGTGTGCCTTCAATGACTTGCAAAAGGTGATATGCCCTCCAAGTTTTACTTCCACTATATGAAACGAGAACATTTTGCGAAAGGACTCTAGTGATGCGAGACTCCAATGATAATCTATCCAATATTTTTCAATGCCATTTTCTAGAAAATGTTCACGTGTGTGGGTGTTGATCATAGTTACCAAATCCGGTGCATCTGCACAAAATCCAATCGGATCTGGATTTTTCAGCCGACTCGGATAAATTCAGTCCGAGGTCGGTCCAAATTTAGGGAAAAAAATAGTTTTTATTTTTTAAAATTTTATGTAGTTTTCCGGAAAAGCAATAACTATCAACCTTATGTATTAAAAAATATAACATTTTACATTACATTATTAAAGTTTTTCATTCTATTTGTCAAATTTTCATATTTGTAAAATTCAACTCATATATATTTTGGACCGGATTTTTCCAAACCTTTTCAAAAATTCGTATTTTCGGATTTTTGCCCTCCGAACGGATCCAATTTCTAGACCTCAGTAGGTATGGTGTTGATCCTTTACATACTAATTGCATGGATTTTTTCAAGTAGTTCCTAAAAAGGTAGAAACCTACAAGAAGGTTTTTATATACAAAGAGCTGGAGCTAGAGGAGCTAGAGGCAGCAATGAAGGCTATGAAAAATGATAAATCTCCAAGTTGTAATGGTCTCCCAATCGAATTCTATAATAATTTGTGGCCTATGGTTGGACCATCTTATCTAAAAATATGTTAGCGATCCATAATAAGGGGCATCAAGTTGGAGATTATTAAGGGATCCAAAAGGGAGTGGGTAAGTGGTTGGCAGCTTATTACCCTCCTTAATGTTTCCTATAAAATTTTAGCAAAAACCCTTGCTAGAAGGATTACACTATTGGTGGCACTTATGGTTTGGAAAAAGCACACTAGCTTCATAAAAGGCAGGTTTATATTGGATAATCTCATCACTGCATGGGAGGGTATGGAATGGCCAAAAGGATCTTTTCTTGAAGACTGGATTTCATACAACCTATGATCGTATAGAGTGGGATTTTATTTTAAACATGTTGGATTAGCAAGGTTTTGGCCTCTTTTTCACAAGGCAGTGGCAACTCTGTTTTCAACTGCTTCTGCAAGAGTTATTGTGAATGGAATTCCCTTAGAATCTATTCAATTGCAGAGGTCCATTAGATAGGGTTGTGTAGCCTTATATCTCTGTCATTGTTGTTAACACTCTTAGATACTTACCTGGAGGTAGTTAGAGTTCAAGGTCAAAATTCAAGGTATATCTTTACCCTGGCACTTTGTTGATGACTCGACTCTAACCCTTGAAATTACTCAATAATCCGTTGAAGGTTCAATGACTTGTTTAGATTAGATGCCTTTTTTGAAGTTGTTGGCGCAGTTGTAAGTGAAGAAAAAATGTAAGTCTTGATCATTGGGCAAGATGACCTTCACCTTAGTTGAACCATTATGGAAACTCATAAAACTAGGAAAAATAGTCCATTATTTAGGTATTCCGTTTGGTATGCATCTCTCTATAGCTGATCAATGGCGGTGGGTATTACAAAAAAAATTTAAAAAGATGCTAATATGGAATAAGCTTGATCTTCCTCTTGTTAGGAAGGTTGCAATAGTTGGCAAAATTCTAGCAACAGGGCATATTCTCTACTCTTCTTCTTTGTTTCCTTCCCAAGAAACAATTAAAACACTTATGGTGTCCCAGATTTCACCCTGAAATCTAGGACTACCCATTTTACAAAAAATTGTTCTTTTTAAAATAGCGGGTCTTTTTGTGTTTTTATTGCCAAAAGATGTCTCTATTACGTTAAGATATTCCCAGTGAATCATATGAGCCAATTTCGACAAATACCCAGATGCTAAAACTCATTTTATCCCTTTGCCAAGTTTTGTTTCATGGAAATTTTAATTAATTATTTATTAAATAAATAAAGCCCCGTTTGAAGTAAATTGTGCTCGGTTGAATCTGTTAAAGTTTTGCATGCCAGTATTCACACATCTCAATAGGATTTTCACCAGGAATGAATTCAGAGCATTGTCTGCAACTTTTGGCAACGTTTTTCGTTTTTATTTATTTCTTTTGCGTTTGTTTTCGGTTTTCTCCATAGTCTGTCTGTTAAATTCCCCTCGATCCGGTCTTTGTTCTGTATAGTTTGTTTAATTGCCTGGAACGTCTGGAGATCATTTATGGCCTCAACACCAGAAGGAATCAGTCTCAGAAGGCAAACTTCTGACCCAAAAAGATGAAGTTAAGCAGAAAAAGCCTCTCCTAGGCAAGTCGCACTTTTTGGAATAAATAGATCTAAGCTGCAATGGGAATTTTGGCAGTGGCAGCAGATGGGAATTTCTTACCGCCTTGCAAGGTACTTTTTCCCATGAAGTCAGAATCACTTAAGCTGCAATGGGAATATTAGAGGTGGCAGGCAGGTGGGAATTTCTTACCTGCCTTGCAGGGTAAAAATTCCCATTATAAAAGAAAAATCACTTAAAGCACCGGTGGGAATTTCTTGCCTGCCTAGCAGGCTAACTTTTCCCATCAAAGAGGTTTATTCACCCATGCAAGTCGCACTTTTTCAAAGAAGGCTATTTTCCATACAAGTCACACTTTTTGGGAGATGATTTAAGTTGCCAGTGGGAATTTTGGCAGTGGCAAGCAAGCGAGAATTTCTTACCTGCCTTGTAGGGTGAAAATTCCCATGATGAAGGACAAATCACTTAAGTGGAAGAGGGGATTTTTGGAGCTGCAATGCGGGTAGTGCAGGTGGAAATTCCCATCAAGTTGACTTCCTATTTTTAGCAGTCACCCTTGCCAAAAAGTGCGACCCACCTTGGCATTAAACAATGCATTTAATAATATTTATTAATGGTCTTTCTGCCTAATTTTGGCACCATGAATGGAAGGAAAGTCAATGCAAAAAGATAAGCTAAAGAGAAGTCATGGATGCATGCTAAAAATAAATAAAATAAATTTATAAAAAGCAACCAGCAGCATGCATAATTGGGCGCCCAATTTGGATGAATAGATGTGGCTTTTAATTAATTAAATTGCCAGAAATAGAGAAGGCAATTATTAAAAATAGCATGCACAAGGCTATATAAGCATGGGACGCCATAAGGGAGAAACAGTTAATTCTTTTTTATGAAGGTTGCAGCCCAAACAGGTTTTGGCGCCAAAAGGAGGATTTTGCATTAAAGACTATTTTTCCACTATCGGGAAGCTTCCAGTTTTGGCGCCTAGGGTTAGAATAGCCTAGGTTTGGTCATTCTGAGTATCTGAATATCGGTATATGTACCAGGTGAATTAAATAATATTTTTGCTTACTTTGCATGCAAGCAAAACCTCAAATTTTAGGGCAGCAGATTTTATATGCAGATTTTGGTGATAAAAATCAAGTATTCATGCCATGGACTCCAACTTTGTCTGAATTAATTACAGGTATTCATCACAGGTGCTCATATTAGTGAAAGGAAGTTCAAATCAATGTCAGATACATTGAATATCTCTTCGAATCGAAGAAATTGTTAGATCTGCACAAAATTGATCCGATTACAAAGGATTCTAGCAGAAGTAAAAGAAAAAGAGCTCAAACACAGATTATTCCAGCAAAATGAAGCATGATTAAAAAGAAAGATCAAGAATCATGCATAGCTTCCAGATTTGTTGAAATCAATGATACAAACATAGGCCCTGAACCTATCACCGATTTAATTGATAGATCCATATCTCATAATTGCAAAGGCTTCCCAAAAATTCATCCTCTTATTTCTAACACAGCCCGTGTGGAAGTCAGTGCATGGAAAATTCCTTCTAGGATCTTGTGCATGTGCTCCCAATCTTCCAGTTGAAGCCTTCATTGAATTTACTTGTATTTGCATTCACCCAGAGTGTTTTCCAGAATTTAAAATTGCTCATATGCAATTAAAAATAAAAGATGATGAGTTTTGTCTAAATTGTTTACGGCAAACATTGCACTGGTGCATATACTAGAAAAGAATTGCAAAAGCTTCAACAGGTTAGAGGTAGCACCCACAAAAAATCACAGTCAGCTGCTTCCAGATCCAGTTTGGTGAGAATCAAAGGCAAAAGAGTCAACCACATGCAGAATATGGAAAAAGAACAAGACTGGAAGTGTTGCGGCTTTCTTCTAATTTATTTTCCTCTTTCTTCTTCTCTCTTATTTTCTCCGACTAAGTAATTGAATAATCAATTAAATTGTAAAACGTAAGTAATTGGTTTAAAAGTCGTTACTTCAGATTCTTGGAAGAAGTCAATTACTTGGAAATAGGCGGCAGACATGCAAATATGAAGGTTCTATTTTTAGTTATAAATCATGCATTTCATGCAAAGAGGAATTCCAGGAGGGAGATTTCCAATTGTTTCCTTTACAACTTCCACATGTGTCAGTTCAGTTATAGTTTCCTATTTGTAAATTTCCCTCTATACACTATAAATAGAGGAGGAACCTACGGGTAAATGGATCAGAATTTGCAATCAGCATTCTTGTGTTCCAATCTTTGAGTTGAAACCCTTGATATCTTTTTGAAAGCTAAGGAATTGAAAGGAGGCAGATTTTCGGAGAACTTTGCGTCAACGGTGCATTTTTTTCTTATTTCTTTTTAGATCTTTGCATAAACTGTGTTATCTTAGATCTAGATCTGAAACTTTCCTTTGCTTTGTGAATTTTGCATTTCTAGATCTATTTGTTTCGTCTATGTGCATGTGACCAACTCTGTCAACTATTGGTTAGGCTGCACATCTTCTTTCTTTTCTACTCGCATTCAATTATTTCCCTCTTCTACATATATACATTTCTTACAGCTGCTTACTTGTTGCAAAACCTGTTTGGCTATGGTTCATGGGCTACACAATTAAAGTAAAACGAATGATAGATATTGGGAAATATAATTGACAAAAGCTTACGGAAGCCTCACCGGTAAATGAGGGAGATTTATCTCATGACTGCCTAGGTTTTCAACTGTGCAGAAAATCTAGCCAACAACTTGAGCGATTCTTAGAAGTTTTCTATGGGAAGAAACTTTCTATGCGCAACAAACAAGAAGGGAAAAAGGACTTCCCCTTGTTGCTTGGGATGTTTGCACTCTTCCAAGATATCAAGGGGGTTGGGAATTCCAGACATAAGAGCGCAAGGAATAGCCCTTGTTGGAAAATGGATTGTAAGGGAAGTGGACGGTAATGCCTCTTGGCAAGTTCTTCTCTGTAATAGAATTCTTAATGCACAACAAGTCCATAAGATTACGGGCCTTTATGAGTTTGTGACATAATTGGCAACACTAGTGCATTTATAATTGCTAGATCAACACCTCTTAGGAGAATTTGGGCTGCTAGGTAGGTGCTCTCGGTTTTTATCCATTCGCAGTTTGAGGGCCCGTGGAATGTTTGGGATTTAGTCTAAGTTGCCATTTGAATTTGTGTCCAAATTCATACAGATAAAATTTGTACTAAAATCAGCAAAGTAAAATTTGTGATTAAATTTGACTACAAGATTTTTATGATTCTATTTTAAATTAAATATTCAAAAAAGAAAGTTATTTGCAATGAATACTAATGAATTTCAACAAATGTTAACGAATTTCAAGAAAGTTTTAGACATATTTGATACTCGGCAAATTTTGAATTTTTATGTCAAATTAGCCGAATTCAGTTACTTAAGATTTAGTGGCACATTCTATTTGAACCTTCAAATCACCATATATGGTAAAGTTGGAATTCTACCTTCTTTTGCAAGCAAAACATTGACACAAAAGGGTCTGTTTCGTGGGGAGACCTTTGGAATAATGTGCAACAACAATGGAAAACTCGGAGGGACTTAAACTAGGCTCAAATTTTGTCACCAGCAAACAAGAGTGCTTTACAAGACCTATGCAAGATGATTACAAAAAGTTGTCTTTACAAAATGCAGCAAATGTGTAGCTATATTGCAGGGATTGGAAGTGAAGCACTAGAAAAAATCTTCTCAATTATAATTCAAAAGATTTATATCAAGTGAGACACTCGTAATCCTATTGCCACACAATTAAACAAACAATGACAGGTCAACAATCCTGAAGTAAGATGGTGTAATAACCCTTTTGAGGGTTTTATCAAATATTATAAATGCAAATCTGAAACTGAAAATTGCAGCAGACTATAGATAAAAACCAACGACTTATACTAGCTCAAAAAGATGCCAAAAATACCATGAAACACACCCAAACAGCTCGCCAATATTTTTATATGTTTTTTATGATTTTAGAAGCAAATACAATCAACACAAACTGAAAACACACTGCTGGAAATGAAATAAACACTGGAAATTGCAGCCACGAATTAATTATGAAATATAGATATAGAAGTCTCCAAAAATCATGCAATTCAAGATTCCGGCCTTTAAAATTATGGCAAATAAGATTACAAAACCAGATTTGTCCAATTCCTTGCCAATGTTCTCAAACCCTACCCTAGGTAGGTTGCTCCACCCTAGAAAAATAGTATCACTGCTGGAAATGCCAAAAGGTCTTCAAATCAGCTTCCTTCTTCAATGCAAAATGGTGATGAAGGGTTTTCGTCCTTCACCCAAGTCTAATGAAGGGTTTTCGTCCTTCAAGAGACCTCACATGAGGGTTTTTGTCCCCAAGTGGTAGACTAAGGAGCAACAAGCTCTCTTCGCCAAAGTATAGAGAAAATACGCCAAGCTAGAGTGCAAATGAACTCCCTCTTCTCCTTTTATATCCTTCCTTTGGTGCCAAAACATAATTAGGCAAGGCCGACCTGTATAGAACAAAAGAACACTAAAGAAAACATTATATTATTAGATAAAATATATTATATTATGCTCAAGGGTCTTCTCCTTGTTTTCCTCTTCTTTGCCATGGAGAAGGGATGGCAAGAAGACCAATTTCCAGCTCTTGAGTGAAAAAAAGGGACATTACGGATGGCAACAATGGTGCCAAGTTCTTTGGAAAACACAAACATCCTTCAAACACAAGGTCTCGAGTTGGTTAGTAGTGCATCAAGGTCTAGTTGTCAAAGCACAATTGAGTAAGACTAGTTTAGCAGATGCTTTTGTATTGCGTGTGGGAAATATGAAATAGCTGACCATATCTTTTGGAAAATCCCAATGGCAAGAGGTTTTTGGAGATGGTTTCACGTTGAGTTCAATTTCCTTTTTATTACGCCTCTCTCTTGGAAAAGGCCTCGTTTGGGGGATACTTGGATGGTGTGGAATAATTACAAAAGTTTATGGAAAACAACTAGGCTTACAACAATTACATTTCTTAGGAGATCAAGACGCAGGGCTATCTTTTAGGAGGATAAACCCCCTTCACTTTGGGGAAGTTGAAACTTTTTAGTCAAGAGTTGGCTTTAATTGTACAATCTAATTTTGAGTGGTTTCACAAAAATGTGTACTCTTTTCCCATTGGGGCAATAGCTCAAGTGCTTTCTTTCCATGCTTATGTAGCAAGATATTCGTTTCGTTAGTAGTATGCTCAACTTATCTAAACTTTTGTGCCATGAAATAATATAAGATACATTTTCTCAACAAAAAACAAAAATATATATTAAGTGTATCGCTTTGTCTTCAACTTTCATTGTGTCATCATTGGATGAAATCCTTGAATACACAGTGGCATCAAAGCTTTGGTAATGCTGCTAGGGCAGGTGTACTCCAAGACATTTCTTGTCTTGGATCTTCATGCCCCCAATTGTTGGCATGTTGTGTTCTAGGTGTTGTCATTGATGTAAAATCCCATTAATGACAAAGAGGATGATGGAATGGAGTCATAGGATGCTTAGTATGATGGTGACATGGATGTTCAGGTATGTTCATGGTTACATGAGTTGATTTAGAGAGTTTGGCTTGTTCTAACAAGCCTTGTCAGTGACCTAGCTAGCCTAAGTGATGGTGCATGGTGGTTGGAGCTTCTTGGTGGCTTGAGAAGCATGTTGGCAGTATGGAGAGAATGTTTGGGGAGTGTCTAGGCACTCACATGAGTTTTAGGATGCATATACAGGTTGAAAACCAAGTTTTCAAGTGCTCATCTAGACCAGTCTAGATGTTAGGAGGCATGAGATTGAGATGTAGAGCTATGTGAGCTCATAGAAGCATGCAAGGATGTCATACAAGATATTCCAGGTATGTTAGGACATTTTGGAGAAGTTTCATGGTGATTTATGATGTTATTTCAGTTGACCCTAGCCTAGACTATGCAAAACCCTAAGGGCTAGTCATGCAAATGAGATAGGCTGGGAAGATGTAGAACCATTTGAGTTATGTTGATGATTGGAGATGATGCAAAGAGGTCTCACAGAGGTGTGAGAAAAATTTGGAGTCATTCTGAAAAGTATTTTGCAAGATAAGTCAGTTTTTGTGAAACAGGTCCAAGAAAGGGTGTTTTCTAGCTCGAATTGCACATTCAAATGCTCACCCTGAATTGTGTGATTTGCATGGGATCTTGTGGCTTTTAGGGATGTTTCTACATTGAGTCTAGAAGGTTTCAAAAAATAATGAATTAATTTCATTGTCAAGTTTTTATGAACGAATGTTAAGAAGGTAAACAACTTTTTGTGTGCTTGAAACCCTATATATAAAGCGGTTTGAGAGATTTGTTTCCTAAGTGCCCATAATGGATTTCTAGTGCAAGTATGATGATTGGATGATGTATAGGACTCCTCCAAGTTTCCAAAAAGGTATGATAGAGCATGTGGTGATGAGTGGACCCCACTCAAACAGGCATGTTTCTAAAGAAGTTCAGTTTGGGACAAGGTTGTCAAAGGAGTTGCAAAATAAATGAACATTATTTTTTATCATGGGACTTGTTCTTGATGTTCATGGTATTTTTAGGTCATGGTGATGCATCTAAATGGCAAAGTGTGCCCTATTTGTGAAGACTAGTCAAAGGGCGTTTTGGGGCAGTTTCAAGCAATTTGCAAAGATGGGCTTGGTTGAAGGTCTTCCACTTGGAGTTGGAAGGAGTTCCAATATGTCTGGAAAGAGGATTCATAGGGTTTTCCTATGGTATAATTTTTGTCTCTTGATGAGTTGATTTGATGTGTCATTCAGGTCAGTTTGTAGAGAAGAAGCTTTTGTGTTTTCTAGGACTGAATTGCTTTTGCTGAAAGATTGAGTTGGTTGAAGCATGAGATGGATTATTTGAAGCTTGCTATCACCTAGAAAGTGAAGAGGGATGAATTTTGTTCCTATTGAAGGAATTTGGAGGTCTTGAAAGTGGCAGCAAGGGTGTAAACTAGTTGAGTTTGCAAAACAGGTTTCTGGGAAACATGATTTGGAGAAGATGAAAGTAGTTGTGGTTTGAGCACATGGATGTTTCATGATGTATAACTTGCATGGATGTGATTTATAGGTCCTAAGGATTCCATAGAGTGGTTACATTCCATAGTTGAGTTGATTTGAGGTGGTCTAGATGCCCAAAGGTAAAGACAGGGTGTTGGAAACAATTGTTTGGTGAAGGATATAAGCCTATTGGCCCATGTGGTTTCCCGAGATTTCACCCTAAAACTGGGACTACCCCTTTTTTTTTTTTTTAAATTCTTTTCAAAATAACATTGTTTTGTGTTTGTTTTGCCTCGTAGTTGTTTGCATTGCTCTAAGTTATCCCCAAATAATCATATAAGTCAATTTCAACAAATACCCACATGCTAAAACTCACTTTATCCCTTCGCCAAGTTTTGTCTGAGAGAATTTTATTTATTTATTTATTAAATAAATAAAGTTTTGTTTAAAAATAAATTGTGTTGCAGTTGAACCCTACTGAGGATTTTCACGCCATTATTGCTTCCGCCTCTCAATGGAGTGTTCACCAGGGAAGAGTTTTTACTGACCAGCTAATTGGCAGGTTATTTTCAAAGCAATTGTCTGCAACTTCCAGTGGGGTTTTTCATTTTTATTTCTTCTATGTTTTGGTTTTTCTTTGTTTTTCCATCCGGCAATTCCATAGCCTGTTCATTCTTCCTGTCAGACCTTTTCCTGGGCCTAGGGTTTTGAAAAGCTTTCTAAGTGTTTTTAATTGCAAGAGCTCAGGATTCCTTCAGGAGATTGCAAGAGGTTGCTTGGTCCAAAAAGGTGCAATAATTGATTTTATGAAAATAAGGAAAATTCTGCGACCAGTGTGTAAAGCTCGAGAAAATATGCACTTTTAGAAAAAACGACACCTAAAACGGAACCACATAATGAAAGTTAATGCACTTGCAAGTTTTTGCTGCTAGATCTTCCTGGACCCTTTCCAAAAATGGAAAATTTTAATCTCTATTTGTGTTTTCTTCACCAAAAATCCAAAAATGGAAAGAAATGCAGTCTTCATGTCAGTCGCAATTTTCAAAGTTGCCCTTCAACTTGAATGTCCACACCAAATATGGGAAGTCAAATCCAAAGCAAGTCGCACTTTTTGCCTGCTTGTTGGGTCAGCATTTAACGTAAAGCAACTTAAGTGAAAAGCAGAAAATTGGACCCTAGCAGGCAGGGTAAAATTTTACCTTCCCTGTTGCTTATGTTTTTCCCTCAAAAGCAACTTAAGTGAAAAGCGAAAAATTGGACCCTAGCAAGTCAGGGGTAAAATTTTACCTCGCCACCGCTTATGTGTTTCCCTCAAAAGCAACTTAAGTCAAAAATGGAAAAGTGTACCCCAGCAAGCAAGTTAAAATTTTACCTGCTCTGCCCCCATGTTTTTCCCTTAAAGCAAGTCAAATTCACCCATGCAAGTCGCATTTTTTGGAAGCTGCCTAGCAGGCTAATATTTAACATGACAACTTAAGTGAAAAGCGGAAAAGTGGACCCTAGCAGGCAGGGTAAAATCTTACCTGCTTGCTCCTTGTACTTTTCCCTTGGCTTATAGCCAAAAAGTGCGACCCATCCTTGCATTATCAATTGCCTAAAAGCTGATTTTATTTATTTATTTCTAGCTAAGGTTGGCACCAAAAATAGGAGGAAAGTCAAAGCAAAGCAGAAGGCTAAAAATAAGACAAAGAAGCATGCTAAAAATAAAGGAAAGAATTGCATAGAAAAGCAAGCTAAATCAGGCAAACTTGGGCGCCCAAATAAGGAGAAAAACACATCCTATTATTAGGAATTGCTAAAAATAAGAAAAGGTAATGGGTAAAATTAGCATGCAGTTGCTTATATAAACAATGGATGTCATAAGGAGAGAGCAATTAATTCTTTTAGGTGGAGCATGCTGCCTGGAGGATTTTGGCACCCAAGGTTGGAGTTGTGAGCAGTAAATAAATATTTTTAATTGTCGGGAAGCAACTAGTTTTGGCACCCAAGGTTGGAAGTGCTTTCTTTTTACTATTTTGGCTATTTACATGTTGATGTGAGTGCACAAGTGAATAAAATAATATTTTTAGCTTGCTTGGCATGCAAGCAAAGTCTAAAAATAGAGGGCAACAGGCTTTATAATCAAATCTCGGTGAAGAAATTAGATATTCATGCTATGGACTGCATACTTGTCTGAATTATTTGCAGGAATACTTCATTTATGCCCATATTGGTGAAGAAAGCAGAAGTCAATGTCTGATACATTGAATATATCTTCAGAATCAGAGGAAGAAATAGATCTAGCTCTCATAATTGCAAAGGCTTCCGCAAAAATTCATTCTCTTGTTTCTAACGCAGCCCATGTAGAAGTCATTACATGGAAAATTCCTTTCAGGAGCTTGTGCATGTGCTCCCAATCTTCCAGTTGAAGCCTTCATTGAATTTACTTGTATTTTTCTTCACCCGAGTACTTTCCAGAATTTAAAATTGCTCATATGCAATTAAAAATAAAAGGTGATGAGTTTTGTCTGAATTGTTTATGGCAAGCATTTTATTAGTGCACGTACTGGAGAAAAATTGCACGTGCTAGAGAACTACAAAAGCTTCAAGGATAAGAGGAGAAGACAGGTCAAAGGCAACACCCGCAAGCAAATCACAGTCAATTGCTTTCAGATCCAGTTTGGTGAGAATCAAAGGCAAAGATTCAACAGCATATGGAAGAAAAAATCATCTCAGATTCAAGGCAAAAATATCATTCATTGCTAAAATAGGTGAAGCAGAAGTACAATGCATATTGGATCAGCATGCAGAGTATGGAGTAAGCACAAAACCGAGAGTGTTGCAACTGGAATAACCTCTTTTTCTTTCTCTTATTTTCTCCGACAAAGTAATTGAGTAATCAATTAAATTGTAAAACTTAGGTAATTTCTCTAAAAAGGCGTTACTTCAAGTTACTGGAAGAATTCAATTACTTGGAAATATGCGGAAGACATGCATAATAGAAAGTTCTATTTTCAGTTGTAAGGCATGCATGTCATGCAAAGAAAAGTCTAGGGGAGAATATTGCCAGCTGCTTCCCCTTTTCATAGCTTCACATGTGGAAATTCATTGAAAGTTTCTTATTTGTAATTGCCCTCTATGCACTATAAATAGAGGAAGAGCCTACAAGTTAAAGGATCATAACCAAAATTTTGTAATCAGCATTCTTGAGTTCCAGACTTTGTGCTGAAACCCTTGATATCTTTTTTGAAAGCTGAGGAATTAAACAGAGGTGGATTTCCGGAGAACTTTGTGTCAACGGTGCATTTGCTTCTTACTTCTGTGTAGATCTTTAGATAAACTTTGCATTGTCTAAGATTTAGATTAGAAACTTTCCTTTCCTTTAATTTTGTATTGTGAGATCTATTTGTTTTATCTATGTGTATGAGACCAACTCTGTAAACTATTGGTTGGATTACACATCTTCTTTCCTTCTTCCCATATTCAACTATTCCCCCTTCTGCAAATATTTCTTTACGACTTACTTGTTGCATAATTGCTTAGCTATGGTTCATGAGCTTTGCAGTTAAAGTAAAACCCACAGATAGTTACTAGGATCCATAATTAACAGAAATCTTACACGGGAGCCTCACCGGTAAATGAGGGAGATTTATCTCATGACTGCCTAGGTTTTAGCTATACATGAAATCTATCCAACACCATGTTATGAAATATTTGATTGGTCCAAGTAAAAGTGCAACCATGGATGATGTTTAAATGTCATATTACATATGTGTGGTGAATTTTAGAGCTTGACTAATCATATTTTTGGTGTTAGTGGATTTTACTCATCCTAGTGATGGGGTTTTGAGCTTTTTGGTGCAAGTTGAATGGTTTTGGGCATGGCTGACCTATATGGGTCATTTGTGAATGTTGTAATGAAGTATTTGAAATGTATTTAAGTTTCCTTGGTCGAACCAAAGGAGGGAAACTGACTTGGTGAGTGTTTGAATCAAGAGGAAGGTATAAAAGTGATGTTTTGGGTGCAAATTTGCACTAGTTGAGCAAGAGAGAGAAAGTGCGACCTATGTGAGAGTGATTTGCAGGTACCAAGGCATGTTTTGAGATCTGAGTGAGTGCATGACAGGTTGAAGAATGTTTGCAAGAGTGTGTGCAAGGGTTTAAAGCAAAGAGAAGTGAAGAAAGTGAAATATAGAGCAAGTTTGAGAAGCTAGGGTTTCAAGGAGAGTGAGTTGAATCAATGATCTCAATCAGTTGTGGCAGCAACAAAGACATCATATATCTTCTTCAAAAGGTTGTTGAGTGGGTTCTTGATCATCTTGGGGGTTGTAGTTTATTATTGTATCTTCCACCACAAATATATATCAAATCGATTTGGTTTGAATAAATTATGGCACGGTTTTGGGCAATATTTTGTTATCAATCCATTTGCAGATTTTTGGTTGTTTTGCTGTAAATATTTGCCATTATAAATCAATATTAAATTCACGGTTGAATTATTTGTGAAGAAATCTACCTGTTTAAACCCTAGGCGCATTTTCTGTATTTATCCAACTTGCAGGATTTGTTTTATTTAATTTGTTGGTGCAGTATGAAAATGGTGTTCTATGGTTTCCTTTGACATTATCAATATAGTTCCAAGATTCGAACAATTTTTAAAAAAAATCAGGTAAAGAGGTTTGGTATCAGAGCAGTGTATCCTCCCAGCCTGTGTGGGAAGGAAGCAGAGAGTAATTTAAAAAAATCAGCTTTGAATGCAGCATAGAGAGGTCGGTTCACACAGATACTACACCCGCAGGCGGGCACGACTCGAAGTTGGTATTGTAGGAGGTGACAGAATGGATTTTATGGGTGATAGACAGGAGAGTCCTCCTCGGGATGAGCATGCAGACCCAGATAGAGACTTCATTAGGGATATGGCAGCCACTCAGAGGCAGTTGTTACAGACTATGGAGCGCATGGGCTCTACCTTGGACAGGTTGGCATTGGATAGGTCATGGGGATTTACATGGCGAGAAAGAATAGATCCGTATCAATTGTCAGTGGTTACAGGGATCACAACAGATCACCTTTAAAAATTGGAAGTGTTAGGGGATCGCCACGCCGTGAGAGGAGGCACACCCATACAGATGAGAGGACTACGCGGATTGCAGATAGGCCTATGCAGCCTAACTTCCTACCTAGAGATGACCCACCAGAGATTGAGGTGTGGCCGGAAGAAGTAGCTTTTCCGGATACTATTATGGCAGTCAGTGATGAGTGCAGGAGTTTGCCGCAAAGATGCGAGGGACGTCTTTCCCCTCCCATGAGATTGTGGAGAGGAGTGATAAGATGAGGGCCGGACAGACAGAGGCCTAGAGTGTAACAGGAGGAATTCGCAATGGAGTTACTAATAAGGTAACCCTCTCCACTTTTGATGGTAGCGGAAAGATCAGTGCCAGGGCTTGGATTCACAAGCTCGACACCTATCTTACCCTCAAACCTATGAGGGAACAGGAGGCTATACAGATCGTTGCTTTGCACCTTGAGGGGGTGGCTTATGATTGGTGGCACCATGGGTTAGTTACACATAGTCACGATCTTCTGTGGTCATACAAGGACTTCAGCGAGAGGTTGATTGCGAGATTTGATCGCAAGGATGTGGAGCTTTATTACAAGGACTTGGCCCAGCTCCGACAGAGTGGACACATTGATTCCTACATCAACGAATCTCGGCGTATAGCAATTATGGTTCCAGAAATGCCCGAGAAGAGGGTAGTGATGTTATTCATAGAGGGCCTTCATGACAGGATGAGAGGATTGGTCAAGGCTCTTAAGCCTAGGACGCTGCATGATGCCATCCAGACGACATTGGACTTGGACACATCCCCCACTTCTTATCAGCCCAATAAGAAGTTTCCCACGAGCTCCAGGCCATTTCAGCGCTCTACTATTCAGCAGAAGAGTGCACCACCTCCTAAGGTGGATCAGAAACTCGTAATGAGTTGAGGAGGAAGAAGCTTTGCTTTCATTGCAAAGATCATTGGGAGCCTAGACATTGTTGCCTTGGTAAAGGCAAGGTGCATCTCATTGAGGTGATTTCAGATGAGGATGATGACCACTCGCCGGATATAGATGCAGAGGGTGAGGACAACGGCCATGATGCACAGGGGGAGCAGCCCCAAGTAGAGCTTGGAGAGAGTGAGGCATTGGATTCATCCAATGTCACTATTGCTACACTCTCAAGAGTTCCTAGGTACCATCCCTTTTGGCTGAAGGGAGTGCTTAAGGGACAGCGGATTGTTTGTTTGGTTGATAGTGGAGCTATGCACAACTTCATTGATGAGGGTTGGCTGTGAAGTGAGGATTACAGGTTGAGGATTTTGAGGGGTTTAGTGTACGAGTAGCATATGGATTTGTTATTAGTTGCACTAAGAGGATTTCGCAGCTTAGTATTCAGATGGGGGACTACACATTGACCGATGACTTTTATGTTATTGGACTTGGTGAGATTGATACAGTCTTGGGTATTCAGTGGTTGCAGTCCCTTGGCAGATATGTGCAGGACTTCCGGAGAATGGAGTTGGAGTTTATGGTGGATAGGAAGAAGATTGTGCTTCGGGCTCTTTCTGACGGTGGGCCTAGAGTTGTTTCAGCACACAGGATGGAATCTATAGTCAGACATGGAGAGGTTGCATGGGCAGCCCAATGTTTCATTTCATCCAAACCTTCTTCAGATAGTGAGCAGCCCTTTCATATAGACATCCAGTCCATACTGGATAAACATGACCCAGTGTTTGGTGACATTCCTCCAGGTAGACCACCAGATAGAGCGTTTGAGCATGTTATAGAGCTTGAGGAGGGTGCTAAACCTGTGATGACTACGCCTTATCACCATCCTAAGACATAAGGATGAGATAAAGAAGGCCATTAGAGAGCTCTTGGAGATGGGACACATCCGTCTTAGTTCTAGTCCCTTTGCTTCTTCAATTGTTTTGGTGAAGAAGGATGGGACCATGAGGATGTGCATTGACTACCGTGCACTAAACAAGAAAACCATAAAGAACAAGTATCCTATTCCTCGCATAGATGAGCTTTTAGACGAGTTGCATGGAGCTATCTATTTTTCAAAGATTGATCTTTGATCAGGATACCATCAGATTCGCGTTCGGGATGAGGACATTCACAAGACAGCCTTCAGGTGTCACTACAGCACTATGAGTTCTTGGTGATGCCATTTGGACTCACCAATGCACCTGCTACGTTTCAGTCATGTATGAACCATCTCTTCAACAAAGTTGAGGAAGTTTGTGTTGGTCTTCTTTGATGATATTTTGATATATAGCATGACATGGGATGAGCATTTGAGGCATCTTGATGAGGTACTTAGCATAATGGAGACTCGGTCTTTATTTGCTAAGATGTCCAAGTGCGAATTTGGACTTATTGAGATATTGTATCTTGGGCACGTCATTGGGGCCAATGGGGTCAAGGTTCATCAGGAGAAGATACAGGCAATGCAGGATTGGCCACCACCCAGGAATATCTCTGATTTGCGTGGATTCTTGGGGCTGTGGTTATTACAGGAGGTTCGTGAAGGGTTATTCTCAGCTAGTAGCTCCGTTGACAGATCTTACACGGAAGGGGGCATTCAGATGGACAGATGAGGCACAGGTAATATTTGAGAGGCTCAAGGTAACTATGAGCACATGTCCAGTTTTGGCTCTTCCAGATTTCTCACGACCCTTCATTTTGGAATGTGATGCTTCGGGATTGGGGATTGGTGCAGTTCTTATGCAAGATCACCATCCTATTGCCTACGAGAGTAGGAAGTTGAGAGATAATGAGAGGTTGTACTCCACCTATGATAAGGAGATGCTTGCCATTATGCATGCTTTGGCAAAGTTCAGACAATACTTAGTAGGTGGGAAATTTGTGGTGAGGACTGACCACAACAGCCTGAAATATTTCCTGGAACAGAAGGAGCTCAATGAGAGGCAACAGAAATGGGTCAGCAGAATTCAGGCATATGATTTTGACATTGAGTATGTCAAGGGGACAAAGAATATAGTGGTTGATGCACTTTCCAGGAAACCCCATCTCGTTGCCCTGTGTTCTTTGAGCGAGATTTCAGCAGATTGGAAATCTCAACTGTTAGTTGAGTATTCCAAAAATACGTGGGCATGTGACATTATGGATGGAAAAATTCAGGATGGCCGATATAAGGTAATAGCTGATTTGATTTTGTATAAGGGCAAAATTTACCTAGTTCCTGAATCTGAGCTTAAGGAGAAGATTATGCATGCCTTCCATGATGCACCACTTGCAGGACATCCAGGGTACTTTAAAACATACAGGCAGATTAGAGAGAGATTCTCTTGGAAGGGTCTCAAGGATGATGTCTTGCGCCATGTCCATGAGTGTATGACTTGTTAGCAGAACAAGTCAGAGCATACTTTCCCAGCAGGATTGTTACAACCATTGCCGATTCCGGAGCAGAAGTGGGAGAGTATTTTGATGGATTTCATTACAGGTCTCCCCATAGTGCAAGGGAATGATCGCATTTATGCGGTAGTTGACCGGTTGACAAAATATGCACACTTTTTTTCCGTCCCTACCAGCTTTAAGGCACCACATGTGGCTGATTTGTTCTTCCGTCAGGTATTCAGGTTGCATGGACTTCCGAAGAACATCGTCAGTGATCGGGATAGCAGGTTTTTGAGCATATTTTGGCAGGAACTTTTCCGTTTGGTTCACACTGAGTTGACTCGAGTACGAGTTATCACCCAAACTGATGGGCAGACGGAGATTGTGAACAAGTGGATAGAGGGTTATCTATGTAACTATGTTGCAGGACAACAGAAGGCATGGGTAAAGTGGCTATATTTATGTGAGTATTGTTATAACACCACTTACCATATGTCTATTGGTATGACTCCATTCCGAGCATTGTATGGATATGATGCAAGATCTTTTGTTGATTTGGCTTTTGGGACGGTGAGAGCTCCCAAGTCTCGGGATATTTTACAAGATAGTCAAGACATCCTTAAGGTACTTAAGGATAATATTCAGATGGGCTCGAGAATCAGCAGTAAGATGTATGCGAGATAGGCATAATGTGGTGTAGAGGGCTTTTGAGGTAGGAGACATGGTATTTCTTCGTCTATAGCCATACTGCACAAAGCACTCTCAAGAAGAGTGGAGCTGAAAATCTCAAGCCTCGATTCTATGGACCATACAGGAGTTGATGAGAGTTGGTGAGGTAGCATATGAGTTGGAATTACCTTCTGAGAGTAAGATACACAATGTCTTTCATGTATCTTGCTTGAAAAAGGCTTTGGGGCAGCACATTGTTTCTTCTGCAGAGTTACCACCTTTGGATGAGGAAGGGAGGTTAGATTTAGTGCCAGAGGAGATCTTGGATAGCCGAGAGAGGAGATTGAGGAACAGAGTTATTTAGGAGTTCCTAGTGAGGTGGAAAGATTTTCCAATAGAGGATGCTACATGGGAAGGTGAGTCTATATTACAAACATCTAGCCTTGCGGTTGCTTGGGGACAAGCAATCTTGGGAAGGGAGGACTATAATGTCCCTCTTTCTCGAATAGTTTGATCGAAGACCTTTGGCCCTTTTGTCTACCCGACGGCCAAAGGGGTGAGCTCAAGGGTGACTTAGGTTTATTAATTTTATTATATCGTGCTTAAAATAAAATAAATTATCATTAAAAGCACATATAATGAATTAATAGACTTAATAAGTGACTTCGACTTAGGAAAGTACATGGGAATAAATTAATAAATTATTTAATGTGCTTTCCTAGGCAAAAAGTGTGACTTGCTTTGGGGATGGAAAAATTAATTAAAAATTAATTATATTCCTTGGGAAAAGTGCGACTTGCATTTTGGAAGGGTTTTTGGCTTATAAGGGAAAAGTGCAACTTGTGTCAGGGCATTCCAGATTATTATTATTTTTCTTCCCGGTAGTTGGCAGAAGCTTTGTAGATAAAATCCAAGGATGCAAACCCTCTGGATTATTCCTCTTGTGGACGGAAACCCCAGGAGAAGTGAGAGGAGTTTCTATTCAAGGAACTTCATTGTATTCACAAGTTATTTATCATTCCAACAGTGTCAGAAAGAGAAATAAATTGCAGCAGTGAGCATTCAGGCAACTTCCAGAGTGGGGTGACTTATTCTACAGTTGTTTTATGCAGTAACTGAGGTATTTTCCATGCTAGTTTATTATTGTATCTTCCAGCCACAAATATATATCAAATCGATTTGGTTTGAATAAATTACCATTTGCAGACTTTTGGTTGTTTTTTCAGTAAATATTTGCCATTATAAATCAATATTAAATTCATGGCTGAATTATTTGTGAAGAAATCTCTCGTTTAAACCCTAGGTGCATTTTTACGTATTTATCCGGCTTGCAGGGTTTGTTTTATTTAATTTGTTGGTGCAGTATGACAATGGTGTTCTATGGTTTCCTTTGACATTATCAATATAGTTCCAAGCCTGAACAATCTATAATAAAAAATTAAAAATATATATATATATATATTGCAAAGGGTTTGGGATCTTTCATATTAAGCACTTGTTTTGGTTTTGCCCCTTTGTTAACTCTGCATGGAATTGGATTCACTCCCTATTTCAACCCTTTCTTCAAGAGCCTTTTACCTAGAAATTTGTTAATTGGGAACTTGGCCATGCTTCCTACAAAATATAACTAGATCGGAAACAGTCTAGAGCTAATATTCTTTTCAAATCTAGAAAGATAGAAATTATGTTATTTTTAATCATGCAAATGGGTAAAGTTTTTCTATTTCTAATAAAGTTGTCATTGCAAATGTGTTACTCCATATCCACGTCCAAACAAAGAAAGTTTGCTTAGAGGTGGAGCATTTACAAACTCTTATTAATTATTGGGTGAAGCAAAGAACCACCAGATCAATTGTGACAACGCTCATCTCCAAGAGTTCCACGTCGCCACTCTCGGAGCAGACACAGGAGTCTCAGTCCCTAGGCCCCACCATCCTTTCGAGGGGATGGCAAAAAGTGGGGTTTTGACAACTTTGGTAGTGATGGGGTTGGTGATGGTGTTCTTGGTACTAGTAGTGCTAGCAGATGGGATGTTCCCCGCCGCTATCTGCGGTGGTGAGTGTCGGCGACAGCTCTCCGCGGTGACTCTTGGGCAGCACCCCTTCAGGAAAATTTCCTCACCTTGTTTTTGCCATCTCCCCACACAGAGGGAAAAGATGAGGCTCAAGATGGATGGGAAAGCATCCCGGATCAAGAGTCTTCTAGTGTTGTTGGGTGGGGTGAAAAACCAAACAACCCTCCACCACCATGTTTGTTGTTGCATAATTTCTCGCGATCTCGTGCTCTTTGTTTATCGATCCTTTTTATTAAACAATCTCTATTGATATGAAGTTTTTATGATCGGCCCGGCCCACATGTTGATCTATCTCGAAGCTAATTCGAGTGGCATTATGGGGTGTGCTTCCATACCATCCATTTTTCGTATGATTAACACTATAGTTTTCTACTAATAGAGACTTTTTCAATCAAAAATAGGAAACATGTGGAAGGGGCCTCAAGCGAGTTGGTAGTCCATCTTCTATGTAGAGCATTCAAAGCTTCCGACCAAGGTTCAAACTCCATTCAGACTACCCACGTAAGAGTAGTAGCCCCGCCTCATTGAGAGAGATAGAAACCTCACTTCCCAAATGGATTAGGAGTAGAAGAAGGTTGAAACATTAAATAAATAAGAAACGCAAAACGTCTCTCCAACAAACTCAAATTTGATGGAGCCACTAGAAGAAATCTCGGCACAATTGGGGTTGGCGGAGTCCTTGAAATAATTTAGGGAACTTTATTACTTACTATCACTAGGGAATAGGAGTGTAAACTAACAAAAATGCAAAGACTTGGGTATTATTTGAAGATTTGGTTTTTCAACAACAAAAGACAACTCGTCTCCATATGGAAGGCAACTCCAACTTGATAATTATTCATATTTTCACAAAAGAATGGCAACAAATGTCCCAAGCTTCACAAGCCTGGTAGGGTACTTGTAATTATCACTAGAGAATTACTCCCATCGTTGAAAGCATGTTCTCCGTAATGCAAAGCTTTGAATGAATACAAATCAGTCACGAAAGGAGAAGAATAAGCGTAGCGGCTAATGCACTTGCATCGTTGGCTTCTATTAACAACAATAATATTAAGAAAAAAAGCTTTTGAAAAAAATTGCATATCGCCATGATTGAAAAATTGTTTACACAAATTTTTCTAAAAGTTCTTTTACTAATGTAATGTACTCTTGTGAAAATATCATGTCTTTAAATAATAATATTTTCGAGACTCTTTCCCTGGAGGCACATGGATATGCAAGATTTGAAAATAAAAATTAAAAAATCAAACTAGTAGTTATCGTTGTAGAAATTTGTTAGGAAGAAAAGTATGTTAATAAAATCTAATTGACATTTTTTTATCTTAATATGAATGCTTTGAACTTTTTTCTATTCAAAATAAATTCCTTTCCTGCGAAGACTATTTAGATGATATTTAAAGCTCTCTTGAAGTATTTTTTTCTCCATGAAAACTAGGTACTAAGACGGCTTTTAAAACCACGCAAAACTTCCATAAGTAAAGAGGATATGTTTGCTTCTGCACCACACAAACAGTAAAAACAAAGAAGAATTTCATCCTAGAATGCGTAGCTTACAAGGATATTCAAATCATGTGCACGATAATGTTGAGAGTATCCTAAAGCCTAAATGTTGGAACCGATTGAAAAGGCAAGGATAAAACCATAGGGGGCTGCTGATCCAAATTAATAAGAGAATGAATGAATGTTTTTAATAACATCCACAAGACCAAGCAAACTAGGGGATCAAATGATAGTAACAAAGATCTTTTGTGTACGTGCACCCTACGAATGGAGCTGCCCAAATTGTGCTTGCGTGATATCTATTTCCTTTTTAATCTTAGATCTTCTCGCTATGAATCTTCATCAATAGATCAACAATTTTTGCTAATCTCTCCTCTTCAAACAGGGCAGTCAAGAAGTCAACTTTCAAGATGTCGATGTACTTGCAATATCCTTGTAAGCAAGGCACTCAATGATGTAGTGTCATTCCATATCCACTAAACCTCATAGTACGAAAACGGCATATTCTATCTTTCAAGTTTCTTTAGGCATTGTCCACTTGTCAATGTCGCGCCTAAGACGATGTGAACTAGTCCTTAACTCGGGCTAACAACATTTTCACCTTCCATTTTTTATTGTCACTCCCATATATGCTTTTTGCTCGTAGTCTCAAGTGGGATTGAAATCTCTTACAAACTGTCTCTCTTTTGCGTGAGTTAATGCATCCACATGATTGTCTAGATTTTTTTCTCACATACCTTTTTATTTCCTCATTGGGATTTGGACACTCTCACATACTAATATCTGATTTAGTCATCCACTTGATATTTTGTTTCACCCAAGTGTACTTTTTAGTACTTAGCTTTTCCTCCAATACCATCTTGAACTAGCATTACTGCCGCTAATAATATCTCATATGGAATTGATATTTTAATTTTGTGAATGCTTGTGATTAGATGCTTTTGAATCCACTCTCTATCTCCATTATGAGAAGTCCCTTATCCTCTTATAGTAGAAACAGCTGTAATGAGACAGCTGTAACAGTTTTTGGTCTCAGAGCCGAAACAGCTGTAATGAGACAGATGTAAGGAGACAGCTGTAACAGTTTGTGGTCACGGAGCCGCTTGGGCCTAGGAGATGTAATTCAAACCATTTCATAATTCATTAATATAAAAATAATTATCATGCCATCGTGCCAAAAGAAAAAGGCAAAAAGTCATCGTCTTTAGAAGTTCCAACAGCGGATATATATATATTCAGCGTACACGCGCTTTGACTAATGTTTCGGTGCCTTACGCGTTAGCGATTTCCGTTAAACTGGAGGGACGGAATTCGCGGTTTCATAATAACAGCTCAAAGCCACTGACTCCGTTTCTACCGGGCTATTATTCTTTAAATTATGTTAAGCTGTAAATTTGTTCTCAGTTGAAGCCATTTTTCCGCTTTTAAGTGCAGACAGACTTCATATTCAGAGGTCAAAGAGTATGTTTTGTTATGAATAAAAGTGTAACCATGCTATATACAAATCTTTTCCAAAAGATTGTTTTTCGCTCGACAGCAAAATTCGTCACACAGCATTTCAAAGAAACTCAGGGTTTACAAAGAAAACTTCAAAAATATTACAGAGTTTTCAGACTGGCTCTCTTCCAACTGTAACTTGAGTCCAGACGTTTACAGCATTTGAATTACAAACGGTGTTCGGCCGATTGCATGAATTTAATTGCTGAAGAGTTTATTTGGCCGCAAATAATTTTAAAAAAGCATGCATTTAACCAGAATTCAACTGTTTGCTTCAATTTTACACAGTTTGGACGCGCGTATTATATTATAAAGCTAGTAACGCAGAAAATTTGCAAAATGAAGCAAAATCTATTAAAAAGATATGTACCTGCAGCAAAAGAGGCGTCCTTCCGGAAATTAGAAAAAGTCATGAGGAGAAGTAGAAGAAAGCAAAGGGCCCATAACCACCATCTTTCCTTAACAGAACGACAGTCTTAAAAGTAGGCGGAAGCCTGGAGATTCTCTACTTCTCTAGCTTTTAGAGTGATGCGTGATGCGATGCAATGCCGGCTTGTCCGCCAATCGAAACTGGTGGCGAATCAGAATAATTGGTCCACTAGTGAAAACACCATGTTTCGCTTTGAAAACTGGGGTTCTTTCTCCCTTTACCATACTTATGCCATTCCTTTTATTTTTCCCAATTGAGTATTACAACTAGCAATGGCCCCAAAAGCGAAATAATCTTTTTCTCAATTTTTCCTTTTACTTTTTAATAAATTAAAAATTTATTTGGGGTAGTATATGTGGGCACGTGTCTTGCCTTCAGAGATTATCTAAAATAGTGGATTTTTACTGTTGAAAATATATAGTTAGAATTTAAAATTTATAATCGGATATTTAATTAATTGTTTAGAAAAGTGTATTTAGAAAATAATTAATAGTAAATATTTGGTATAATCTATAGATATTTAATACTGAAATTAAATAATTAATTATTAATATATAATTATTTAATTATTATGGTATTAATTTATAATATTAATGTATTTGTGTGTTTATTAATAAATTATTATGACATTACATTTAATTTTAAAAGATATTTAGCATATTTTTGTATTTAATATTTATTTGTATATATGTGTATATTGATAATTAATAATTGTTATAGTATTAATGTACTTATAAATTTAGATTTTAAAGTTTTGATATGACTGAAAATGAATATAAGAGAATAAGACATCCAAAAAAAAATCTTTTCAATTTTTATTGTCAAACTTACTAATAATGTGACACATATACTAATCATGTAATGTACTCATGATGAAATGACAAGATACAATTATGTGAATGAGGATGTTATAATGAACCTACATGATAGTTATTTACCTTGATGCGTTCACAAGATCAAGCTATGTCAAATCATAATATCTATATTTATCAAATTGTCTAGTCAAATCCTCATGGTTGTGTATTTTCTTATCAATTATCGTAGTTATTTAATGTACATAATCAATATACTAGTGTCTATTAGAATGAATATACCATGTATCATCTATTAGAATGAATCTATCATTGTTATAGTCAACGTTATTCATCTTAGGATAATTCACTTTCTTGTTATCACTCCACCAAACATACATTATTAATATACACTTTTTAAATGGTTTTATTCACTTGATCAATAGACCTAACCCTTCATTTTTTTAAGAATGAATGAAATGATTTTAATTACGCCTCTGAAAAAGTCTAAAATGATGAAAACGTCAAAGAAAAAACAAAAGATCAATAAGAATATAGGACTAAAGGTACGGACATGAGAAGGCCGACAAAGAAATGTCCTCCAAACGGAAATATAATCAATTAGGTATAGCTATGATCAGTCCCGTGTATTTGCTCTGAACTGTCACTTCTCCTCCCCAAGTTTTGGCACGGATAAGATTTTAGCTCAATTAATTGATGTACGTAGAGCAGTCTGCATGCTGATTTGGCGGTTGATATGAACATGCAGGAATAGTATGGCCGCGCCAGGTTTGGGCCATATCTCAACATGCATACATGGCATGGCATGGCCCTTCCCAAAGTTATGCCCAGGTGAATGTGTTTACATTATTGGCCTGCCATATTCACGTCGTATATGATTTACGGATTAAATTTGACGGCAGTTAAGACGTTTTTATGATTTTAATTGTAAAATATTTGCAAATATTTGAAACAATCACTGCATGTAACTTGTATATTTTAAATATGACCGTCATTTTATTTATATATATATGTATTAAGATAAATTACTTATACATTTTATTAACATTGTAAAAATAACACTATTTTGCATTTTTAAAGGGAAATACTTAAAAATGACCATCACCCAAAAATTGTTTGACAGACATAGGTGGCTGTCAAGTTTAACCCCATTATCTATGGGTGATATAAATATAACAATATTCAAAATATTCTCTTATGTTCGCTCCTTTGTTGTCATATAATGATTCCACTTCAGAATTTCAAATTGAATTTTTGACGGCCTAGCTCTTTTCAAAGATCAGTAAATTCCATTTTTTTATACTTATTTTTATGATTTCCTCACATGAATACAAGTTAAGTTGTAAAATACGATTAAAATCATTAAAAAACGGCCCACATCCTATCAATTTCCAGGACTATGTGACTCCCAAATTCCAATTGAAGTTCTAAGTAGGTTTCAATAAGGCCTTCCCAAATGTTATCTCATGGGCACCCATCTCACTAAAGTTCATTATTGTGATTTGACCTAGTGTTGAAAGAGTTTAGGATAGTTTTTTAATATATTTATGTTTTCAAATATTCATGCAATACTTCAAATTTATAACCCAAAAATAACTAGAAAAATAAATTTAGCATCTACAACTAAGAAAAAAAGGTTATGGTGTGACTATAGACATTAGATTTTTTTCACATGCTACATTAATTAATAATTTTATTATGTTCTTTATAAATTTTTCATTAATTTAATTATACCATGGTATCAAGTTAAAAAACACATCTTGAAGCAAAAATTTTTAAAAATGTCTTTAACCTCTATGGACGATGGTCAAGATATTGCGATGTTTTTATTGACTTCTCCACACAAAAAGAAAACTCTTCTAAATGATGGTTAAATATTCATGTGACGTTCAAATGGACATCAAATTTAAAGTCAAACACAATTGTAAACATTTCAATACATTATACTCCACCACTTGCCCTCACTACAGTTTGTAGAATTCCTATAAAATTTAATTATATTAAAGTTTAACATAAAGACATTAAATTACTAATTGTTGATTTTTTAAATGTATTTATGCATGTAAATACCTTATTTGGTATGGACTAGTTAAATGCTTTGGTGTTAGTACAATTATGTGTTTATAGATTATTGGTCAAGTTAGGGTCTTATCAAGTATGTGTGCTTTGTGTGGTTCAACTTTCAACTTGTTTTTAATGCGCCTAATGCAACTTTCGATAATTTCAACCTTGTTTGGCCTCTTTCAACTTTGTTTCTCAATTCTTCATTATTCGTCTCTATTTGTCTCTACTTCATACCCCATTGTTTACCATTTTGTAGAGCATTTGGGTCAAATAAGGATTATGAACAAGAAGAATGGTTTCCAAGTGATTTGTAACAAAACTAAGAAAAGTGGGTGAATTTTTTCGCCATTAAAACCAGTGACAACATTCATAGACTAAGTTTTACATTTATCGAAAGAGATCATTTTCATACTTGTTTTTGATTCGATTTGACTAATACATACCATATTTAAAAAGGGTACCTTAATATTTAGACTTATACTTTATTGCTTAATGTTGAAGACTATCTTCATATTTGTGTGCAATCGAGTATGATGTGACAAACCCTAAAAAAATTATTCATTTCGTGTATTTCAATTATTTACATATATTTATATATTCCATACTCTTTATTTATGTAAATAGGTCTAAGTTGGGTTTGATTTATGATTTACATTTATTTAGATTCTTAAATAAATTTTTAGTTAATTTAACATATTAGTTATTGTAAAAACCATTTTTTATAACTTCAATACAAATATTTATGATTGCTATATATCTTAAATATATTTATTTTTAAAATATATAAATCTTGAAGTATTTATCTTGTATTTGTTACATTATTTTATTTATTGAAGGATCATACATTAATAAACAATTTTGTCACTTATTTTTTTAATTTTTGTTGAATGGAGATAGATGACCTCAATCAAAATGTATCATTCCACATAACTCTAAGGTCCACTACACACTCAATATATTGTAATTTTTTATTCTCTTTCACTAAACAAAGTGAAAGATTCTATCTTATAAAAATTAAATAAACATCAATCGATCATTGATATTATCACTCCCCTATCATTGGAATTCCACCTCTCAACATAATTAAAGATAAACCCGTTATTGAAATATTGTGATAATGGGAGATGTGTTTTTAAAAATGACCAGAATAACCTTTTAAGTTTCCTTATGACTTAGACTTCATACATAACAATAGCAAAAGTTGTCTTACACAAAAAGAAAATATCAAAGAAGGCTCTGATTGATTTTCTTCGATTTTTTTATGTAAAGGCAAGTAAGAAGTACTACACCCTTTCTCGGAGTATTAAAGTTGGCCGTGTGGGAATCCTTTTCAGAACTTAAATACATATATTTTTTAAGCATTTCTTATCACTTACGATTTATTTATTTAGCGAATGTTTCCATAAAATTGTGAATGCAACATATTTATTATTTTATTTGTTTGGGATAATGACTCATTTTTTTATAACAAATATTTATTGTTATGTTTGCGATAACGAGTCCAGATTTATAACCAATATATTATAAATGTTGACCTGAAAGACTCCATTTTGAAACGAAATATATAATATAACTATGGAATAGACTATTGTCAATTAGTAAAGATATTTTAAATATGTTAATATTAAAAAAATTAATGTAATATTAATGTGTTGAGGAAAAAAATTGGAATTAAAATATTCAAATTCAAAAATATAATTAAGATATTACAATTTTTTTAATTGACTTATTAAAGTAAAAAGAAAAAAATTAAGTGAGGACTAAATGAGTGTCAAATTTAAAATTAAAATTATCTTATAACGATCAAATAAATTTAAATTTATATATATATATATATATATATATATATATATATATATATATATATATATATATGTATATATATATATGTATATATATATATGTATATATATATATATATATATATATATTTGATAAAACTTTTGACCAATATACACGAGAACAAAGATTTGAGTCCAACATAATTTGTTTTGAATGTCAAATGAATAATGGGAAGTTTTTGTACAAACTAGTTAACCTCTTCCTATGTTTATATGGATGAATTTCTATGAAGGTTGTTCATCTTTATTTTATTTGAACTCTAATGCATTTAACTATGTGATTTTTTTGTTTAAAATGTTATTTATAGAGTTGAAGGGATGTAATAAATACAACTAATTCTCTTATTTGGAATTTTGATTTGTAATAAAATAAATTGATCCCAACTCATTGGCTCTAAACTATAAAATGAGCTCCCCTATAACTACACACAATGTGATGGAGGCCCCACAATGCATTTAATCAAGAATCAAATTGAAACCCTTAATGACCAAAATTATTATGTGTTAATGTTGAATACACGTTAAAAAATATTAATCTCACTATTTTTAAATTGGCGTTCTCATATCACATTAATCTTTCTCCACAATTGTTAAGTTACCTAATCAATTAATGTCCACTTAAATATATTCATTTTGAAAGTTAGATTACTCTTTATTTCATAGTTCAAGAGATTGGCGAATACTAAAATTAGAATATTCAATAAAACTTAGGATTAGCACATCGAATAGACCGCTACATAAAACGCCTTTCAATTAAAGGTACGGATACAAGCGGGTTTTGTTCTCCGTTAAAAATTAGCGTTAAATATGGCGTCTTTAAACCGTGTTGAAATGTAACGTACCGACAAGATTCCCGCTTCGTTTTCAAAGAACATTAAAAAAAGGGGAAAAAAATTCAGTGAAGCAAAAAAATTTTCAAAAAAACGCATTAAATAAACTGTTGAGAAATTACATCGCAATTCGCACTCAAAAGTCGTGCAATTTTAATTCAAATTTGACGGACATTACGACAAATATTTCGTTAATGCACATTGTTGGGGGTCGGAGTTAAATCCCAGCTAGGTAGGCAGGGGGTGACGGTGGTGATCAAACCAGTCGTTTTATCTACGCTTTTGCCTTTACATCATTTAAACCAATTAGGCGCTTAAATAAAATTGTTTCGGCTCTCATTGACGCTGCATCAGTCAAAGAGAATATCGCAGGTCCGCAAAAATAAATGTTCATTGTCGTAAGAATCAATCAGCTCATGGACATCCTCTAAAAAAAGACATTTTCTTAAATGAAGAAACCCTTGCTCTTTTAACCGGCAGTTGTCTTATTTTAACAGATTCTTCTTTAAAATAGCAAACTTTTAAAGCGCTACTTAGTTCCGCAGAAAAATGGCAAAATAGATCGAACACTGAAAGCAAAGCAAAATCAAGTTAAAGAAAACGTACCTTCAAAAAAGCGTCTTTGAAGTACTAAGTAATGAAATCGGGGTTCTCTTCTGAAAATCGGACCACGGAAAAGATTGTTCTCTTTTGCAGAATCCACTTTTTGTCCAATCGAAAGAGAATAATGGAGCCGTGATGGAGCAGGTTTCGTTCCCTGGGAGGATCCCCCAAACGCCACGTTTAGGTCTGAAACGAGACGGGGAGGGGAACTTGTTTTAAAAATGGCTTTCTTTTCACATGATGCGATTCCTTCCGGTAAGTAAGAAGGCTTTTTTTTCCCGATTAGGACTTTTATAGGTATGTCTGGGGTGTCAGAGTCTGTGTCTGTCTTGCGCGGTAGGCATAGCATATTTATTCGCGAGGGAATCTGCTGCAGACAGAATATAGCTTACGGACTAGGGTGCACTACAAAGTGAGGGGCCAGGGCTAAGTAAGATATATACAAAATGCATCATATCCATAGAAGACCACATGCATAGATTTGAGGGGTTATATTTGACGGTCGTTTAGACGTTTTTTGTGATTGTACGTAAAATACTTGTAAAT
Organism: Taxus wallichiana var. yunnanensis; assembly: GCA_018340775.1. Taxonomy (NCBI): domain Eukaryota; kingdom Viridiplantae; phylum Streptophyta; class Pinopsida; order Cupressales; family Taxaceae; genus Taxus; species Taxus wallichiana. The sequence continues at coordinate 941,624,749 of CM031235.1, read as the reverse complement.
ATTTGATCTAATTGTCACACGCAACTTGTATATTTAAAACGTGACTGTCATTTTTATATAGATTTGTATAAATATTATAAAAAAATATGTAAATTTATATTATAAAAGATATAATAAATATAGAATAATTAGTAAAAATAACATTATTTTGTATTTTTGAAGGGCGGTATTGAAAAATTACCGTCACCCAAAAATTGTTTGACAAGCATAAGTGGGCGTCAAATTTAACCCCCTGTATCATAGTGTGGTGAGTCTCATAACATGTGAGAGTTGTTGCGTCAAGTCTTATGATTCATTTTTAGTGTTAATAACGAAAAAAATTGGTTAACATTCGTAATCTTAATTATATCAAATTTTTATTCAACTTGTAAGGTCCTTCCTTTTTTAAGGGAAAGACTTAAGTATGTGTCATCAAAGTAATCATTGAAAAGTAATTGCATAAATAAATCACTAGCGAATCCAATGTTCATTCTAAATTACCATGCATATAAATTGGATGGTCTATGTGTAAAGCATGAAGATTATTTTTGTGTTGTTGGGGAATGAGTATAGAGAGACTAATTACAACGATGGTAACAACTTTTCGAGCCATAACCATACTCTATTGGTAGTTTTTCAAAGAGGAATCAACATTCCTCCTCTGTTAGTATACATTGTTTTGGGTTTGTTTAGCTATTTTCATCAAACAAGGCAAAAAATTGATAGCCAAAACTTTATGCTTTTGCTAGCACAAGCCTAAACACTCAAGTAAACATGACCATAATATGATCAAAAATACACATGGATGTAGTACATCTACCTAAAAGGCTCACTAATTTGGCAATTCTAGCTAATGATATCAAATTATAAGAATCTTCTATCTTCTCCACATTTGAGGTACTTCCTTTCATTGTATTTCCTACACACGATCTTGCCTTCAAGTTTACATCAAAACTAAAAGCCCATCCAAAACTTCAAATCAAAACAACTTATATTAAGGGTTCACAGAAGAAGGGAATAAAAACAGGTCCCTTAATTTCAATAGAGTTATCATCTAGCTCCTTAAATAACTTTAATGCTCAACATGAAAACATAATAAGATAGAAAATATTTTAAATTACCTCTTTTTCTTCTCATGTGGGAGATATAAAGCGTCTTAGCATTTAATCGTTGGATATTGTACAAATCTATGTCCATCTAGTTTGTCGACCACCATAGTTGTGCCTTGGATTAATGCAAAATATACTTACTTCAAAAACATTCAAAACCTTCTTCTTGATCCAATGTCGCTATCCATGTGACCCGTAGTTAATCAAACTTTGCGCATACGTGTCTTTATCAATTGATTTTTATTGAAGTAAGTGTTTTGATGGGGCATGATAGGGATATGGTAGTTGTAATGTGAAATCATAACATGCATAATTCCTGTGAGCAAATTATACAGTAAAAAGATACTATATTGCATCTTTTTTTCTCTTGTGGGAGGTACAAAGTGTTACGATTGAATCGTTGTTCATTACATACAAATGTATGCCCATCTAGTTTGTTGATTTGTCATAGTTGTGCTTTGGATTTGTTCAACATATGTTTACTTTGAAAGTATTTGAAACTTGTGACCCATAGTTAATCAAACCTTTTCCCACAAAGATCTTTATCATTTGATTTTTTGAAGTAAGTGTTTTGATGCAATGGGATAGTGATAAGGCACATATAATGTGAAATCCCATCGTTATGTGTTTTAAAAACATAAGCACGGAAGGTAAACCGAAAGAAAACAAAGAAACAAAAATGAGTTCGAGTGCATGTTGTGTGATTCTATCTAGCCCTTTCTAAACGTGCACCGACATCCTCCTAGTTATGCCAAAGTGGGAGTTTAGAGCAAGGAAAATGCAACCGTCAAAACTTAATAGAAGGTGCATTTTGTAGATGTTTTTTTGCTAGTGCCAACTGGGAAAGACCCCGCATCAATATTTTGTTCCCCATAGAGTACAAGGATATGGAGGAACATGCAAATGCGTCACCAATTTTTCTCATGCAGTGCAATAGTAGAAATAAAATTTTCTTAATGGAAAAAGAACCACCAAAGCAAAAAATATATTATTTTTTTCAAAGTTTTTGGGTGTGTAGGTTAGCATCAATAATAATACATTATAGTGTGTTTGTTCATTCATGCAATATTTTGGGGGTGAGATATGATGTTTGGACTTGGACAAAGATCGTATTGCAACTATTTTAGAAAGTTACCAATGAAGTGGGGCATTAGATATCCACCAAGGCTCAAATTTCACATTCATGTAGACATTTTTCATCATTTTAATTGTAAAATACTTACAAATATTTGAAATAACCATTTCATATGACATGCATATTCAAAGTGTGGTCATCATTTTTATATAGATATATATGCAAAATATATCAATAGACAAATATATATATATATATATATATATATATATATATATATATATATATATATATATATATATATATATATATATAGTTAAAAAACATAGAATACTCTTCTATATATTTTGGTATAATATATAGATAAAATTGTTTTGTATTTTTGAATGGCAACATTGAAAGCTTACAAACACCTAAAAATTGTTTGTGACAGCAGAGGTGACCATCAAATCTAACCTCTATTATCAACATTCCACCAAATAGGAAATGATTTCCACAAGTTATGAATATGAGATGAAAAAGATAAAACAACTAAAGGGACTCATACCTCTTCTCCAAAAGAGGAAATTATTTAGAGGGTTCGATTAAAATATTTTCCATACCAAGGAGAAAACAATGAGACAATCTTTTAGGGGCAGATATGATGAAATAAGTATGGAGTATCGTGTGTCAATTTAATCAAAACTAGTATCAAGTTTATGAATAACAAACAACTACAACTTTGTTTTTTTAGTCACCTAGTGTTGTTAACTTGCCCATCAGTTCTACTGTGCAAGACCGACAACTTACACTTACACAACTGGAAGAAATGGAAATTTTGAGAAAATATGGGAAAAAAGGGCTTTGCTATTTTTTGTTTTATTTTTACGACGTTAGGGTTTTTCGATTGCATGGTCTTTACTTTGTTAGATAGCTAAGATGAAGACATTCATGGAAAGCTTGAAAGAAAAAGGTGGAAATTGAATACTTGCATGTCCCACACAAATATACTCATGTTACCTACATGTCCCACACTTAGACCACAACTTAGATTGTTCTACCCAAATAATAGTAGTTGTATATGTTCCACTTTATTGTCTCGGTCTCATTCACATTATTCACGTAAGTGCAATTTTGCTCAAAGGGGGCAAGAAAAAGGGGAGGAAAATCCAATATGTACTAGGTTTGAAACCCAACCGCAATGTTTACATTTTGTTGCACCATGTACCTCCCCTTTTCATTTTGACCTCGAGTAATTGTAGTAAAATAGGCGATGCATGAACGATAGTCTATTATTGAGCCCTACCAGCAGTTGATCATAGGGTATATTTTAATCGTCAAATCGAAAGTTTCATTTGTGAGTCCATATGTTTGTTTTCATTCTTTAGTACAAATCGCTCATTCATCTACAAGGAGGGATTTTTACTATTAAAACCATTAACTTGTAAAGAGTCAAAATAAAAATGGGAAAATCCAATATGTTCTAGGTTCGAAAACCAAACACAAAGTTTTCTTTTTATTGCACTTTGTTTCCCCTTTTGATTTTGAAGCTCAAGTAATTGCAAGAAAATAGATCATGTGTGAACAATCATCAATAATTGAGTTTCTCTATTAGTTGGTCATATGAGCGAAAGGTAAGTCTTATCTATTAGATCGTAAGTTTTAGACTTAGACTCCATATAATTTCTTATGTTGTCTAATTTACAAAGAGATAATTTTACTAATAAAACCATCAAAGTGTACAGTGTAATGTCCATGTGAGAAAGAGATTTTGTTTCTAAAATATGATGTTGAAGTGACTAATTTCTTGCCAATTCCAAATCGTCGAATTAGTGAAGAAAAGAATTGAAATATCCATATATAAAATAAAAAATTTGAACTTGAAGCACATTGGATTCAAACATGGTCCTAGAGAGATCAAAAATAGAAAAACATCAGACAGGAAAAGGCATGCAACAATGATTAATGGCATACCCGATAAAATATTTGCACACAAGATGGAGCAATTTGCGGCTTGATGCATCGATGGTCTTCCACTTGCAAAGACAAGTCAACCACCATGGATGTGAGCTATGAAATGAGAAATGTGTATGCGACCAAAGGGATAAAAACCTTAAAAAGTGAACCGTTGTGATCATCTCAATTGTCTTGCACTCGTGTTAGATGATCATGGTTGTTGATTACAACTAAATTTGGTTGATATCTACGCCTTTGGTATAAATATCTTTATGAGGAATAAAACATAGCCTAAGTTAGGGCCCATTAGGCCTAGGAACTTTCACAAGTTGTAAAGGGGAAGACATGCCACAAGGACCATCTTCATTCATGTGGTAAGTGTAGTTTGGGTTATAACCATCTCTTATTTGGAGGGAGACCACCTTGTCTTTTTCTTGAAGGGGAATTTTCAACCAAGACATTTACTATGGATGAGCTTGAGTATGTTGGCCCAAACTTGCACTATATTTTTGTCTGCTCGCTTAATACGACCATCTTTGTGAGTCTACAATATTAGTGTTTTGACAATATTACTTTCAATCCTTGAAATTACTTGTTATCCAAAATTCACCCCCCAGGGTAATTTTGATAACATGCATCAGAAGCTTGGGGCCAGAAAAAAGCAAGAAAATCAGCTAAGTCCTAAGTCCTGGCAATTGGGACAGTTGGGACATCGAGGTGCGAATCGGCCGAAAAGCCGCCAGGCAGTCCGAGAGCAGTTGGGATCCGCGGGACGCGAAAGGGCGAACCGGCCGAAGGTGCAAAAATCGCCAAGTTTTGTCGGACAGTTGGGCCAAGAGTACGCGGCGGACGCGAACCGGCCGAATCGGGTGAATCGGAAGAATTTGTCCCAGACAGTCCAGGACAAGTGGGACAAGAGTACGCGGAGGACGCGAACCGGCCGGTTCGGCTAAAACAGAGGACTTTCGTTTGGGACATCCGGGCCAAAAGTACGCGTGGGACGTAGGGAGCCGAAAGAGCCGAGAGCGAATGAAATCTCGCCACGTGTCATCGGCCGAAAGAGGGACAAGGAAGCCCGAATCGGGCGGTTCAGAGATTTTTGTCCCAGACAGTTTGGGACATCCGGCCAAAAGTACGCGCGTGGGGCGGGGAGCCGAAAGAGCCGCAATAAATCGAGTGTGACACGTGTCACAAGGGGAGGTGCAATAAAAAAATTCGACTAAGTGTTTTTGGCCAAGTTTTTTTAAAGGGAGCGAGTTGGAGCGTTGGCCCGAGCCAATAAAAAGAGGACGCGTGTCCTAAGGAGAAGGGGAGTGCGGAGCTCGGGGAGGACTTGGAGAATTTGGCAAAAATTTGGCCAAAAAACTAAAAGGTAAAAGATGCCCCCGCACTCGCCAACCAACCACAAAGCGTGCCACGTGTCCCAGTGGCGCGGGAACGGGGAAAAAATGAAAAAATTTCAAAGAGTTAAAAAGGTCGAAATTTCAAGGAAAGCCGCGGAAAGGTGGAGGAGAGAGAATTGCTCAAAGAAATCCAAGACACGACACGTGGCATCCGGCCGTGAGCGCGGAAATTTTTTATTTTTATTTTTCCAAAATGTAAAAAAGGGTCAAAATTTAAAATTTTTTGCCCGACATCCATTTTTTGGGTCGCTTTTGCCCTAAAACTTCAGACCTTCATATCTTTTGATCCAGAGCTCGGATTTACACGTTCTTCATATCATCGAAAAGCTTTTGAAATTCTCTACAAGATTCCATGGTCAATCTCTAATTTTGGTTCAGTTTGAAGAGGGAAAATTTAAAAACGGCTCTGGTATGTGTCCAAGGGCAGAAATGACCTTTGAGCGACCAAATTTAATGCAGGATGGGTCGCATTCTCCTCCAATTTGGTCAAAAATGATAGGGTATGGGTTTGTAAGGTTCCCATGCCGATTTAATGCATTTGTAGTCAATGAGGAATGGGCTCCCACGTTTTGTACGTTTTCTCTCTCCTGGGCTCGACCCATGCAATGTAAAAAGCCAGATTTGGCTCATTTTAAAAGGGGAAAACACTTTTGGCATAGCAAAACTTCTTCTTTCACCTCCAGCAAGTGATTGTTGCAAGAATCGGACCTCTTCAAAGATTGTAACAGGTTTTCTACCTCTCTGAGGTTGTAATGCGTGGTTTTTGACATTGGAAATGATAATGCAAACTTTGTGAATGGGTTTCAGTCCTTTGTTTGTATTATTTGCTTCATTTCAGATCCTAAATTATATCTTATCAGCCTGTGTATGATTTTATGTTGCAATCTTTGGTTTGTGTCTATTTGCATGACAAAAATATTCACCACTCCTTTTGGTGCATCACCATCTTTAGTTAGTTTCAATTTTTGCATTTTACCCCTCGTCTCCTCGCAATTTAGAGTAGGATTAGGATCGAACCTCTGTAGTTGTGCAAAAATATAGATCTAAATCAGAGGAGTTTGAGGAACCAGCCTCTAATCTGGAGATTCCCCTCTCATTTTCACAAGTCCCATGCTTGGAGAGAGGTTTCCATGTTGTGCAATCACATTGGATGCCTAAAACATCAATTTAGAACGTCGATTTGCATCCAGGGGTGCTGTGATTTCTTACAACGGTTTTGGCACACTCAGTGGGACCTTAGAGGTCTCATTTTTACTGCAGCAAAGTTGATGTGCATCTGCTACAATTTTCTTGCTTGAAAAGAGCTATTATTTGCATATCTAGCGACTCCAAGGGAAAGAATCAACTAGTTTCAGCAGTGCAGGCCTGAAAACTCATGAGAAGAGTCACCACAAGGTCAAGAGTTGGAGAAGAAGAAGTGTTGTTTGAATACCTGCAATTATCTCCAAGAAGAAGGCAAAGAGGAAGAAGGATTCAAAGGTCTCCATCTCCACCAAACAGAACTCTCTCAACTCCTCCACCTGGTAGGCCTTTCATTCAAGATAAGGGTTTTAAGACCAATTAGAATGGCACAAAACAACCCCTATGTCAACTTCACACAGCAAAGAGCCCACTTGCCCTCAATGCACAACATCCAATTCATATTGTAGCCTTCAAGAACATTCCGTACTTCACCGGAGAAAATCGGACTACTCAGGGATCATGTTAAACATATTGCTAACCTTTGTGCAATTCATGAAATCAATGAGATGCAAGTGGTCATCAAGTTATTGGCATCTTCATTCAAGGGTAAAGCATTGCAATGGTTTAGGAGCCTTGATTTGGTTCTATCACAAATTGGAATCATGTGTATAGCACTTCATGAGCAATTTGGAGAGAAGGGAGACAACTTATCTCTTTTGGAGCAAAGTGACAACTATCAAGAGAGCTCCCAATGAGCAACTAACCGATTTCAAATTTAGATTTCAAAAGACTTGGGAGAGAATTCCAGTAGCAGCCAAATGTGCAAAGCAGCGAAGGTGCTTTTCTCTACTATCTCAAAGCTTTAAATTCGATATTTCTATGTTGATTCAGTCCATGGGAGGCATAACTATCCCTATGGCTTATAAAGCATTGCCATTAGGGCTGAAAATTGTTTAATCCAAGCTAACAAACTTGCCCCTAGACCTCCCATGCCATTGTTTCCAAGTTTAGAAAGCCCAAACACCAATCAAGCACCTAGTTTGGCTCCTTCTCCCAATCCTAGAAATCGAGTTCAAATGAGGCTTCCACTTCATCTCCAAGTGCCCCAAATGAGCTTCAAGAAGTCATGAAGCAATTGCAAAACCTAGGCAATGAGCTGGTTACTCTCAAGAGGCAGCAAGCCCAAGGTTTGAGACCTTCTTATCAAACCCAAGCTCGGCCTAATAGGCGGCCTTACCAACCACAAAGGCCTCCTAATCCAGTTTCAAATATAAATCAGTCAAGGCCTCCTGCCCGCCAATAGACCATTTCAGCCATATAATCCAAATTGCATATCGCCTCTAAGGAATTGGTGCCAACACAAAACAACATTACCCAGAGTATGATTGGTGTTTTTCATGCAATAAGCCTCATAGCCAATCCATGTGCTTCAATGGTGCTTTGAATCAAGCATTAATGGTGACAACTACTCTTGGTGTGGAGGGTGAGGGAAGTCAAGGAAACAACCCAACAACAAGAAGCATTCCAATAGTAATCAGCCCCAAATGACACCACGTTGGTAAATTGGCAAGCAAAGGATTTTGTGGCATGAACCAGCAAGTTTCTCAAGTGTGCAGCCAACACAAGGTCAAAGAGGAGGAATTTGGGTGAAGAACAACCATTAGCCCCAACCAATCCACGACCTTCTATGGCTCCACAAATGGTTGGCAAGCAAAATCCGGTTGTAAATGCACAAGGGCAGCCAAGAATAGCCCCTAGGCCAACTCAAATACCAGTTGTTGCTGCCCACATGCAAGGAGTGAATGTGCAAACCAAGGGACAACAAAGAGATCCTTCATCACCATTCAATATCATTGATCAGATGAAGAAGACAAACGTCAATATATCAATGTGGGAATCCCTATCTATCCCAGGCCAAAGAGATCTGCTACAAGCTGCCATGAAGGACTGGCCAACTTCGAATCAGCAAGTTCAGATGCAAGACAAAGTGCTTACAAATGCTGCCCAGCCTGAGGGAAATCATGGAGGACAAAGAAGGTAAAATGTTGAAGCCCCCTCCTTTCTATGTTTCATTAATCATTGGAAATCAGCTAGTGCACAATTGCATGATAGACTCGGGGCAAGTAGCTCGTTAATGCCTAAACAAATAGGTGATCGGCCTAGGGCTCCAAAGATGAAACCATATCCAAAGGGGTAGTGCGGTGGATGGGACAAAAAGAATAAACATGGTTTGGGTGATTAGAAATTTGAGTCTTACCTTGCATGCATGTCCAAATGTTGTTGTTTTACAAGATGTATCATCATAGACCTTCCACCACTCTTTGCCCAATGCTTGTCAAGGACTTCACACCAAGATTGGGGGATATTTGTCTGCGATTGGTCACACATGTTGTTCGAGAATGAGGTATGGAACTAAGGCTACAATCAGTGTCCGAACCTATTGCAAACTTCCACATTGAGCCTTACACTCCAAGTCAGATCAACGCCAATTGTTCGGCATTTGATCAAGAAGACCACCCAAGCACTGATGAGGCTGACACCAAGGTTGGAAGCATCTCGGATCTAACTCTTGATGAATGGGCAAACAAGATACATGCATTTGATCCTTATCAAGAAGTGGAAGAATCGAGCTAGGGTCTATTGCATACACGAAGAAAATCAGCCTATTCCTAGCATCACCAAGCCAAACGAAAAGGATGACAATGAGGTATGGGCGGCTGTTTTTGATGGATCAAGGAGTAGGCGAGTGCAGGAGGTGGAGCCGTGCTTGTTTCACCTCAAGGAGTAAAGTACTATTCAACTTTTAGATTTCAGTTTACATGCTCCAATAACACTGCTGAATATGAAGCCTTAGTGCAAGGGATGCATTGGGCAATCAAGAGAGGAATAAAGAACTTACAAGTCTTTGGTGACAGTGAATTGATTGTAAATCAGGTCAAGGGACAACATGCTACCAAAAATGATCTTCTCAAGTGCTACAAGAACAGGGTGTGGGACCTCATGGAATATTTTGAGGGCTTTGGCATCAAATCCATTCCTATGGAAGAGAATGAAGTCTGGCCGACATGCTTGCAGCAGTAGGGGCAGCCTTTGACATTGTGGAAAGTATTCAACAAGACAAGGTACAGCCAAACATCCACGTGATTGTGAGGCCTTCAGTGCCGGATAACAATGTCAGTTGGCAAGTGTTTGAAAATGACCAGCAAATCATCCATTTCTTGCAAGAAGAAGCTGAGTTCTCAGCCAAGAATCAAGAAAGATTGGAACAAAGTATGGTGACCAAGTGGTACACAGTTGAGAACTAACAAGCTGCCCAAGGGAATTATCACTTTGGAGTCCATTTTTAACCCCAATGATCAGTTTAGAAAGGAGAAAGCAAACATTCAGGTCAAGAGAGAGGATTCAGTATCCATCTTGGTAGAAGAGAACAAACCATTGCAAATTGGAAGGATGACAACTGAACAAGAAAGGTATGAGTTCATACATCTGTGTCAAGAGTTCCCTGACGTGTTTGCTTGGAGCTATGAAGACTTGAAAGGGTTCAATCCCAACTTAGCTCAGCATACCATCGAATTGGATCCAGATACTAAGCCTGTCAGGCAAAAACAAAGACTAGTCAATCCACACATGGAGCCTCTCATGAGGAAAGAATTGGACAAGCTGATTGAGTCAAGGATCATATTCCCAATCAAGCATTCTAGTTGGGTTACCAACTTAGTCCCAGTCAGAAAGAAGAGTGGAGAGATCAGATTGTGTGTTGACTTCAGAGACTTGAATAGAGCCTCTCTCAAGGACCATTACCCACTCCCTTCCATGGAGCAAATCTTGCAAGTTGTGGCTGGCTCCGAGAGGTTTTCACTACTTGATGGCTACTCAGGCTACAATCAAATTATGGTGAAGGAAGAAGACCAGTTCAAGACAACCTTCACAACCAAATGGGGAACTTTTGCATACAGGAAAATGTCATTTGGGTTGTCCAACGCCTTAGTGCCACCTTCCAAAGGAAATGGACATGGCATTCAAAGGTTTGAATAACAACGTGGTGCTGATTTACCTTGATGACATCACTATTTTTTCCAAAAATGCAGTAGACCACCTCTCTCATTTGAGACAAGTCTTCACAAGGTGCAGGAGATTTGGAGTGTCTTTGAATCCTAAGAAGTGTATCTTTCTTGCACATGAAGGAAATCTCCTTGGCCATATTGTCTCCAAAGAAGGATTAGCAATTGATCCAAAGAGGGTTGAAGCCATAAGAGCACTACCATTGCCAAGCCACAAGAAAGCCCTTCAGAGTTTCTTGAGAAGGATAAACTTTGTTCGGAGGTTTGTCCCAGATTTTGCAGCCCTTGTCAAGCCCATCACCAAAATGTTTAAGAAGAGCATGGCTTTCAAGTGGACAGAAGAGCGGGCAGTTTGAAGCAATCAAAGAAGCTATCTCTCAAGCACCAACTCTCATCAACCCAGATTTCTCCAAGGATTTCATCCTCTATGCATTTGGAGGTAATGATACTATTTCTGCCATTTTGGTACAGCAGAACAAGGACAATGATGAGCAGCCAATTGCCTTCTTCAGCCGGAGCCTAGATGACTATGAGGTGAGGTACTCTTTTATTGAGAAGCATGTACTTGCAGTAATCAGAAGCTTGAAGAAATTCAAGCATTTAATCTCAAACAACAAGGTCCAGTTGCTGGTCTCACATGCTGGGGTTAAGGACTTCCTCCTCAACAAGGATTTGAATGAGAAAAGGGCAGGTTGGATCACCCGTGTCATGGAGTATGACATTGAGATCAAGATCACCAAGCTGGTAAGAGGGAAAGGATTGTGTGAGCAGCTGGTTTTGGGGAAGCAAAAAGAAGTATGCAATGAAGAAGAGGTTATTTTGATAGTCCAGGACAGCCATGAGCCAAGTGGCAATCAAGAAGAAGACAATGTTGCCCCCACTCCTTGCTGGACCCAAGGTATTATACACTTCCTAGGCACAGGCCTATGCCCTCCAGAGATGAACAAGACCCAAAGGAGACACTTCAGATTGCAAGCTGTCCCGTATGCCATTGTTGATGGAGTTTTGTTCAAGAAAGATGTGAATGGAGTCTTCTTTGCGAGATGCATTAGCACAAATCAGATTCAAAGGGTGTTGGAAGAGTTCCATGATGGACCAGTGGTGGTCATTTTGCACCAAGAGTGACACTCTAAAAATCATGAAGGCTAGTTATTATTGGCCTAAAATCTTGATGATTGCTATGCATGGATCAAGAGGTGTAAGAATTGTGCATTCTTCACAGGAAAAGAGAGACTTGCTGCCCTTCCATTACATCCAATCTCGTTGACCAGTCATTCATGCAATGGGGTTTGGACTTCATTGGAGTCATTAATCCCAATTCAATCAAGGGCACAAATGGATTTTGACAGCCACAGACTACTTCACCAAATGGACAGAAACAGTAGCACTCAAAGAGGCAAATGAGTCTAACATCTTAGACTTTTATGAGGGGATAACAACCAGATTTGGTATACCTGCTATAATAATCTCTGATAATGCATTGGCATTCATTGGATCTAAGGTATCGAGTGGGCCGTTAAGAACGGGATCTACCTAAGCATTTCATCAAACTATTACCCTCAAGGTAATGGCCAGGCCGAGTCTACGAACAAGAACTTGTTGAGGATCATTAGGAGGACTCTTGACGAGAATCGAGAGGTCTTGGCATACCAAATCGAAATCAGCCTTATGGGTGATAGGATAACTCCCAAGAGATCCACAGGTAACTCTCCATTCAGGCTTGTCTATTGAAGAGAAGCAATCTTGCCCATGTCACTTGAGTTGCAGCATTGGAACTCATGAAGCAGTTGGAGTTGCTAGAGTTTGAGCCCATGGAGGTGAGATATGCAGAGTTGATGGAGTTGCAGGAGGTCAGAAATCAGGCATCCCAAGCAATGGAAAAGGATCAAGCTTTGATCAAAAATACCTTTGATAGGAAGGCCAAGGATAGATCTTTTCAGGTTGGAGATCTAGTGTTGAAATGGGATGTGGATAGAGCAAAACCGGGAAGGCATTCAAAATTTGATGCCATTTGGAGTGGCCCATACATGGTCACAAAGTGCAAGAACAACAATGCTTTCCAATTGGCCTCATTGGATGGTGAAGAACTGTAGATTCCAGTCAATGGAATCTATCTCAAGCATTGCTTCTAGAGGGAAATTTACCACCTTGTAAATATTAGATTAGATTTTCATTCCTCCAAGTGCTTGTGCACATTGTTTTGTTGTAGGTTAGTTTCATTTTCCCTAAGTGCTTTGGCACAGCTTGCTGTCCATGGAGATGTTTTGCAGTCCTCGCTCCCATCAGGTGATATTCCATCTTCCTCCTTGCAATGTTCTAGTCAGTTGGGGTATTAAACAGAGAATCAAGTGACTCCATGCCCAATGGATTGCTTCAGGCTACTGGTCTTTTCATCTAGCAGGCAGATGACCCCGCTGGGTCGCCAAATTGTTATCCAAAATTCACCCCAGTGTAATTTTGATAACATGCATCAAGCTTGGGGCGAAAAAGCGAGAAAATCGGCTAAGTCCTAAGTCCCGACAATTGGGACAGTTGGGACATCGGCGCGAATTGGCGAAAAGCCGCGAAGTGTCCAGGGAGCGGTGGGATGTCGGGACAAGCGGGACGGGAAATGGCGAACCGCCAAAGGTGCAAAAAATCACCAAGTTTTGTTTGGGACAGTTGGCCCAAGAGTACACAGTGGGCCTTGGCTGGCCGAATCGGGCAAATCGGAAGAATTTGTCCCAGGCAGTCCGAGACAAGTGGAACAAGAGTATGCGGAGGACGCGAACTGGCTGGTTCGGCCGAAACACAGGACTTTCGTTTGGGACATCCGGGCCAAAAGTACGCGTGGGATGCAGGGAGCCGAAAGAGCCGAGAGCGAATGAAATCTCACCACATGTCATCGGCCGAAAGAGGGACAAGGAATCCCGAATCGGGCGGTTCGGAGATTTTTGTCCCAGACAGTTTGGGACATCCAGGGCCAAAAGTACGCGTGGGACGTGGGGAGCCGAAGGAGCCGCCAATAAATCAGAGTGTGACACGTGTCACGAGGGAGTGCGATAAAAAAAAATTCAACTAAGTGTTTTTGGCCAAGTTTTTTTAAAGGGAGCGAGTTGGAGCGTTGGCCCGAGCCAATAAAAAGAGGACGCGTGTCCTAAGGGAGAAGGGAGTGCGGAGCTCGGGGAGGACTTGGAGAATTTGGCAAAAATTTTGGCCAAAAAACTAAAAGGTAAAAGATGCCCCCGCACCCCTGTCAACCAACCAAAGCGTGCCACGTGTCCCAAGTGGCGGGGCATGGGGAAAAAATGGAAAATTTTCAAAGAGTTAAAAAGGTCGAAATTTCAAGGAAAGCCCGCGAGAAAGGTGGAGGAGAGAGAATTGCTCAGCAAACCAGCACCTGACACGTGGCATCCGATCGCGAGAGCGGAAATTTTTAAATTTTTTTTTTTCCAAAATGCAAAAAAGGGTCAAAATTAAAATTTTTTGCCCGACATCCGTTTTTTGGGCCGTTTTGCCCTAAAACTTCAAACCTTCATATCTTTTGATCCAGAGCTCGGATTTGCACGTTCTTCATATCATCGGAAAGATTTTGAAATTCTCTACAAGATTCCATGGTCAATCTCTAATTTTGGTTCAGTTTGAAGAGGGAAAATTTAAAAAACGGCTCTGGTACGTGTCAAGGAGAAATGACCTTTCAATGACCAAATTTAATGCAGGATGGGTCGCATTCTCCTCCAATTTGGTCAAAAATGACAGGGTATGGGTTTGTAAGGTCCCCCATGCCGATTTAATGCATTTGCAGTCAATGAGGAATGGGCTCCCACGTTTTGTACGTTTTCTCTCTCCTGGGCTCGACCCATGCAATGTAAAAAGCCAGATTTGGCTCATTTCAAAAGGGGGGAACACTTTTGGCATAGCAAAAACTTCTTCTTTCACCTCCAGCAAGTGATTGTTGCAAGAATCGGACCTCTTCAAAGATTGTAACAGGTTTTCTACCTCTCTGAGGTTGTAATGCAGTGGTTTTTGACATTGGAAATGATAATGCAAACTTTGTGAATGGGTTTCAGTCCTTTGTTTGTATTATTTGCTTCATTTCAGATCCTAAATTATATCTTATCAGCCTGTGTATGATTTTATGTTGCAATCTTTGGTTTGTGTCTATTTGCATGACAAAAATATTCACCACTCCTTTTGGTGCATCACCATCTTTAGTTAGTTTCAATTTTTGCATTTCTACCCCTGTCTCCTTGCAATTTAGAGTAGGATTAGGATCTGAACCTCTGTAGTTGTGCAAAAATATAGATCTAAATCAGAGGAGTTTGAGGAACCAGCCTCTAATCTGGAGATTCCCCTCTCATTTTCACAAGTCCCACGCTTGGAGAGAGGTTTCCATGTTGTGCAATCACACTGGATGCCTAAAACATCAATTCAGAACCTCGATTTGCCTGTGGGGGGTGCTATGATTTCTACTGACATTACTCTCTTCCAATTCGAGAGATTTAAAGATCCCCATATCGCTTAACACCCAAATATTCCAACACACTATTGATGGTGTTGAATTCCATATGGCTCGAAAGGGAACTAATTTGAGGTGGCAAGACGAAGAATGCATCATGGTCATTATGTTCTACGGTGTTTCCTACTAAAAGCAAAATCAATTGACATCCAAATCCATATATTGACAACCGATCAAGACTACTAAAATTTCCAAGCAAAGATAAACTAACAAAACTAACACCACATAGTCTAATTAACAAATGCTTATTGAATCTAACAATAGTTACATCAATGATTAAAGCTTAATGGAATGCTTGAAAGAACTAACATGATATATCAATCTATCTTAGCTAAAGCATGCCTACTTAATATTCAATTGCTAACTAACTTAGACCTAAATAGATCTAGGAGAAATCAAATTGGAGGTTTGTTGCTTTATTCCAAGGAAGGTGAGATGGTCTTGTTATCCAAAATTCACCCCCTGGGTAATTTTTATAACATGCATCGATTATTCGATCCCGAGGCAAGTATATTGATTCAAGGCAAAAATCATGTTTTGGGTCCCCTCGGGTTCTTTCTAACTCCCCTGTCCAAGAAGAAAAGAGGAAGTTCTAAAAAAGGTGAAAAAGTTGCAAAAAACAAGCTTGGGGCAGAAAAAATCATGAAAATTGGCTATGTCCTAGTCCAGGCGGTCCTTGGGACAGTTGGGACGTCGGGCGCGAACCGGCCGGCCGAAAAGCCTCGGGCGGTCCATGCAGCAATTGGGACATCGGGCCGTCAGATGTACGCGCTGGGACGCAAAAAGCCGATTCGGCCGAAAAAGGGAGAAAATTGCCTAAGTCTTTGTTTCGCACAGTTGGGACAAAAGTACGCGGAAGACGCGGATCGGCCGGCCAGCGCAAGTCGACCCATTTCGGGCGGTTCGGAGAAATTTGTCCCAGCGATCAGGACAATTGGGACAAGAGTACGCGGAGGACGCGAACCGCCCAGATCGGCCGAAACAAAGGACTTTCGTTAGGGACATCCAGGCCAAAAGTACGCGCGAGACGCGAAGAGCCGAAAGAGCCGAGAGCGAATGGAAATGTGCCACGTGTCTTCACCTCAAAGAGGGATAGGGAAGCCCATTTCGGGTGGATCGGAGAAATTTTTCCCAGACGGTTTAGGACATCCGGGCCAAAAATATGTGAGGGATGCGAAGACCGGAAAAGCTGCCAACGAATCGAATGTGACGCGTGTCACTGGGGGCCTTATGCAATAAAAAAATTCGACTAAGTGTTTTTGGCCGAGTTTTAAAGGGAGCGAGTTGGAGCGTTGGCCCGAGCCAATAAAAAGAGGATGCGTGTCCTAAGGAGAAGGGGAGTGCGGAGCTCGGGGAGGACTTGGAGAATTTGGCAAAAGTTTTGGCCAAAAAACTAAAAGGTAAAAGATGCCCCGCACCATCAACCAACCAAAGCGTGCCACGTGTCCCAGTGGCGGGGCACGGGGAAAATGGAAAATTTTCCAAAGAGTTAAAAAGGTCGAAATTTCAAAGGAAAGCCTGCGTAAGGGCGGAGGAGAGAGAATTTCTCATCGAATCAGAGCCCGACACGTGTCATCCAGTGGCAAAGTGCGGGAAAAAATTCAAAATCCGTTTTGGCCTGTTTTTGCCCTAAATCTTCAGATCGCCATATCTTTCGATCCAGAGCTCAAATTTTCACGTTCTTTATATCAAGGAAAAGCTGATGAAATTCTCTACACGATTCTAGGTTCAATATTGCATTTTGGTTCAGTTTGGAGAGAGAAAATCAAGAAATGTCTTTGGCGTGTAGTAATGGTTAGAATTGATGTTTCAACAACCGGTTTTAATGCAAATGGGTCGCATTCTTCTTCAGCACGGCCAGAACTGACGTTTCAACAACCGATTTAATGCACATGGGTCGCATTCTTCTTCAGCATGGCCAGAAGTGATGTTTCAACCACCGATTTTAATGAAGAATGCATTTTGGTCAATGGTTGAGCTGGCTACTTGCACGTTTTCCTATGTTTTCTCTCTCTTGGGCTCGACCCATGCATTGTAAAAGGCAGATTTGGCTCATTTCTAATATGATTACAAGTTGTTCATCTTTTTAGCTCTGCCCTCCCTTCTTTTCTTCTCCAGGGTTGAAAATGGAGTTCGAACCTCCTCCCTTGCTCTGTAATGGCGTTTTTGCCTTTTACTATTGAAATGATGTTCTATGTAAACTTCTGAAGCAACAAAAACATGTTTTGTGATGCATCTGTCCATCCTTTCTTGTTTTTCGCTTGTTCTCTTCTTGCCTCTCTTCATTGCGGTATTTGTGCAAGTTTGAACGTTCATTGTAGGTCCTGGAGCGTGTGTTCATGGAGTTTTGGGACATTTTACGTGTGAAATCTATCCTTGGGCTCGTGATGCATCCGTCCATCCTTCCCATTGCTCACCTCTCCTTGTTCCATGGCAGTTTTGATAGATGTTCAACATTCTCCTTCTCTGGTTTATCACCGTTTTAGTGTAGGCTTTTGCTGTTTTTCCCTTTTCTCTCTCTCTGTCTCCTTGGCATGGTTAGATTAGGTTTAGATTAGCTTGCCTGCACTGGAATAGATTGTGGCGGAGTAGTTTAGGAGCGGGAACCGGCGTTCTCTGGAGATTCCTTTCTCATTTTTGTAAGTTCCACACTTGGAGAAAGGTTTCAATGTTGTGCAATCACACTTTGGATCTTGTATGATCAAACTAGAAATCGATCAAAGTCCGGGGTGCTGTGATTTTGCATCAACAATTTTGGCACTCCTGGTGGGACGGAGAGGTCTTCCACTTCATCTTTTGCAGGTCGGTGTGTTCCTGTGAAGATTTTAGCCTTTGGAGGCACTTGCAAACACATATGGCGACTCCATCGATCAGCAACGCATTTCGAAGTTGCAGACACTGTTTTCATCCATTCCCATCCATCCTTCTTTCCATCCCTTTCATTCTTTTCCATTCCATGAAGTTGTGCAATCATGACTTCATTTCCATCATGGAACTCACATTACAAACAGCAGCAATGTTTCCCTCCTCCAACATGTTTTTAAATCCTCCAAATCAGCATTTTAAACAAACCCAAAATCAGCATGCATACCCATATGAGCAAAGCAATGCCAAAATCGGTTTGGCTATGGAGCTTTCAAGAGCAAGGGTACGCATGTAATGAAGACCATCGGATGCAAGATGCTGGTTTGTTGGAGAAAATCCAAAAGATGGAGGTAAAGATGGTGCAGTCAGTGGCTCAAGCACAAATGAAAGCATTTGGAATCGGTTGTGGAGCACCCTGTCCATGGGTGGGACCTTTTCCAAGACACTTCACCCTCGGGGAGAAGCTTGACTTCATGATTACAACGCTGCCATTGCTTTAAAGTGGATTGAAGAAATAGAGGTGTATGAGAGGAGTAATCAAAGCAACCTTGTCAACGGCTAAGCACGCCATCTCATGCCTTTCTTTTTCCTCTTTCCCAATCTATTTTATCTCAGCAGTGTCAAGTTTTAAACTCTCCATCTGTTGTCCCGAGTGTTGAATCCATTTCTCCACCCCCTAGTCTTCCATCACACCTCAATTCTTCCTTCCTTTTTCCTTCCAAACAATCATCCCCTCCACAAGAGCTAAAAGAAATACCCCCTCCTCCAAAGAAACAAGAGTTTCCACCTCCACCACCACAAAAAATTGCCAAATCAATTGAGTTACAACCCATCCCTCCTCTTGCATTCCCAATTCCATGTGGGGAAGAAGAAATTGCAAAAATCAGTCATCAAGGACAGCAAGAGGAAGAGCCAAGAAAAGAAGAAATGATTAAGAGCTTAGTAAGTTTGGCTCTTGCCAAATTTGGGATGACAAAGATCCCCTTGATGGTTAAACCTACAGAAGAGGCTAAGGTTGAACAAATGGTGGTTAAGACTGATTTTGTGGCAGCAGAAGAAGAGAAAAAAGAAGAAGCAGATCAACAGTCAGTTTGCTTAGAAAGTAGTGTCCATGTTGGCACTCTATTTGAAGGGAATGCTGATTCAATTCAAGTTGCACAATCAGCCATGAAGGAAGAAAGCTCAGAAGAAGATCTTGCAGTCCCAACTTGTCCTCTAGAGCAGCAGATTGAAGAGTTTGACTTGACAAACTTCATGCTGGGGGAAGAGTTCAATCAAGAGCAAGATTGCCTTCAAACATTGGAGGAAGGAGAAGCTGCTCAAAATCCAAAAGAAGAGGAGCACATTCTAGTTGTGGAGGAGAAAAGTGCAGATCCAAGGGCTTTGAGCACAAAGCGAGGCTACAGGAGAACCTTCAGTTCTTCTTTCTATTTCACCTCTCTCAAGTTCTAGTACTAAAGAGGAGTTTTATCTCTCAAACTCAATGTTGGAGGGTGAAAGAAACCATGGTGATCAAGTTACAGATCAAGAAGACACCATGGAGGAAGTAGAGCATTTCTTTGGAGGACAGCCATGAGGCGGTTTATCTATCGATTTGGAGAAGCTGTTTTGATGAAGAAGAGCCGGTTGACTTTCCACCATTCTCTCTTTCATCATCCACATTCCAAACACTTGAGTCTCTGTTGTCATGAAGGAGAACATTCATTTGCAGCACTGCATCTTATACAGACTCTTTGGAATCAAGATTGGAAGATTTTAATCTTTCATGTTCTTCATTGGAGGAAGAGAAAGGACGGAGGAATTTCACCATTTTCCACACCATCCATTCAAGAAGGTCTACAAGGAGACTCCCTTTTTGGAGTTGAAAATCGAGCTATGGGCATATCAAACGGATCATACCTTTCCTTAATAAGGTATTTGGCTTCATTAGAGCCAAAGGAGAAGTCACTGACCAGTCATGCTTGCTTCTAAGCATGAGGATGAGTCTGCAAAGTTCCAAGGATCGGTTGTCATACCTCTTGATCCAAATGCGAGCAACTAAAAGAGGTATTGAATTTGCCTTGGTGATACCTTGATGATTTGGGTGGAAGACCGACTTCTTGTTGATTTTCCATTCATCCAATCAGCCATGTTGGTGCGAATCAATTGCATGGTTGCCAATTTTGAAGAAAGGAAGCTATTTCTCACAACCGATTCTAGGGTTTGTTTAGCTTGCCTTTACTTCAGATTAAAGTAGAGTAGGTAGGTTTGCTTTCGGTAAAAGAAGTGCTTGTGCACACTCTGCATGTTCCATTTGGAGCATGTATTATTTTCAATTTGTACATAGTTTTGGTGCTTTGCTTAGTTTCGCTCTTGCAGTTCATTTGATGGCATTTTGGTGAGAACAACTCCATGTCCGGTGGGATTCAAGCGATTCGAGAGGAAGTTTCCAAAGTTCGAGATCGGTTTGTGCTCAACTCATGACTCCATGCCCAATGGATGCTTCAGCAATGGTAACTTCATCTAGCAGGCGAGATGACCCCATTTGAGTTGCTAAAGCTGTTATCCAAAATTCACCCCACCGGGGTAATTTTGATAACATGTATCGATTATTCGAGTCCCAAGCAAGTATATTGATTTAAGCAAAAATCATGTTTCAGGGTCCCTCGATTTCTTTCTAACTCCCTGTCCAAGAAGAAAAGAGCAAGTTCTAAAAAGGGTGAAAAAGTTGCAAAAAACAAGCTTGGGGCAGAAAAAATCATGAAAATCGGCTAAGTCCTAGTCTAGGCGGTCCTTGGAACAGTTGGGCCATTCGGGGCGCGAACCGGCCGAAAAGCCTCCAGGCGGTCCACGTAGCAATTGGGACATCTGGGCCGTAGGTACGCGCGGGACGCGAAAAGCCGATTCGGCCGAAAAAGGGAAAAAATTGCCTAAGTCTTTGTTTCGCACAGTTGGGACAGTTGGGACAAAAGTACGCAAAAGACGCGGATCGGCCGGTTTGGCGCAAGTCAGTCCATTTCGGGCGGTTCGGAGAAATTTGTCCCAAGCAATCCAGGACAGTTGGGACAAGAGTACGCGGAGGACACGAACCGCCGGTTCGGCCAAAACAGAGAACTTTCATTTGGGACATCTGGGCCAAAAAGCACGCTGCACGGACGCGAGAGAGCCGAAAGAGCCGAGAGCGAATGGAAATGTGCCACGTGTCTTCGCCTCAAAGAGGGACAGGGAAGCCCATTTCGGGCAGATCGAGAAATTTGTCCCAGACGGTTTGGGACATCCGGGCCAAAAATACACGAGGGATGCGAAGACCCGGAAAAGCCGCCAACGAATCAGAATGTGACGCGTGTCACAGGGGGAGGTGCAATAAAAAAATTTGACTAAGTGTTTTTGGCCGAGTTTTAAAGGGAGCGAGTTGGAGCGTTGGCCCGAGCCAATAAAAAGAGGACACGTGTCCTAAGGAGAAGGGAAGTGCGGAGCTCGGGGAGGACTTGGAGAATTTGGCAAAAGTTTTGGCCAAAAAACTAAAAGGTAAAAGATGCCCCGCACCCCTGTCAACCAACCAAAGCGTGCCACGTGTCCCAAGTAGCGGGGCATGGGGGGAAAATGGAAAATTTTCCAAAGAGTTAAAAAGGTCGAAATTTCAAAGGAAAGCCCGCGTAAGGGCAGAGGAGAGAGAATTTCTCATCGAATCAAAGCTCGACACGTGTCATCCAAGTGGCAGAGCGCGGGAAAAATTCAAAATCCGTTTTGGCCTGTTTTTTCCCTAAATCTTCATATCGCCATATCTTTCGATCCAGAGCTCAAATTTTCACGTTCTTTATATTAATGAAAAGCTGATGAAATTATCTACACCATTCTAAGGTTCAATATTGCATTTTGGTTTAGTTTGGAGAGAAAAAATCAAGAAACGTCTACGGCGTGTAGTAATGGCGAATTGATGTTTCAACAACCGGTTTTAATGCAAATGGGTCGCATTCTTCTTGAAGACGGCTTTAATCGCGTTTCAACAACCGATTTAATGCACATGGGTCGCATTCTTCTTGACATGGCGAAGTGATGTTTCGACCACCAATTTTAATGAAGAATGCGTTTTGGTCAATGGTTGAGTCTTTGACGCGTTTTCCTACGTTTTCTCTCTTCTGGGCTCGACCCATGCATTGTAAAAGACCAGATTTGGCTCATTTCTAATATGATTACAAGTTGTTCATCTTTTTAGCTCTGCCCTCCCTTCTTTTCTTCTCCAGGGTTGAAAATGGAGTTCGAACCTCCTCCCTTGCTCTGTAATGGCATTTTTGCCTTTTACTATTGAAATGATGTTCTATGCAAACTTCTGAAGCAACAAAAACGTGTTTTGTGATGCATCTGTCCATCCTTGCTCGTTTTTCGCTTGTTCTCTTCTTGCCTCTCTTCATTGCAGGTATTTGTGCAAGTTTGAATGTTCATTACAGGTCTGGAGCTGTGTTCATGGAGTTTTGGGACATTTTCTGTGTGAAATCTATCCTTGGGCCTGTGATGCATCTGTCCATCCTTCCCATTGCTCACCTCTCCTTGTTCCATGGTAGTTTTGATAGATGTTCAACATTCTCCTTCTCTGGTGTATCACCGTTTTAGTGTAGGCTTTTGCTTTGTTTTTCCCTTTTCTCTCTCTCTCTGTCTCCTTGGCATGGTTAGATTAGGTTTAGATTAGCTTGCCTACACTGGAATAGCTTGTGGCAGGTAGTTTAGGAGCAGGAACCAACCTTCTCTGGAGATTCCTTTCTCATTTCGCAAGTCCCACACTTGGAGAAAGGTTTCAATGTTGTGCAATCACACTGGATGTTGTATGATCAAACTAGAAATTTGATCAAAGTCCGAAGTCTTTGTGATTTTGCATCAACGAGTCTCTCCAATAATGACTACAAGATCATATTGGATACTGTGTGCAATGAAAAGTGTGTAAAAGCTTATAAAATGGGGTAAGAACTCAAAATAAAACCCCAAAAGCTTTAGAACAAACAACTCAAATGACCATCAGATTAGAGATAAGCAAGAGCTACCTATTTGTATGCATATTATAAAACTTGAAACAAATAATCAACCTATACACATGACTATATTAGTTCTCTACTCCATGAAAACTATCTATAAGTGAACCTATTAAAGCTCTAGCAATCAATTTTGTATTTGTTAATGTTTCAAAAGCTTAAGAATGGAAGCTCACCATTAATGGCTTCTCTCATTTACCTAAAGTTTTGAAAGGATTAGCAAATAACAAGTAAAAAGTGCACTGATGAGAGAAGCACACACTTCCATGGTAGTTGGTCACTTTGGTGTGACAAAGACTATAGTGCACTTACAAAGGTATGTGTATTGGCCAAACATGCAAGCTAAAGTTGCTAAATTCATTAGGGGTTGTGTTTTATGCAGTATAAGAAATCCTAACAATAGGAAGTTGGGGTTATATATGTCATTTTCGACCATGGGAAAGTATCTCCATGGATTTTGTGGGTGGTTTTCCTACCACCAAAAAAGGTCATGATTATATATTTGTGATTGTAGATCGATTTAGAAAAATGTGTATTCTTATTCCTTGCAAAAATACCATTAAGGCTAGTGACACAACCGATGTATTCTTATTCTTATTCTTGTTAGACCGGTTGTTGAAGATGTATTTCTCTATTTCTTAAAAGATCTTAATTTTGATATAGCTATTACAAAGTGTAATCTATGTGAGGTACAACATTACCAAGATCTTATGCACTATTTATTAGAGATAAGAATTTCCTAATTCAAGATGGTAAACTTTCTCCCAGGCCACCTATGCCAATTTATCTAGAGATAGGGAATCCTAGTTCTATCCAAACACCTGAGTTAGCCCCTATCCCTACTCCTGGAAATTAAAGCTCTAGTGAAACTTATACCTCCTCTAAAGCACCTCGGTTGAGCTCCAAGAGGTCTTGAAACAATTATAGAATATGGGGAATGAGTTGGTGACAATCAAGAGGCATCAAACTCAAAGCTTGGACCATATCAGCCTCAATATCAATCCAACAAGCCTCCATATATGCCTAATAGACCTCCTTCTCAATCTATAAACTAGAACCAAGGACAACCTCACGTTGCTAGGCCATTCCAACTGTATAATC
Source organism: Taxus wallichiana var. yunnanensis (assembly GCA_018340775.1). Taxonomy (NCBI): domain Eukaryota; kingdom Viridiplantae; phylum Streptophyta; class Pinopsida; order Cupressales; family Taxaceae; genus Taxus; species Taxus wallichiana. Next base: position 941,600,538 of record CM031235.1, on the reverse strand, counting down.
CTAATGCAACTTCTTCCTCCGAGAATTGGTTCCAGTCTAGAACAACCTTGTTCGGGATTATGAGTGGTGTCTCCCTTGTGGTCAACCACATAACCAAGAAACATGCTTCAATGGTGTCCTAAATCAGACTTTAATGGTGCAAAGTGTTGGTGTTCACCAAGAAACAAACAAAGAAGAAAATCAACACCAAATAAACACACAAGTTGCTCCTCAAACAATACCTCACTTGTGAATTGTCAAGTAGAGGATTCATGTGGGATGAATCAACCTCTTTCTCGGGTGTGGCGGTGAACACAAGGTCTAAGAAAGGGAATTTATAGGAAGGGAAATAATTGGACACAAGTCCTTCTCAACCTTCTCTCACATCTCAAGGAGTTAGTAACTCAAACACAGTCCCAAATTCACAGAATTAACCCAAAGGACCAATTGTATTAGCCCTTGCTTATGAGAAATTTGTAACAAACAAATGGCAGTAAAAAGACAGACCATATTGATTCAACATCATTGATCAAATGAAGAAAACAAATGTAAGTATCTCTATGTGGGAGTCATTGACAATTCTGGGACAGAGAGATCTATTGCAAGCAACCACGACCAACTTATCCATTTCAAATAAGTCGTCCACAGATCAAGATAAGGTACTCACTAATGCAATGGAACAAGAGAGAGTTCAACCAAAAGGAAATATGAATCCTCCACCATTCTATGTATCTTTGATCATTGGGAAAAATATTGTACACAACTGCATGATAGACTTAGGTGCAAGTAGCTCGGTGATGCCGAAGAAAATTACTGGACGAGATAGGTCTTAAATATGAACCCGTCTCAAAAGGAGTGGTATAATTAGATGGAACAACAGTGGGAACTGTTGGAATAATCAAGGATCTAAATCTAACATTGCATGCGTGGCCAAATGTCACGGTTCCATAAGATGTATCTGTGATTGACCTACCCCCACTCTTTTCCTTGTGTTTGTTAAGAAACTTCACTGCTAAAATTGGCGGATACCTGTATGTTGATTGGTCTCACATGCTCTTCAGGAAAATATATTTTGCCAAAGCTACTATAAGATCTGAGCCAATTGCAAATTATCACATTGAGCCTTACGTGCCAAGTCTTATCAATGCCAATTTCTCAATTTTTGATTAAGAATATTGCCCAAGCACTCCAGTAACAAATACTAAAATTGGAGGCATTCCAAATTTGACACTCAATGAATGGGCACACAAGAGACATGGTTATGACCCATATAGAGAAATGGAAGAGGATTAGATGGGCATATATTGTCTACGTAAAGAAAACACACCTCTCCCTAGTGTCACCAAACTAAATGTTGAAGATAAGAACGAAGTTTGACAGATGTTCTTTGATGGTTCAAGGAGAAAACAAGATGTAGAGGGAGGGGTAATGCTCGTGTCTCCTAAAGTTATTAAATACTATTATGCTTCAGTACCAGTTCAATTGTTCTAATAACATGGGGCACATTATGCACACACTCACCAAAACTACATTTGAGTTTGAAATGTAGTGCAACGCTCAGTTAATAAGCCCACTGTTGTGGCGGTGAGTCAATCGAGGTCAATCCATTCATTTGCATCTTTCTTTTTTATGATTTTGATAATTCTCTTGGTATTTTGTAGGTCTTTACATCATCTTGGATTATTGGTGACACTCAGTACAAGAAAATGAATCTAATGTGACAACAAAGTGATGGATTCGAGACCATATGCTGAACCAGTGAAGATTAGTTTGAGCTTTTGCACAAACAAGGGCCCCGGTTTGTAAACCGAGCACTCAAACACCCTAATCCTTCTCCAGTGCTCGGTCAATTAGATACTCTAGATCCATCCTTTTTAGGGTTTCCGCTCAATCGTTCTGCCTTCCAGATTTTCCTATCACCTTTGCCACATCGTCTTGTGAGCATCTTCTATTAAGTTGAATTCTTTTCCTTTCCCTCTTGCACATTAGGGTTAGCATTTTCCTTTTACATAGTTATTTAGATCATTTACATACTGTATTGCATTTATTTAGTTTATTTACAATTGTTCATAGCTTAGATTAACTATCCCCACATACTACATATTAGTTAATTTTAGTTAATCAACTAGTTGTTTCAATAAAAGATAGTTCTAAGTGCAAGAGAAAGGTTTCTAACCACTACAAGACATAAATTGGGTTGTAAAACTTTTATAACAACATTACGGAGTTCCATGATAGGGCAATTATGTAGTAGTCTCACAGAGAGAGAGAGAGAGAGAGAGAGAGAGAGAGAGAGAGAGAGAGAGAGAGAGAGAGAGATGCCACATTTTGAAGGAAAAGGGTTGTAGGCTAGAAAAGTCTTACAATATTGTTATGAGTCCCCATAGGGTGTTTTGTTAGCCAATGATATTGTAGTTCATTGTGAAGTGTAAGTAAGTTGCTTAGTGTGCAAGTAGTGTACACAAACGTAAACTTGCAAAGCCACCAAACATAATAGTGAGTTCTAAAGTAAATATCTCCACATAATATTAATGAATGAATGAGAAAGATATTCTAGTGTGCCAATCTTGTTCCAGTCACTTGAGTTGCATACTTTCATATAGTTGTGTCATTCATCTAGCCTCAGTAATACTATATGCCACCAAATAGTGCCAAATCCAAGTTAAAACCTATCATTCACACGACCTACAAACCTAAACACCATCATTTAGTATCAAATCCACATTCAATCCTACATTTGTGAGTTTATTAGAGATTTTGTGTGAGAGAGCATCTTAAATTGAATAAATTTAGTGCAGACAACATATTGAGACAATATAGTGATTTTATCTCCATCTAATATGTAATATAAACTGGTAAAGAAAAAAAGAGTTGAAAGAGTGGTTTAGAGACAAACAAATATGAGTAAGAAATGAAAAGAGGGTTCTATATCTAGGTGTATGGCCTATGCGGGATTGCGATAGAAAGATTACAATAGTGGGTTCTATGTGTGTGTGAAGAGTTATTATAGGTTGAGTATGTTAAAAGGGATTGAATCCTTGAGTTGAGTGAGAAATAAATAAAAAATGAAGATTCCTCTTGTCAAGTATAACCTAGTTGTGAGAATTTTTCGCACCGGTGGTGTAAATATAAAAGTTGTGTCTATTGGAATTGCATTAATGGAGTGTGAGTAATGGCTCACATAGGAATACCCTATAAGTAGAATTAGCACATGTCACGAAGAAGATTTCAACTTGCACTCTAGTCTATAGTCATATCTATATATAGGGGGTGGACGCTTGAGAAGAGAATAGCTCATCCCTTCTCTCTAATCTAACTAGCGAAGCATAGCTTATCTCTCTCACGATGCATCCATCTCGTAGCATTAAAAATCTTATATCCTTAAGATATTTTGAGAGTGATAAAGTCAAGAGTGGTAATTTGGAGACTACCTAATAGAGAGAAGTTTCTAGTGAAGTAAGTGAACATGAAGAGGAATGTAAAGATAGACCAATTTGCTTTAAGAAGATGTCATAATTTAGAATAAAATAATAAAATCTATTACTACATCAAGGTAGGTTAAGGATAGACACCCCTTATTTCTTTGTAAGTTTGATTCTAGAAGATTCAACAACTAGATAGTAGCATTAGAGAAATATTTTGATCATGAACAAGTAAAGGATCTAAGGATGGTACAATTTGCATATCATAAAGTTGAGAGAGGACACACATCACTTTGGTGTGATCATGTAAAACTTCGAGTAAAAAGAAGAAAAGGAAAGACTAAGACTCGAGATAAGATCGGTGTGAAGTTAAAGGGAAATTTTATGCGTGTTGACTATCATGTGAGGTTATCAGACAAATGTAGAATTCAAATCAAAACAATATGTATTTGGAATATACTAAGAAATTTAATAATTTGACCATAAGAACGGGTAGTATGGCTTATCATAGAGAGAAAATTGTGAGGTGTGTGAATGACCTTAATATTTCCATTTAAAATGAGATACGATTATTTGTGTTGCACTCAATTGAATAAGAGCATCAATTAGCAATGGCCCATAAGTGCCATATTTTCTTAACTTGACAATAGGCTTAAAAACATGTGTAAGCCTATATTAAGTGAAGTGAATATGGACAATAGGCTTAAAAAATGTGTAAGCCTATATTGCGAATAAATATTTTCTACTTCTCTACATTTTAGAGTGATGTGTGTTGGGATGAAATGTCGATTTGTTTGCCAATTGAAACTAGTCGCGAATAAGAATAATCGATCCACTAGTTACAAAAATGTAAATGAATGATCCCAAATACCATGTGTAACTTTGAAAAGTGGGTTCCTTTTCCCTTCACCAAGTTCCATTTCTTTGCTATTTAACTCGAGGTGTTCGTGGCATCAAACCATGTCAAATCATAATATTTATTCTTATTTGGTAATTTGGTAAGAATGAATATATCCTTATTGCTCGATACTATCAACCGTATGAATGCACATTTTCTTGCTAACAATGACACCTAAGCTACATATAATTGATATACCATCTATTATAATGAACATGTCCTTACCGAACATTTACAATTTATGTATCGTCTATTAATCTGAGTATATCTTTGTCGATGTTTTTCACCGTGGAGGCTACCATTATTCACTTTCTTTTTATAGATTATTAATATACTCTGTTAAAGTGAATCTATCCTTAGGCTCAATTAATTGATGTACGTACCTACTCTATCTGCATGCACATGCAGGAATGGTATGGCCCCGCGAGGTTTGGGCCTTATCCCAACATGCACTCATGGCATGGCCCTCTCCGAAGTCCACTTAGTTTTGCCCACGTGATGTGTTTACATTATTGACCTGCCATACTCATGTCGTATATATATGGGTGATAAAGCAATAATCAAAATATTGTCTCGTATGTTGTCTCCCAAATTCCAATTGAAGATCCAACTAAGTCTCCACTAAGGCCTTGCCACATCTCATGGGCACCCGTGACGCTAAAGATCATTATTGTGATTTGATCTAGTGTTGAAAGAATTTTGGTTAGTTTTTATGTATATTTTGTTTTCAAATATTCGCAATACTTCATGTTTATAACCCAAAAAAAATTATAATTAATTTTGGTGATGTTGTATTTTTCAACAAGAGTCTCGATGTGATTAGTGTTTTTATGGAGAATTGTTTTATTGTTTTAAAGTAAATGACATAAAATAAATTCAACATAATTATGTTATGAACATTTGGTATTGTTTGGGTGGTTCCACATTGTGGCTTGGAAAGGTGTTAATACTAAGCTTTTAAATATAGCTATTAGGAAATAAGAAACAAACCACTTTTGGCGCCCAAGAATTATATGCATGGGTGGTGCGAGGAACTATTATTGTCGTTAGGTTTTGAGTATCATTGTATAGAACTCGAGTGATTCTCATGTACATCTCATATTATAAGGTGTAAATTGCCTTGTTACACAAAGAGTGGAAGCATTGAATTGAGTCTTTGCGCCAACAAAACATTTGTTTTGAATCATCCAATTGTTCGGAACCAACATCAAATTTGCTCGGTAGCATCAAATCGTTTGTTGCGGTAAAGATAGAAATTAAAGGGCTCTTCCCACACGTATGATTGGAAACAATGAGCTCTGTAAGCGCGCCGAATGTTGTAGATTTGCACTTCATTGATGCCAAGTATTAACACAAAGTATTCAATGAAAAGGGTTAAATGCGCTTCCTAGGTAGAACATTCAAAGAGAGTCATCACAATTTGATGTCTTTCATTTGTTGATATTTTGAAGGAGGGAAATGTTAGATATCCAAGAACAATTTGGTACAAAGAAATGTTTTTACGCTCTTTTGAATAATTCTTTAAGTCAGTTCGTCGGGAACGAAGGTTTCATTCGAAGAACAAAGCTTGATATGTCCAGTGTTTGTGTAAGCTGGCAATTTGAGAGGATTTCTGAGGTTCAAGTTTATTTTCCAAGATGCATTACTCCAATGTTTGAAAATGTTTCACGAATATACAACGACGTTTTGATTCGGACACTCAATGATTCCCGAATATCCAATCCTACCACAGACCCTAGTAGTCCTCGATACTTGGGTATAGGGAGACACCGTTACTTGGATTCCATTTATAACATTAGAGATATTTGTAAATTTGTGTAATGACCTCTAAATCTGTATGAATTTCAAGTTGTTTGGAAAAAAACATCACACCCTTCACTAGGCTTGATGACTACCCATATCTTTTTGAAGGCACTTTTGAAAGCATCCATGAGTTTATCATAGAAGGAATTATCAATGAATAGAAGTTCACTAAGTTGTAGGCCAACTTACACACATTCGTAACTTAAAAATAAAGATTTACTATGTGATTGATAACCCCTTTGTGTTCTTAGCCATTCCCCACTTGCTTATGCTTATTTTGAACACTACAGGCGGTTACAATTTTTTATCCATTCTAGTAGAATAGAAGAGCTTTCTCTTTCTCCAGAGGAGAGGATACTACAGGAAATTCGGTTCTAATCCTACACCTCTGCATTGGTATATTCTCTATGTTTCTTCCATTTCCTTTGAGATTAATTTTTGTGTTGCGATGGTTATTTTTTCCAACTTCCAATGGGTCATCCTGGCTTGCATAATACCATACATGGAAATATGAGAAATGTGAAATTTGTTTCAAAGTGTGAAGAAATTGACATTCAAGAGTGCAAGTATATGTGGGGAGAAACAAGTTTGGCAAAGATGTGTAATATGCATTGTAAGGCACAAGGTAAATGTTATATCCATTTAGTTTCTTGTCCCACCTCTCATAAACAAGGTGGTTGTCTGACAAGAAGGATCAATCATGGTTCTAGCACAAGACTAGGAAATACGGTCCTAATATTGATATTCAAAAAGATGAACTCATTCATGAGACCCTCTGAAATATATGAGATTTATAGGTTAGAGCTTTCCGGATTTAATGTTTAGGGTTTAGGGCTCGGGGCTCAGGGCTCGGGGGTTGAGGTTTAGGATTAAGCGTTTAGGGTTTAAGGTTCAAGATTTAGTGTTCATGGTTTAGGAATTATTATTTTGGTTTCGGGGTTTAAGGTTTATAGTTCATGGTTTAGGTCTCGGGGTTAAGGGTTGAGGGTTTAGGTCACGAGTTCAAGGTTTAGGGTTTAGGGCTCGGGGTTTAGGGTTTAGGGCTCGGGGTTTAGGGTTTAGGGATTAGGGCTCGGGGTTTAGTGTTTAAGGTTTAGGATTTAGTTTTTAGTTTTTAGGGTTTAGGGTTTAGCATAATTTAAGGCTCATAGTTTAAGGTTCGGAGGTTCGGGGTTTAGGATTTAACATTAGGGCTTAAGATTTAAGGTTTATGGTTTAGGGCTCATTGTTTAGGGTTTAGGGCTTATGGTACATAGTTTAGGGTTTAGGGATCGGGGACCGGGGTGTAGGGTTCAAGGATTAGGGTTTATGGTTTTTGGTTTAGGGATTAAGGTTTAGGGTGCATGGTTCAAGGTTTATGGGTCGGGGTTTGAGGTTCGGAGGTATGGGTTTTAGGTTTAAGGGTTAGAGCTCAAGGCTCTAGATTTAGGGTTTAGGGTGTTAGGTTGTGGAGCCTGTTTTCATGTGAGAAAGTGTTGAAGACTGTACACTATGAGTACTATACACTTTCCACAATTGTCTCGCCGGGGTTCAGGACAGTAGGTTAAGCGGCGCGCACACACAGATAGAGATATAAGGCTTCCGGCCCTGGCCCACCTCCCCTACGCCCCCAAAAAAATTGGGCCTTAAAACGTGCCCGATATATCGGAAAAACATGATTTTCTCATATGGGTGGATTTTTTGACCCATAGGTTTATGGAACAGTTTTGGCCCATGGTTTTAATACCCACGGTTTTGTAAAACTGCTTAAGAAGTTGTCTATTTATATGGTTTTGTGCATATGGTAGATATAATGTAAACATTGCAGATGTGTTTTGAATACATTTGTGAATTGCAGTATAGTTTTTTTTAGCATAGCTCCAAACGGATCTGGGTATTGTATTGAGAGAGCGGTGGCTTGTAATAAAATTTGAGCAAGTGATTCTTTGTGGACGTAGCCCACATTAGGTGAACCACGTTAAATCTTTGTCTCTTTGTATTGTGTTATTTTATTCGCACTTTTATTTGAGATTTGTAATATTTTCTAGATATTAGTTTTATTGTTGCCTTCTGTGAGGGATTATTCCACATATTTTATCTCTTATTTCCTAACATAGGGTTTAGGGCTCGGGGCTCGAGGTGTAGGGTTCAAGGCTTAGGGTTTAGGGTTTAGGGTTTAGGGATTAGGGTTTAGGGTTCATGGTTCAAGGTTTATGGCTCAAGGTTCGAGGGTACAAAGTTACGGGTTTAAGGTATAGGGGTTAGTTTGAAGGCTCTGGATTTAATGTTTAAGGTTTAGGGTTTAGGGTTTAGGGTTTAAGGTTTAGCATTGAGGATTTAGTGTTCGGGATTGAAGGTTTATTATTTTGGTTTTACAGTTTATAGTTTAGGGTTTAGTTCTCAAGGTTAAGGGTTTAGGTCATGCAAAGTTCGGGGTTTAGGGTTTATTGTTTAGGATTTAGGGCTTATGGTTTAGGGCTTAGGATTCATTGTTTAGGGTTTAGGGGTTAGTGTGTAGGGTTTAAGATTTATTTTTAGGGTTTAGTGGTTAGTGTGTAGGGTTTAAGATTTATTTTTAGGGTTTAGTGTTTAGCATTTAGGGCTCATGGTTCATGGTTTAGGGTTTAGGGCTTGTGGCTCGGTGTTTAGGGCTTAAGGATCAGGGTTTAGGGTTTAGGGCTCACATGTAAGGGCTGAATGTTTAAGGTTTAGGGTTTAGGGTTTAGGGATCATGGTTTAGGTTTAGGGCCTCGGGTTTGGGGTTTAAGGTTTAGCGTTTAGGGTTTCGATTGTAGAATTCAAACACTAAAAGCTTTAGGCTAAATGTTGAAATCCACGAAAATTAACTATGTATTGACTTGCATTATATTATAAAAAATTATCTTCTAAATCGTGACTAATGGAGTGTGAGACTAGTTCCATAAGATGCAGAGTGACCCTAATTTCTTATTTTTACTAAAATAAATTTAAAGTATAAGAAATAATAAAATATAAATAATAATAATATTTTATTATTTCTTATACTTAAACATTTATTTTTATAAATAGAAGCATGCCAAAAGTACATATAATGTGCATACTATGAAGAACGCATATGCGTTATAGTGTGTGCATGTTATAACACGTACGTGTTTTGTGTTTTTAATTTTCTCAAGCCATGTCTCAAGGCTTGGATCCGGCCTGATCCCAAGCTCGAGGCATGGACTCGCACAAACACAACAAACAACGTGTTTTTGCAAGAAAATGCAAAAATTCCACTTCCACCATTATAAATCAACATAAAATGATCAATTCGTTTAAAAAAAATATATACCACGATGTAGAGCATAGTTTCTTCTTTCTAAACATATAAATTTTCAATTTTTTAAACTAATATAAGGTTTCCATATTATTTATTTTCTAACTATGTCTTTTATAGCTATTTTTGAAGTTTAAATATGCCTATCTTTCATTATGTATCTTTATTTGGCTCATCAAAATTGAAAAAAAAATATACTAGCACAAACTAGGCCTAATTCTATACATATTTTAAAAACAAAAATCTAATTTTATGATATTTTTGGAGGTAGTCAGGGGGGGAGGGGCACGGTTGGAGCTCCATTATATTTCAAAACTTAAAAATTTTAAACTAGAAAAATCATAAAAAAAAAAAATACTTGCTAAAAAAATATAAAAAAACTCTAGCACAAACTAGATTCTTCTAGCTATCTTTCTACCAAAGGGTTTTCAAAAATACTAAATGGTGCTCAAAAAATGGTGGGGGGCACGAAATTCACTCTATTATGTTTTTAACAAAAATAAGAGCACATGTTGGTATTTTAGTTATTTGACCCACTTAAACTTATCCATTTTCAATAAAATTTAGTAGCTTAGAAACTAGACTAAAAATGCTACGATTCATGTTTATACAACATCTTCCAATTTTGAGTGTAACTATTTCAAAAATACGTACAAGTTGAAGTTTTTTTATTTTTCAAAAAATATATATCCATTTAAGATCCCCTTTTGCCCCCAACTTGGTGCACTTACCCGTGACGTGACTTGCTTTATTGGTAGGTTTTTATTTAAATTTTAAATTTAAAAGTGACATGTGCTCACTTTAATTGAAACAACTAATGGTATTAAATTTCACATATCCTCTCATGGTCATTGGCACATGCACGGTCATTGGCTCCTTTCCCTTATTTTCGTGAAATCCATTTTCCTTGTTGATGAGCAAATTGAAAGCTCCAAACACAAACCATGCCCTCATAACCGTTTAGCCTCCTACCTTTAAAGCTCGAGATATCGATCACAGATCGAATATGCCAAAACATGCACTACATAGGCAAAGGATTCAACCTTCATGAGCAAGGCCTTCTAGAGCCCACTCACGTGTGCACAAATCGGGAACATCATGGATTTGGTTCTAAACCTTTTGGTGATCACTATGTGGATGTTAGTGATACTTTTATGATTTCTTAGGAATCCTCTTCTTGCATTGAAATAGTCTCTTGTTATACTTTTTATGAAAATCTTGATGCCAAAAATCCTTTTGTTAGCCAAAAATGTCAAGAGGCGTTCCTATAATGACATCTAGGGTTGTAATGGAGTGAGTTGTTCAATTTTATTCTTGATATTAAATTTGACATCCATCGACCGTCACGTGACAATTCTTCCATACATTTGATTTCTATTGGATTGGTGCTTAAATGTTTTTGTTTTCTTGGGAACTCAATAAAAAATAGTAATATCTTGACCATATAGTAATGTTTGGGCCCTTTTTTCTTGAATAGATTTTTTGAGACCGACACAATCACACAACTAAATTGAATCCATTTGCCACAAATCAATGGGAAATCAAAAGAGAATTTAATGAAATTATTAATTAAAGTGGTACATGAAAATTCTAAACTAAGAACCTTGAAATCGATATTTATTGATGTATTTCATATAGATATATTTATTATAATATACTTATTATATTATATTTATTTTTATTTTCTAATTTTGGGTATATTATATACTACACTAGCATAGCTAGATAAGTGCCTCAAGATGATATATGTCAATGTATTTTAAATAGTTGTATTTAAGATATCTATACTAGTTTAGTTTCATTTATTAAAAGGTTGTACATTAACCAACAATTTCTTCATTTTCTCTACATTTTTTGTTAAATGGTGATTCATGACCTCAATCTAAATGAATCACTTTATTATAGCTCAAAAATCTATTACATAGTGCATATGTCATATTTTCAATCCTCCTCCCTAAACAAATTGAAAAATTATTTAATAAAAATTAAATAGATACCAAAGATCAAATATTTTTATAATGTTAAACTATTAAATTTTCTCAATATAAATAAATTGATAAACACAACCAAGGGTACTGTATGACGGAAAAGTGACATGCGAGCATGGGAATCTACAAGTGACTCTTCCTCGCACCCGACCTCCCGAGGTCGTGCCGAGACAGCCGGTGGGTATGGAATATATGTGAGATACAGACAAACTAGTTAGGCAATCTAATGTCTTCAATACGCACTAGCGGAATTTACGAGTCTAAGGCAAAGAAGGCCCTCCTAACTTGAACTGGTGTGATAGATCGATCGGCAAGGATGACTGCTCGAAGGCTCCAATCAATATTGAGCTCTGGCGTGATTCGATCTATAGGTTGTGGAATACGTGGAAAGTGACCCGGGATAGTTTCGTGTATTTCTCCGGACAGGGTCATATGGTGGATGGTAAATATAGTCGACTCTATGGACGATTCTCTGGCCTAGTCCAAAACTCTCTAGCTTTGTTAGTTGTTGTATCTAGTAAGGATAACTATTCGATGATGATAGGTGGAAGTAGAGTAGACCGGAATACTAGTGTGCGTAGGCCAGTGTCTATGTTTAATTCTCCTATGGATTCGTTGGGTCATGGGATTTTGGGTCACTGATCGTAGACTCTTAGTTGTTGTGGACTTGTTATGGTCATGCGTGAAATCAAGTCCTAATCCCTAGTATCCAGTAATCATATGCTTTCTCAGCTTCTATATTTAGGATCAATAACTGTGTGATTTTCTCAGAATACCTTACAGGCATTCGTGCAACCTGGATTCTTAGGCTGGTATCTATATCTGTAAGAGTGTCTCCTGCGCCTGGCTGTGGGACCAAAGGATCACAACCAAATGTTTGTTCTCTTTCAAGCCCTTCTACAGTCATATGAATATTGCCTAGGGTAATCTGTAGTTTGGTTGATTTGACTAAAACATGTGTGCTTGGTCGTTTTCTACATTTAACCCGCTCAATGGGAATTGATTTGTTTGCGAAAGCTTACCGTTGTTCGGAAGACTTTGATCCTAAGATTTTGGTCTATATCAGTTATCGTTGTGATGAGATTGGGTGAGGCACGATTGGCTCGAATACGTATTCCCTAGGCTCTCTAGGTCCGTGATTGTCATACAAAAGCAACAATGTAAAACGAACTACAGTAAAATGAAATTTAACTATGTGAAGTGTATCTATAGCATATATGATTTCTCTATTTTTTTTGTGTTTTTTGATGAACTTTACAAATTTAAGAAAACAACTATTTAAAATATCTAGAATTGACAACTAAAATAACAATTTAAAACAAACAAAATAACCAAGTGTAGCTATTTGTCTATGCAATTTATAGATCTATTCTAAACAATGAAATAGCTTATCTAATCTATTTGCAAGACTCTCGATCCTACCTCAGAAGTGAGGAGTGAATCATAGTTTCTCAGAAACTATCAATCCCCACTTCACTTCCCGCAATATCGAGAGTAGAATTAATCGAAATAAAGCAATTAACTACTCTATTTGATATGATTCTAACTAGAACTTTGAAAGCTAGAACACGGATTCTATAAGCGTGTGGCGAATCCGATGGTGTGTGTGATCTTGTTCCCTCAGTGTGATCTCCTCGTTCCTTTGTGTTTACGTGGATCCAGAAAAGCATGTAATGCTAGCATCAACAAAAGTAGATATTGGGATAAAGGCAGCTCAGAATACCGACTGAATACAATGCGAGTAGGAGAGGGATAGCGCAAGAGTACAGAGCTTGGCTTATGCAATTCCTAGCGGGATTTATTGTGAGTCATGCAACATAAAGCGTCCAGAACCTGAAACTATCCTGTTTGAGGAGAAAAACCTGCAACTTTAATGGCTTCCTATTGGTAAACAGACTATTCTATTCCAATGGATTGGATAAAATAACAACAGTACTTTGCACAAGATGGATATGTGGCTTACTAACGGTAAAGAAAACAATGCTAACTAAGCATGCAATGAAAGAAACTAAGCATTCTAAGCAAAATGTAAACTAAATCTATTAAAGAGAAATTAGAGGCAAATTTTGAGGGCCATTTGCTTGAGCACAAGCCAACTATTTATAGCATTTGTATTTACCCAAGATAAAACCAAATAGAACTCTTAAACTATAAATAATGGCAAAACACTATTCAGGAACAGAATCATAAATGCAAGCTTATGGCGGTGAAAGAAAGCTGGTAAAATGTTGAATTTACATGAGTCATGTTAAAAGAGCTTTCGGAAAACACGTAAAGGACGCCGCCCAAGCGAAGTTAGAAGTTATACATGATACATCCGTGTGTTGAAATGACGTGCCCAAGATTCCCATTACTGCAAAACGAAAAGAGAATTCAAGTGCAGATAGACACAATAGTTTGAAAAATAAACGCTAAAATAATAGGGAGTGAGAACGTACCATTAGTGCGGGGATAGGAACTTACCTCTGTCGGCACTCCAAACCTTTGAAAAAGTCATTTAAAAGCGAATCAGGCGCTATATATATGAAAGTGGGCCCATTTTCCTATTCATTTGTGCGAGTCGATTTGATTGATTTTGAGCTCGGGACCCACGGTGACGGTTTCTTGTGTGAGTAGATTCGAAATGTCCGTGACGAGATAGTGATCATGCCTCCACGTGTGGAACATCGACCGTGAGATCACAAAGTGTAGTTTTCTTGATTTATTCTTTTTACCCCCTTAAATTTGAAATGCTAAATATTTTGTCATGGGGGGGTAATTTTTGAAAATTTTAGTGTTAAAAGGTCCACCTAGGGGGCGCTCACCTGGTAGGCTTTGTTTTTAGGTAAAATGGTCATTTTTTGCACTTTTTAGGATTTTTAAGTTTAAAAACTCGCGTGGGTTTTCGGACCACGACCGCATCGCCTGGCGGGGGCGATTACCGACCGCCGCCCTTAAGGTGGTGGTTTTGCCTGAGAATGCAAAAGGATCATCTTTTTGAAATTGTTTTTGCTTTTCTAGCATTTCTACGTGTTTTCGTGACTTTTCCAGTGTTACTCGGATGCTAACTTGCTCTGTTTTGTGTGTTTTTGGGTGTATGCAGGCGAGAGAGGAGTATATCCGGTGGAGTAGAGAGAGGGAGTGTGATTGGCTCCCAGGGGTACTAGATGCCCTCTCACAGGATGAGGAGGACACTCTTCAGCGGGCTGGGATACTACGCATTTCACGCGTGCCCCATGTTACACCATCTAGTCACATCCTTTGTGACTTGTTCTCATACTGGGATGCAGATCGGAACACCTTCCAATTGCCAGGGGTCCGCGGTGAGTGGACTATTACATTGGAGGATGTCTATCACATTCTGGGGGTCCCGATTATTGGGAGACGACTCACCTTAGAGACACAGCTTCACGGGCACAGATTGCATAGTGGGCTACATATATGGGAGATGCAGTCATATCCACGGGGTTGAAGAAGGGGGTTAGAGTTCGATCCATTCCTACTTTGCCCATCCCCTTACTTTGTCCAGGCTATCATGGGGATCCTTGCCTTGAGACTGATCGGGGACAAGGGAGGAGATACTTTGTTATACTGCTGGTCTCCTATTATTGCACAGATAGAGGGACACGGTCGGATATATGCTTGGGAGCAGACATTCTTGGGACCACCTAAAGCATGACTTATATAGGGTAGTCCGTTTACAGGGGCAGTCCTTGAGCCACCCGACCCTGGTTATGAGTTGGGTCTATGAGCACTTCATCCCCTACGACAGAGGTGTAGAGGTGACAGACCCGGAGCTGTGAGGGGGCTAGATGGACAAACATGTCTAGTGCTTAGAGCACCTCATCAACTAGTTGCCTCCCTGACTACTACCGACATAGAGGCCACACCATACCAGAATATGGCAGGAATATGGGGCAAGGAGGCTCTTACCTTGATATCCTGCTCCACCACAGGGCAACTTATTGATAGAGTGGGGCGAGTGGAGATGCACCCCTTTGGTCGAGTTCCTCAGCAGTTTGGCTTACCATACATGGGTATGCTTCCCCAGTGCGCCGCGCCTCTGAGATCGATCACCTAAGAGGCGGAGGGGGCCAGAGGCCGAGATTGGGACCGGTGGTTACTCCTGGCGTTCCTATTGCAGCTAGGAGGATAGTACGTGCCAGAGGGAGAGCCGGTGCGCCTCAGGCACCTTTGCTTCAGATCGCGCGGGTCCTGCCCATAGCAGCGATGACCCCATTGAGGTAGACTCTGAGTATGAGGAGTTTAAGGTGGGGAGAGACAGAGGAGTAGACCGAGGACGGTGATCCGAGTGGCACGACACTCAAGATATCATGCGAGACGGAGAGGGCCGATCGGAGTGCATGAGGGTGACCGATCGAGTGCATGACGGTGACTCGGTTTCGAAGAGCCACTCTCCCAGGGCCATGGGGAGGATGAGTCTGTTGCGGGGCGCTACGTTGCTCCAGCCACAGGAGCAGCCCCTCAGTCAGCAGCGGCATCCGTGGTGGGCGTTGATCCCATAGATCCATCTTGGAGGCCTGGTGATCCGAGTAAGTTACCCTCTCTCCCTTTTAATGTTCATTTCTTTGTTAGGATCTCCTTAGTTGCTACCTTGTATTTTTAATTTCTTGTTTGGTTTCTAATTTGTTTTCTCCTTTGTTTGCAGAGACCACCGATGAGTGGTGAGATTTGATTCACAAGGTATGCACTGATACCCTGATGATCCCCATGGAGAGGACCCGTGCAGAGTTGTCCGTGGATGCTGGGGAGCCTTCAGCAGCCGGTAGACATACTGATGTCTTTGCCCCAGTCTGGCATGTGGCCAGGATGGTATCGACTCTCCGCACAGAGTTAGCGAGGTTATAGGATGGCCGAGTGCCGATGAGGAGCCATTCATGTGGTGAGACCACGGGCTGCCCCTCAGGATCCTGAGCCCTCGTGCACTTAGAGCGCCGGCGTAGCTGGAGTCCTAGGCGTGGGCGTGTGCCTTCAGAGGGGTCTCGTAGGGATTGAGAAGCCACTTGGCTCTCGTAGTTTTTGTATGATACATTCTTTTGTATATCCCGGGCTCTTTGAGCGTTTTGACCATGCCTAGTGCATGATGGCATTGTACATAAACGTTGATCATTTATATATATGTATATTTGTTCTGGATCAAACTCTTGGCATTCATGGCTCACTTTCTATTTCCAGTTTCCTTATGTATACTATGATGTATGTTTATATGTTTTTAGAATGTATGCAATGGTGAACAAATGATGCAAGTGTTTTACTTTCCTTTTTTGTATTTCATGATGCTGATATATGATGATGTAGATATAATGTGATTTTGAATCTTAGTTTCTGTAAGCAATTTTGGATACTTCATGTTTGTTTTGGCAAAGTGATGAAAATAAACCGGTACGATGAACAGATAAACCTGCCCCTACCCCCAACTCCACGCAACTAGTAAGATGCGAGGGCTTATCACCAAGAGTTGGGAAGGGCGCAAGTTATGAGATGTGTTTGAAATGATACTGATGAAAGACAGACAAAGCTTTGGTGGAACCAAATTAGGATATCACAAGCCCACTCCACTCGAGTGACTTCATAGTTTAGAATGCTACTTACTTTGCGGTTTATCCAGACTTAGATCCTTAGATGGCCACATAGTAGACAAAATCTGGGTTTTTAGGATATTTGAGCTCCTTTGGAATTTTGGACATCTGATTCATTTGTTTTTACTCAACGACTTCGAGATTTAAATTGTTTGTTTATGGCTTTTTGTATTTGTTTGTCAAGAGGACCCCTACACTTTGCCCCATGCTACTAGTAAGAAGCGTGGGTTTATCACCGTGGGCAAAGCATAGGCGAGTAAGGGCATTTCCATCCTTTCCCAACCCTACGTCACTAGTAAGAGACGCAAGCTCATCACCGAAGGTTGGTGGGGCAAGGAAATGTGTAAAATTAAAATTTTCTATTTGATCAATGTTTGACTCATTTTCTTGAGTAAAATGTCAGTATGTGCTTATTTCATATATATATATATATATATATATATATATATATGGGATAGATGTGACACCATGAAGCTTCTAGAACAGACCATAGGCAAGACACCTATCCTAAGAAGAAACCAAAAGTGAGAACAAGCCTGCAGATCTTGGTATGGTTACCGTTTAAGACTTTGTCATATCTAGCTTTATTTGATGACATGATTCCGAGATAATTTGATGATATCATGAAAATGGAGAGGTATGATTAGAAAGTTTATGCCAACAACATCATGAGTTTGTAATGAATTGCTTTGAGAATAAAATTCCTTGATCACAATTTGTGTACGAAACAAGCAGACAAAATGATCTTAATCTATATGAAGATGCAATGTAAATATATATAAGTAGTGCTAGCTGCTTATGCGTAGAACCGCTTGAGGTGCAGGGAATTGACTGTTTCACCAAATTCCTCACCTTCTAGCATACATAGGAGGTATGCACCATTTCCATAGTCCTTCATGACTCGGTATGGGCCCAACCATTTAGGCCGGAACTTCCTTCCTTCGCCGGTCTTCTTGTCGATCCGGATGTCTAATCTTAGAACTAGATCACCTTCATATATGTCACGTTCATAGACCTTCTTGTTATATTCTTTGCACACCGGTCAGCATAGACTCTATGCCTTTTCAAACATCTAACCTAGTTTCATCTAGGCTTTCTAGTTGGAAAAGACGTGCTTCTCTGTAAGCGTCTTCGCCCGTAATCCCTTGTAATGAAATGCGGAGGCGGGTATTTCAACCTCAAGCGGGAGAATTGCTTACGCCCGAATACTAGCGAGAAAGGAGTTGCTCCCGTTGGTGTTCTTATTGAGGTTCGGTGGGCCCATAAGGCCGGATATAACTTCAAGTGCCAATCTCGTTTGTTTTCTTTCACCGTTTTAAGGAGAATGGATTTTAGTGTTTTATTCGTCACTTCAGCCTGTCCGTTGGCTTGAGGGTAATACAAGGAAGCCGTATGATGGCTTATCTTAAATTTATTGCATAGTTCGCAAACCTCTTCATTCTTAAAAGAAGTTCCATTATCGGAGATAATGATTTGCGGGATACCAGTACCTGCAAATGATTTGGTTCAAAATGAACTTGGCGATTATAGAACCAGGTACAGTAGTAAGAGGCATAGCCTCTACCCATTTGGTAAAATATTCGGTGGCCGTGATTATAAAATTATGGCCGTCTGTGGACGAGGGAGAGAATTTCCCTATTAAATCTAGGCCCCATGTAGAAAAGGGCCATGGAGTAGTGATCGGTTGCAGAGCTTGTGCTGGCATGTGGGTCTCATGGGAGAATTCTTGGCACTTATAACACCTGCGTACGAACTCTACTACGTCGTGTTCTAGAGTAGGCCAGAAATAGCCCATTCGATGTATTTTACGAGCGGTGGCATGGCCACCAAATTGGCCTCCACACATTCCACTATGAGATTCATGGAGAATCTTCTTGGATTCTTCTGTCGACACATCTTAGAAGCATTCCATCAAATGCTTTCCGATAGAGCACTTGCTCTATAATGACGTATTTTGCTACGATAATGCGTAGCCGCCTTCTGTGTTGCGGTGTAGCCCCTTCTGGATACGTATGGTCCATGATATAATTAATGATATCAGTGTACCAGGGACACTCAGAGATAGAAGGTCGGGTTTCGATGTAGTATACACACTCATCTGGAAAATATAGATCTACTAGATTGCCTCCATCTAATGGGTTATCAGCTAACCAATCCGCGATGATTTGTCCCTTAACTGATTTCTAATTTACAAATGTTAATTTGAATTCTCCCATTAGGGTTATAAAATGTCCAGCTTTCTTAGATAAGGACCCTTGCATGAGAAAAGTTCGTAAATGGTCCGTTTTTACCATGACCCTTGTTTCTTGATTCAACATATAGTGTCTTAAGCGTTTGGTTGCAAAGACTATGGCGAGGCATTCTCGTTCTGCTTGTGTATAACGCGTTTCATAGTCGAGCAGTGTTCGGCTAATGAAATAAATCACACGTTCTCTCTTGTCATCATCTTCTTGAGCCAGCATGTACAGGCTAGCGAGACATTGGTAGCTCGTGAGTATAAAATTAACGGGTGACCTAGCTTAGGTGGCATTAGTGTAGGTGGTGATAACAAGAAATGCTTAACTGCGTTGAAAGATTCATTGCAATCTTCAGTCCAATCAATGCTATAATCCTTCTTGAGTAAATTGTTGATTGGATGAATGGCGAAACTCAAGTCTGGGATGAATCTCCAGATTGCACCAAGTTTTCCAAGAAATGACCTGATTCTAGATTCATCCGAAGGTGGGACCATTTCGAGGACAGCCCGAATTTTGGTTGGGTCAACATCTATTCCTCATGACGAGATGATGTAATCTAGGAGCTTCCCTCCTGTTACACCAAAGACACATTTTTCTGGATTTAACGTGACTCCGTACTTAATCAGACGTGAAAGAATGACGCGGAGTACTTCCGGATGGTCACAACGCTTCTTGGCCTTAGCCAACAAGTCATCTACATAGGATTCCATGATTTTATGAATTAGATCGTGGAATATATATGTCAAAGCTCATTTGAGTACGTAGCACTAAAGCGTTCTTAAGACCAAATGACATAACAACATAGCAATAAGTTCCCAAGGATTTATAAACGCGGTTTTAGCTTGATCTTGTTCGGATATTTTCATTTGATTGTATCAGAGAATCCATCCATGAGAGACAAAAGTTCAAACCTAGCTGTTGCATCAACAATGACATCAATGGATGGCAATGGGAAGTCGTCTTTAGGACATGCTTTGTTGATGTCTCGGAAATCTATGCAGATGCGTATCTTCCCATTCTTCTTGAGAACAGGAACGATATTAGATACCCATTGGGAGTAATTGACTAGCTTGATGAATCCTACTTGGAGGAGTTTTATTACCTCCTCTTTCACCATGAGAGCTACCTTGGATTTCATGGGTCTCGATTTTGTTTAAGCTGGTTTTGCATCTAATTTAGTAGACGAGGTTGTGCACCTGATGTGGGAGTGCAACCCCTGTCATTTCCTTATAATTAAATGCAAAAGCCTTCTGATATTCTCTGAGAATTCAAGTGTGTATTTCTATTTCCTCTGGGGTTAACAAGGATCCTAGTTTCAATATCCTTGGTTCATCTTCTGTTCCGATGTTAATATCAATCGTTTCTTCGATTAGAGAGGCGTTACCTTCTTCAAACTCAGGTGGCACTGGAGGTAAATCCAAATCATCCCCATTTTCTACTGTGTATATGCTAAGTTCCATTTCCGAGGAAGATCCGTCATGGGATTTCCGAAGTAGGAAGATGAATGTGGGATTAAGGACAAATCTATCATATGATAGGAGAGATGTAGTGCCGCATAGGCATTTAAGTAATCGAGTGGCCGTATCACTATCAATGTGGTCTAGGATAGTAGATTCATTTCCGTTTAAAAGAGAATTTGTCATTGTTTTTATCAATGGTTCATCATGAAGGGATACCATGAAACGGGTATCTTCTAACTTATTGTTTGGAGTAAAGCGTGATGCCGAGGTTGCTATAGAATCGGTAAGAAGATTGTGTTCTCGCGGGATTGCTTCAATTGATATGAAGTCAAACTCCTTGCTTAAATCTAATACAGCTGTTTTGTAAAGCTGTAAGTGCTCGGCTTTGGTTTCATATACCTCAGAGACTTGGTTTGCTACCAATTGTGAGTCTCCTAACACCCTGATATTATTAACACCGATCCTTTTGGCTAAAATGAGGCCAAGGAGGAGGGCTTCGTACTCAGTGCCGTTGTTTGTACATTCGAAATTTAGTTTGAAGGCGAAAGGTAAGACTTTTCCTTCAGGGGAAGTAAAGATTACACCTGCCCCGCTCCGTAACGACATCTAGCTCCATCAAAATGGAGTGTCCAATATTTGAGCTGGGAATATGGATGCTGGGATATCTGTTGTGTTTGCATATTCTACTTCCACCATACAGAGATCCTCTGCTGGAAGAGAGCCAATGCCTAGGGAACATCCCATGCCCGCAGAGTCAAATGGTAAGAACATTGGTAGATCTTGTTCTATTAATTCAACGATTTTTGCAGTAGTTCCTAATGATATTGTTTCTATGGTGCTAGCCTCATCTTTGGGGGTTGGGGTTGCCTTGGCTGGGCTCATAGTTTCAAGATCTATCGTAGGTATCAACTTTTCTTTTGGTTTTGGGTCGGTAGGTTTATTAAGTTGGTTTGTTGGGAGTTCAAACTCCGAGTGCACACTGGTCTTTTCTTTAAGTCAGCTAGGTGTACATCGAATGGTTTTGGATCACCTTT
This sequence comes from Taxus wallichiana var. yunnanensis, assembly GCA_018340775.1. Taxonomy (NCBI): domain Eukaryota; kingdom Viridiplantae; phylum Streptophyta; class Pinopsida; order Cupressales; family Taxaceae; genus Taxus; species Taxus wallichiana. Next base: position 941,578,861 of record CM031235.1, on the reverse strand, counting down.
GGCCACAAATATCTTTCCTAAATGTAAAAACCTTACTTCTTGAAATAGTGTAGAAGGGATTGCCTTCATGCGGTGTATCCATGGTCGGCCGAGGATCATATTATAGTTAGTTTCCGATCTATAATATAAAACTCAGTCAAGATGGTTTTGGGTCCTAAGGTGACCGGTAATATTATAGTTCCAACCGAGGTGGCTTTAAGGCTATCATAGCCCCTTAGTGTGTTTCGAGTTGTGGAACAATTGGTTTCTCCATACCCTAGCTTTTGAAGGAAAGAGAAGGGGACTATGTTAACTGCCACCCCATCGTCAACCATTGCATGCTTTACATAGTTGTTATAAACCCATACTTGCAAATGTAAGGCTGGATCACCTCGGCGTGTGATCTCAGCATCTGTCGGCATTTTGTTTATCTCGAATATGAATTCGACATCCCTATCTGCCTGCCCTGGAGGATGAACATCAAAGTCCACATGATTTACCTGTGTTTCAGGAGGTGGAGTGATGTTAATTAAATGACCTAAACCTAATGCTTCTAAAAGAGCAGCCCTGTGAGTAGGAGAGTTCTTTAGTAAGTCTAAGAATGAAATGTGCGAGAAGGTTTTTGTTAGGTCGTTAATCAAATCATAGGCACCCACAGGTTTTACTACGATTTGTTGGATGTCATCTGCCTCTGGCAGGTGGCTTGGACTTGGCTGAGAGAAATACTCTCGTGTCCTTGTTATAGCTTTGATGGGTAGCTCAACGTCTAACTCCACTAAACCGACTACCTTAGGTCGTGGCTGACTTCCTAGTTGTGGCGCAACTAATGGATTTAGCGAGGTTGAGGCTTCATGATCATTGTTTCCTGTCATTACACCCTTGTTCATCCCAGTTAGATTTAGCTTGTTGTTATCGTGATTTGGGAGTGGATCATTAAAGATCTTGGGGTGTGTATTGAGGAGAAGCGCTTACGAAAAGGTATTTGACGTTGGTGACATAGGATCTGCCAAGAACATATCCATGAAAAGTTGTCTTTGTTCATCTGGCAAGCGTTGCATGAATTTATTGTAGTCACGACACGTTCTAGTGTCATGGCCCGAATTTTGTGGAAACCACAATATGAGTTAGGATTGTAATTCCTAGTTTGTTGGTTTGATGTGTATTGTGGCCCAAAATTTTGATCAAACCGTTGTCTATTAAAATTTTGCGTTTGTTGTTTTTGGTTTGAATTCTGGTTTTGGTACCTAGTTGAATTTTGGCTTGGACCCTGTATGGGATTTTTCCGTTGTTGTTGTTGTTGTTGTTGTTGTGGATGGTTAAAATCCACTGTATTGATTGTCGGGGTAAAGTTGTTATTTCGTTGGTTGTTTATTTGTGATGGAGTATTGACAACATTTACCTTTTTAGGCTGGTCGGTTACTCCATCTGTTGTTACACCCGATTTTTGTTAAGGATTTTAGGTCCTTGATTGACGTTCGTGGTAGTAGGATAAGTTGTAGTGTTCTGGTTGGGGGCGATTAACCTCCCGTTTGCTCCATATGTTTTGCGACCACTATCAATTGCTGCTTGATCTATTCGAAGAGCACTCTCAGTACTTCATCGTAAGTTCTTAATGGGAACTTCTGGACTTCTTCCTTCACTTCTCTGCTAAGAGAATGAAGGAATAAATCACATAGTTCCATTTGATCCATGTTTGGAGCACTTGCCGAAGAATAAAGAACTGTACGCCACCTTTGGATGAAATGGGCGACAGATTCGTTGTGTTCTTGTTTGATGTGTAAGAACTCTCTGATTCCTGTTCTTAATAATTTGTTCATGTCGAAGGCCTTGATGAACTCTGACACGAGTTGTTTGAATGAATGTATGGAAGCCTCAGGTATTCTATAATACCAATCGAGAGCGATGCCTTCCAAGGTTTTTGGGAATATTTTAGCAACAACCCCATCCCATGGGAGTAGTTCTCGAATGGCCGTAGCGTAAGCTTTGATATGTGCGTTTGGATCTCCCTCACCTTTGTATTTGGGAAAATCAGGGAGAGGTCTTGGAAGCATGACGCTTCGTATGGTGAAATCCAAGGGCTCTTTCAAATATTCTGAGTAAGTCCCTATCGCATATTTTTCGACCATTGATGGTGCCTGTTGAGGGAGCGGTGGTGGAATGGGTTGTTGATATGGCGTTGCATATACATTGGTAGGGGCATAAGGAAAAACCTGTGTTTGACCAAACATGCCGGGAGAGGAGAACATATCCCCTTGTGGTGATTTGGAGTATATGTTTAAGTATGATGGGGTACTGTCCATGAATGGATTGTTTTGTACTAGACCGGGAGGAACAATGCTAGAGATGGTGGGTCTAGTTGGCGTTTGTTGTGAATACTGAGGAGTCATGCCTAACGTGCCTACTCCTGTGAGGAGATCTACTTGGCTAGGATGGTGTGGAGGATTGGAATTTCCTGCTTGCATGAATTGTGAATTTTGACTTGCTTGGGCAAGTTCTAACCCTCTAACCTTTTCTATTAGAGTTGAAATGACTTCATTTGGTGAAGTCACGGTATCTTGTCGTAGTGGCGTTTTTGTATACCATGGTGTTGTATAGGCATGTGATATCCTGCTATGAACTGATTGTTATCTTACCAAGTTTCTCTGAGTGTATTTCCTATATGCAGTGGCATAGAGGTATTTTCTTGAAAAGAGACCTCGGGTTGTGTTTGTAAACCTCCACATAGGTGGATACATACTTCGAGAACGTTGGTCATTCTGGCATAACGTACCGAATATTCATCATCTAAACCTCGGTATGAGTCTGATTGTCTACTAATTTGTGGTCTAAGCAGCATCTGAGGAGATGAACCAGATTCTCCGGTGAACGTCATGTTATTCGAGCCTGAAGGCTCTGTTTGTTGTGTTTGAGTGAGCTGATCTAACTCCTCAGTTTGAAATGATGAGTTATATTTGATTCTTGGAGTTTGTGTTGACAACTGGTTAGTTGAGTAGTTGTCACCCCATACTGAGAGTGAGGGTGATGATTGTCTATTTTGTTGGGCATAGTATGCCTCAAGACCCAAGAGGGGTCTGCCATATGCATCGAATCCCGACATATTCGGGGGGTATATGAATACCCGCAAAATAATGGGAAGGAGCGAAGGTGATGGTGAAAGCTAATGAGGCGGAAAAGATGAAAAGTATACTAACTTGGAAGAACACGTAATGATATGACTCCGAACTAGAAAGTAGGAAGTTTCACGTTGGGTTCACCAATTTTGTACGACGGAAAAGTGACATGCGAGAATGGGACTCTCAAGAGACTCTTCCTCGCACCCGACCTCTCGAGGTCATGCGAGACACATTTGGTGGGTATGGAATATATGTGAGATGCAGAAAAACTAGTTAGGCAATCTAATGTCTTCAATACGCACTAGTGGAATTTGTGAGTCTAAGGCAAAGAAGGCCCTCTAAGCAGGCTGGTGTGATAGATCGATCGAGCGAGGATGAGCGCTCGAAGGCTCCAATCAATATCGAGCTACGATGTGATTCGATCTATAGGTTGTGGAATACGTGGAAAGTGACCGGGATAGTTTCGTGTATTTCTCAGGACAGGGGTCATATGGTGGATGATAAATATAGTCGACTCATGGACGATTCTCGGCCTAGTCCAAAACTCTCTAGCTTTATTTCATTGTATCTAGTAAGGATAATTGTTCGATGATGATAGGTGGAAGTGGAGTAGACCGGAATACTAGTGTGCGTAGGCCAGTGTCTATGTTTAATTCTCCTATGGATTTGTTGGGCTGCGGGATTTGTGGGTCACAACCGTAGACTCTTAGTTGTTGTGGACCTGTTATGGTCATGCGTGAAATCAAGTCCTAATCCCTAGTATCCAGTAATCGTATGGTTTCTCAAACCTTCATATTTAGGATCAATAACTGTGTGATTTTCTCATAATACCTTACAGGCATTCGTGCAACCTGGATTCTTAGGCTGGTATCTATATCTGTAAGAGTGTCTCTTGCGCCTGGCTATGGGACCAAAGGATCACAACCAAATGTTTGTTCTCTTTCAAGCCCTTCTACAGTCATATGAATGTTGCCTAGGGTAATCTGTAGTTTGGTTGATTTGACCAAAACGTGTGTGCTTGGTCGTCTTCTATGTTTAACCCACTCAACTGGGAATTGATTTGTTGCAAGCTTACCGTTGTTCGGAAGACTTGGATCCTAAGATTTTGGTCTATATCAGTTATCGCTGTGATGAGATTGGGCTGAGGCACGATTGGCTCGAATACGTATTCCCTAGGCTCTCTAGGTCCCGTGATTGTCATACAAAAGCAACAATGTAAAACGAACTACAGTAAAATGAAATTTAACTATGTGAAGTGTATCTATAGCATATATGATTTCTCTATTTTTTTGTGTTTTCTGATGAACTTTACGAATTTAAGAAAGTAGCTATTTAAAATATCTAGAATTGACAACTAAAATAACAATTTAAAACAAACAAAATAACCAAGTGTAGCTATTTATGTCATGCGATTTATAGATCTATTCTAAACAAGGAAAAATCTTATCTAATCTATTTGCAAGACTCTCGATCCTACCTCAGAAGTGAGGAGTGAATCATAGTTTCTCAGAAACTATCAATCCCCATGACTTCACTGGCGATATCGAGAGTAGAATTAAGCGAAATAAAGCAATTAACTACTCTATTTGATATGATTCTAACTAGAACTTTGAAAGCTAGAACACGGATTCTGAACGAGTGGCGAATCCAATGGTGTGTGTGATCTTGTTCCCTCGAGTGTGATCTCCTCGTTCCTTTGTGTTCACGTGGACCCGAGAAAAGCGTGTATTGCTTAGCATCAGAAGTAGATATTGGGATAAAGGCATCTCGAATCTTGTTGAATACTGATGCGAGTAGGAGAGGGATAGCGCAAGAGTACATAGCTTGGTTTATGCAATTCCTAGCGGGATCTATTGCGAGTCATGCAACATAAAGCGTCCAGAACCTGAAACTATCTTGTTTGAGGAGAAAAACCTGCAACTTTAATGGCTTCCTATTGGTAAACAGACTATTCTATTCCAATGGATTGGATAAAATAACAACAGTACTTTGCACAAGATGGATATGTGGCTTACTAATAGTAAAACAATGCTAACTAAGCATGCAATGAAAGAAACTAAGCATTCTAAGCAAAATGAAAACTAAATCTATTGAAAAGAGAAATCAGAGGCAAATTTTGAGGGGCCATTTGCTTGAGCACAAGCCAACTATTTATAGCATTTGTATTTACCCAAGGTAAAAACCAAATAGAACTCTTAAACTATAAACAATGGCAAAACACTATTCCAAGGAACCAGAATCATAAATGCAAGCTTATGGCGGTGAAAGAAAGCTAGTAAAACGTTGAATTTACGTGAGTCGTGTTAAAAGAGCTTTCTAGAAAATGCGTAAAGGACCGCTGCCCGAGCGGCGGCGGTTAGTTTCCGCCGCCACTGTTCGGGCGGCGGTTTTATTACTAAAAGAAAAAGGCCAAGAAAAGAGAGGAAAAGAGAAAAACAAAGCATGCGGGGGCTAAGCGGGGCATGCGGGATGTTAATGCTTACTTGGAGAGCTCTTCCGGATCCCGAACACCTTGTGAGGAGACATGTATCATCATTGGGGCACGTGTCACATTGTTACAGCGATCAAGTACCTTACAATTTTGGAGTACGTACGGTACTTAATAAACTTTCGTAGAAATTCATGAAGGGAATATTATGATAATGGGGAAATGTTTGTTTTGAAAATATCTAGAATAACATTTAAGTTGCCTCATGTTTAAACTTCACAAATAATAAACGGGAAAAGTTTTGTCTTACACAAAAAGCAAAGGCCAAAGAAAGCTCCATACGAGGGTCAAATTTCTTGGCCATTTAGACATTTTTATGATTTTAGTTGTAAAATAGTTGTAAATATTTTATAAACTGTTACATGTGACTTTCAAATTTAAAATATAACATTTTTATAAGATTTATTGATAAACTATTCAAATATGTTTTACATATATTTAAATATATAGAGAATAACTTTTTATAATTTTTAATAACAATATAAAAATAACACTATTTTATATTTCGAGTTGTGAAAATTTTTAAATTTACCGAATTACCTAAAAATTGTTTGCCAAGTATAAGTGGCCGTCAAATTTAACCGCTAGCTCCATGATTGAATTTGTTTGGAATTTTTTAATGCATAGATGAGTAAGAACTAGAATTACTTGGATTATTAAAGTTGGTCGTGCGGGAATCCTTTTCATAATTAAATACCATATAGTTTTTAAGCGTTATTATCGCTCAAAACATTTATTTTAACGAATGAAATATAAGAAATATTATTGTTGAATTTAGTGAATGTCTCCATAAAATTGTGAATAGAGTATTTATGATTCTACTTTCTTGGGACAATGTGTAATTAACAACATATTTTATTATTATTTTATTTCTTTGGCACAATGAGTCAATTTTTATAACGAATATTTTATATATGGTGATGTAGAGGACTCCATTTTGAAAACGAAAAATGGTTTACATTACGTATTACGTATAAATGATGTTTATGGATAGCCTCCCAAAAAAAAAAAAAAAAGGCTATTCTTTTTTTAAATATATCATTACGAAGAAACATCAATGTGCTTATATTGGTTGTATTAATATGTGTATTAATATGTGGGTTCGAAAATTGGATGGGGCAAATGATTTAGGTTGTCAAGTTTATGTTTGATTCTTGATTTAAATAGTAGGTGGGATAAGGACCTCTTAGTGTATTATGAGGTTATAGAGGTGCTTTCTCAATGGTTTAAATTGAGTGAGATGTCAATTAGTGTATGTTGTTCAAAGTTGTTGGGTAAAGTGATTCTTCCATATTTAAAAAAATGAGTTTAAAAAAAAGGGCTCGACCATTAAAGTATGGTTAAGATATTGCAATTTTTTTGATGGAGTTATAAAAGCAAAAAGAAAAAAACTTTTTAGTGATGATGAAATGAGCGTCAAATTTTAAGTTGAAATTACCTTATGACGGTTAAATGGATGTCAAATTTAAACTTTTCATTATTTTTTATACACATACATTCAACCTCTCAGCACCACCATTGACTACAATTGTACTAATTAACATGTGTATTGTAGAGTATTTAATAAGACTATTGACAAGTATAAACGAGGTCAAATGTTTGTGTAAAACATTGTTTATTGTGAATGTTAAACAAATAATAGGGTTCTTTTTTATGCAAGTTAGTTAGCCTCTTCCTATGTTTATAGGGTGTGATTGTCCGTCTTAATATTATTTAAAATCTAGTGCATTTAATTAAGTGGTGTTTTATAGAGTTGAAGGGATCTAATAAATACGACTAATTTTCTTTTTTGAATTGATTTGTTATAAAATATGTTGGTCCTAAAATATGTGAATTGTGTGTGTGTACATGTTGAACCACTGGTCATTGGTGTTGTCATTGATATCAAGTGGTATTGATGGAAAACTTGTGAGTGACGAAGTGAGGCTCAGTTCAACGATGTTTAGTGAGCATTCAAGATGGTTTCAGTGTGTTGTAGGTTTGGTTAGTGAGGTAGGAGACCACTGGAGGTATGGAGATGGTTGGTAAGCTTAGCACAAGTGTTCTACATGTCATATATGATGATTATAGCATGTGCAAGAGATTTTGGAATGAGAAATAGGTCACATGTTGGGAGTCACAGGTGTAACTGGTTCATTTAGGCCTAGTTCTAGAACTCGATGAGGTGTGAGCGATCAATGCAGGTCATGAAAAGACTAGGTAAGCATGGGAGGAGCCTAGGAATAGTGCCTAGGGAATCTATGGGCATCTACAAGGTTTAATTTAGCTCCTAGAGGAAAATTTAAAATGTTCACCAAATCAACCCTTGAGGACTAGCAGTGAATGCTCAAGTAAATGAGATTGGTTTGAAATTTACATGAAAATTTATGGAAAACCAACCTATGGAGTATGTAGAGGGGTGTGTTTTAGTGCTTCATGTCAAGTTTCATCAAGTTTTGAAGAATATTGTGGAAGTTATGCAAGTTTTACTAAAACTGGGTTATTGAGGAATGCAATCTGAGCACCCTGTCTTCTTAGCATCCAAGAAAAATTGTCGAGCTTTTTCTTGAATAAATAATAGAAGGAATTTTTAAGAGCATTCCAAGCCTGAGATTTTACAAAATGTTTGAGGGTCAAAGGTGGAAGAACAAGAAAGTTCTCATCATTTTTCTAACCTTGTTTTCTCTCTCCTAGGCATCCTCTTGAATCAATGGAAGTAAATTTGATTTGTTTAGCTTCAAATATATTTTAAAATCTATTTTAAGGTGTTTCAGAGTTGTTTAATGTTGTCTCCAAGTTTTTGAGGTATTCAATGCTTATCAAGTTTGGCATTTTCCTTTCAAGTCCCTTCAGTGAGTGACAAGTTGCATCTTTTAGTCATGGTAAGAGGCAGGACAGTCTGAAGTGTGTACCTGGAAAAATTGTTGATGATGAAAAGGAAATAGACTCCTTCTCCATGTTCATTGTGAATGCTCTAAGCTCAAAATTGCTCTAATCTTTGTGAAATTGTGTCATAGACCTTCATGGTTCACACACTGCCTACTAGGTCTACTCATCAAGTATGAAGCCTGAATTGCAAAAATTGATGGTCCTTACCAGTATAATGCATGCTTTCAGAATGTTGGGAATGCTACTATGATCCTCATCTCTTTTTTCATGTCTTCAAGAAGGTTGAAACAAGTCATAGTGTTATGAAACGTGTCGAAGCTTATTTGTGGTGATTGTGCAAGCTTTGTTTGACAAGTACAAAGGTGGATTCTTTGGTCTCCAGGAATAAGTGTGATGTTTAATCAAGTTATTAAGACTCTAGATGACTCCTCTAACCTTTGTAGATCCACCAAGACTGACTTAAAGCAACTTTTACTTGGTATAAGGTGAATTGTCACTATTTTTGCCATATTGTACTATGCTTCTTTGGCTACTAGAGATGTTTTTGATAGGCTGCGAGGTGAAAAAAGCTTGGAATAGTTGGTAAATCATTGCAAAGGTCCCTAGAAGTTGGAATTTTTGAAATCCATCAAAAATTGAATGAGAAAACATTTTTGAGCCCTCTCAGGCATGCTCAGTCGAAGAAACCCTCCTCCTAGGGTTTAAATGAGAAAAATCTTGAATCTCCAAGTTACACCGGTAAAATTGCTTGAAATTTTGAAATTATCTTTGTCTAAGGGTTGTCTCGTGGATTCTTCAAGTCTTACCGCAAACCTTGGCGTATCTCCTTCGATCTCCTTGACGGTTTTCTCGAAAACAAGGTTTCATCTCTTTGTAAAGTCTTGCAAGTGATTTTTGTGCTTTTTCTCCATATTTGGGGGTGTGACACTTCGTGCTTTACTTCATAAGATCAAAGGATAGCTTATAACAATGATATTTGGTTACGATTGTGATTGAAGTGTTGTGAGAACTTGTGATTTGCAAGTGTTGATTGAAATTAAGAGCTAGAAGCTTTGAAAGAAAACTTGACAATGTTTTTATGGTGTTCATGACAATGATTCAATGGTTATGACTGGTTCATTCTTGGCAATAATAATAAATTATCTTTCCATCAAGCTTAATTGAGTGTTTCAAGTTTGTAACAACTAGACCTCAATCTTTGAGTCTTGATTTGGGTTCAAATGGAAGAATGGACTAAATAACAAAGAGGTGAAGTTTTTGAGAGCAATAAAGTTATTTTTGGAATAGTTGTAATGAGTATCTCAAATTTAACTCCCTCCTACATTGTCGAAACTTGAGCACTATGTTGCGAGTTGTTTATTAGAGTAAGTTACTTATGTGGTGGAAGAGGTCAGTTTTAAGAATATAAGCTAACATGATGAGGTTGCAAAGGAGTTAAAGAAATGCCACTTGTCAATCTATGAACTCAAACATGTTGATTGAGCCTTGAATATATGCAAGTGTGTAAAGAGTCCAAAGTGCATAAATGACAAAACATAGGAGTTCTGAGGGTTACTATTTTCCTTCCTTGCTCGAGCCATAATAGGCGAAATGTGAAGAGACTCATGTTTCTTTTTGTTTTTGAAAAAAAGTGAAAGGCCAAAAAAGAAAACAATGTTTTGAATACAAAAGCATTTTTGTTATGTGTAGTTGTTGTTGACAGGGTTAGAGATGAGATAATGAGATCGAGTTTAATAAGGTGGTGATATGAATATATGTTGATGCATTGAAGAGATGATATTGTAAGAGTGCATATTTAGTATGGCGAGATAATAAAGGTAGGGAGATGAATATATGTTGGAGCATGGAGTTGTAGACAAAGTTGCATATGAGAATAGTTGTGACGGTGCATAATGTTGATGATTTGAGTTGTTGACAAGGTGAAGAATGCAAAAATATGTAGCTGAGAACTAAGATAAGACAGTGAATGCCTTGAAAACTTAGAGAGCAATGAGATGATGCTAAAGTTAGGTAAGACATGTGGATACATGAACACCTTGTAGAGATAGCTTGGTGATGAGAAGAAAGTTGCATTTGTGAGTTGAAGCTTATGTGAATTGAAGAATAATAGAGATATGTGCTTTTGAGTAGAAGAAAGGTTAGTTGTTAAATCATGAAGAGATCTAACACAAGTTGAAGCCTAGAAGAGCTTGGAGAGTATAGGTTGAAGGCGGATCAACTGTGGCATATATAGGTGGTCTTTGAATGAATAAGGAGGTGATGCGATCAAAGAGAGGAGACATCAAGAAGTGTGAAAGGCATATATTTGTAAATGTGTGAACATGTTTTAGAACTTGATTCTTGACAAAGCCCTGAACACATGCAGAGTAGAAGCTTATTTGTGTGACTCAATAAGAGAGTGCATGACAAGTGAGTGTGAATTAAGTGGGCTGGTGAAATAGTGCCTTGCATTTGATTTGGTGATCAGGAAAGAGAGAAATTAGAAGCATAATTGAGAAAAGAGTGAGCTAATCTAGTTAACACTATCAATTGTATGAGACAACAATTTTAGTGTGACAATTTTTTTTGAAAAAGTCTAAGTTGCAGCTTAGCATGTGGGGAGTTGTTGCTTCCCTATAAGTTGAAGCTTACTAAAGGTCAGTTGTTGTTGGACTAAAGTTGGGAGTTGAAGCTAAGTTGAAGCTTGTCAAAGATTGAGTAACAACTTGGTTAAATTTTGGAGTTGCAGCTCTAAGTTGAGTTGAAGCTCAACCATGAAATCATGTAACAATTTACATGACATTCTTGTCCTAAGCTAGTTCTTGGTTTCATGGGTTTTTTCCCAGTTTGGGTTTCCCACATTAAATTTTGTCTCTGTGTGTTATCTCTCATTTTAGCTACTTGTGGATGTTGATTTGATTTTGATGATACAAATTAAGTGAATTGATTTGTGAGGTAAGCATTGAGCAGACACTAATTCACCCACTTGTCATTGTCCTCATTTCAACAGTATAGAGAAAGCGTGCGTATGTGTCATATTACATGTATTAATATTGAATATAAATTGAATAACTATAAGTCCCACTTTTATTTTAAAATTGGTACTTTAATATAAGCATGTCCCATATTACATCATTTTCCTTATTGACTCCACAATTATTTTTAGGTAATCGAAGGGATCGAGAAATACTTAGCGAGTTGGACCTTCAAAGAGTGAAGCTCTAACACAAGGTGAGTGCCATCGATCAACCTCTAGAATAAAGTGCAAATGCTTCATTCTACACCCTAAAGGAAAACTAGAAATCAAACCCATGACACTGGACCACCTAAACTAGTGACCAAGGTCAAGTGAGTTCAACTTAGATAATTCTTAAATGACCTAAATACAATATATGTCCACATAAATATTCATTCTTAAAGTTAGATTACTCGTTTAAATTTTTTTGACTATTTGTTTAGAGGAGTGTCTAAAAAATAAGAAAGAAATTAAGCGTTTGTGAATTAAAATTTTCGAACAACAAGTATAAACAAAGAAAAATGGGAGAAGATAATATGTGCCTTTTACACCATAAGTGTAATTGAAAAAAAAGAAACATTTTATGTTTGAATATTCAACTTATAAAGATGTTTGACAAAATATGTTAAAACATTGAAAAAACTTTAATTTAAAACTATTTGAAGAGACGAGGATAAAAATCTTAAGGAAAGTCGTTAATCCAAATACCTTATTTACAAAACTTTCCATAAGCACATCCATTAGACCACTACATTAAAATGTCTTCTAAGTACATGTTTGGATGTAAAGAACATAATGTTTGGATACAACCACATTTTGTTTCGTACAAATTAGTGTTTGGAATTGCTTCTCTTTTAATGACTACATTTTTGTTTGAATCCAAAACTTGTACAAGTTGGGTGCATAGAATTCTTAGGCTTAGTTGCAAAAGGATTGAGCGGTACCATTCTCTCTCTTAATGACTACATTTTTGCGTGAATATGAAATTTGCATGGGTTAGGAGCGAGAGAATTCTTAGGCTTAACTACCAAATATTAAGGGGTTCCATTCCATTAAATTCCTTTGAGGTACGATATCAAAATTATCCGTTATTACTTGGTATCTCTTAAGATTTGTATAGTGGTGGTTAACTCGAAAACAAGTTTTATACCATCATACTTACTCTTAAACTATTAAACTGTAACTCTTTTAATTTTATGAGTATATTTTAACAACAAACCTTAAAAAGATACAACCATCAAACGCACACCACCCGGACTCACAACCTCCCTCTCATTCAATTAATACCTTATCAATACCGACAAGAGGAAATTCTTAAAAATAAAAAATAAAAACCAGTCGAAACCAGCGCCATGAGAACATTACACTGTTGAGTGGCATTCCCATATGACACTCGAAAGTCTGGCTATTTTTTCAAAAAAACAATTGAGGGACATTTATTCCGAAATGCACATTGTTGCGGGGTCGAAGTTGAATCCCAGCTAGGAAGGCAAGGCAGGGGAACGGCGCTGGTGTTTAAACCAGTCGTCTTAGCTACGCTATTGCCTTTTTCACCATTTAAAACATTTAGGCGCTTAAATAAAATTGTTTCGGCTCTCATTGTCGGAGGAGTCGATCAATTCATGGAAATCCTCAAAAAAAAACATTTTTCTTAAATGAAGAAACCCTTGCCTTTTTTAACCCACGTAAGTTTTATTTAACAGGTTTTTCTTTAAAATTGCAAACTTTTAAAGCGCTACTTATTACTAGCTAGCTAGTTCCGCAGAAAAATGGCAAAATAGATCGAACAATGAAAGCGACCAAATTCTTCTTTAAGAAAACGTACCTGCAAAAAGGCATCCTTGCAGTAATAAAGAAATCGGAGATCTGTTATGAAAACAAGGCCCGTCATCATGGAAAGCTTGTTTCCTTTTGCAGATTCCACCTTTTTGTCCAATCGAAGGAGAATAATGGAGGCCTACTGGAGCAGTGTGAAAGATTTCCTTCCCCCCGAACGCCACGTTTAGGTGTGAGACGAGACAGGGGGACGGGGGACGGGGGACCTCTTATAAAAATGGCATTTATTTTCACATGATGCGATTCCTTTTGTCTTCCGGTACGAAGTAACTAGGTGCGCTTCCCGATCAGGGCTTTTATAGGTATGTATGGTGTGCGTGTTTTGCTGCTGCAGGCAGAATATTAAACTGGGGCGGGCATTATGGCATCCAAGCGAGTCGCGGCAGGGCTGAGATGTGACGCCCGTCCCGAACGTTTTTACCTATTTTATCCGTATTGTACTCTTTGCAAATTTGTCATCGTGTCCCCATTTGACGTAAAAGAACTTGGCAAAACTGTCATTATCATTATGAACACATTTAATGTAAATATAAGTGCAACATTACATAGATATTTAAATAACATATTTTGCTGAAAATGTGTTTATATCGAGCTTATAATCCCTAAACTTACCATTGTATAAAACAAACAATGTATTTTATAAATTATTAATAAAGAAAAAGTATTTAACAAAAATGGAAGGGTTGTTTAAAACCTCTTAACATCATACATTTTTGGTTTGATGGGTGGCGTCACGCCTAGAAATTGACCGGCTGTAGCCCTTTTTAGTGGTTTTAACCGTAAATTACAGGCTAAATTAATTATTAACCGTAATTATGCACAGCTATTAAATTATACAAACCGTAAGTTTGACAGGTAAAAATTGATATAGACTGTAAATATTTATAGTAGGCAATAAGAATATATATAAATCTATAATGGTATTATCATATTATGGGCATTAACTTTTTAGCTTTTGGTAAAATATATTTTATAGGGTGTACAACAAATTGCAATAAATGAATTTTAAAACTTGATTGACAACTGCCATCCCCGAATCTCAATAGTGAATTTGTGAATCTGTAGATTGTGATATTATATTTATGATTTGAATTTTGAAGTGCAAGTAAAATTTTTAAATATTAAAATATTAATCAAAACAAATCTTTACGAACCCTTAATCAGTATCAGCGATTTACTATGTTTGAAAATTTTAAAATTGGGATTTGGGAATACATTTCTATCAGACTACAATTAATAAAAATGATATTAAATCCATGGCAAATATGGATCATTAATAAAAATGTTAATTAAAACTTGTAGTTGTAGTTGAGAAATCAATCTGCATTGTGATGCATCGAATGCCCTTCTACAAAAAGGTTGTTCCGCGTGCATGGAAATTGGCATGGCTACTCGAGAACATTAATATAAATAGTTACCCGCAGAACAAAAGGCCCTCCCAGTCCTGAGCGTGGAGAGTCGAATATGTATAAATACATAGTATAGTAGTGGACTGTGGCATTATCGTTTACTTCTTCTTGTTCGAACACAGGATCTCAATATCAAAATTATCCTGCTCGCCGCGCAGCAACCGTTGGGACTCCGCATGCCCACTACTTGCCACTTGTTAGAAATGTTGTTAGTGTTCTTCATGAAATCGCACTGTGCAGTGGTAGGCACTTCCCTACTATTATTTTGTTAGGGAGAAATTATTCTACGCAATTGTGGTTCTATAAAATCCAAGGGGTTGAGATAAAATTTCAATTCATAATATTGTAATAGTATTTTTATAGTTCTTCATGCTGAATTCTTTGAGGAATGGGAATGGGAATGGAAAATTGAAATTAATAGTTGGATTTATTGACTTCATTGGAAACCAAAGTTTGCATCGGTTCTCTCACATTTCAACATTGGCATGCTACATAACCATTTCAGAGTGCCGGTGAGTATTATCTAATTTTCTAATGTTACATTTTTTGTAGATTATTTTTCACAATGACTAGCTAAAAATTTAATCGTTATTTAAAAATTTTGTTATGTTATATTTTGTGTAAATTATTTTTCACAATAACTAGCTAATAATCTACATTTTGTGTTAGATTATTTTGTGTTTAATTATTTACTTCTTTGTTTTGTATAGTATTGTTCTATTGTTCTATATTTGTTTCAACTTTGTACCTGTACGAGTGGAATCTTTGTCTCCTCCTCGGCTCCTCCTGTCTAAACCCATGTGCATCCTCTAATATGTTTTAATTGTTCACTAAATTTCTTGGTTTAACAAGTTAACCACAAACCTTTTATAAATCCATTTCCATATTTAGAACTATTGTTTCAATTCATATAACTTCTTTAATACTTTTAATTTTTCAAAAAACTTAAAGCCCAATTTCATTTCCACATAGATCACATACATTAAGATAATGTGCTTAAAAATTTAGGAAGAGATTTTAAATCTAAAATTCAATTATCAAATTCTAACTTATTTCCAAATCTTTTTAAAACAATGGTCTTGATTTTCATTACAAAATAAACACATGTTTCCTTTTTATTTTAAATTGGGTTTTTTTTATATTAAAAAGGTCATACTAATATATAAGATTTTATCCCTCAAAATTTATTTTCAAGGAAGATTAATATGTGAAAGAAATTTACATGGGTAAAAAAGTAATTACTCTTTTATTTTATTTAAATATTGTAAAATTTTACCTCTTTAATAATAATTAATTTTTTAAATAAAAATATTAACTATTTTACATTTGAAAGAAAACATATCTACTATTTATTAGGCTATCTATTAGGTTGAGATACTTTTTTCTTCATTTATATTTTACTACAACAATTAACTTATTGACAAGACTTTATTATTAGTAGGGAATTCTTCATTCATTATTAATTGATCATTGATATAAATCATAGGGTGAGATTTTATGTGAATTTTTTTTAACTTGAGTGTTATTTTATTTAATAAATTTTAGTTATTTTAATTCAAAAAACTAATATATCTTCAAACAATTTATTTCCTACCTAAAAATTTCATGAAAGGACATTAGGATTTTGTTGGAGTATGGCCTTGCATAAAAAACTTTATTTATAGATTATATATTTTGTAAGAAATATAATATGCTAATTGGAAATGATTGAATAATTTGGCCTTAGAATATATAGTTTATTTTGCATTCTAGATTGCTTGATTAAAAGTTAAAAGATACTTATGAGTTATTAATTGACTCCAAGGGACATTAGTTAAACTAATTAAATAATATGAAAAATGATTAAATTTACGGAGTGTTGAATTTGGTAAATGATGGCAAATAATGTCATATGAAATCAATGCCATGTGGTTTGTATTGTGTGTTAGTATGATAGTTCTCAAAGAATCCACAAATTATATAATTCACTACAGCCATGGTTTACATATTTTTAATCCATATTGTCTCTTGGGATTTGAATCTCCAAAATA
The DNA here is from genome assembly GCA_018340775.1 of Taxus wallichiana var. yunnanensis. Classification (NCBI taxonomy): domain Eukaryota; kingdom Viridiplantae; phylum Streptophyta; class Pinopsida; order Cupressales; family Taxaceae; genus Taxus; species Taxus wallichiana. Next base: position 941,562,143 of record CM031235.1, on the reverse strand, counting down.
AGAATTTAAAGTTATGTTATAAATAAAGTTTCATTTTCAAATAATTCAATCAATAATGTTTTTTATTACAATTTTCAAAGAATATCTTTATTAGATGAATTAGTCTAAATTTAGAATTTTTACAGATTGAGTTTATGTGAGAAGGGAGAAACTTCTTGATCCAATTTATTTGGGAATTGGAACCTTTGCAATTTTCCTCACGAGTTTGAATACATTGGCTCTTCTCTGCATTCAGGTAGCCAATTAATCCATGTTTTGTATATTTTTCTTATTGATCTAAAATAATCCAATCTTTATTAATTTACCAATTGAGACTTTGAATGTTTTTCATAGGCTTATATTTAAACATTTTTCTTAATAAATATTTAAAAATTAGATTATTTACAATTAATTAATAAGTTTTTGTAATTTTCATGTTAAATGCAAATTTTATTAGTAAGTTTTATATATGTTTTAATGTTAAACATCAAGTTAAAATTGAAAGGAAAGCCAACAACAATTTTTATTTTAAAATACTTTATTGTTAATTTAAACTAAGGGAATTTCTTTCTAAAATTTATGAATCTATTAATTGTATTATGTCTATATTATTGTACTAATATACTTCTTTCTACTATTTAGGTGATTGAAAAAAATGTCAGAAAAAAGAAAGAAACAAGCTACTCTTGGGGAAATGTATAAATGGACTAAACCTAAAAAAATACAACAAATGAAGAGACTCATAACATTCAAAGGAAACAAGTATTCCAAGAAATTTTTGGGTCAGAATCAGATGATTCTTTAGATGAAAGAAATGAAGTTGAAGAAGGAGGAAACAATCAAGGGAAAGAAAAGTTATCATCAAAAAGGAAATTTCGCATGGAATGGCTAGATAAGTTTGTCTGGTTAAATTATTTCAAGCGTGATGGTAAAAAAATTATGAAATGTAACTATTGTGAAAAGTACAAAATGTCTAGTCCATGGGGTACAGGGGATGGATGTGTCAATTTACAACATGATGCTCTTGTCACCCATGAAAAATCGGTGTTTCATAAGGATGCTCAAGCAAGATGGATCAATTGTTTAGAGAAAAAGATGAAGCCTATTCCAGATCACATTATTCAAATGGAAGATATTAATATGGAAAGAGTGATCACCACAATGAAAACAACTTATTTTGTATGTCGAGAAGATTTATCTTTAGCCAAGTATGAAAAAATTTGTAAGTTTCTCTTCGACATGAAAACTCCACATATGCCAAAGTCACAAGAATATGGTTCATACACAAATCGCAAGGCTGCAAACGATTTCCTTTACTGCATATCAAAATATTTTGAAGAAGTTCAAAAAGAAAAAATGTTGAAAAGTCCATTCTTCTCATTAATGGTTGATGAAAGCACTGATCGCAGCTTGGAGCAACACTTGGTTGTTTACACAACATTTTTAACTTCAGAGGGTTTTGGGCCACCTACTTCTCAATTTATGAAGATTATGAATGTTCTAGATGGAAAAGGGAAAACAATATATGATACAGTAAAATAATTAATGAATGATAGAGGCCTTTTGATTAAGAATTTGGTAGTTGTGTCAACAGATGGAGCTTCAGCAATGGTTGGGCGTGAAAATGGTTTTGTTTCATTCTTGAAAAGGGATGTTCCAAATCTTATTTCAGTGCATTGTGTAGCTCACCGCGAGTCACTAGCTGCAGGAGATGCTTCTAAAAAGGTACCAGAGTTGTTGCATGTAGAAAAAATTGCAAATAAAGTGTATTCATGGGTTCAAAACTCACCAAAGAGAAACAATGAACTCAATGATTTACTCAAATTTATGCACATTGATGTGCTAAATGTTCTACAAATCCATGCAATCAGGTGGCTATCAAGAGGTGAGGTAATTATAAGGCTTGTAAAGCTTATGCCTGCTATTTTAAGTCTATGGAAAAAAGATAAGAAATTCTCATTGTGGTATGACAAGGCAAGAATTTACTCTACTCAATATTGTTTGCATATGCTTGTTGATGTCTTGGGTGAGCTCAATAATTTGAACAAGACATTTCAGGAAGAAAATGTGGACATAACAGTGATTGGGTTGGCTCTTGATGAAACAATAAATAATTTATACAGATGGTTTTTGCAAAAAGAAAAATTTACAGAAGGTACAACATATCTATCCAAATTTTTAGTTGATTCTCAATATGGATATATTGAAATCAAAGAGGAAGGAATAGTCATAGACAGGCATGATTTAAAATATATACAAATTCCAAATGAGGATTTTGACTATAGTGAGGCAAGGAAGAAAAACATGAAACCTCTTATTGAAGGCACACGAGAGAGTTGTCAACAACTCACAGAAGGTTATATTCAATCTCTCATAGACAATTTGAATGAAATATTTCCAGACCTTCCACTTTTTAATGCAACAAAGATTTTTAGCCCTTCCTATTATCCATCTGATCGTCAAAGTCGAGATAATATTACAGAACATTGGCTTGAGAGGCTTCTTCAACATTTACAACATACAAATGTTGATGTAACTGTTGACTCTGTACCTATATTTAATGTTGTTGGTTGTAGAAGGGAGCTGCATTCTTTTGTTGATTCATTACATTTGGCTTGTGAGGGTTTTAGGATGAAAGATGCATGGAAGGTATTTCGTAACACAGAACATTGGCACAAAAGTTATCCTCATCTAATGAAGTTGTGGCAAGCTGTACTTGTCATTCCTGCAAGCACAGATAGATTGTGAAAGGGGTTTTTCTAAACAAAACATCATCAAAGACATAAGAAAATCAAAATTGGGGTTGGATACATTAGATGCACTAATGCGAGTATCTCTCAATGGACCAGAAGCAGATGATGTAGATTGGAATGAAATCTTTAAGATTTGGAAAGATACAAAGTCAAGAAGAATTCTTGATCTTTGATATTTCAATTTTTGTGATGAAAAAACCAATATATATTTACTTAAACGATTTTTAGATTTTTGATATTCTCTATATTATCTTTTGTCGAAATATAAATGTATAAATTAGCCATTTGTGTAGTACATAAATGTGACTTATAATTCTATTTTTGTGATGAAAAAACCAATATATATTTACTTAAAAGGATTTTAGATCTTTGATATTCTCTATATTATCTTTTGTCAAAAGATAAATGTATAAATTAGCCATTTTTGTAGTGCATAAATGTGACTTATAATTCTATTTTTGTGATGGAAAAACCGATATATATATATATATATATAAATATTTTAGACTTTTTATGTTTTTAGATTTTTATTCTTATATTATCTATATATATATATATATATATATATATATATCTATATATATATATATATATATATATATATATATATATATATATATACATATACACACACTTAAAATATTTTTAGATTTTTGATGTTCTCTATATTATCTTTTGTCAAAAGATAAATGTATAAATTAGTCATGTAGTACATAAATGTGACTTATAATTCTATTTTTGTGATGAAAAAAATTAATATATATTTACTTAAAAGATTTTGAGATCTTTGATATTCTCTATATTATCTTTTGTTGAAAGATAAATGTATAAATTAGCCATTTTTGTAGTGCATAAATGTGACTTAGCCAACCACGAAGGCTCCTCCTTATGCGCTTCTCCAACCACGAAGGCTCCATCGGGGTGGATTACGGTCAACAAAAAAGAAAAAATCTACCACTCGAAGGGTAACACTTCGCCTTGATGATTCTCATTTACTGCTTTATTTGTTTGGGTTTTATTGGTCTCATTTTTCTTAGCCGGATAGCAGATTGCTTCCAATGGTGTTGACAGGCCATTCGTTGTTTGTTTGTTGTGCATCAGTTGTTTTTTTGCTGCTGTTTTGTCGTTGCTTTGCAGTCTGTTTTCTACGTAGTTGGGCTTAATTGTTCTATCGGGATTTTGATCCTTCTCTTGTGCTTTAACTTTCAATTCTGGCTTCTGAGCCTTTGTGTACAAGGGTATAGTCCCTTTCAAAAAACTATTTGCCAATAATAATAATAAAAAAATGTGACTTATAATTCTATTTTTGTGACATATGATTTTATTTTTGAAAATGATTTACTCTTGTAAATAACATAATTCATAATTGAGGACATGCTTATTTTAATTTGACTTTTAAATTATTATTTTAAACGTAATATGACAGGAATTAATAAACTATAATCGTAAAAAAATTGAACTAACAAACATGAGGAATTTGACATCCGAGGCCTAGGTGGCGTCAACCGTCAAATATCATCCACAGTCGTGACTCTTTTTCCTTCATGGAGGTGGAGGCTATTCTCCCGATAGAATGTTATACACAAAAACATACATCCATACATTGATGAACATCCGCTGCCACGTGGCATGTGTCAGAACCGTTAGTTTTTTATTCAGTTTTTTGCAATATCAATGGGAAACTTCTACGATACAATATTTTGTTTTTATCGGATAAATTATTTTTGTGGCTCTTGGTCCCATAGACTATTTGATTTCGTGGACGTTATTAAAATCCTTATTCATTCATTCATTATTGAGAAATACACTATGTTTTTCAACAATGGGGATTTAAAGCTGGAACCTGCAGGATGTGAGCATGTGTCCCCACCAATCGAGTTGTCACTTTAGCCATGCTGACCTTATGTTTTAAAATGTATTTATTAATATATTTTTACCAATGAAATGACATCCGACCGTAGGACCAACAATGCATGCGCATGACCGCATTTTATTGGGTCTTTTATGTGGCATAATGTATGTGCGGTGCATTCTATCGGGAGAATAGCTTACGCCCTACATACGGGGGTGAGGTGCATGAGTATGTGTTTAAACATATTGTCCACATCAAGTGGGCCCTATGGTCAAAGTATTAATGTCACTCATTTGAGCCAACCGGATAAGCAATGGGATGGGAAAGGAGAGCATCTAATTAATAATGTCACTTATGTTATAGAACTATACAAAAGCTTTTTCTATCACTTCATGTTTATAATTGAAAGGATTTGGATTATATGTAATGTTTTGGTTGGTATGTCTCACATCTAATGGAATTGAAATCCAACTTAAACACCACAAAGTTAAAACACTCTTTTACGAGTGATTTGTTTTGGGAAAATTTGTGGAAGATTTTTACTCGATTGTGTGTGTGTGTGTGTGTGTGTGTGTGTGTGTGTGTGTGTGTGTGTGTGTGTGTGTGTGTGTGTGTGTGTGTGTGTGTGTGTGTGTTGTGTGTGTGTGTGTGTGTACACGGTGGACTTTCTATTATTTATTTAGAATAAAATTTCTCCTACATAATTTTTAAAATGAAAATAAACATTAAAGGTCTCTAAAAATAATTTATTATTCTAAGTCAGATAAGCATATTTTAGTACGTTTGAGATTTGTTTCTACATTTTAAATATTTTCATTTATTTAAATTTTTAATTATATATTATTATGGTGCTGATGAGAATAATATTATAATAGAAGTGGACCCTACTAATATAATGGTTGATTGGTTGCATTGTGACTATATTTACTTCCATTCCATTCCCCTGCCTTTCCCCATTACTTCATAATCCTAAAGCTGTCTCACATTAAAAGGCCTATAAATACATGTCTCGCTACCTCAAGTCGAACATGCCTCTTTAGTGTATCTTTGAATTAAGTTTCTCTGACTCCAAAATCCTCATTCTTCACATCTCTATGTTTAGTGCATACGGGAAATTATTTTGATGGGGGACTTTAATGCAAGGACTGCAAATAATCAATCTCTTGATTGGGCAATGAAAAAGGGGAGATGACAATTCGCTTTCGCTTAACAAACCGGTGGACAAGTTTTGGGAAAGACTATGTCAAGATGGTAATGGAGGGTGAATCATTTTGGGGTTGAGCTTCTAGGTTTATGTAGCTTATATGACATGGTTAATTGTAATGGAATGAAGGTTTGGCCTGGATCTAGCAATATCACTTGCAAAACTTACAATGGAATAAGTGTAGTGGAAAATGTAATATGCACTTAGAGCACTATTTGTAGGTTGCTCGAGTTTGAAATTGGAGATTGTCCTATTGAGCTCAAATCTGATCATAATCCTCTCTTGGTCAAACTTGGTACCATTTCAAATCAGCAACAGGGAAAACAAGTTCATCGCAGGCAAGAGACATCTCCAAAACAAGGCAAAATCATTTTAAATAAAGAAAATCAGGAAATCTTTGTGGCTGCCCTTGAACAACAATTTCAGATGGCAAGAAATGATATCGAGAGCAATACAAACAAGGGGGCAAGGGGTTATGTTTGTAGTAAGTTGTTGATACCATTAATTCACAAGGCATTAAGTGCTTGCAAAAAATTTAAGCCTAGAAAGGGAGCTGCAAATACTTTTCCAACAAATCCGTGGTATGACGAAGATTGTAAGGCTACCAAGAGAGCTATGAGGGAAAGTGACGTGAACAAAAAGAAAATAAAAAGAAATACGAGAGATTGGTTCAACAAAAAAGAAAGCTATGTGAATAAGAGAAGGTCTGAATTAATTTCTCTCGGAAAACACAATCCCAAGGGATTTTGGAAGGAGTTGCAACAAAAGAAAACATTCATAGAAAACAATATCACAGAAGCTCATTGGTTAGAATATGCGAAGGCTCTCTACGAGCGGTCTCAACTGAAGGATATTCCTCCCATCATTCATACTTCGATTGAAATTTTTTTGGAGGAAGACATCAAACATGGCATAAAGAATCTAGCAAATGGTAAAGATCAAGATGTTGATCAAGTGCGGGTTAAGTTTTAAAGTGGGGGGTTGAGGTGCTCACTCCGCATATCAGAAAAATCTTCAATAATGTTACCCAGGTTGGGTTCCCACTAGAGTGGACAACTAGTGTGGTTATTCCTCTTTTTAAAAGTGGAGATATCAATAATCCTTCTAACTATCACACTATTATGATCAATCCTCTTTTTGGTAAGCTATTTGGGGGCATGATAGAACGTAGAATCAGCAGTTGGGCAGAAAGAGAGGGCAAAAGGGAAAAAGGACAAGCAGGTTTCCGATCTAAACATTCAACCATTGATCATTGCATCACTCTTAGGCACTTGATTGAAAAGGTATGGGATACCCAAGGGGATGAAGCTTTTTTTTTTTGTTGATTTTAAGAAAGCCTTCGACATGGTTCCTAGAGACAAACTTTGGAACAGGATGGAGGAACTTAAGATTCCAGATGAGCTCAGAGCAGTCAGTGCATAGACTTTATGAGCGGAGTCGAGCTAAAATCGGAGAACAAGAGAAAGCTATGTCTCGAATGCTTTAGTAGCAACATTGGGGTCAAACAAGGTTGCCCTCTTTCTCCCACTTTGTTTGGTTTATACATTGATAAGCTTGAAGAATAGTTATGTAAAACCGAAGGAGGAGGTGTTCAATTGGCGAGTACGTGGTGAAGTTACTCTTATATGCCGATGATCTTATCTTAATTTCAACAATAGCTCAAGGTTTGAGGGAGCATCTAAAAGCTTTAGAATTATTTTGCCAGGAAGTCGGGATGCAAGTGAACACTAGCAAAACAAAAATCATGATTTTTTCTCTGAAAAGAAAAGAGAGGCAATTTAACTTTCTGTTTGAGGGGAGTACTTTGGAAATTGTTACAGAATATAAATATCTTGGGATTGATTTCCACAACAAGATGAGTTGGGAGACTTGCAGAGCAAAAAGGATACAAGGAGGTTGGAAATCATCTTACCTACTTCAAAATAGATGTAGGAAAGTTGAGCTCTGGGACTGGAAAACTAAGAAAACCCTCTTTGGTTTGTTGGTTACTCCGGTTGCTCTTTACGGTTGTGAGGTTTGGGGAAGTAGTGTGTCAAAGCATGGATGGCGACAATTAGAAAGAATCCAGAAACATCTAATCACAAGCACTCTTAAAGTCAAATCAACAGTTCCTTATGAGATCTTGTTAGCTGAAGCGGGTACCTTCCCGATGGAAGCATCAACAATAGCTCAGCTGATAAGATATTTGAAAAAAATTGAAAGCATGGACAATCTTCACTGGCCCAAAATGGTTACAAAGGATAATCTAGAACATAGAAAGAAAACTGGATGAAATAGAACAAAAAATGGATGAACAAATGGGGCATCAATTTTTAGGAGTGTCCTAACAACAACAGGGAAATAAAAAATTATGTGATGGAGAATTTTAGGACTGTCATGTGGATAGAGCAGATGGGTCGTAAGAAAGCACAATATATCAAATATTTCAACCCCACTTGGAAGCATGATGAAAAAGCTTACCTAGGAGCAATTATTAAAGGTAAGGAAAGGATTTTAGTGGCCCAATTGAGGACCGGATCACATCATCTTCGTTGTGAAACCGGTAGATGGAATATTCCCAAAGAGGATTGGGAAAGGAGAATTTTCCTTTTTTGTAGCAAAGGGGTTATTGAAATGGAATGGCATTTCATTATGGAGTGTTCAGCATATGATGATATTCGTATCCAATATGAAAGTGAATTAAAAGTGGACAACTTAAATGGGATATTTGTAGAACAAAACTTCAAAAGATCATTGGTTTAGTGCTCAAGATTCATAGTAGGAGAGTTGATATGGAAAAGAGTCTGAAAACTACTTAATGTATCGGTTTCGTTTGGTCCCATAGACTCTTTAGTCTCGTGGATGTCATTAAAATATTTCATTTCATTTCACATCATGTCCCGGTCAAATTTCACGAGCCTATTAGCTTTATTGACCTTCTCCTTGCCTTCTCAATTGCTTCATACCAACAAAAAATCACATTCAAATGTCTTTAAACACATGCCTTACTACACCAAGGTGAACATGTCTCTTTAATGTTTCTTTGAATCACTTCTACGACTTTAAAATCCACATTATTTCAGATCAACTCTCATGAACTTATGGGTCCTTGATCAAGTGATTAGTTCTCAAACACCTCTAAAAAAATAATGTAAGCATATTCTCGTTCTCCTTAATTTTTCTTAGCTTTTGTCATTTTATATAATTATTGGTTTATTGATTAGTTTTGAAGATTCATGTAAGCTAATGTTTCATCTCTTCATCCACTTCTTATACAATTTTATAAATGTGCTTTCACTCAATCAAATTTTCTAATACTATTAGAGGCCATTTATTAATCTCTATGAATTCCTTTTTTCGAGCATCCTAAAAAAATAATAGATGTATTAGCAAAGAAAAGGTGCACATGTTTATATAAATAGAATCTCATGGGGACAAAAATTTGATTTTGAAGCTCTTTTGACTAAACACTTTTGCATTCTCTTTATTTCCTTTAATTCATTTTCTTGAACTTCACGCGAAATATGCTACATGTGTATAAAGAAGTAACCCATAAAAACTTAGTAGTCTTTCAATCCCATGTGTTTACATGCATACATAGGTTACGTATTGCATCTGATGCTTTTGACCAAAGGGATTCTCATCATTTTGTATGGCTCTTAGTTGATTTTTCCTCAAGTTCAAGGCCAATATATATTTCCTTTTATATTACCTCAAGGAGTTTCATTCAAAAAGGATTTTTATTTTTCTTTTTTTTCTTTATAGTGGAAATACCAAAAGCGTAGTTTTTTTAATTTTTACTTAGATATTTTCTTCTTTATAGAAGATATCGAATGTCGTCAATAGTTCTCTCGGCTATAGATTGTATTTGTGTAGTTAAATAGAGATCATACAAGCATACGAGACAAGCATGCACACATACTGACCTCATAACTAGCCAATATGGTAGCTTCCCTTTCTAGTTTTTCTATGATCCATTCTTGTAACTTAAAAATGTATGGTCCAAACAACTATTTTTACTCCAAGTCATTGTCTAATAACTCGACAACCCATTTGCATTTCGATTTCAGCTCAAACTTGTAAATAAATTATATGGAAGAATGCTCTACATTCATCTCATATGCCAAATGCTTCCATTGTACTCCACAAATTGCTTTCATGTACACCTTTGAAGGCTTTCTAGGTACAAATTCCCTATTAGACTTATCCTTTTTCATCTCATAATTTTTGGTAAAAATATAGTTGGATGTGATCTTCACTTGTATGTCTTGTTCTAAAGAGGTTTTGTTAATTGAAAATATTTTTTTCCAATCATATACATATAGTAATATAAGGTTAATCATATTAAAAACCAAGTTGAAAGGAATCACACCCTAGCATGTAATCAAATCGAGTTGTACAAGCCTTTAGAAACCAAAATAACCTCATATCGATGTCTCGCAATTAGTACATAAACTTAGTAAAAGAATTTTAAATTAAAAAAGCTATAAAATTAAAGTGAAACAATAGCAAATCAAATGAAGAAAGTATCATTCTACAACAATGAACACTATGATCAATGGAGATGTTTTCATTGAAATGTTTACCCATGAAAAGTCACAAAGTTTGGAAAACGTGGTTGTCATATTAACAACAATGGGAACACCCCAAGGTGTGGGACCTTTGGCTCCTGGAAAAAACCTATGGCGAGGTTGGTTTCCCTTCCTAACTATCTTAACACTAACATTAATATGCTCTAATCTCACTGATTGACAAGGAAAGGCGTGATAAAGAAAACTTGAAATGAAAGCGAAAATGGTGATGCACTAGAATAAAAGTGGACACTCTACTTGAGACAAGAACAATAGGATAAACACATTACAAAAAGAGGAAAACGTATCCACACTCAACCTTGCATTATATCTAACTCTCACTCTCTCTGATAGTGATCCGATGAAGCTCGAATTCATACAAATATAACCCATCATGCAAAAAACATAACATAAAGGAAAGATAACATTAACATATGCAAAATGGAAGGAAAGAGCCACAAGCACATCATATTAATGTATTTGAGGATGCATGAGTATATTATAGTTATTAAGGAGTCTTGGGTACATTACACAAGTCCAAAACACAAGTCTATAACTCAAAATGTTTGACTACCCAATTGGGTAGGTTGACCTTGCATTAAGGAGAGGATCCTTAACAATACAATTGAGATCTGCACTTATAGAAGAAAGAGATAGGATTAGAATATTTCATACAATATGAATTTTCATATTTATTCACTCAAATTTCCTAGGGAGCTCTTAAACATGCTCAATTTTAAGAAAAGTGTTGAAATTGGCCTTGGACGCATATTCTAGGTCTCATGATGATCCATAACAAAGAGATGCTTTGATCTGTAAATACAAATTTGGATATTCGTTGCAAAATGATCCCTCAACCAAACATCCATGAACTCACATGAGAGTAGGAGGAAGAATGAAGGCTTGAGCCATCACTTGTTAAAAATGACCATACTTACAAGCCACGACCACTTTAAAAACTCATTACTTCGATGAACAACATATCGATCTCCTTATTTGGGATTTGGTGGGAAATTAAGGTAATATCCCATCTCGAAAGCATCTTGAAACAAAAAAATCAACTAAAAGCATCTAATAATTTATTCAAGCACCATAAGTATGAGAGAATAAGTTGAAAGCGGCCAAAAATTTATCATTAAAACATCCTTGATCTCTCGACCCCTTCTTATGAAATTAATTTTTGAGTGTATCCCTTCTTGATATATTTCTAACATTACCATGTATAGGTGAAATGCATGTCGCAATACCAAGTTATGAGCAAATAACGAGATCCATTTTCATCCCAATATGACATCCCTCAGCTCAAACTTACACTAGTGTAAGGTGTCAAATTTAACCTCATGAGAAGTAGACTATAGCGGATTTATGGTTACATGGATCTCGGTCTCATGTATATTCTGATGTTTCTGAATTGGTATCTTGGGGGTGTGTTGGGAGCATGTAAAAGGAAAGTGTATTTTAAATATACATCTTATGTCGATTATCACCACTTATCATTCATTGGTGGTATGACTGATGTAGACACCTAAAATTTATCACCGCTAATTCCCATATCTGCGTTCTCTTAAGTCTCCACATTATTAATTTTCTATCCTAAGTCTTATTTCTCCCCATAATAATTATTCCCTGTAAATATCATTCTATAATGGTAAAATTTTATTGTACTTCTCTTAAAACCACCCAAACCACTTAGAAACCAAACCAAAACAAAATAAACAACTTCTCAACCATTTCATAACCCCTTACCCAGTATAACCTCTTTCCAACGCCCATCCTTCATCAAAAAAACAAAAATCTCGATTTGGGAAGCAACATCTACCTTTTCCCCATAAAACCTGGATTGTCATTGATCCTACCAATCATCGGTGATTCTCGCGGGATGACGCAGCGACCCTATATAAATGAGTTTCAGGCCTCCATTTGAGGTTAGCTTGTAGTTGGACATTGCTTTAGGACTTTACATTGCATTTTATTAGTATCATAGCCCTATCTTGAGCGAGAGATCGTCACAACAACATTCAAGACATTAATAATCTCTTCCCCAACCTTTGAATTTTATTCGCATGTCCAGGAATCAACTCAACAATCTTCTTCTCTCAGAGCAATATCACCTTCTAGTATTCATTTATCAATTTATACAAGGTATGTTTCTTTCCTCCTGCATTATTATCTCATTTACTCATCATTTACAAGCTTTAATCGCGTTATCTCGTATTTTAGCGGCTTGCACTTTTCCATAGCAATCGTTGGTGATTTTGCTAATCATAGATGATCGCCCCTGATCTTGGCGATCGGCCTCAATCGATGAAGATCCTTGTCTATTAGATCATTTAGTCCCTAACATTTCCCTTTTGACATCCATATCCCAATATTAATTACCACTCTGCCTTTATAGATGTCTTGTATAGCCTTATCAAGCTCCTTTGAGCCATCTTTAGCACTCTACCGATTATCCCAATAAAATCCAACAAATTGCTTAGCTTTCCTTTGTGAGTGAGTAGTCATCATTGTCCTTGCTCCTTTGATCCATTTTTTGATCCCTAGACTCCCTTTGGATGAAGTATCACCATTAGACCACCATATAGCCTTAGATCGTGTTAGTCCCTTTTCTTTTGCATTGTTGGTTATATCATCTCTTTTATAATTTTAACTTATCATTATCAGATTGATTTCTTGAATGCATATTTACATCCTTAGTAGGAAGTCCATTAACTTCCGGGGACTAGCCTTTTCTAGGAAATCTGTTATAAATCTATCTAATACTATCTTTTACGAGTGTTTGTGCATTACAAGTAGCCTATCTCGCTGGAAATAAGTTTATGCATACGCTTGGATTTTTCAACGTCATTCATCCATCAGTATCAACATCAATCATCACGGGTGTTGGTAAACTCCGTCATCTTCCGAAGTCGGTTTGTTTTTGTTGTTTCACTTCAATAAGTTAAATTTGGAAAGCAAAAATTCTCGAGTACATTCTTGCATGCCCGATGGGACGCTCGTCCCCTTTCGTCATTTCAAATTAATTAAATTCTCGCTTTTAGGTTCTCTGCTTTAAAATTATTGACGATCCAATCAAATCGCCAACAATTTGCGTGAATCACTAACGATTCATGTGAATCGCCAACGAATCCTGTGAATCACTAACAATATTTGTAGATTGTTTGTGATTGCTTAGTAAGTTAGCCTATAACCTTCATTTCTCTTTTACATCATTTACTTTCATCTAACCCTTACAGTTCTTGCTGCTTTGGGAGCTTTTTGCTTGTTACCTTTGTAGTTGTGCTAAAAAAATAAAAAAATTTAAAATTTAAATTTAAAAAATGAAGCGTTTACATGTATGTCTCTTTCTTTTCTTTTTATTTTAAAAGCATTACATTCTTGTTTGTTGTCCTCATCAAAATCAAATTTTATTTTAGATTTAAAACGAACCTCTCATCCTTCTTGATTCAATAGTTTAGTAATGAGGTTATGATTGCATTCACTTAATCTCCCCACACACAACCAAATCACATCAAACATAAACTACATTAAAACATTCCTACCCAAGTGGACCTACTTGGATTTCATCACCAAGAGTAGAAGTCGACTTGGTCTTCTAGCAGTATAAACAACTAGTTGTCGGTATATTGGCTAAGCAATTAACTCCCTTATCACTACAAGACTATGAAGACTAGGCCATATACCAGCACCAACACATATCCGGACGTCACGTACCTTTCGGTATATCGAGGAATATTGCACTGTAACATCACCGAAACCAAACTTAGAACAACCATATCATTAGGTTTTCTCTAAACCCCCTTCCTCCACATCTAAATTCTAATCAATATAATAAAACATTACATTGCTTCACTTGTCTATTACATTTTTAGCTCACTTAGGGTTTCTTCTTTATCATTATCAATTCATCATTGTTTAATATGTATCAAACCTCCATATTAGCATATCCTCTTATCTCTTATGCATCATTATTTGCAACCACCTTGATTGCTTCATCTCCTAGCTCTCTGACTTCTTATCCCAATCAATTTTAAAACATCCCTATAAAGGGTCTAATCCTTATCAATCTCATCAACCTATCACACCTTATTCAACTTCACTTAGCTTGGGCACCTTCCCAAATCCATCTAGATCACCTTTTGTTCCCTATGAAACTTCTACCTTACAACAAATCCTTTAACCTTACAAAAATTCCATCCAACAACCCTATGAGAATTCTTCACTTCTAGATTGCTTCAAACTATCACTCCCCATCCCGGGGAAAGTGTATCCCTTGAATCAATCCTTGCCACCTCTCCTCCTTCATCAAAATCTTATCAGGATCTTAACATCCCCCATATTTTATCCAATCAACCTATCTCAACTTCAATACCTTTCTCGATACCTCAGACATCCCAAACCCATACACACATCCTCGCATTGGCCTAATCAACCGCCATCATTTAACAAAAATATATCCAACATCTCTACACATCTCCCCACATCCCTTTATCACAACCTACTTTGCAATCGGTACCTTCTCAAGCTACCCCTTATCAACCTCCACATCAAACCCATCTATAACAGAACCATCAACTCTTCACCATCATCAATCAAATAAACTACATTCTTATCCACATTCACATGTTAATTCCCTCACGCTTAATCCTACAAACGATCCCATGTAAGCTCTGTTGAACAAATTAAACAATTTGGAAGCCACTACCATGGGACCTAAACACGTCCTCACTTATGACCAAGTTTGTAATGAACCCATCCATCCATCAATACCATATAATCCCTATCCTTCACATTGGGAATTTCCTGAATTTACTGTGTTCCATGGCTAGGAGGATCCTCGGTAGCACATACTATCCTTCAAAAACTCGTGTTATCTAATCATCCACGATCAAGATCTCATTCTTAGATCTAATCCAGTGTCCTTGGCGGGATCTGCCTTGGATTGGTACAACTCCCTCCCTCAAGCATTCTTTATTCTCTTTCGACGTGACTAGCCTGTTATTTCTTGACTACTTCTATGTCAACGTCACTCGTAAAATCACCATTTATGACCTCTCTACCATCAAACAATCTGAAAATGAATCCATTATTGACTTCGTCACTAGATGGAAAAGCATTATCAATCAATTTACCTTCTCACTACCTCAATCATAATTGATCGAGTTGTTTTCTTGATTGTGTTCCCATCACATTTCATCTACCCTCCAGATCCATGCCTTTAAGAATTCTGACAAAGCCTTCACCATGGCCAGAAAACTAGAAATCCAAGCCCTTAAAAAGGCCATCTAAATTCTCAATCTACACATGCCCCATCTTATTCCCTAAGTCTTCCCATAAACCATATGAAACTACTATGCATATTTCCATTTATTATCCTTCTAATCAAATGCCCTCGATAGAGTCATTCCATACTGAGATCCTGCACACCCTTTGAGTCACATCATTAACACTATCACGCAGGATCTTCCCCACAAGGAGACTCCTTTGTTGTCAATGATGCCCTTGAAGACTCAAAATCCTGGATCTTCTTTTCGATAATCCTCATGCATTGATGTCACCTTCATCTACTATCCAATAACCTACTACCTCCTTGCATCCTTTAGACTTGACTTGAAAACCGTTACAAAAGAGAAACTTTAATCAAAGATCCTAAAATCCAACCATCTTTTGAACCAATCGAAGACTTGGTTAGCTCACATAAATGTAACATGCCTCAATCATGTCTGGATATATCATCTACCTCATCTAAATTCATACTCAATATTATCCCGACTCCTCACTTACCATCCGGTCTGGGAAGCTCATCGTAAATCAAATACTATACAATCAAATCCCATTACATACATGACCTCACCCTCATCATCCATCATGAGGCCCTCTACTATGTCTAAAGTAAACATTACAACATCAAAACTCATCCCATCCACGGCCTCACCCTCATCATCTATTGTAAGACCATCTTCTTTACCTAAGGTGACATTACAAAATCAAAACCAACATCATCTAAGGTCTAAACCTTGGCATCCATTCTAGGACCTTGTCCTTTAACACAATCTAAATCTATCACATCTACAATTCCACCCTCATCATCCATTTTGGGACCCCATCCTTTGTCTCAATATCATATCACACAGTCAAACCCTATCTCATCCATAAATTGTCCCCCTCATCTACTCTAGGACCTCATCGACATCAAATTTCATCAATCCCACATGTTATCCCATCTTTAGATATTATCATCTCTCTTATCAACCTCACAATGTCCTTGTGATGTTCCAACACCATACAACAGCCACACATCCACCCACATTTAAAAATCATATGTGTCTACCAAGCATCCTCGTAAATCAAAGACAAAAACAAGATTGATAATTCAAATCCCTCAAAAGGGACTTACATCGATATCCTCAAGAGGCTTATATGATATTCTCTCATCACATTACCACCTATCAAAACACCCAATCCACATATCCAAAAACTTGCATGGTATGACCAAGATAAAACCAAGGTTACTACCATTGAAGCCGGGTCATAACACAGAGAGTTATAAAGTGCTTAAATCCATAATCCAATGACTATTCCTCGTCAATGATCCTCTCTAAGAAGAGGACCATCCGAGACATCATCAATATCATCTATACCTCCACCCTCGTCAGTGTCCTTATCGACATCTATAGGACAAGGGGTCATCCTCTATCTTGTATTAGCTAACCCCCGCTAGACATATCTTCAACACCTTCCATTGAAGTTCCCTCAATTTCTTCAAACTCTACACCCAAGTCACCGCAGTGTCCTCACCAAATCACAGCAGGACAAGGGGTCATCCTCAATCAGATCTCAACAAACCTTTCTCATACATCTTCTCATCACCTTCCATTGAAGGTCCCTCATCTCGAGTTAGTACAATTCACCCATTAACACAAATAAGAAATCGACATACATGAAGAAAAGGCAAAACCAAAGCTTCGTCATCTCCCCCTCCTCATCAATCATCCTCTCATATCTCATCCAAATTTTCATCGACTCCTTTGTCAAAGGTTCCACATCCTCCTTTATTTACCATATACTCAATCAATCAACATCAAATATTTCATCATCCTAAAGACATTGTTCCTCTCGGGGTATGTTATTTCTAACCAGATCGTCACGCTTGGGGTCTTCTCTCTACTACGAAAGTATTACCTTGCACACCTCCCCCTAGTGAATCTTCACCAAACTGTCCTCTCAATCTAGTGCATATATCCTTAGAATAAAAAAGAGTAAACTTGAAAATTTTATCCATAAGCTGGATCAATCCATATGTCATCACTCAAAAGTATTGGTCGGGAGTTTATTGTCTAGCCTCCTTGGTGGTACACACGAAAGGAACCTATGAATGCCTTACACTAGCAGCCTTTCTACAATTAATATCTTGACCTTCATGACGGTGGTCACATAAAAGATCTTATTTCATCATCAACCGGTCATCTCACTATTTCAAAGATTTGAAAGTATGTGGTCTTCCGTCACTATCCTTACAAACCTTAAAGATGAGCACCATGGCTCTGTTCATCACATCTTTCATATGGAAAACTTCCTCTGTAGCAGGAACCCCATAATCATTACACCCATCCACCTTGTTTTATCAATTGAAGACATGTCATGGGGCACACATGTGTCATTCATGTACACCTTCTCTTCGCCTCCTCGAAATGGTCTATTAGGGTTTTCCTCGCTCAAAATGAAGTTTAAAATATTTATAGGTGCATCCTATTTAAATAAATAGATTAATCCCTCGAAGGATAACTATTCAAAAATCAAAGTCATATTATCAAAAATAAAATTAGACTGATCCTTGAAGGATAATTACCCATTAAAAATCATAGACCGATCCCTCGAAGGACGACTATAAAAAAACAAAAAAGCAAAAAAAAAAAAGTTGTAGACCACTTTGCCTCGAAGGATGGCTACCCATATAAAAAGGATTCCCGCATCGATCTACTTTCAAAAAAGTTAAAATGTTAAAAAGCATCCTAGGAAAGCTTCCGCATCGATTATCTTTTCCAAAAGATCAAACTCCCGCATTGATCATTTTGCGTCAAAGATAAATGTATTGTTGGGGCATCTCCCTATGAAACCATTGAAAGGAGAACCTATTCTCCCACGTAACCTACATGTGTTAACCCTTATCATGTTCTAGGAAGGTATACATTTCTCTTCCATCTATATCCAAGATCTTACATGTGACTACATATTTTTAGTCATGTGTTAACACCTGTTATAAGGCCAAAAGTGCAAGTGTCATCACCATATTTTATTCCCATCACGTATGTATCAAATCAAAAATAAAAGCAATCATTTCTCATTTTATTCTTATTCAATATTAAAACACATTTTGATACACATTTAATTCACTTTAAAATCAAAATATAACATCAACATATAGCAATATCAACACAATCATGACCACATCCCAATGTTACCGTTCCATGTCAAAGACATCACATCAAAGTAACAACAAGCCCTTAATTTTGGCAACATAAATTTCAATCCTTTGACCTCATCAAACCATCATCTTTTTATCATGAAAGTCATATGGCTATAGGACATGAACCGTTTGGTTCCCCTATCACTTGACTTCCCGGCCTCATAAGCCCACCTTTGTGGCAACAATAGTTTTTGGTCGGGGCTATAGG
The DNA here is from genome assembly GCA_018340775.1 of Taxus wallichiana var. yunnanensis. Lineage (NCBI taxonomy): Eukaryota > Viridiplantae > Streptophyta > Pinopsida > Cupressales > Taxaceae > Taxus > Taxus wallichiana. The sequence continues at coordinate 941,543,130 of CM031235.1, read as the reverse complement.
ACATGAACTGTTTGGTTCCCCTATCACTTGACTTCCCAGCCTCATAAGCCACCTTTGTGGCAATAATAGTTTTTGGTCCCTTGACCTCATCAAAGTCATCCTCTACATTGATAGCCACCCCCTCTTGTGTCCTATCTAGGGCACCATCTACCTCATCAAAAATTCCACCTTCATGGCCATATACTTTTGCATCCTATCCTAAACACCAACTAGACCATTGTCTTGACCATCTTCGCAGTTTTGCGCATATTTTGATGTCTACCTTTGACCCTTTTGTCCCATGCAGGCTTAGTACATCCATACAACAAATTCCCTTTGGATTCCCTCCATCCTTGTAGTATTCTTCCAACTCACGGGTCCATAGGCCATTAACGTCACCTCCGTTGAGGTCATGTTATGTTCCCTACCAATGTGTTTCGAAGGTTATTGCCTTGTTTAGCTTATGTTCTCAACATGGTCATTTTAGATTCCAGGTCTTTCTTTGGGGCATCATTTTTTATTTATCCCTCATCTTCTCATCTTTCATCATATCATCTCTTCCAAACTCGTGATCAATTCCTTTTTAGTCATCAATCCCTAGTTTGAGGGGAGCACCTCATCGCATAATTTTGAATCTTTCACATCCTTATTTATCACATCTTGTTTTTTTGTCTCATGCGGCTTGCTACACAAAAACCACTAAAAACGGGGAAAATGTAGACACCTAAATTTTAGCACCACTAATTCCCATATCCGTGTATCCGCTTAAGCCTCCACATTATTAATCCTCTATCCTAAGTATTATTTCTTCCCATTATATTTACCCCCTATAAATATCATTCTACAATGTAAAATAAACAACTTCTCAACCATTTCATAACCCCTTACCCATATAACCTCTTTCCAACACCCATCCTTCGTCAAAAGAAGCAAAAACCTTGATTTGTGAAGTAGCTTCAACCTTTTCCTTGTAAAAACTGGATCGACACCGATCCTACCAATTGTCGATGATTCTCCAGTGTCAATGGCGACCCTATATAAAAAAAATTGGCACGAATTTCAGGTTAGCTTGTAGTTGGACATTGCTTAAGGACTTTACATTTCATTTTATTTGTATCATATCCCCTGTCATAGAGCCAGAGATCATCACAAAAAAATTTAAGACATCAATAATCACTTCCCCAACCTTTGAATGTCATTCACATGTCCAGGACTTAACTCAACAATCTTCTTCTCTTGGGTAATATCACCATCTAGTCTTCCTTTATCAACTTATAAAAGATAAGTGTCTTTCCTTCTGCATTATTATCTCATTTACTCATCATTTACAAGCTTTAATCAACTTTATCTCATATTTTAGCACTGCACATTTCCACATCACTCGTTGGTGATTCTCCTAATTCTTTGACGATCGGCCCCAATCGTCGGTGATCGATCTCAATCGCCAATGATCCTATATCATTAGATCCTTTAACCCCTAATCTTTCCCTTCTGACATCCAAATCCCAATATTAATTACCACTCTTGCCTTTACAAATGTCTATCTAGCCCCTTCAATCTCCTTTGAGCCATCTTTAACACTCTACCAGTTATCCTATTCAAATCCAAAAATTGTTGAGCGTACCTTTGTGAGCATACAACCATAACAATCCTTGCTCCTTTGATCCATTTTGTGATCCCTAGAATCCCTTTGGATTAGTTATCACCATCAGACCACCATATAGCCTTGGACCGCGTCAGTCCCTTTGCCTTTACATTGTTGGTTATATCATATGTTTTATCATTTTATATTATCATTATCAGATTGATTTCTTGAATAGATATTGACATCCTTGCAAGTAAGTCCATTGACTTCCAGGGATTGGCCTTTTCTAGGAGATCCATTGTATATCTATCTAATCCTATATTTTTTTAGTGTTTGTGCATTACAAGTAGTATATCCCGCTGGAAAGAAGAATTTGTACGTAGGGTTGGATTTATTGAGGTCATTTATCCATCAATATCAACATCAATTATCATGGGTGGCGGTAGACCTCATCGTCTTCCAAGGTCAATTTATTTTTGTTATTTCACTTCATTAAGTTAAAGTTGGATAGGAAAATCTCTCTTGTACACTGAATATAGGCCTAGTAGGAGCAAAGTTAGTATTTTTCCTCCCCTGACCTTAGAGAAGGTGGTGGATAAGGCCTATCTAGTAGAGGAGAATAAGATTAGAACTCAAGAGTCTCGGGATAGGAACCAAGGCAAGTTCGGGAGAAATTTCATTCATTTTAGGATCATAGATCATATGGCTTTGCCCCACCCCCGAGAGGAGGATTTAGACCATTTCATTTATATTCACAACCTCCTCCAAAACCTCAACAACCCTCATAGTAGCATAGGACTAGGCCAAGACAGGATAGTCAGAGAGGTAGGGGTCATAATGGCCATATTTTGGGCAGAGAGAGGAGGTCGGGTAGTCGGTAGCCTAATTTGGATCGTTCATAGTAGTCATCCAGTGGAACCCACGGGATCGTACATCGGACACGGGGGATCATTCACACGGGGATGCATTGAGTTGTTTCATTTGTGTGGCCCATGATCATTATGTACATTTTTCCCACAAAGACCATATTTTTCCGAAAGGAAAAAGACACACGCTTTTGAGATGATAGTTGGTGACATAGGTCAAACTCATCTCTTCTACGCCATGGTGGAGAAACATCGAGCCAAGCAGGGGACAGTCATTGAGACAACATGTATGAGTAGAGGTACCCCTATTCTTTGTATTTTGTGATTCGAGATCTTTTGACTCCTTTATATCGCCCTCTTTAGTGGATAGGTGTGGTTTGGTGGCTTCTAGGTAGGCAGATAGGTGGTAGGTAGAGTTGGCCACTTTGGGGCCAAGCTCATTGTAGACTCGTATGTGGAGAGTTATATTCTTGACACGGGGGTATTCTCCCTACATTAGACCTCTGTATTTTTCCATTGGAATATTATGAGGATTTTGGTATGGATTGACTTGATCCCCATTATGCCAAAGTTGATTGCAGAAACAAGTTCATTGAGTGTGTGGATGGCGTAGGAAATTCTACGATTATATTTGGGGTTCGAGAGACCTGTGTCCTTGCGTATAATCTCCCTATGTAGCTCAAGCATAGCATGTGAAAGGGGTGGCAGATGTTAGTTATCATGATCAATGATAGATCTGAGGAGATTCTGAGAGTTCTCCATTAGATGACCACCCTATCTTGAGATATTTTGTAGATGTTCTTCTAGAGAGCTTATGGGCATGTCACCATATCATGAGGTGGAATTTTCCATTGATCTTGTTCCAAGTTATGCACCTGTGTCCGTGCTCTCGTACATGATGACTACCCATGAGCTCCATGAGCTCAAGATTCAATTAGAGGAGATTTTAGAGAAGGGCCTTGTCTAACCTAGTGTGTCTCCTTTTTCGTGCACCAATGATTTTTGTGAATAAGAAGGATGGGTCCCTTCATTTGTGTGTTGACTTCAGACAACTAAACAAGGTAATGGTGAAGAACCATTATCCTCTACCTTATATTGTAGATATTTTTGATCAAATGAGGGAGCCAAAGTGTTGTCCAAGATATATATGAATTCTGGTTACCATTAGCTGAGGATCGCAGAGGGGGATATACATAAGACAACTTTTCGGACTTGGTATGGGCATTACAAGTTCACAGTGGTTCATTCAGATCGATGAATGCACTGACCATGTTTATAAGCCTCATGATTACCCTTTCAAGACTTTCTTGGATAGATTTGAGATTGTGTTTTTGGACAAAATTTTGATCTCTTCAAGTTTGGTAGAGGAGTACCAAGATCACTTGACACAAGTATTACATGTTTTGAGGGAGCACCAATTGTTTTGGAACTTGGAGAAGTTTTCCTTCTTTCAAACCGTGATGAAATATTTAGGGAACATTATCACGGTGAGGAAATCTCGGTAGATTCCTCAAAGATTTTTGGTATCATTGATTGGCTAGCCCCCACCATAGTGAATTAGGTTAGGAGTTTTATGGGGTTAGCTTATTATTACCACTGATTCGTATAGGATTTTTTAGGATTTCCAATCCCATCACTTCCCTTCAACACAAACGGAATAAGTTTCGTTGGTTAGAGAAGTGTGAACATGTTGTTCAACTACTCAAGGAGTGATTGATGATCACACCTATCCTTGTAGTTCCTGATCCTTTGGCTGACTTTGTGGTTTGCTCAAATACATCTATTTAGGGACTTGGAGCGGTGCTCATACAGAGCATCGTGTCATTGCTTTCAAGTCTCGCAAGCTCAAGGACTATGAATTTAAATATCCCACTCATGATCTCAAATGTGTAGTAGTAGTGCATTCATTGGTTCGTTAGAGACACTTTCTTTTGGGTGGCCATTTGTTTTGAGTACAGACCATTTGATCCTTTAGCATATCTTTACCCAACCCAACCTCAATGCTGTGCAACAACATTGGATGGAGTTCCTCTATGAGTAAAACATTGATATCTAGTACATCTAGGGAAATGAGAACATCGTCACTTGATGCTTTGAGTAGGTGACGACATGAGATTGTTTCCTTAACTTTATGATCGAGATACTAGAGGTAGGATACTTCAACAAACTTCTAGGAGATAGATTTTACAAGGGTGCTTAGGAATATGATTGAGTCATAGGGGACCTTAGTAGGAAAGTATGCAGTTCCACCTTAGAGTCAAATGACCTACTTTTGTTTCAAAGACATATCTATGTTCTTAGAGCGGGTGATTTGAGCAAGTTTTATATTTCGAGAGGTACATCAAGCCCCGTATGTGGCTGACCCTAGTGTTAAGAATATGCATGTGAACTTGAGACAACTAATTTTTGGCTTGGGTTGCTTCGAGCTATTACAAATTTCCTAACCATTTGTCTAAAGTGTAAAAGCGTGAAGACCAAACATTCTTACTATGTAGGCCATCTTTACCGACATGATATTGTGGAGTGGAAGTGTGATGGTGGGTAAGTGGACCAAGGTTGCCGACTTCTCTCGATGAAGGTCACATATAATGCGAGTTTTCATTGCACTTATTTTCATGGATGATGTAGTGAGGTTGCATGGTATTCCTAGGATGATCATTTGTGATCATGTTTGTATTTTCTTCTAATTTTTAGACATCATTTCAGTTGCCTTTGGGAACTAAAATTATTTTTAGTTTTGCATACCAACCTCGAAAGATGCACAGATAGAGAGGGTGAACTAGGTACTTGAGGACATACTTGGATGTATGTGATGGATTAGCAAACCAAGTGGGAGCATTATTTCTATCTGTTTGAGTTTGTGTATAGTAATAGTTTTCATAATTATTTTGACATGAGGCCTTATTAGACCTTACATGGGAGACATTGCAACTTGACACCATTGATCTAGGATAGGTTAGATGATAGGATTGTTCTTAGTCTCGCTTATCTTTAGGATATGGGAAACATGTTGTTCTCATTCGAAAACGTTTAGAGTAGGCTCGCGCATGCCAAAAGGCAAGTGCTTATATGAAGAGGGTAGAACATCACTTCCTTGTGGGTGATAAGGTATTTCTCAAGGTGCGTTTGCACAAGATTCCAATCCATTATGGAAAGGGCTCTAAGTTATCCCCTCATTTTTGGGCCTTTCGATATTTTGGAGATTATTGGTCAGATTTTCTATTGATTAGCTTTGTTGCCATGCCTATCTCATGCACACAACGTGTTTCATGTCTCAAGTATTACAGAAGTATGTTCCTTACATAGATTATGTTTTGGATTGGTCGGCCTTTCAGGTGGAGGCCGATGGACAGTGGACTTTAGAGCCCGTGTGTAATCTAGAGTAAAGGAGGTTGGCCCTTCATGGGGAAATCTAGACTAGGTTAGAGTCTAGTAGGACATGTATGATGAGAATCTGACTACTTGGGAGAATGCGACACCACTGTGGGCTCAATATACTTACCTCTTTCAGTGACTTCCTGGAGGAAGTCAATTCCTAGGGGAGGGGGTGTAGTGCCCACCTATTTCTATATTCTCATTTTGAGCTATTAGTGATTGTATCTACACTACCTGTTTTAACACGGACATTATTGTTATATTCTATTGTTTTGATGTGACACTACTTCTTGATATCATTATTTTCTAGCACTAGGATGATAACTCTTGTTAACATGTTGCATATGGGGCACACGGTGCCACTTTTTGTTGATAACTTATTATGTTATGATGATATTATGATTTAATTTGGGCATGATCTTGTATTTTAATGGATCAAAACTTTATACATGGTCATAAACCATTTCATTATGTTGATGATTCATTTTATGATATACTTCTTAGTTAGCATGACTAGTTATGGATGATTGATTTTGATGCATATGGTATTGTCATATTTTGATTATCGTATTGGGAAGATATGAGGTTTTCCTTGAGTTTGTAGGTGACAGGTAATTGTTCATGGGAGAATATGGGATTCAAGGAACATAGTCCAACTAGTAAAAAAAGGCCCTAAAGGCAAAACCCTTCCTCTCTATCAATTACGACATCTCATTTCTTCATGTTTGTACCATGTCATATGTTGGATTCCTTAGGCTTGAGAATCTTGTCAATCTATTCCTTTTATCATTGTGATGTATGCTTATGGTGTATAGTCCTTCTTGGTTAATGATATCTAGTGTTTCATGCTACCTTTTAGTGGTTTATTAGAATCTCAAATGGCTTGGGATGTTGTGTAACGATTAGGAGGGATTATGTGAGCCTAATTTCCACTCCTAAATGCCACATTTTTCCCAAACTTGGATTTGGGAAAAATGTGCCATTGAGGAAGGGTAAATGACAAGCAAATGACTTCATTTACATTAAAAAGAGGCCCTAGCCCCCATTCATATGGGGGTTAGTTTCTTTCAAATGGAAATGAGGCCCATTGGCACATTTTACCCCTTCCCACACACTTGAAATTGATGAACTTTTTATCTTTAGGAATGTTTTGGGAAACGGGTGATCCTCATGATGGGTTAGGTTTAATTTATTTTCCTTTCTTTTTATTTTGGTGGAAATTTTTGGATCATGTTTATTGAATTGAATCTTGGTGGAGGGCAACACTTATCACCCTCCCATCAGTTGGTTTGAGTGGCATTCTCTCTTCTTAATCCCTCATGTTTATGGTGAGGGGGTTATTTTCTTGGGGAAATTTTGGGGGAGAGCTTGGTGTTGGAAATCTTGGAAAAGCCTTTGGAATTCTTGGTGAGCATTTTGGATTGGACTTGTGCTTGAGTGCAAGGTAGGATCTTGCACACCTTCTTGTTCTTAATTAAATTGCATTTTTGAAATTGTATATATGGTTTGAATTTTGCAAATTGTAGACACCTAGATTTCGATCAAAGCAATTTTAATACTTAAATTGTACTAACGATCTTGGTCCCTCTCGGTTTGGTCAAAAACAACACTTCATTATCTAACTATGCTTCTAATTCACTCAGGATGCCAATTAATGACATTTGTATTTTTAGTAATCCTCTTAATTAGCTAATTGTATGTTAATTAAGCCTCTAACCTTGTAGTTAACCAATAAACCTTCTTATTGGATAAATCTCACTTCCAGAACTTCCAAAATCTATCCAAACCCCTTTCAGATGCTCTCAGAAAGCTTCTTAAGCCTACTTAGGATCCTTAATTAATCCTAAAAGATTAATTAGCTCCTAATCTAATCAAAAAGTGCATTGACTTGTAAAAGTCTATTTTGCTTTACCTTTTGTCCCACATGCACTAGGATTCTAAACTTTCCCAAATGGAAACCTATAAATACAATGCATCCCTTTCAACTTTACACCATAATTTTGATAGTATCTCATATAAAACATATGATCTTGAGCCTTACTTCCATTGTTGGAATAGCTTGCTCACCTTGCATCCATTCTTCATGTTTGGTTAGTAGAGGAATATCTAACATGGCCTTGTAGCCATTGTTTAGAGAGATCCTTTCACCATCTTGAAGCAAAACAACAAACCGAATTTGATTTCTATATGATATAACTAGGTTCATGTTTAGTTAGCAATCTAAAGAGTAAAATGGTTTAGCATGTTAGTTTGTTTCATTCATGTTTCATGTAAAGAAGTTATTTTTCTAAGCTCTTATCTTGATGTTTTGTTTTATATAATCATGTCTTGAAGCTACTAGGTGTTAGTTTCAATTCTTATGACATAGTCTTTCATGGATACACAAATGAAAGAATTTGAATTTTTTGCTTGTCCTTATTTTGGTTACTCCACCCACTCTTGAGGGGTGTGGGTTTTGGAGATGGAATGGGAAGAGGGGGAATTCCTCCTTATCACTTTCTATGATTATTGATAAGTTTGAAAGCTTCTTCTTTGGTTCTGACCCACCTACATTTGGCTTATAGGTAGGGATGATTTTCCATTTGGTTTGGGAATCCATCCATATAGCCATTGAAGGAAACAAGATGTTTGAAAAAGTTTCATGGGGGCGGGGGACATGGAGGGATAAGGGGAGAAAATTTGGAGAGATAAGCGGTGTTTGTTTTGTGGAGAGATAAGGTGGAAAATTTTTGATTTACATGGAGTTTTTGGCTACACAAAAATGGGATTTTCATTCCCCTTCCTAATAAGAAGCATGGTGCTTCTTAGCTGATTTACCTTAGTTGAATTTGTGTTGTGTTGAAACAATGTATTAGAATGTGTCTTTTGCATCTAAATTTTTCATATGTTCTATTTGGTTGTGTTGCCTCTTTCCCATGGGCCTAGGGGGAGGCTAACATGTCACCTTGGACCCCTTGGTGGCATGTAATGATGCTAAATGGTTGAGTGGTCAACCAGGCTCATTCTCTTGAACTTTGTAAGATTTTATTCTTGTTGTTTGGATGATGCGGTGAGATTACATACAACTATATATTCACTCAATCCATAATTTTTCACACAAGCAACTTCACTATCTCTACATGAGAGGATCTTTCCAAGCCCAAAATGGCTAAAAGTTGATTATATTACCTATGTTACCCACAATGCTTCAAAAGCCCTTCCACTTTGTTTTCTTACGTGAATTCAATCTTAAATCAACCATCAATTTGATTGAGAATCAAAGAAACCATCAACCTTGTTCTTTTCCCCAAACTATACTTTACCCTTCTTCACTAGCCTCTAGTCCAAAACATGCAAATTTTGCTCTTCAAGCCTCATTGTAGTTTCTCCACTTAAATACCCTTCTCACACACCTCAATCATGAATAGATCAACCCAAAAATGAATTCAAACCAATTAAAAACACAAATTTCTACTCTTCAAGCTCAAATTGCCCACTAAGTGTCCTTGGACCCTATATCATGGTCTCTCAATGGTTGGAGAATTTTAGAGACACTCATAATAAAGTGTAACTTCATTATTTATATTTCAACATCCCTAAGGTGCATGCAAAAACTTAGAACTCAACTCCTTTTACATCTCCTTTTATCACACTTTTTCACTTTTAGCTTGATTTATTCCTAGTAGCACTGAGACAATCCAAAAGCCTTTATAACTTCTCATGTAAGTGGATTAAAGACACAACCTAAACAATTTTAACTACCCATTTTAGGGCTTATCATGCGTGGAAAGTTTTAAAATTGATCTCCAAATTTGAATGCTACTTCCTTTGTTAATACTCCTTCAGACTAGCTCTTGGTGACTCTGCATGTTACACTCATATAGAATGTCACGTGAATATCTCCTTTTAAATAATGAAAATTCAAATTTCTTCCTCTAACATTTAAATTACATTCCCAACATTATTTCTTCAAATTTTCAAGGCGAAATTCCCCCTCTACAAGTTTTTATCTCACATTTCCTTTTGAAACCCTAAATATGTTCTTAATAACCCGAGAGGCTTATTTTTGCAATAACTTCCTCTAGGGTCGATTCAAAGCTCTTAATTTTTCATGAATTTCTATATCAATTATGTGAAAGAGATGATCTTACCAGTAATTTGTGACAAAAATTTAATGTCTTCCTCCACGTGAAAGCTTTCTCTTACTCGTTTAGAGCAGGTATGAAACCCTTCTCAATAATGAAACAACTGGGCCTTCTTTTGATTCAATTCCTTTCCAAAGTCCCAAATTTATCTTCTACAATCCTTTCCTAGGGATTCCAAGCACATGCATACTAATTACTCATTATGACATATGTAAATCTTGTTCAAATTACATTATATAGTCACAATTTGAATTTACTTAGGCCCATTCCCACATGCAAATAGAATACCTGAAGGATTCAATCCTTTAAACTATACAAGAACATGGATTAACATTCCAAATACCCTTCATCACATGCATAAAATTTAAAAAGTGAAGAATTCTTATCAAAGGCCATTTACGATCATAACAAATTGTCCTATCACCAAGAACTCATGTAACTCACCAGAACAATGTATTAGGTCTTCATACCAACTTGAGATAAACACATGCAAGGTATCATTAACCACTAAACAATTGAATATTCCATGAAATGTAAATAGAAATCATTATTAGTAGCAAAAACTCAGAAATACACCTATAAAGATAAGATATGCTAATAAGACTCGAGATCATATTCATCAACTATAATTCTTTATACAAAATTGTTTTGTTTTTCTTTCTTTCCATCTTATCTCCCATCATCCACCTCTTGGAATGATCTCTAAATCCGTCTCTTTCTCCATATATTCGAGTTTTGTAACTCCTTGAATTCTTAGCTAACTCCTCAAATCCCACAATGACTCATTATATGCCTCCTATCCTATTTTGGTCATTTTACATTATTTGTCATTTCATAGGCTTCCACTTACTCCTAGGACCTAGGACAACTCATCTAGACACTTTCCCATTCTCTAACAAGATTTCCTTTCCTTTTACATTCACCACAAGTTACTATGCCCCTTTCCTATGCTTTACACTTTTGAACTACACTCTTGGAGGGTAAAACTCCAATTTGAAAATTCAAACTCTCAACCACATAAGACCCTTTCTTACATACTCAAATTTACCCCATACACTTAATTAGATTGGATAAGTAACAATTTTGAAGTTCCTTGTAGATGCTCCTACATCATTGGAGCTGGACAGAGTTGATTAGAAGTTGTAGGTTGGAGTTTTATTCTTGTAAAAGAGTTCTTATTTTGGGAAAAAAATGGACTGTTGTCTCCACTTTAAGTGGAGGGCTTTTAAACTTGCATTATTATTCATTATTCCTTCTTGTAGTCAAAATTTAAAGATGTTAAATTTCTTCCATATAATTATATGTTTCAAAATTCTAAATTTGTTGGAAATGTCCATTAAAGAACTTCTTACTGTTGGGAAAATACAACTAGTTGATGTTATGAGTTTGGAAACTTGCTCCCTTGCTTCATGGTTTGAAATGTTGATTTTAAATTTATGTTTTCCTCTTAAAGAGGCTACTTGAAAATGAAATAGTTCAGATTATTTTATGAAGGAAAATTTTAAGAGTTTTGAGAAAAAAACTTAATAGCAAAATAGTGTTTTTCTCCTTCTAAGTAATAAAAAAACTCGCACTTCATCTCCTTCTTAATAGTATTTTGAATAAATGGGTTTTTCTTGTTCTATATTAAATGTTGTTTTCTTTGCACAATTGGGAAAGGAAATGATAGCAAAACAATATTTAATTTTTGTTGTTTGTTTAGTGAGAAATATTGTTGTTGTAATTGTAGAGGCTATAGTATTATCCTCTTTTCAACTTAATGGTAGAAGTTTACTTAAGTATTTCCTTATTTTCTGGATTTAAAATATGAAATTTCCATTTTATCTCACAACAAAAACAACATAATATATTCTCATATTTGCATGAAATAAAACATCCTTTTGATTAAGCATAGCTTCTTGCTATGCGTGTATGTCACTAAGTAGAAATTGGATTCTGAAGCTAAAATAAGTTTACGGTGTAGAGTCATCTTAATCTAAATATATGTATTGGGATATAGTAATTTAAATATATATTCGTTTTAAGATATAAATAATTTATATATTTTTATTTTTAAAATATCTTTTATATATATATATATATATATATATATATATATATATATATATATATATATATATATATATATGGGGAAAGGGTAGGATGGTTGTCCACATGTCCCCACACCTAGAGGGGGATTAAGGCCTAGGCAAACTAGGCAACTGCCTAGGGCACTAACATTTAGGGGGCGTTAATTTATTTTATTTTACTATAGTTTTTATGAAGAGTAGATTAATTTATTAGTTCCATATATGCTTAGTAATAATTAATGTCGAACTTTACATACAAATTCAATTCACTTCATTCAAAATAAAATTAAAATTACATAATTGTATTAAGAATATGATATTTAGGAGGCCTCAAATATTTATGCAAGTGCCTTTGTTGCAAGATTCTTAAATTTAATTCATACTCATGTATTTTTCATACTTTGTATTGTTTTGAAGTCTTGGAAGTTTTTGGAGGAGAGATCAAGAAAGGTGAATATGTAAAGAATGTGGGAAAAAATAGTTGGGAAATATATGAGAAAAGGAGGATTATGATAGACTATATGTTAGAGAATTAACTAGGGATTTTAGGTAGTAGTAGCTACAAATAATTATTAGGAAGTTTTTCTCGAATGGTAGAGGCATAACATATCAAGTAATACAATATTTGGTCACGGTTAATTATTTTTCTACTATAGATTTTATTTATTTATAGAAGGTGTTAGCTCTAGTATTGCCTAGGGTGCTCATAACCCTTAATTCGGCCCTACCAATACCCCTCCTTTGTTAAGTATTTGGGTGTGTGGTGCGTGCCATGCCACTGACCCACGACCGTGGCATGGGCCATAGTCCCTCCGTACCTTCTCCATATCACGACCCATAACAGCCCCAAATAGCACACCTAGGCCCACGACCTCCCATCACCATGTCATCCATTTGGGGGCCTTCACCTTGCGGCACGCCAATTCCTCCAAATCACCCCTTTGGGGTTTTCTCTTATACGACATGCACCATTCTTCTACAATTATATATAAGGCTTTCTTTATATTGTGCTCGGGAAAGAAGCACTTGATCAAAACAAGAAAAATAAGAATGATCGGGAGAACCTATAGATCCATTGGATCAATTTTTGAAAAAGAAAAAGAAAACTCATAATTGAACCCCTTGTTGAAAAATGCAAACTATGTGCACCCAAAACAGAGTCAAAGTTGTAAACAAAAATAAATGGAGTTGAAACCCTCATTCAATCTCTTTCCTTGGCTCCTTCATTGCCCTCTTTCTCCCTACAAAACAAAAGTAAAACAAAGCACCCAAATGAAGGCGAGAAGGGAAAATGAAACAATATAATTTAGGTTTAAAAATGTATCCTCATACTTTGATTTTACGGTTATCTTATATTACAGGTGGAGGATAACTTAGATCAAGGGCTCTAAATTAATTTAAATTTGACTTATCATGATAAGGTTATATTCTAAATGGATGATTATTAATTGTTTTAATTTTGAGAAATGACTTAGGAAATGGTTGCTCTTTATTTGTGAGGGATTTATTATTAATTAAATCATTGGTAATTTGGAGGTATTATCTAACTTTTCACTTTTAGAGTCTCGATTGTAATAAAACTCTTGGTCTCCTGCAACATTTAATTTATTTTTGAAACAATTATTAAATTGGTTGAAATCCATTTAATCACCCTTATCGACCCAAACATGATAGTGTTATCACTAACGGACATTTTGTAACCTTATCGATGTCATGCTATAACTATTATCGACGTTTATTAAGCATATTAACCGTAAATTCTACCTCACTAGCGAAAGTGGTGTTATGTCGACTCTCTCACACCCCATAGCCAAGATTGCATCACTGTCACCATGGCATGTTAGCAGTTTTCTCATCCGATTGTTTTGCAAATGTAGTTTGGCATCACTTTGTCATTCTAGCAACTTGGTAACCTTATCTCGCCCTTGAATTTAATCTACCTTTATATATATATATAACCATTATTATTGCTTTATAAACTATATTATGGATTCTTAGACGCCTTTTTATCATTTTTTAGAACTCATCTTTGAGTGTGAGGCATGACACCCTACATTTGTGGTGCTTACCTCCTTAGGGGCACGTAATGTTTCAATACCCAATGTCTTTATGCCTCACCCTGTGACCACTATTATTATTACACATCCTCTATCCACCCTCATGGTTTTCACACTTCTTCATCCAACATGTAATATCTTGAAACCCTTGTTCATACTTTACATGTTGAAATATTACAATTACAACAAGGTTCCTCTACTTCCTCTCATGAAAATGATTCTATTCAACTTCTTCACAATTCACTTGCACTTAATGAGGTTTCTGTTCTTTTCCCATTGGTTTATTTGCTCCTAAACTCCCTACTTATTATGGTAAAGGAGATCCCACCAAGCATCTTCCCTCCTTCCTTGTGGCTTGTTTTGATTACACTTCTCATGATATCTTGCTCACCAATCTCTTTCCTATAAGTCTTAAGGAATTCACATTTCAATAGTTTTATGATCTCCCCACACATTCTGAGCACTCTTTTATCACTTTAGCAAATCAATTTTTGGCACAATTATCTATTACCATTAGGGACAAATTATCTTATAATCAATCATCTAAATAATGCAAATGATCCTTTGAACCTCTCAACAATTATGTATTACAATACAAAACCTTGCTTACTAGGATGAGTAACCTATTACCCCATAGTAAACTGAAATATCTATTCACCCAAATATTTTTGCCACCTCTGCAAGAATTAGTCATGTTCGACAAATTCTATTCTTTTGACTACTTGTGTCATACACCTTTGAAAGAGGGTGAAGATAAACTATTACACATGAAAAAACTTAAGTATGTTGCTAGCACTCCTACCACATCCAAGGAAAATTTTCCAAGAAAATTCACAATCAAAGGAAATCCTAATGACACTAAATTTGGTTCTAAAGACACTATTAATGTTGTCTCACAACCAACCAAGTTGTAACTCTAACCCGCACGTCGGAACTTTACCCGCTTACCTGTAGAACCCCACATTGTATTAAAGTAATTGCATGAGTTTAGTCTTGTGTCTCTCCCTCCAACATTTTATGTTGATATAAGCAAGCCTTAAAGAAAGAATTTTTATGTTAATGCTTGATGTAATTACCATCGATATATCACCCACTTCACCGATAGGTTTCTCAAACTTTGACACATTATTCTTGATCTCAACGACTCCAAAACTATTGGATGGAATGAACCCACTGAATATTACAAGAAAACCAATAATAATGCCAAACTAGAAATATTCAACGATCCACTTCCTAATCATAACAATGATAAATATCTATCGAAGTGCACAATACTTATTATGCAGTGCCACCACCACCCTCTTCTCGATCAACCTTCGATGCAATGATTGGGAATGCTCACTCATACATCATATTCTACACCACTCATTACCTTCGATGACTCGATGCATATGACACACTTGTCTCTAACACTCTCTCTATTTTTGTCTCTATTAATCAAGTCCCTATCGATGGTGTTTTGGTTTACCCGCATAATAAAGATAGTATATGTACTCTCACGTTACTTCAATCTTTTGACATTTCTACACAAAATTTGAGATTTGATATTAATCCTCAATATTGGTGCATTACTCTACCCATATTTGTTGTTTCTATCACTACTATGACTTCATTATTGGTTGTTGTTACTCTTAGTTATGGTACCTTACATTTGGGGCTACCTTGGCTACATGTTATTACTTTCTTCATCCACCAACAAGTTAAGTTATCCATAACCAACATCTTGTCACTATTTAAGGTATCACCTTTGAGGATTCTTCACCTAGTTTACTTAGGCCTTATTTTGCAGTTCCTATTCCTATACCTAGCAGATCTATGGATAGGTATTTGGTGTCACACAATCTCCATCATTTTATCTAACCACCTAGTTTTATCCCTAGGTTTTTAGTGCTACATATTTCCTCTCACGACTCTAGCTCTCTTAGGTCTCTTGATAGGACTTGAGTTGTACACATTGTCTCTCGTGACTTTAGCTCTCCTAGGTATCTTGATAGGCCTTCGTTTGCACACATTTCCTCTCATGGCCCTATCTCTTCACAATCCCCTAATGAACCCTTGGATTCACACAATTCTCTCCACGACTCTCAATCCTCTAGGTCTTTTGAAATTTCATTAGCTTCATACATTGGTTCTCATCGTTTCTCCCCTCACAAGCTTATCTCTAGGTCTTATAGTGCACATGTTCTCTCCCTTGTTCCTCACGAGGATTTTAAAAATCATAGTATGTCAAGAAATAATAGCTCTTCTAACCCTCCAAGCCAGTCATTTATTTCCCACACTCTGCATACATCCCCATCATCATTTATTTCTTCTCTTGTAGCCTTTATTGACATTGTGTCCTTTGTATTTAAGTCATATCCTCCCACACAATCAAGGCCTAAACCCTCATCCCCTTCATCAGTTTTTACCTCCTCTTGAGGATTTCATTTGATAGCTCAAAGTTGTACATAGCTAAGAACTTTGAAAATAAAACAACATATACATTATCTCCAAACATAAAAACATACACATATTTGCAAAAATACAAAATCAGGACATGTGCATTTCATTTGAGTTGTTAGCACTTTACATTATACATGTTGTTTATCACTTTATTTTAATAGATAAATGATTCTTTATCTTTTACACACACACACACACACACACACATGCACGTGTGCGCACCGTGAGGTATTTTGAGCATGATGCATGAAAAACATAAAGCATCAAATCAAGATAGTTATTGGTTGGAACCTTTTCCCAAACTTCCTACTCATCGGAGGAATCTATTTTTGCACTACACCTAGGAGTCATTTTAAAATTATTGTTCCTTTTCACTTCCTCAATATGATTGATTACAACTATTGTGTATAGATTATCTTTTAAGCTAACAAGGCTAACACGTGTGTTGTGCAACATTGATACATCTTGCCTCACATGTTTAACCTATATTGGCTACTCTATCGTGTTATCATGTTTTGAAAATCTTATTTTATGCATATTATAGATACCTAAAATCGCCTTACGCAGATTTAATGCTAAGATTGCACTAATTATCCTCTTTCTCATCATTTCCATAATATTTAGTGCTTTTACGCTAATTAGCTAACATTCCTCTTCATATTCATTAATTAACGATTGTTCGTTAATTAATTAGCCTTCTATCATTAAGGATGTCAATTAACGACCTTTCTAATTAAATATTATTCATTAATTACGCTCACAACTCTAAACCAATAAATTATCATTTATTATAACAAATTCCTCTCTTACATCCCACAAATCATACTATTTTTTCTCTAATTAGCTTCTATAAGCTTACTATACATTTTAATTAATCACCTTTGATTAATTAAAACATCCCCAACTCCCATGACTTACTAATGACAAATTTAAATTTTCTAAATCAAGATTATCTTTTATAAAGCAACCTTATCCATTCCTAATCTTGTTTTACCTTTATCCCACATTTATCAATTTGCTAGCCTTACCTCTTCAAGCAAGCTATATAAAGAACCATCATTCTTACCTTTCTTCTTGCACCATGCTTTGAATAGTGAAAACTATAAGCATTTTGATCTTGATTCATTCTCCATTGTTGGAAATAGCTTCTTCATCTTGTATCCTTTCGCTCAAAATTGAGTAATATGGGAAGATCCAAAATGGGCTTGTAGCCATTCTTAGTGAGATTCCATTCTCAATCTTTGAGATCAAGTAACAATCCACTTTGATTTCTTATGTTCTTCATAGGTTCATAGTTTAAGTTATCAATCATGGAGAGTAGGAAATATCTTAGCTTGTAATTTCATTTCTGCATTGAAGAAATATTTCCTTTAAGCTCTTACCTTAATGGCTCATTGTTTAATTAGCATTTGATTTTGAAGCTATGTAGATATTAGTTTCAATTTATAGCTTAGTTAATAAAATATGAGCACATTTGGCACGCTTGATGGGACTTACTCCATTGTCCTTTGCACTTACTTTCAAGTTTTTGTAGTTAAATTTCAATTTTGGTTACTAACCCTCTTTTGCACATGTTGATCTAACATGTTTTTCTTAACTTGTTTTGTTGACTTTTCATGTGTTGAGTCTTCCTTATAGGTATAAAGGAGGTGAAGTGCTATAAAAATTGGATCTTAATGGGAAAATTTCAACATTTCTCCATGTTTTCATGTTTAGAGCTTCATTTTTAAACATTCTACATGCTAGTTTTGTCTAGTTCTTGAAATTTTTAAATTGTTGAGCATGTAGTTTAGTGCTTGATAGTGCAGATTCTTCTATTTACACATTAATGTGGTGGGTTTCTGTCAAAATTGAATCTTGTTGAGAAAAATTCAAGATTTCTCCATGTTTTCATTTTTAGAGCTTACTTTTTCATCATTCTACATGCTAGTTTTCTCAATTTCTTGAAAATCATAAATTTTTGAGTATGTAGGTTAATGTTTGATAGCGTTGAGTCTTCTATTCATATATTAATGTGATGGGTTGTTGTCAAAATTGAATCTTGGTTGGAAAAATGTGACCATTTTGCAGATTAAGGGACGTTTTTGACATTTTTTTGGTACATGTTAAGTGCATACCCATGAGCATAAGAGCATATGTGTAACCCATCTTCTGGAGGCCATAAATTTTGCTCTCGAACTCAAAATGACTCCATTTTTTTGTGTTGGAAAGGTATTGAAATGAACTATGAAATGAAAACATAAATTTGGGATTTATACTTACAAAATCTGCAAGTTTTCCCTTTATTGTAAAACTGGTCATTTTCTAACATGTCTAATGTTTTGATGAATGTTGTATTTCCATGCTTTACTTGATTTAGACCAAAGATTGTGTATGCTCTTCTCTTGCACCTTTTTGTGATCTTGAGAATAAAAAAACTTTGATCTCTATTTTTTTAACATTTGGATTAACTTAGAAATTTGATTATTCATTTTGCTTAAGGGAATAAACCTTTTATAAAACATTTTTTTATTGTCCTTTGATTTGAAGTTTTCCATTTCTATATAGTTGGGCTAAATTTTGTTTATGCTCTTCTCTTGCACCTTAGGGTGATCTTGAGAATCAAAAGCAAATTTAGTCGGTTCATTTTTAACATTTGGTTGATTGGAAACTTCATCTTTTGTTTTTGGTTTAAGGGAATGAACATTTATCAAGTTTTTGTATGGTTCATTAGTTGTAAGTTTTACTTTACTTTTTATTTGGATTATTTGTTGTGTATGCTCTTCTCTTGCATCCTTGGATAATATTGAGAATTAAATTCAACTCTTAATTCTCTTTTAAATAATGTGATTTTCTTGGAGAACTACTAACGCTTGAGTGCAGGACCTAAAAATGTTTGTCAAAGAAAGGAGTTCGAAACAAAATTTTCTAACTACATATGTGTTGCAGGTTGTCAAACGGCGAACGAATAAACCACATTAAGTCTAAAAGATAAAAGACACACCACATTCAAAACACTTGATTTGTATGTTCGGATAAGGGTATGCTTCGTCGCTTAAAACTAGGACATAACCCCTTTGGCATTAGCCTTAAGCTATAACAATGGGGGTGGTCCTAGGAACCCCAAAGTAGTCCACGCAAGAGGAACCTTGTAGATGAAACAGGAAGTTCTCCACACACCTATTTGATTAGTATACACTGAGATTTAGCATCAAAGTCATCCATATCGCGACCCTAGTGAGAGTACACGATGGACGCATTTATTACCCATTGTGCTTGAAGGGGGTAAAGTAAAGTCGAGATACTCTAAGAATTAGTCAATGTGACTTTTCTTGTCAAATTGAGCTTTCTCTTAGATAACTTGTGGCACCTAGTTGAGTGAACCACCTAGGAAGCTATCTTTGACGAGTAGCCAACTTAGACCATATCAAAACCAATTTGAGTTGAGAGCCATTATTCATCACGAAACGTGTGAAGTGTTACTTTTGCTTAGTTTTTCACTCGCCCTAAGGCGAGGTGAAACTCTACCGAAGTGAGGCCAAAATTTTTCACCCCCAATTGATCTACTTCCTTCACTTTCTTTTGACACTTTGTTGATTAGAAGAAGAGTGACTACCCTTGTGTTGTTAATTGATTGTATTCACCACTTTTATGTCCGTTTATGCTCATCCATGTTTGCGGTTGAGTTTTTAAACATCTAAAGTGGGTGGAGATGTTTTCATATCATTGGTAGCCTTTTTATCTTAATACCCAAGTCAAGATCATCATCGTAGTTAGGATGGATTCATCACATTGACTCTCCTTTGAACTATTATCTTGTTTATATCATGTCGCTACAATTTTGGTATTTACGTCTTGTTTCTTGTAAACTTGACCTAAATATCTATATTGTGATGTTACGCTATATACACTTTAACAATTCCTAGGTATACTCTAGCTTTAGTTTGATTTCAATTACTACCTCAATTTTGAAAAGTGTTGAGTGTTACCACTTGTGCGTGTTATATCAATATCATCTTGATATTAATACCTTACTTTTTCACAAAGTTTGGTTAACATATCTTGGTGGTATTGTTGTGTCGTTCACAATCGTAACTGCCACTTTTTGGGATATAGGTCTTGATTGGATTCAAGCTCACTTTTAGTATACTTTTTTGGGGATCGCATTAACTTCTTGTTATTACTTACGCCTTGTTCATTTCTTTGAACTTGACATAAGTGGTGACATTTTTTTAATCATCTTGAAACACCAACTATCATTTGGAAATAGACTTAGGAAGTAATTTGATGATTGATTGGTTTAAAACAATCCTTGAGTGATTGTGTCTTGCGATTATTCGTCATTTTGATTTATCCATTTTGGAAAATCACTTTGATCCATTAATTCTTTATCATTCATTATTCTTTGGTCATTAATTTTTCTTTGTGTTTTGAACTCGCATGATTGTTCCTTGTGTTTATCTACCTTATAAACTCATTTCTAGGACAATCCTTTGGGTCTTTGATCCTCTTGATCTTCTTGTTTTTGCCTAAGTTCATGATCATTTTTGAACACATCTTTCAAACCTTGGCAAAAACATTTCCTATCAAGCAAATTTTGCATCAATCAAACATAGGAAATATTTCCTTTGTATCCTTTATGTTGCTAAAATTTTGATCAATCCTTTGACATTTACACCTCAAACCTTATTGGATTATCAATCTTGAGTCATCACGATGTATGTTTTCCTTAGCTTCCCTTTTGGAAAATCACACAAGCATCCCCATCTTTACAAAATGTCTAGTTGGTTTTCGTTATGTTGCCTAAATCAACATGAAACCTTCTTCGCTTTGAATAAGTTTGATCATACAATATAGGTCTAGGCCTTTGAACCCAACACACGCCAACAATGATTGATTGTCGCAAGGTACCTTATACATACGACAATAAGGAATCAAATTTTCGGCATTCACATCAAAAGAAACCTATCATGACCAAACCTTGTTTGGTTCTTCGCGCTAGAGAACCCATTCAGGTAACCCTTTCCCCACCTTCATCTCATATTTGGTGGTATGGTTTGGACACTTTTGATCCAAATTATTATTCAGTTCCCCCACTCTTCTTCTGATTCTAATCCAAATATTTCCTCTTCTTCTGAGAATTCCAATCCAAATTTTTCCTGCGAATCTTCTAATGATTCGGATCCAAACTACTATTCGGATTCATCTAATTCGACTTATAAGTCGTGGTCCTCCCCTTCTTCGCAAGACCTCTATTATAAGTCACCTATACTGATGTTCTCTCCTCCTCAAAGATTTTTGTCACCACAAATTATCTTCATCATTCATCTAATACAACTCCTACATCGTGGTCCTCCCTATCTTCGCAGGACCCTCTTCATCATACATTTAATACGAATCCTACGCCACGGTCCTCCCTTTCTTCACATGACCCTTTTATCAGTCACCTCAATAACATCTTCTTCCTTTGAAGATGCATGTGACTCAAATCCCTTGAATCAAAATCTAATACAATTCTTGAATCACAGTCCTCTCTTTCTTCACGGGAACCTTGTTATTATTCATCCGATGTGATTCTTGAATTATTTTCCTCCCCTTCTTTGCAAGACCTTCTTCATCAATCACACCCACAAAGTCTTTCTTCTTTGAAGATTCGTGTGACTCAAAGTCCTTCTAGTCAAACTTTTGAATCAACCCATGCATCGCAATCTGTAAACTTTGGACTTAATCCTACTAGTTTACAGATGATATACCATCGTATAGGTAGGTCCACACCACCTTCTTCTACTCTGCGACATCTAGCTCCACATCTTCTTCGTACCCACATCATCTTCTTCTATCAATCATCATCAAACATCTTCTAATTCTTCCACACCAATTGAACCTCTTTCTTCCAATCGACCCCTGGTGGTCAATCAACAACTCATACCGATTGACCTCTTTTACATGATGAAGAAACAATCAGGGCATTTATAAGGGCACATGAAGATATTCCCTTAGCAAATTACAAGCAAGGATTATCTTTAGACTTCGATGCATTCACATTTTGTGAGGAAAAGGTTGATTCTTTTTATCAAGAAATGGAGGAAGAGCCTCAGATCATATAACTTAAACCTCCTCTTATTCTTCCATCTTCAAATTCTTCATTATGTGATGAAGCTCCGGGTATTGAACTGATCCATGGCCTATCTTCTCATCACCCAATCACTCTTTGTCTATCACAATTCCTCAATCACAATGTCTTAGGGGGTTAATGCTAAGTAGCCCTTCATCTTCGTCTAAGTGTGGGTCACCTTCTAGTAGCCCTCCCTATGCTATTTGTGGGAAATTTTCAAGTAGTCCACTATCTTCTATTCTTGGGGCATGTCCAAGTAGCCCCTTGTCTTCTATGTATCGTCATCCCGGGTAGCCCATCATCTTACATGTATGAGTCACCCAGGGTATTCCATCATCTTCTATTCTTAGGCCACATCCTAGTAGCCCATCATCTTCCAGCTATGGGTTGTGCCCTAACAACCCTTCTCCTTCTATTCTGGGGCCACATCCTAGTAGCCCTTCATCTTCTGTCTGTGGCTCACCTCCCGATAGCCCATCTTCTTCAATCCTTGGACCATATCATTTTCATCCATCACATTATTCTTCTACCAAATATTTTTGCAAGCCCACCGTCATTCCTCTCATCAATTCTAAACTACCACATTCTTTCTCGACTTCTTGGGATAAAAAAAGTCACTCTTTAGCTTATAATAAACCCAAACAAGTTCTTTATCAAGCTAAGATCAAAACTCCAAAGAGCCAAATATCCCAACAACTCAAATGATTATAAAATTCAAAATCAAACGTGATTCCGAATGCACACCAATGTACCCATCAAGTATGGCGTAAAGTGCAAAAGCTTATAGATAGGGAATTGAAACTCCACATACAAAACCCATGTCTCAAATCAAATCACAATCATTTGTTGAGTGTGAGCTCACCACGATCATCAAGATCGGGGATAATATTACACTTGATAAGCAAACGTGCTTAGTCTCTCTTATCAAAGAAATCATGAACATCGTTGTTGGATCCTATCACGTAGAGTGACATGTTTCATTCCGATAACCATAAAAAAATTTAAAAATCATTAAATAGTTCGAAAATACAAAAAATGAGAAAACATTAAAAACATTACAAAAACAAAATGAAAGGTATAAATATCAAACATTGTAATCAGGTATTGCATACGCATGGATGTTCTTTCTTCCCTTTCTTTCATATTCCTCTGCAATTCATCCACCATTTTCATCCCTTCGATGATATTTTGGTTAGCTTATTTCATACACATTTTGTGACATTTATCTCTATGGTATCTGTTTGACCTTGGTCTTTCATCACCTTGGTAAATTAAAGAACGACTGACCTCTTAGAGATCCTATCACTATCTATATATAATAAACTTGTTTGGAAGAATTTTTGGGCATATTTTTGACATTAGCCAATGTCATCATCACAATCACTTCCAAATCCTTCCATCAAGCCATCAGTGGTTCTTAACCCCTTGTCAAATAAGAGAGGTGAAATAAGTTTTCAGACAACAAAAGAATCAAAATCAATCAATCAAAAAGTAAAAACTAAAAGCAAAAGTAAATTGATATATAACTCTCTCTTGGGGTATTTCCAATAATCTCTATCAAGTCTATGGATGCCTAACTAGAAGTAGAGCAATGTTCTGATTATAATCAAATACATCTCCATCGGGGTATGGATGCCTGGCTGGAAGTGGCGCAATGTACGACTCTCCTTCTACAATCCATTCACAAATCCTCTTTCAAAATAAATCACATTCCTACACATTGGCTAATGCCTTCACTTGATGTCTATCAACTCTTTCCTTCAAGAGGTAAGTCATTTCTATGTGCACACACAGGATCTCAATGAGTAAACAGGATTAGTATGTTACCAAGTGTTACTTTTTGGACCTTGTTCAAAATCTTGCTTTAGCGCATGTCTTTTCTCATGATTTGTGCCTTGGGCTAATCACTTTTTCATCAAACACCTTCTAAATATTTTCATAGCATCCTCTGTTCTTCGAAAATCATTTAGAACATCCATGTGTATAGGATGTCCTCTTTGCCATGTTTGTAGACACTTTTTCCCCTTTTAATAAGACAATTTTCTACTTCCTTTCTCTCATGTGTTTCTTGGCCAGCTTACGTTGGGGGCATCCTTGCTCCCTCATGATTGAACCTATTTTATATTGGCCTTGATCCCCCTTCAACATGTGAAGAGTTTTCCTTTGAATACTCCCACCTAATTGTTGGGGCATTTTTGCATCTTCACTTTCTTGCGCATATGCGTGGCATTCTTCCCTTGTACATCCCATCTATCACTTTGGGGATCCAGGGCTTTTTGTCTTCTGTACATAGTTTCATAAAAATTTCAAAATAAAAAAAAATTCAAATAGGTTTGAAAAATCAAAAACAATATAAATCATCCTACAAAACATCACTCTTTGGTTCTCACCTATTCTTGTGCGTGACTCGTGGATCATCTTGATCTACCTCCATTAACAAAGTTGGTTTTCTTACTATGTATGTACTTTGGGGCATAATGAGTTGCTTCGTCATTGTTTCATAGTGCATGATTGCTTTTCATAGGACCCAAGTGTCCTTCGTTATTCCCCTTGTATGTATCCTTACTTGGGGCACCATATTTTAACCCTTGTCGTTAATTCACATAGGTCGGAATCAAAGCTTGATAACAAAAACATTGCATTATGTTTCTCTGTTAGGTTAGCTTGTTTACTTTCTTGTATTGTATTGCATTATGTATGTTACAGGGAGTTAGGCATCTTTTTCTTTCTCGTATTGCATTGCATTTTTATGTTGCATGGAGTTGGTGTTTTTAGCTATGGACATTTGTTCGTATATGAATTTTCATGTCATACTACACTTCTATTCATTATTTTTAATAAGGACCGATAACGTCGATCATAAGCAAAATGATGAAATAAAGTTATTTTCTACATCGGCAAGATGATAGCTACACTCATCTCTTTTCATCTTCATTTTTCTTCAATATCACTCTCATTCTATCAATACTTTTCTTCAAAAGCAACTTGGGGAAATAAGGATCAATTCTTCTACTTCTTTTAGTCTTTTCTTTCATCTTTTCAATAAATCGATCACCCTCTTTCATCACCCCATTGACACTCAAGGTGGCATCCTTTATTCTATTAATTTTTTTCTTCTATCTCTTCAAAAAAAAATTGTTTTTACTTGTCTACTATCTTTGAAGTGGCGTCGGTTACTCCACCCCAAAGAGGGGCAAATGTAGATACACGAAATCCACTTAAGTAGGCTTTAATGCTAAGATTGTACTAATTATCCTCTTTCTCGTCATTTCCATAATAATTAGCACTTTTCGCTAATTAGCTAACCTTGCTCTTCATATTTGTTAATTAATGATTGTTCGTTAATTAATTAGCATTCTTATCATTAAGGATGTCGATTAACGACCTTTCGTTAATTAATATCCACGTCTACCTTGGTTAATTAATTACTATTAATTAATTACGCCGCAACTCTAAATCAATAAATTATCATTTATTGTATCAAATTCCTCTCTTACATCCCACATATCCTACTAATTTTCCTCGAATTAGATTCTATAAGCTTACCTCTACCTATTAATTAATCACCTTTGTTTAATTAAAATATCCTCCAACTCCCATGACTTACTAATGACAAATTTTACTTTTCTAAATTAAGATTACCTTTTATAAAGCAACCTTATCCATTCCTAATCTTGTTTTACCTTTATTCCACATTTATCAATTTGCTAGCCTTACCTCTTTAGGCAAGCTATATAAAGAACCCTCCTTCTTACCTTCCTTCTTGCACCATGCTTTGAATAGTGAAAATTCTAAGCATTTTGATCTTGATTCATTCTCCATTGTTGGAAATAGCTTCTCCCTCTTGCAACCTTTCACTCAAAATTGAGTAATATGGGAAGACCCAAAATGGGCTTGTAGCCATTCTTAGGGAGATTCCATTCTCAATCTTTGAGATCAAGTAACAATCCACTTTGATTTCTTATGTTCTTCACGGGTTCATAGTTTAAGTTAGCAATCATAGAGAGTAGGAAAAGCCTAGCTTGTAATTTCTTTTATGCATTGAAGAAGCATTTCCTTTAATCTCTTATCTTGATGGTTCATTGTTTAATTAGCATTTCTTGTAGTTTCAATTTATATCTTAGTTAATAAAACTGAGCACACATACTTACTTGTGTATGTATTATTGTTTGTTTGTATTCATTGCTTGTGGACTATGGGCCTTGAGTGTCTTTGCGACACCAAGGGTCTCCCATGTTTGAGGTGTCCCGCCTATCTTGATTTTTATTGCTTTCTCTTCTTTGTAGGCCTATGGGCCTTGATTGTCTTACGACACAGTGGGTGTGCCATGTTTGTGGTTTTATACCTTGTGTGTGACATTGTTTGTGTATTTATTGCATTTGATCATACTATCACTATCATAATATGCATTTAGACTAATTTTTTTGTTATATTTTGTTATCATTACTTTTCTTATGCGTCATGGTTGTCACCATGCACAAATGCCTTCATTTTGGAGGTCCAATTTATTCAAGGTGGTTACCTCTCTAACATTCTACAACTTCTTATACATTTCATGTATGGGTACACATATTTTCTTTTGATCCAAGTGCTCAAAATTGTTTTCACACATGCCTCAAAAGAGAAGACATTCATCTAGGTATATTCTACACCTACAAAAGACACTAGCAAAATTATAGGGAATGGTGCGGGTACTCGAAATCCAAAAAATAGAAATTTAGAAAAAAATGCACATGCTCATAACCGTATAGATTGGTCAAGACCATATAGTAAGGTCTTGACCATACTACGTGTTTTTCCCATGGGAAGAAACACCAATTTTAAAAGGTCAATCAAAAGGTCAAACAAGGAGAAAAATTAAAAGAGGGTCTTTAATAAAAAAATTATTTAAAAAATAATATAGTCATAAATAAATTGTCATAAAACTATATTAGAAATGTTTTTACATCACACACATATTTTATGCCTAGGACTACTCAACAAAGGTGAAATTTTCTTCTTATTTTATTTTTATTAAATTAGAAATTTTGATTATGTAATAAGTTGAAGTAATGAAAATTAATTTTAAAACTAATTTACTAATAATTATTTATCTTTATCATAAAACCATCCCACCATTTCTCTGTGTAGCTTTATAAACTTCGATAGAGTTTTATTTTAATATTTTATTAAAATTAAACTTATGAAAATACAACTACCTTTATTCTTAAAATTCATTTGCAAAAATTAACATTTGACTAAATTTTATTTTTTTGTATTCTTATTCTATTACATTCCTATTCTACGATGTCAAATTTTACAATATAAATTCATAATTAAATTAATACCATAGTTGTGAGTTATATATATATATATATATATATATATATATATATATATATATATATATATAATCGAGATCAGATTTGGTATCGAGCCATGGGAAAAAGTATCTTTCCTATCCTATTTTATATACATTGGGCCAAACCCCTCACTTCCATGCCCCGAAACTTCATCCTATTAGTTCGGGGTTTAGGTTTAGGTTTTAGTTGCCAACACCAACCCGGATGGCTAACCCCAACCCCATCTAGAAGGATCACGTCGTATTCTAGTGATTAATATGTTACAATCACGCCATATCCATAATTTGAACTATAGGGGTGGGCAATGTCTAGTGTCTACAGTAGTGTATGTGGTTTCTATTTGGTTTGCCCACTTACCTCTCTCTCTCTCTCTCTCTCTCTCTCTCTCTATATATATATATATATATATATATATATATATATATATATATATATATATATATATATATATATATATATAGGTGGTCGTCGAAGTCCGTATCTAATCTAATCTATTTATGGTGCTTGGGGTGGTAGCCATATCCTATAGATTTCTAGTTGCCCCGTATACACATAGAGAAAGTGGGTTGAACTAAACATTTATTTTCCCCGGGTTTATCTGGAGTGTTTGGTAGCCCTATATCCTATCGGCCCTCGACTTACTATATCTATATGGCATCTATATCTCTAGTTGCGGCCCGAACTCTTTCCTGCACCCTCGCCCTCCCCCTCCTACGAGATATAGGAGCATGCCCCCTCAAACTTTATTTCCTATATGACCTCCTCCTCCAAATGGGGCTTCTCATATGGTCGAGACAATCTAAGATGGGCATTTCAACCTTGCCCCTATGGTAGATGGGGAGGAAAGCACCATCATCACATGACCGGAGAACCGAGCCAACTTAATTCCCCTCGATCTAGATCTCATAATCTTTTTTTTTTCTTGTGGAAATGGTGGAGAACCGACCTGACTCAATCCCCTCATATCTAAATAGACTAGATATAGAGGGTAGGGGCGGGGCCATATATAGATAATAACCTTTCTTTAGGCCCATATATGTTTGTATGTTTGTATTACATATATAATAGAATAGAGATCGGGACCCTCTATAGATTCTCTATCTTCTATGGGATCTATATATGCGACTGCCCAGATCCCAACTCTACATAGATGGGGCCATCTATTTATACTTGCCGGGGACATATCTAGAGAGGGCTCTCTATATAGCATGCTCCCCTCTCTATCTGAACTATGGCGACCCGGAGATCGAGGCCGACGTAGGTCGGTTGATGGTTGGAGACTCTCTAGAGTATGCACCTATCTCTTTAATGGCGCATGCCCACACCATCGAGACCCATAGGAGGTCGGGCCCCCTCTCTATATTGGTCCTCATCCTATCAGCCCCCATGGTTGGGTTGATGGCTATGTGCCCTATAGATCTTATATCTCGCCTTCGCTAGCCCTGCCTCGATTGGTTGTGTTTGATTGCCCCTGATCGTATAGGGAGATAGGGTTGTTACGGGTGGTTTGATGGCTAGCCCGTCTCCTATCTCTATATAAGAAAAATCAATTTATGTTTGATGGCTAGTAGAACAACCCCCACCCATCGCCACCCCATTCGGATAAAGATATATATAGGGATTCCCAGGACTAGCTAACCATTCCACATACTTTAAATAGGGGCACCCCATCAAACCCAATTTTATATAGATAAATAGATAGGTGGATCTATATATGGCTAGTAGATAACTATAGATAGGGATTCCACATTCGATACGAGATCTATGGGAGATATAGATCCCTATTCGCTAGTAGGATATCTAGCCACGACTATCAAGGCCCAACACTAGAAAAAAAGAGTTCAAGGTTACCCCCGGCTAGAATGGGGAGGAGGACGGATAGGCTATAGAGTAGTTCCCGTTCACTCCTCTAGTGAATCGATCAGGAGTTGATTTCGGGCCAGTCTGCAGAAGAAGGGAGAGAGGTGGTTGGCTATGACTACAATTTTGAATCACCATACTAACTAGTACTAATCTCCCAAGCAAGCAAAACAACAATGTAGATATTACCTGGTTGTATCATGTATAGAATGGATGGATGAATGATGTGGTGCTCCCTCTATCATTGATAATCCATAATCCATCTATTTTATATGTGGTATGACTAAGTCTATAATAGATTGAATCATTTCCACCCCAGAGGCCCCATTTCTTTATATCTCATCTCACCCATACCTCTCTCTAGTATAGCGGGTTGCGAGACCCGCCATATATCTAATCTATATAGGATATAGGAAGGGGGGCTGACTATCTATATATCCTCCCCATAGAATCTATAGGGTTATTGGTCAAGTCCCTCCCCCTAATTAGAGATAATTATCCTCCGCTCTTAGCCGGATTGCCCTACACACATATTATGTTGGCGTTCAAATTATTTCACAACCCAAAAAAACTATACACTTGCTCGGGTTGGCCGGGATAGTTCTCATATAGAGGGGCTACCATTCGGAGAGGAGGGGTTGGGAGCTATAGATTTTTTTATCCTAGCGGCCAACCCCTAGCTTTATAAAAATTCTGGGGGCTCTCCGGTGGAATAATGAGAGATCTGGATAGGGGGATCATCATATCTTTATTTCCCCTTCCAAGAATCCCCTCAAAAATTGATATCTATATAGAGAAGATCAAGATCGAGGGGATTAAATGAGAATCAAAAGATAGAGAATTAATCATCTTGAGAAGATGGAGAATTGTCTTGGATAAAATCGTCTTACGGACTGTACGCACCCAAAAATTACATGGTGCAACATGGAAAACATGATGTCTCCAATAATGATAAAAAAATTATTCCAAGGTAAAAATGAGGTCTAGATCCTTCCCTCTCTCCTTTTCATCCCTCCTTTGACTCAAATCAACCCTTTTGTTTTGTCTCCAAACTTTAATTTTTCTTGCAAAACCATTTTTTTAATTTCGGAATTGATTTGAGCGGCGGTTGTGTAATCGTCACAATGGACGTTATGTAACCTCCCGACGGTTGCATAGCTTGCGCAAGTCTATCTACACCAGCGGTCATGTCACCTTAAATCAAAGAGTTAAAAAGCATTTTTTTAATGTGTGTTTAGATTTGAGTGATTTTCTCACTCATTTCTCAACCATTTTGCCTATTTTTAGACTCATTGGAATCATATTGATTTTATCTTCTTGTTTGGCTATGTTTAGAATGTTGAATACCTCTCCTTTTGATGATTTGTCACTTCTTGATCGACACATGTAATTGACTTCTTCTTTCCCATATTTTTATAAAATCCAAACTTTTACCTGTATGATGGGTTGGATATTTCACATTCTTGAGGTAAAGTTATGTTGCTGAATTTTTGAGAGGAACCACATAGACAACCAACTCATTGCTTTGTTCTTTCCTACCATTTACTTTCAGTCATTTCTTGCACCAAGCCGCCATGCTTGAGTTCTTGTTTTTCTTTGTTACTTAGCTTTGCTTTTGTACATTTCGGATCAATTGGACTTCATCTTTGGAAGAGGATACAAAGTTGAGGAGACAACAAGCACATCTCACCTTTGGGAAGCTACCACAATATACAGTAGTAACTAGGTTGGGGTTGTACTTAAATTCTTTGAAGCTTTAATTAATTTATATTTGTTAGAATAGAAAGAATGCATTGTTTTAAGTTGGTAGAATTGTAGAAGTGGAAGATTTCATCACTTCCCGAATGTATTTATTTTATTTCTAGTATTTCTTTTCAAAATATTTCTTATATCTTCCTTGATAACTTCTTCCCAAACTTATCCTGTAGATCTGCTCGGAAATTAGTTAGAGGAAGAAGTGAAGAAATCCTTGCACATCATTTATTTATTTTAATTAGTTTAGATTTACTTATGTTGGGGAAAGTTCATATGGCAAAGAGGAAATTGCTTCCGAGAAGCTTTTCCCTTTCCAGAAAACTTAAGGCAGAAGTTTTGCCAGAAGAAGTTTATTTTATTTTATTTTATTTAGATTAATAACTTTCGAATACATTCTTTTAGAATAACATTGTTAAACAACCCCCATGACATAGGAGTAGCTAGATTTGTCTATTCCTTGTTTTAGTTTATTTTGTTATAAATAATGGTATTTTATTTTTAATTAATTTCATGTGTCTGTAGAATAGATTATTTATTTATTTTATTTAAATTCTAAAAAATACAAAAATATGTTAGTTGTTTAATTAGTTTCTTTCAATTCATTTCTTGCTCAGACAAATAGAATAGATGGTTTACTTTGTTTTATTTAATTAATTGGGAATGAATCTAGCAAATTAAAATATTAAACACACTTGTCTTTTATTAAAACTAAATTTACTTCCTTTATTTATTTAAAATGAAGTTTCAATATAGTTTAGTATTCAAATCAAAATCAAAGCAATCAAACCGTAGGGAATTCACACTACCCTTTCATACCCTCTATTTCCCTTCTCTCCAACCCAGTTATTAGGAACTCACACTACCCATCCTTAGTCCTTGATTATCCTTTTGCTTCCCATTAACATCTCCTCAATTTTACACATTCGGTTTTCTCAGCACGACCTCGAGAAGTTGAGTGCATCTGAAATCACGTGTTGATTTTTAGGCGTACATGACCCTCTCCCATAGATCTATAGGGGCCTTGATCTCTTGAGTTCCCCTCCCTGACCCCTCTACATTTATGGGCAGAATATAGTACGACGTATCTATCTATATAGGGTGCCTCGATCTCCCATGGTTCACGATAGGGGTCATCATAGTTTAGATAGAGAGGGGAGTAGAGAGAAATGTCCGCCACCCTATATAGGCCCCTTTTATATCTATATGGCTATCACCATATCTGTCTATAGGGCCTTCCATGAAGGAGGCCCCTCCTTGAACTATCTTCTCTATGGCGGGACCATAGAGAGAAATCCCCCTCTATATAGAGGGGATATATTTCATTACCGATTCCTAACACCTATTACGTGCCATAGTGAAGTTATCCTACCTACAGATAGGTAAAGCCCCAGACAAGATACTCTCTATCCCCTATCTTTATGGGATGGCCGATGGGCCCTCATGAATTCATTAAATCTACACCAACAATTAATATACTCATATATACAATTTATAATATAAACACACAACTAAACTAATATCATATAAATTATTTATGTTTAGTTCTAAAATAATTAATTAATAGAGGGTAAGTGCATGGAAATGGGTGGCCAAAAGGGGGTAAAAAAGGGACACCTTTTTCCTGAAATCAACAAAACTTGAACTTCATAGAATAATTTGCAATGCCTATGCTCAAAATTTGACAAAGTGATAAGAATAAGCAATGCAGAGATCAAAATCTAGTTTCTAAACTATTTTTTTAAATGGTTGAGATTAAGAGGGTCAAATGTGGTGTGCACACAAAGTATGTCTATTTTTGTGTCAAAAAGATAAGAACCTATTGTGTGTGCGCCACCCCCTATTGTGTCAAAAAGAGAAGAACCTATTGTGTGTGCGCCACCCCCTATTGTGTCAAAAAGAGAAGAACCTATTGTGTGTGTGCACACCCCCGCCACCCCCTCCCCCTTTGAGTTCTATAAAAAAATTCAAATCCCTTTGGTAGAAAGTTAGCTAAGACCATGTACGAGGTCCCATTAATTTTTCATAATTTTTGGATGAATATATAATTTTTTATTAATTTTCAAAGTGCACATATCCCGAAAATGAAATATTTGTGTGTGTACCCCCATAACTTTGAGAAAAAATTCGTTTATTAGTTTTTTTTTAGTGCATGTAGAATGGAGTTTAGGAAAAAAAAAGTTTTTATTTTTTAAATTTGGATGAAAAAATCATAAATTGTGCACCAAAATGTATGCATAGGGTTTTCCAAGAAAACAAGGCACTAGTAAAAGAAAATATGGATGAAAGCCTTAAACTAATCGGATTTTAGAAAGAATTATATTGTCATCAAGGTAAAACCAAGATTGAAATCATAGTGGAATTTATTTTTGAATATTATGTTTTAAAGCACGAGATATTGGGGTGCACATGTGAAATTTTGATTTTTTTGTCAAACACGGTTTTAATCACGCAGAATGAGTACCCAAACCTTTGGTTTGGTAATCAAGGAAAATCAAGCCTATGGATTGGAAATTTCAAACCCAAAAAATTGTGAAACACGAGCACACTATAACGTGCTCATGTTTCAATGTGTTATGTGGTATATGTGTTTGTGGCATGCTTTTATGTATAAATAAATGTTTAAGTATAAGAAATAATAAAATATAAATAATAATAAATGAAAAACTTATTATTTTAGTAAATATAATATGTTAGGGTCACTCTGCACCTTATGGAACTAGTCTCATAGCTCCATCTATCATGGTTTAGAAGATAGTTTTTCATATTCTAATCTAGTCAGTACATAGGTATTTTTAGGATTTCAGCATTTAGCATTCAAGCTTTTAGGGTTTAGATTATACAATCGATATTTGTTTTGTGAAAGAATATAGTCATTGTTTAGGTTTTGGGGCCTTTTGGATTGGTTATTGACATTTTTAGGAGTGTTTAGGAAGATTTAGGAAAGGTTTACTCATTCAAGGGAAATCTTCTCAACAACGGGTTTTCTAGGTGCAAGGAACAAACACTCTAATGGTGAAATTTGACTTCTTTGGATGATTTTGGGAGCTCCGTAAAGAGTTAGGAGGAAAATAAATAGGCATTGGAAAGATATGTAAATCCTAAAATATCAACCTTTAACCCTGAGCCCTAAACCCTAAACCATTATCCCTTAACCACGAGCCCTAAACCCTAAACCCTAGGCCCTAAGCCCTAAACCCTAAACACTAAACACTAAACACTAAACCCTTAGTTATTAATCCTAGACCCTAAACCTTAAACATTCAACCCATAGCCCTAAGCCCTAAGCTATTAACCCTGAAACATGAGCCCTAAATGTTAAACCCTAAACCCTCAACACCGAATCCTAAATAATAAATGCTAAACCTTGAACACTAAACCCTAAACCGTAATCCTTGAATAGTTATGAGTTAATCAAACACCCTCTAGGATAGCTCAACAAATATATTAAGCATCTAGAGGTGATGTCAGAGAATCTTGGAAGTATTGGAGGCAATTTAGGAAGATATAGGAATATTTTTACGGATTAGAGTTTAGGGTTTATGGCTCATGGTTTAGGGTTTAGGGTTTAGGGCTCATGGTTTAGGGCTCGTGGTTTATGGTTTAGGGTTTCAGTTTCATGGTGGTAAATGATAAAAACTGCACAATAATAAAACACCAAATAATAATAATATAGAAACTGAAATTCATTTGGAATAAATTTACATAGATGGAGAATAAATTTTATAGTGTTTGATCTCCTACAAAGGTGGATTCAAACTTTATCTTCAATACCTCATATCTCTCTTCATGAATCTCTCAAGATTATCCCTAGGATCACTCTCTCATCCCTTTATTATCTCACACACCAAAATAGCTATGTGAGTTGTTCTCACAACTCACCCAAATACTAATACTAACTATTATAACTATATTATTAATATGAGTTTTATAAACACGTTATTAACAATATTACAATTTATTAATAATGTCAAAATATATTTGTAATAAAAATAGGGTTTAGGGTTTAGGGATCATGGTTTTGAGTTTTGGGTTTTGGGTTTTGGATTTAAGGTTTAGTGTTTAGGGTTCATAGTGGTAAAAAAGGGTTTAGAGTTTAGGGTTTAGGGCTCAGGGCTCGGGGTTTAGGGATTAGGGTTTAGAATTAAGGGTTTAGGGTTTTGGGTTTATGGTTTAGGGTTTTGGGTTTTGGGTTTAGGATTTAATGTTTAGTGTTTAGGGTTTATGGCTCAGGGTTTAGGGTTTTGGGCTATGGGTTTAAGGTTTACGATTTAGGCTTTAGATTTTAGGGCACATGATTTAGGATTTAGGGTTTAAGGCTATGGGTTTAAGATTTAGGGGTTAGGGGTTAGGGTTTAAGACTCAGGGTTTAAGGCTCAGGGTTTAGGGTTGATGGCTTAGGGTTTAAGTTTTAAGGTTTAGGGTTGATGGTTTTGGGTTTTGGGTTTAGGGTTTAGGATTAAGGTTTTAGGGTTTATGACTTATGGATTAGGGTTTAGGGTTTAGGGTTCAAGGTGGTAAAAATAGGGTTTAGGATTTAGGGTTTAGGTTTTTAGGTTCAAGGTTTAGGATTTAAGGTTTAGGGGGCTGCGGCTTAGGGCTTAGGTGTAGGATTAGACGATGCCTTTCTAAGTGCTGACTCCCCTCTTGAGGTTAATTCATATTCAATGTATCACCGCCGAAAAGGGAAGCTCCCTGTAAAATTGGTTATTCAAGTATGATGTGGAATATGAGTAATGCAAATGAAAGATGGAGAATTAGATTTCATTAGTAATTAGTACTAAGTATCAACAAGATTAATATGGCTTCCGACTACACGACAAGGAGGCCATGACAATATTAGGACCATATTTCCTCGTCTCATGCCTAAAACCATCATTGAGTCTGCTTGTGTAAAATAAACATAGCAATAGGGGTATGACTAAGAACACAAAGGAGTTATCAATCACCTAGTAAATATTTCTTGTTTAGTTCTGAATGGGATTGCTGCCTATGGCTTAGTGACCTTCCATTCATTGATAATTCCTTCTATGATAAACCCATGGATGCTTTCAAAATTGCCTTCAAAAAGATAGGGGTAGTCATCAATCCTAATGAAGGATGTGATGTGATGTGTCAAAACTATTTATTCACAAAAACCTCTTCTTCCTTGAATTTCTCGGTTTGTCTTAGTAATGATATCTCATTGTATCCAAGGATCGAGGACTAATGGGGTCTGTAGCAGGATTGGACATTCAGGAATCATCGAGTGTCTGAATTAGAATGTCATCAGAGAAATATTCTCAAATGTTGGAGTAATGCATCTTGGAAAATAAATTTAACCTCAGAAATCCTCTCAAATTTCCAGTCTAGGTCATGTTCCTGGTCTCTGTAGCGGGTATCAACAAAAAAATAAAACAAATTTGACTAGAATTACTTATGAAATGCATTCCTTTGCTTCAAGCTTATCTTTATAAATGCAATTGATTTCCAAGTTCTCTATATTTGCAAAATTTGGGGTGAATTGACATTCTGGACCTCTGAAGGCATGAATAAAATGGCAAGTTCATTTCCTCCAACCTTTCTTGAAGTGAATTTAAACGAAATAAAATTTGGAATTTGGAGGTGGCACGTGGTAGACATTGATTTTCTTGCCACCAATTTTGAGTGACAAAACTTCTAACATGAACTTTAAACCCTAAACCCTAAGCCCTAAACCATAAACCATAAACTTAAACCCTAAGACCAAAACTCTAAATTGTAAATCCTAAACTATGAACCCTAAACCTTGAGCCCTAAACCTAAACCATAAACCCTCAAACCTAAACCCTAATTACCAAACTTTGAGCCCTAAACCCTAAACCCTGAACCTTGAACCTTGAGACCTATACCCTAAACACTCAACCTTAAGCCCTAAGCCCTAAACCTTAAACCCTAAACCTTGAACCCTAAACCTGAGACCTAAACCCTAAACCCTAAGCCCTAAATTGTCAACCCTAAATTTAGAACCTTTAACCCTAAACCCTAAATTTTAAACCTTGAACACTAAAAATACTTGTTGGAAAGACTTCTAAAAAAGATACTAATGAGAATGATTAAAATTGGTACAAAAATTTTAAAGGAGGGAAATTTCAGATATCCAATAAAAATTTGGTACAACCCTTTTCTAAGAAACCCCTTCCCTATGGGAAGCTTACACAAAGAAATGTTACCTAATAGAGCTATCTTCTTTTTCACATTGCATGGGAAATATTTCACTCATTGTAATGTTTTGTGTCTTACCCATTCTTATTAGTATTTACAGAGAGTATTCAACTGAAAAGGGTTCATCTGCTTCGTAGGAATAACATTCAAAGAGAGTCATCACAATTTGATGCCTTTCATCTGATATTTTGAAGGAGGGAAATGTCAGATATCCAAGATTAATTTGGTACAAAGAAATGTTACCCAATACAACTATCTCCTTTTTCTATAGCTTGTGAAATATTTGGAGCTCCAAGAGTGTTATAAATAACGCAAGTATATGCAGAAGATCAAGAAACATTCAATAGTGCAAGTATATGTGGGGAGAAACATGTTTGGCAGAGATGTGTAATATATAAGGTTTGTCGATCCTTATAGTGCAGAAGATCAAGAGCAATTTTCACTTTGTAATCACTATTGTAGACTGAAGATCAAGTGCAAAAGATCAATACCATTAGAGTGTTTGTTCCCTAAACACTGAACCCTAAATCCTAAACCCTAACCCTTGAGCCCTAAACCCTAAATCATGGACCCTAAACCTTGAACCCTAAAACCTAAACCTTAAACCCTAGGCTCTAAACCCTAAACCATAAACCCTAAACCCTAATTATTGAGCCCTTAACCCTAAACCATGAACACTAAACACTAAACACTAAAACCTAAAACCTAAACCCTAAACCATGAACATTGATCCCTAAGTTCCCTAAACCATAAACCTTAAACCCTAAACCCTCAACCCTTAACCCTAAACACTCAACCCTTAACCAGTGCAACATTACCAACAAAGGAGTTTCAGACTTGGTATTATGGTTGGATGAGGGTCGACTCTCGAGGATCATATTCATATTTGATGTATCGTCATCGAAGAGGGAAGCTCCCTTGTCAAATCGGTTATTCAGTATGACGTGGAAGATGAGAAAAGAAAATGAAATATGGAGAATTATATTTCATGGGTAATTAGTACTAAGTATCAACAAGACTAATATGGATTCTAACTACTCGACTAGGAGGGCATGACAATGTTAGGACCATATTTCCTAGTCTCGTGCCTAGAACCATCATTGAGTCTGCTTGTACAAAATAAGAATAACAACATGGGAATGGCTAAGAACACACATGGGGCTTATCAGTTGCCTAGTAAATATTTCTTGTTTAGCTCTAAATGAGAATTAGTTGGCCTATGGCTTGGTGACCTTTTATTCATTGATAATTCCTTCTATGATAAACCCATGGATGCTTTCAAAAGCACCTTCAAAAAGATAGGGGTAGTCATCAATCCTAGTGAAGGGAGTGATGTGATTTCCAAACAACTTGAAATGCATACAGATTTAGAGGTCATAACATGAATTTACAAATATCTCTATCGTTATAAATGGAAGCCAAGTAACAATGTCTCCCTGTATCCAAAGATCGAGGACTATTGGGGTTTGTGGCAGGATTGGACATTCAAGAATCATTGAGTGTTTGAATCAGAATGTCATTGCATCTGGAGAAACATTCTCAAACATTGGATTAATGCATCTTGGAAAATAAAATTGAACCTTAGAAATCCTCTCAAATTGCCAGTCTAGGTCTTGGTCTAGGTTATCTTCTTGGTCATGTTTCTATTTTGAGTTCTGGTTATGGTTGTGGTCATCAAATATGGAAGTTTCTGGAAAGGAATGTTAGGAAATTAAATATTAATGTTTGCATTATAGTTTGTTACTTAATATTTAATATTGTTATATATTAAATATTAGGTTTGAATGTATATTGTGTTAATATATTGTTTCAACAATATATTAGTCTTAGAGTTTGTTATACCTGTGAATAACATTCCGAGTTAATTATCATAACTCCTTCCTATTTTATAGGAGGTTGTTTCTGTTATTATGGCTATATAATAGCCTAATGTATTACATGAGGATATTGGGACGAGAAAATATAATACGAGTAATATATTGAGAGTGATTACTATTGTGTAGATTTGTAGCGGCATTTATATTTGGTATCAGAGCAACTGGTTCTCTCTACTGATTGCTCCATGGAGAATTAGTTTGCTTATAGGGGCATCCATTTCTCTCTGCCCTAGCTGATGTAGTCTCTACACATCAATTTCAATAAATACATTGCAGAAGCGAGGTCGAGGAGAGGCAAAGCATGGAAATCAAAGTTTAATTATAATCATGGGGCAACTCTGATATATGCCCTGGTGGATGATAAATTGATTTCATTAATTCTCCATTGTAGTTTTATTTTCAGTCTTGCATTCATCCTTGGCTTCATTCTCATTGCGTTTGGATTGGAGTGAGAAAATAATGTTTCATGGCCATCAAGAGTGTGAGCGTTTTGTGCTCTCGTGCCCATTCTGATGTCTTAGACATCTGTAACAAGCACCAAATCCTCCCACCGGAGTGTCGTTCCTCAACGGAACTTGAGGTAGATCGATCTGTCTTCTATCGGCGTGGAAAAGAGACGTGATCAATATAATTTGTTTTACCACAGTTTTGCATCTACACTGAGCTTTGAAGGTAATGAAACAACTTTCGAGGTGTATGAGATCGACCTTCTATTAGAATTTTATTGATGCCTATGGATGAGAGATCTTTCTTCAGCCTTCCATGTTCTTTTACGCTTCCACTATCCACGATTGACATCTCTGCAAACTCACATTTACAAATTGATTAGAATTCGGATCTGTGAAAGAGTAGTTGAAGTCACTGGTTCATGGTTCATGCCCGTGTATATTTGGCGAAGATTGTTGTTCTGACATCTCGTGAAGGTGAGTTGGGAAGTTTCCAGATCGGCCCAACCTCCTCAAAGACCACGGTGAGCTTCTCCAGGACACCTTGCATGCAATCCACATGGATCTCTCATTATGGTAGTTGTGCGCGCATGCCAGCTAGACCTGAGTGCATAATCAATTTCATTGACCAATGGCCTCCGAGTACTCTCTAGTTCCGCTGAAATAGATATAGACAACCGTAATGTGAGTCTATCTAATAAGTTATAGTTTATGTTTAGTTCTTGGTGTTGAACGGTTTGTCCTTTTATATGTTTGAGAAAATTGTCCTCTTATCAATATATTGTGAAGTGTCTCATTGTCTAAAGTCAAGTCTTTATGTGTCTCATTTGTCTATAAAATTAAAGTTTGGTCAATTTCACAAAGTATCATTTTGTGTCATTTATAAAGAGTCTTTGTCGAGTTTATGTCGTTATAGTCAAATTGTCGAGTCAATTGTTGTCGAGTAGTTGTGTGTCAGTCAAAATCATTGTATTGTTATAATACTAGTCTTGTCATCATTAGTCTCAATAGTCATTTTTTTAAAATCACATTTTGTTTATCTATTAAAATCCAATCTTTAATTGGATTTTATGTTAGTCATCAAGATATGTGTTTGTCATATTGTCAAAATAGTATTATCGAGTCTTGTCAATAGTGTCCTTGTCAAATATTAAAGAAAAATAAAAATTGCCTCACAGACGCATTTTCGGTGTTATCCAACGTCTGGAAATAATTGTTTTCACATTGCGGGGGAGAGACAAAATAAAGTACAATGTGAAACTTGATGAGCTTCAAAGATATATTCCACTGAGTTAGCAGCATGCAACTGGAGGATGGAGGCATCGGAGGCTGGAGGTCAGACAACGACCTCTCGTCAGTCACCAACGACGGGGCCGCACGAAGCTATGGTGGCA
Organism: Taxus wallichiana var. yunnanensis; assembly: GCA_018340775.1. Classification (NCBI taxonomy): domain Eukaryota; kingdom Viridiplantae; phylum Streptophyta; class Pinopsida; order Cupressales; family Taxaceae; genus Taxus; species Taxus wallichiana. Next base: position 941,501,685 of record CM031235.1, on the reverse strand, counting down.
CATTTTGTGGTGTGAGTGTGCTTTTAATATTTGATGTCTAGTGTGATTCTTTTTCTGAGTTCCTGTTGTGTGTTGAATAAGTGAAATGTTCACATTGAGGGGGGAACATGATCAACATGATCCAATGTTCCATTTTCAGTTTTTCAGTTGAGTATGTGGCTATTCCTATTTCCCCAAATGCAAAAACATAGTGCAGAACAAATAACACAGTGAAACACAAAGCATCATGAGGCTTGATGAGGTAGAACAGTCATATGTGTTCCTGTTCGTACCTAGGTTTGTGGTTAGCCTCCTAAAAACCATTGAAGGCTATTCAGATGTGTTCCTGCTTGAGTTCCCACACTGCTAGGTCAGATGTGTTCCCTAGAGTGACTGGTTGATAAGCAGATGATTCCTGAGCGTGTTCCCATCCTCATCGGTCAGATGTGTTCTCAACAGTGCTTGGTTGATAAGAAGTTGATGTGTTCCTTCTTCTACCTTCAGTTCGAGTGTGTGCCAAGATCATGAGCGCGCAAAGGCGGTAGGCTACAAAGGAAGTGTGAAAGTTCTAATGTTACCATGTAAACATTAAGGGGGGGAATGTTAGGAAATTAAATATTAATGTTTACATTATAGTTTGTTAGTTAATATTTAATATTGTTATATATTAAATATTAGGTTTGAATGTATATTGTTATAATATATTGTTTCAACAATATATTATTCTTAGAGTTTGTTATACCCGTGAATAACATTCCGGGTTAATTATTGTAACTCCTTCCTATTTTATAGGAGGTTGTTTAGCTGTTATTATGGCTATATAATAGCCTAATGTATTGCACAGGATATTGGGACAGGAAATATAATACAGAGTAATATATTGAGAGTGATTCTCTTTGTGTAAATATGTATTGCATTTATAAGGAATCCACACTTGAATAATTATTCCCATTTAGATTGTTGGAAATGCCAATGGTAGTGGCAGTGCTTGTGGAATTTGGTTGGTGGAAGCTGGGATTGTGCCCTCGTTGGTTTTTTCTAATGATGTCATTGCTAGCCTTCTACGGTATTATCGAGAGAAATCCCTATGTTTGTGTGATAATTTTAAAAGCTCCTCGGCTCCACGGGAACTTGTTTTTATCAGGATGCAATAACAAGGCTAGTTTTAGCGGGTATTAACAGAAAAAAGAAAACAATTTTGATTGGAATTACTTATGAAATGCATTCCTTTGCTTCGAGCTTATCTTTATAAATGCAATTTGACTTTCCAAGTTCTCCGTATTTGTGATATTTGGGTCGAATTAACATTTTGGACCTTTAAAAGTGTGAAGAAAATGGAGAGTTAATTCCCCCTAACCTTTCTTGAAGCGAATTTAAACAAAATGAAATTTAGAATTTGGAGGTGGCACGTGGTAGACATTGATTGTCCTACCACAAATTTACTTATTGATGATTAATTTTTATTAGTTGGATTTATTTTCCATTATTATGATAAGTGCATTTTTGAGATTGCCAAATCACTATCAGGTTTATTCATGAGAATACAATTATTATTGTGGCATGGTTGATGCAACTCCTTAAAGCCTCCCATAATTACGAATACCTCTCCTACGGAACCCCATACAAGTGGATATATGTTAACCAAACTTGTCATACCTCCTTGAGATTGAGAAGGGTGTTTAGGGATGCTTTTAGCTTACTTGAAGAGTTTGCAGTGTAGACAAACCAAGAAGTGACCAATGAACCTTGCTCTTGTGCAATGTAAGGGAAATTTTGGTAAAGGCAAGTGAGAGGAGTCTTTGGATGAATGTTGAGTAACTAGATGAGTGAAATAAGTGGTTTAGTTGTCTCAGAACATGATGAAATCGTAAAACTCCTACAGATATCAATAACCAATCAATAACACATCTAAAACTCCTACAAATATCAATAACCAATCCAAAAGGCCCCAAAACCTAAATAACGCCTATATTATTTCACAAAATAGATATTGATTGTATAATTTAAACCCTAAATGCTTAAAGGTTGAATGTTGAAATTGTGAAAAATACCTATGTACTGACCAAATTAGAATTTGAAAAACTATCTTCTAAACCGTGACAAATGAAGTTGTCAGACTAGTTCCATAAGGTGCAGAGTGACCCTATAAGAAATAATAAAATATAAATAATAATAAAAGAAAAATTATACTTAAACATTTATTTTTGTACATAGAAGTATGCCTTAACCACATATACCACATAGCACACAAGAACATGAGCGTGCTATAACGCGCTCACGATATAGCGCGAGCGCGTTATAACATGCTCATGTTTTAGGCTAGGTGACAACCAAACCTAATAATTTAGAACGCGCTCATGCTTTAACCAAACGAGCTCACATTTTTCTTAAAAGCGTATTTGTGTCCGCTTTTTGACCCCTCTGTCTTTGCATAGGCCTTAAACGAGATAAATACATTAATATTATAATAATTATCTAATTCCTTATTAATATAAAATTTCTATGGAGTAAACAAAATATATGTATGTATATATTAGCTTTTGTCGAATGTTATAAAATATAGTTTTCAAATTTACATAATTTGTTATCTAAGTGTTGATTAGGTGAAAATTTTGAGTCCTTATTAATCACTTCACATAGATCAAGAAAACAAATGTCGTGGTAATAAAATCTCATTTTTACACTACTGCTATAAACATGTTCACATTGGAGTCCATGTGAATAAGATATTTTAATTACACCTAATAAGCTCATTTTGGAGCATATCTTATTTTCCATTTTTTTAAATGGGATTTTTTTTTGCTCATGTACTTTCTTGGAGCTTGTTGAGAAAGTATCTCCACTCCTTGATTTGTGGAGATAATATCATCTCTTAATATTACTCAATCCTACCTATTCTTTGGGTAAGGATATGTATGTATTACACCTATTTATTTTGGAGGTTCTTGGGTGTGGAACACAATATTGGGTGCAATAATATTTTGATCTTCATTTTTGTTTTTGCAAGTAGCATTATCTGTGTGTTTTTGTTGTGTGCTTGATTTCCTGTTAAGATCTAGTTATCAACACTTTCATGGTATTAGAGATGGTTGTTGCGGGAACATTTGGTCACAATTTCTCACCTCTTATGTAAATTTTTATAGTTGAATAAGTCATTATAAGTTACTCTACTTAGGGTTTGTCTCAAGATTTTGGTTTATGATTAGGGTTGTAAACGTGCTTTAGTAAGTGTTTTTGAAGGGATTTTTTTATCCTAGTTGGCCCTAGCTCAACCCAACTCACTTTCCATATCACATACACCTTGCATCTCTCGGCCTCAACCCATTTGTGACTTATCTTCTCCTCGACGAGTTACCATGTTGCTCAACCCTTGTGGCTCGATCTCGTGGTGTTTAGTGTATTGCATGTGATTCACCCAAATTTCAATTTTGATTCCATAGTTATCTCCTAGTTTTATTTCTAACTCGAAGTTTCCTTGTACAACTCGGATGCTACAAATTTTGGCCACGACTCAAAGACAATCTCAACGGCAAGAAGGAGGATATTCACATTTTCATCGAAAGTTCTAGATTAGGTATGGACTCAACTTTAACATCATAGCTCATCTTTTATTTACGCTTGATCCATAAACCACCCAATAGTTTTTTTCTTGACCCACGAACCCTTATAGGTAATTATTCCTTTTACCAAATTGACCCGAAATAAATCAACTTTAATCAAATGCAATGAAAGAGTAAGAACCACAGTGTATAAGCGTTGATAACGGAGTTCGAAAGAATGCCTATGTCTTGAGTTCGCAAACTAGCTGAAAAAATCCATTATAACGTTCTGAATATAAATACATAATAAACTTACATTACTATAATGGGTGTTCAACCGAACCTGGTGCCGTTAATCCTCTGAACCCACTAGTCTTGGAAAACTCATTGCTTTCGCATAGTATTCGGATTAACACTTTCTGTTGACCTCCACTCCACCGCACGAAAAACTAACCTATGCACGGTGCTAAGTCGGGACGAGGTGCTCGGTGTTGACTCCCGTCTTACGCACGACAAAATAACCGCTATGCAGAGCTAAGTCTCCATTGATGATGACAATACTCTTCCACTTTGTTAGACGACCTCCATCCTCTCCATAGAGCTAAGATGAAAACTAGCCTCGTCCATGAGCTTATATTTATTATGACTCTCCTCTTGACCTCTAAGTAATTAACTTGGTGATGTGCCCAACGTATCGATAATAAGAGATTTTGTGCTTCTCAAAGGTGCTTCGTCATGTCCCTCATCTTCCAACGGCGTCTTTGAGATCCCGCACGAGAATAAGGTGTCAATTTGGCCTTTGACAATGTCGGTGAGTTAAGATAATAACTCCCAATTTTACAGGTGCTTATTAAATAATAGGACTTATTTTTTTCATCTTGCCTATTAACAATAATAATAGGTCTTACTACTCTTTAATTGCCTATAACATATAATATAGGTATTTTATATCATCGTGTCTATTTAATTAAATAGGTCTTTTCACCTCCATAATGCCTATAAAAAATAATAGTGGAGTTATATATTCTTCTCCAAAATATGCCTTATCTCATAAGGCTTCATTATTCTCCTCTTGCTCTCAGACTTTGCAAATGAGAAGATTCAAATTGGAGAAGTTTGTGTGTGTTCAAAGGAGAGGGGGAAGCCTTTATATAGCCTATCTCGGCTCGATCATTGTGGTTGAATACCGCATCTCGTAATCTCATAGCAAACTAACGTGGTTGCATTTGAGTTGGTTGGGTCGGTGTGTTGCCCATGGGGAGGTCACGTGGTCGAATCCCTCTCCCATCTCCTTCACCGATTGTTCTCCTCAACCCATCCTTTACCGACTCCTTCACTACCCCCCGTTGTTGCCATGTCTTCCCGACCACCTCTGCTGCTAACCACATTTCTTGTTGTTCCGCGTCACCCACTTGTCCTTGTTGGCTACACCATTTCCATTACCGACCAGTCATCACTCACCCCGTGGCCTCCCACCTAAGTTGGTTTTGCGGTGAGGTTTTTATACCACATGTGTGGGGCTAGGGATCGATTAAGCATTTTTAAGGCTTGTTTTCTCTATTTAACATGTGTTTCATGCATCTATTTTGTACATTGAGTTTGTTAGGCTAAGTGTATTAGCTCACTACTCTCACTCCTAGCTTGATAAATCTACTCGAGATCCTTGACTTGCCGATTTGGAAGTTTATCTCATTGAGTTGTTGGCTTAACTCGTTTGATGTGGCAATGTGGTGGCAAAGCCACATGATGGCACATGGACCCACTAGGTGGAAAAACTTTTATCGTGTTAGTGTACCGATGATTATTGAGCGTCGAAGAATAAAGTCACAAACCCAATTTTTTTTCCTTTCATCGGATTCCATATTTTCCACGTTTCATTGTCCGATTGGCGCATTGAATTACCCTACCGAGTCCAAACTTTGACCAGCGGAAAAATTTTCGAGCAGTCTCCATTTTTGTGTTCTTGTAGTCAATAGAAAGCTCTCAGAGTCTACTTCTGGACTATAGGGATCCCAAGAGGTTTTGGGAACATTTTTCCACTAAATTGACCTCCATATCACACCTCCCCGGTGAGCAGGATTTTTGTCCCAAAAATCTTCTATTCTCTCGCTTTTGGATCTTGAACCTTCATGTTGTCTCAAAGAGATCTTGCAGTTGACACAATGGCCTTCATTTGCTCCTCCAATCAAACAATCGGTTTGATCTCTAGGACCTATGGCACTTGGGCTCATTGCCTTTTTTTGCCACTCGATGCGAGATCAATATGACTAATCTTTGTTTGGTCTTTATGAGGACTTCATATAGAGCTTTGATTACCAATGTTGCAAGCAAACACTAGGCATGATAAACCTATCATGTAGTGCTTACTTACTTGGTGGCTCTAGTCCCCTATGTCTTCTCCTTAAGACGAGGTAGATTTTCCCTTGTCTTCATCACCTTAAACCTTTTGGCATGCCTCATTTGCTTCCCACAAAAAATTACACAATGGTTATTGGATCCACAGTAAGCACATGGATATGTCTATAATAGCTTTGGGGTTATTATGGGCTCCTTGTTGTAGTCAAAGAAGACTCGATCATACCTCTTCGAGTTGTCAACTTTTCCTTTTCTCTCATCATTATTCTGAGATTCTGGTATGTTCCCTATTGTAGGATTCTTTTGACGACTAGTGGCTTGGGCTCTACACTCGTTGTTGTCTCGAATCTTCCTCCTACTTCATTTTTACCACTATTGTATCCTAGACCCGTATATCAAGGTCTTTCCTCCACCTGGATAGGGTTAGTGATACCTTGGCTATTCACACCAAGGCCTTTTCCTTCATATCTTGTTTTAAAAATTGATTTTGATCCTACACCTCTAGTTTACTTTTCACATTTAGAAAAAGTAGGATTCACATTTTCATGGGAAGTAAAATTCAATGAATCACTTACAATGTTATTGGTGGGTGTACCTTTCTTTTCCCACTCTTCACCATCCTTTAATGTTGTTAGAGCTTTATCTCACTTGCAGTTCATCTTGTAACTCGTGATCAATCCTCGAGGAATTCTACCCGACTCTCAAACTTGTCTTGTAGCTCTTGCTTCTTTGATTTCACAAGTTGTAGACATTTCCTCAATTGATAATCCTTCTCTATTTTTCAAGTTATGGCTATAATAGGTTGAATGTTAGTGGAATTTCTGAGCCTTTCTATGTTCCACCATTCGACGTTGGAACCACCTTGGTGCTTGGTCTGGGAACAAATACCAACATTGTTCCTTATCATGCCCAGTCATAGAGCAATGTGCACATATATGAGGACCATCCCATTTTTCTTGGGTCCCTTGGTGACGACATTCTTCTTACAACGCAGACTGTAGGAGTTTCATGCTCCATCTCATTTCAAAATCTAACGTACCTGATCTCATCGATGCATATTCACCATGTGCAACATAGTACTCAGTATCATGAGCAATAATATGAACTAATAAAATATGAGCTGGTAAAATTCCATCTCGCTACAACTGCAAGTGATAACCCAATTCTTGATATCAACTTGCTTGAAGATTAACAAGCTTATAGGCGATATCCTGCTCGATACCAAACATGATCCATAAATCGGCCAATAATTTTTTCTTGACCACGGACCCTTATAGGCAATTATTCCTTTTACCAAATTCACCCCAAAATAAATCAACTTTAATCAAATGCAATGCAATAATAAGAACCAAAGTTCACAAGGGTTGAATACGGAGTTTGGCAGAATGCCTACGTCTCCGAGTTCACAAACTAGTTGAACGAATCCATTATAACTTTATGAATATAAGTACATAATAAACTTACATTACTACAATGGACGTTCAACCGAACTTGGTGTCGGTCGATCCTCTAAACCCACTAGTCTTGAAAACTCGGTGCTTTCGCATAGTTTTCCGACTTGACACTTTTTGTTGACCTCCACTCTGCTGCACGGAAAAATAACCGCTACGCAGAGCTAAGTCTCCGATTGATGATGATGATCATATTCCACTCTGTTGCATGACCTCCAACCTCTACGTAGAGCTAAGATCAGACCCAACCTTGTCAATGAGCTCAATAGTGATTACGACTCTCCTCCACGGCCTCCAAGCAACTAACTTGGTAATGTGCTTCTCTAGTGCTTCGTCACATCCCTCGGATTCCAATGGTGTCTCGGGCTCTCGCATGAGAATAAGGCGTCAATTCAGCCTTTTACAATGGTGAGTTAATATATAACTCCCGATTTTACAGTGCCTATTAAATAATAGGAATTATCTTTTCCATCTTTTCTACTAACAATAATAATAGGTCTTACTACTCTTCAATTTCCTATAAAAAATAATATAGGTCTTATATATCATCGGTGCCTATTTAATTAAATAGGTATTTTCACCTCCATAATGCCTATAAAAAAATAATATTGGACTTATATATTCCTCTCCAAAATATGTTGTATCTCCTTAAGGATTCATTATTCTCCTCTTGCTCTTGGGCTTTGCAAACGAGTTGGAAAATCTTGTGTGTGTTCAATGGATAGGGAGAGGCCTTTGTATAGCCTAGGGGGCCCAATCATTGTGGTTAAATATCACATCCACCATCTCATAGCCAACCAACTCGGTTGGCGGAGTTGGTCAGGTTGGTGCATTGCCCACAGGAGCTCATGAGTCGAATGTCACTCCCAACTCCTTCACCGACCGTTCTCCTCGACCTATCCACTGCCAACTCCATCCCTACCTCCATTGTAGCCATGTGTTCCCAACCACCTTCAATGCCCACTATATTTCCTATTATTTCTATCACCACGATGTCCTTGCTGTCTATGCCATGTTCGTCATTGATCGGTCATCACTGCAACGTGGCCTCCCACTGAGTCAGATTTTTTTATTGTGGTGAGATTTTTATCCCACATACATGGGGCTAGGGATCAGTTAATCCTTTTAAGGCTTGTATGCTTCGTTTAACATGTGTATGTGGCCACATAACCTTATGCATCCATTTTTACACCGGGTTGGCTTGGCAAGTGTATTAGCTCGTTGCTCTCGCTCCTAGCTCAATTGACTGTTCGGTTTCCTTGACTCACCTTTGAGTTGAAAGTTTAGCTTGTTGGTTTTTAACTTAACTCGGTGCAATGTGGTAATGTGGTGGCCTGAGGACCCATCATGTGTTAAATTTTTTATCGTATTGGCGTAATGATGATTATCGAGTGTCAAAGACCGAAGTCACAAACCCAATTTTGTCACCTTTCACTGATTCTAGTTTTGCCACATGTCACTTCCCAATTGGATAGTTGACCTTGTTGAGTCTGAACTTTGACCAAACTTTGACCAACGACAACTTTATCATACGAGCTTCATTTTCCATGTTCTTGTAGTCAATGAAAATATCTCAGAGTCTAATTCCTCACTATAGCAATTCCTAAAGGTTTTGGTAACTTCTGTCCATTAAATTGGCCTCTAAATCAACGCATGTTCTACGTGATTTCCTTTAGATCAGCTTGTCCACTTTTTTGAAGCTCGTCACTCATCATTTTAACTTGGGTGATCTATATTCAAATATTGACTTATTAGGATTAAAACCCTAATTCAACCTTCTTCTTTTTTATTTTCCATTTCAATGAGAAATATAAAAACCATATTTGTCAATTCAATGTTGTGCAAGATCTTTGGTGTATTGTTTAAGGTTGTCGATTTGGATTTGAGAGTTTCAGGTTTGAATTACGCAAGGTATTGATGGGCTCCTCAACATCTCACTCCATATCCGACTCATCATCTAAGCCGCTCATCCGATTGATCCCTTTCTAAGCTCAATTATCTTAATCAAGCTCGTTAGATAGCCCTCAAAGTAGCTCGACATGCACCTAACTCACTTCTTAACTTGCCGAGCTAGTCTTCCACTCACCAACCCAAGCCCATTTTTGGAGGTGATTTTTTGAAAACTAATTTTTCAATCGAATTTTTCAATTGCAACCTCATAATTGAAGGTCAAATATATTTTTGAAAGAAAATTTCCTTAGAAGGCTATTTTTAACCATTATTGTTTTTGAAGGAATTAGCACTTTTTCGTCATATTGAAGAGTGTGGCCTCTTCTTTTATGCCCATGCAAACATAATTGACCTTCATTTGTTTGAACCATTCAATTCAACTGTCATGTATGGAAGCTAAAATGGAACAGTTTCTACAATCTCGGGGTCTCAGTGCGTGTTTCAAGATTTGGTACCGGCCTTCACCAATGAAAAAATAAGTAGGGATACACTTGCAAGCAAGATAAGCCTTGAGGGCTCATTTCACTAAATGTCGCGAGATAGTCTATAGTTCCACATTTCAACTAGTGAGTCTCTAAAAGAGGTATGGGACAAATTTGAAACTTTGTTCAAAAAAATTAATGAGTTCAAATTATTGCAACTGGAAATGGAGTTTACATCATGTGCACCTTCAAATTTTTCTTCAATAGAAGATTTCTTAACAAAATTTAAAGAACTCAAAAGTAAATTAAAGGATGGCGGTAGAGACAAAAAATATGATGAATGTATTTTCCTAATTCTGTCAAAGTTAAAAGGTCCCTTTTCAATTTTCACTTCTACTTTCTTTTCCACCATGGATGCTCTAGGAGACTAGTTTAAAATGCCTTCATTTGAATTTTTTGTGATAGGTTATCTCGTGAATAGTCAAAATTAATGTCACTTGATGCCTTACCATACTCAAATACGGTATTAGTAGAAAATTTTCCTTAGGGTAAAGGGAAACCTAAATAGAAATCAGTACCTAAGACTACAAAATCACCTTCTACTACCACTGATAAACTTTTGATGCTCCTAAGTCTTCTAGTCCTGGGAAAGGGAAAAAGATTGTCAAAAGGAAAGTGTATGATCCATGTCCATATTATAACAAGACAAATCATCCAGAGTCTATATGTTTTGTGAGAATAGAAGCATTGGAAAAATGTTAAAACAACATAAGCTTTTTGTTCCACCACCATCATCCTCTTCCAACACTGGTAAAGGAAAAGTTATCTTTTATGAGGCTTCCTCCCACCTTTGAAGGATAAATGGATTTTTGATTTTGGTGCCACACATCACATAACACATTCTATAAATTTATTGAGTTCAGTTTCTATTTGCAGCACTTCTCAAATTATGATAGGAAACTCTTCTTCTATTGATGTTTTGGGAGTTTACACTTTGTTAATCTGCTTTATGGTCATACAAAACAAGTTCTTCATGTTCCTAATATTTCATCGAACTTGTTGTCTATTTATTAAGTTTTCCATTTTGATGAAAGGAAAACTTTTGAATTTTCTCCTCTTGGTGTTGTAATTAAGGAATTGAATGACCATGATGATAGTGTAGCAATAGGAGAGATGGATCATTCTTCCAGATTGAAATTATTTGATAAGTTTGAGACTTTTGCAGGATCTTCATTGTTTGCTCACTTAGATTTTGTGAGTAAACTATGGCATGAAAGGTTTGGTCACCTTAATTACAGGTATCTGCAGTAGTTATCTTCTCAGAACATGATAACTAGTCTTCCAAAAGTTTTTTTAATGATGGTATTTTTCCTAGTTGCATGTTGGGAAAGCAACATTAAGATCCCTTTCTAAAGGGACATGCCAAGAGAACTAAGGCTCCTTTGGAGTTAATACATAGTGATCTAATGACTCTTCCTTCTTGATGATTTTCGGTTCTAAATATGTACTAATGTTTATAGATGACTTTACAAGGAAAACAAGGGTGTATTTCCTTCAATATAAAAGTGATGTGTTTAATGCTTTTAAGGATTTTAAAGCCTTTGTTTAAAATCAATCAACACATTCTATTAAAAATCTTCGCACTAAAAATGGAGGTAATTCATAAGTAATGCATTTAGATATTTTTGTACTGATTATGGTATTTTGCATTAGTATAATGTGCCTTATACCCTTAAAAATGGTGTTGTTGAGTGTAAAAATCAGACACTCAAGGAGTTCTCTAATTACTCAAAGAACTTGGCACCGAACTCTAGGCTAAAGTTATAAATTGTGCAAACTACATTTAGAATTGGATCCCACACAAAGCAATTCAAGGGATCACTCTTGGAGAAGCATGGTTAGGTGAGGAGCCAAATGTATTTTATTTTCATGTTTTTGGAATTAAAGTATGGACCTTTGTTCCGGATGACAAAATGAAATCCATGAAACCTAAGAGTAAAGATCTCATATTTGTTTGTCACTATGAACATGTGAAGTCGTATCTTCTTCTTAATCCATCTACTCATGAGGTAATTTTTCAGAGGGATGTTCATATTGATGAGACAAACACTTCTATGGATCATGTACACGGTCAACATTTTTCTCCTTCTCCTCCTTCACCTGATATGGTTGAAATACTTATTGATTATGATGGAATAACCTAATCTACATGCTCCACCTTGACTCTTGCTCCTACACAACAAACTCCAAAATGGATTTAATCCACTCTACAGTTTATTGGTGACTTGGTTGGTGATCCAAGTGATCCTCGACGTACTATAAATGAAACTTTTGGTGATGTTGTTTATCATCGCACTCGGTCATGCCTTTGGGAATGGTTCTTGTGAGTCAAGCTATCTCTAGTGATCCAGTCAATTTTTCAGCAGTTTTGGTCATTTATAATGGTGAGTGTTATGGTGGAAGAATAAGCGTCTCTTTGTAATAATAATACTTTGGAGTTGGTACCTCTTCCTAAAGGAAGAAAGGTTGTACAATGTAAATGGGTATATAAGACCAAATATGCTCATGATGGATCAATTGAATAATAAAAGCCTCGTTTTTTTTGTAAGTGGTCTCTCAAGTTAAAGGGGTGAACTACTTTGATACTTTTTCTCTTGTACTGAAAATAGATTATGTACTCTTTGTTCTTTCCTCGTTGCATGTCATAGGTGGTCATTATTTCAAATGGATGTGAAGAGTGCATTTTTGCATGACGATCTACAATAGGATATTATATGGAGCAACCTTAGGGTTTTATGCATGAATCTTCATCGATTTTTATAATTTTTGTTTCTCTTATGGTCTTAAACAAGCTCCACAAGCTTGGTATGAGAAGATGGATGATTTTTTGTTGTCTACTAGTTTTCATCGTTATGAAAGTGACCATACTATATATGTCCTAAAAAGTGGTGATGATTTGTTGATATTGGTTTTGTATGTTGATAATATCATCCTCACAGCAACTTAGTTTCTCTAATTCAGAACATTCAACACAAGATGAGAGCCAATTTTAATATGAGTGATATGGGTTTGTTGCACTATTTCCTTGGTCTCTAAGTTCATCAATCCTCAAAAAGGAATTTATATTGGGAAAAGGAAGTATGTTACAGATTTGATACAAAAGTTCAACATGGATAATTGTAAGCCATCTCCCACTCGATTTTAGTCAGGTGTTGAATTGACTATCAATTACAAGTCTAATTTACAAGATGCCACTTTGTATAGACAACTAGTTGGGAGTCTTTTGTATCTCACTCATACTCGTCCTTATATAACTTTTCTTGTTAACCTTGTATCTCATTTTTCTCATGAACCTCATGAGATTCACTAGAAAGAAAATGAATCATATTTTGTGCCATATCGAAGGAATTTAAATTTTAGCAGTCATTATTCACCACAAGGATCTTTTGATATTGAATGCTACACAAATTCTAATTGGGGAGGTTGTCATGAGACACTACGCCTCTACTTATGGTTTCTTTTTTCACCTTGAATGTGGTCTAGTTGCATGGGCATGAAAGAAACAAATTATAGTTGCTTTGTCATACATTAAGGCTGAATATAGAGGTGCAGTCAAGGTTGGTCAAGAATTTCTATGGATTTTCGGGATACTTGATGAATTTGGCTTTCCACAAAGATCTCCTCTTTGTCATATGGTGTGATAATCGAGTTTTTTTCAAATAGCACATAATCCTATTAAATGCCAAAGATACCAAACATATTGAAATCCACATGCACTTCATTCGAAAGTTGATTCATGATGATATTGTTAACTTTCGAGTTTCTTTCTCTGATTGATCGGATCGTAGATATCTTCACTATGTCCTTGGCTTCTCCTCGTTATCTTGAGTTACGAGAAAATATTAGATTGAAGGAAGTTTTCCTTGGAGGGGATTCAATATTATGAAGTCCTTTCTTGCTTTTCTTGTTTGTAATGGGTACCTTATTTGGCATAGTATCTAAGACTCTTTCTTTGTTTTGCACCCTAGCATTCGTTTATAGGAGGGTGTTGGTGTAAAAACGTTCACACTAGAGACCATGTGAACTAGATATTTTAATTATACCTAATAAGATCATTTTGGAGCATATATTATTTTTCATTTTTTAAATAATGTTTTGGGAGATTTTGTTATCTCCGTACTTTCTTTGAGATTGTTGAGATATTCTCTCCACTTCTTGATTTGTGAATATAATCTCATCTCCTAAGATTAAATCCTACTTATTCTTTGGGTAAGGATATGTATGTATTACACCTATTTATTTTGGAGGTTCCCATATGTTGAACATAATATTGGGAGCAATAATATTGTGATCTTCATTTTTTGTCTGCAACTTGCATTTGTTGTGTTTTTGGTTGTGTTTGATTTCCCGCTAAGATTTGGTTATCAACACTTTCACTTATAGATAGATAGATATATTTTAATGTCTGTGAGGCCAAGATAATCTTATGGGATGGTAAAACTTGCCATTTTTGCTTTCTAAATTTTTGTTGTCTTTTTGTTCAAATTGATAATGAAATCTCCCATTTTCTCCACCCTCTCCTTGGTGAACATATCATGTAACGAGGTTGTTGTTAAAATACTTGCATATTTGATTTGGATGTCATTGTAAGTATTACACTAAAAATAAAGTGTTTTTCCGATTCCATCGCCCCATCTCGTGCAAAAGACACAAACTCTCTCTTCCCATGCCTCTTTTGGCCTTTTCCACCTACATGTTTCACACTAAAGCCGATGTGAATTTGTCCTTAATTGAGCTATGAGAAACTTTTCTCTCCAAGGGATATTAGCCCCTATATAGTCCTTTTGTTGATGATCACAGTTGGAGTTAAATTTGTCAAGGTAATATTTCTTCTTCCTCCCTAATGCTTTATCCCACATAGACTTGCATAATTTATCTAAAAAAACACCTTTATTTCCTTTCTATTATTGGGACATGCATTCAAGTCAATGTGTCATTTCCTCATCCACTTGTTATTTTGATTCATCCATGACTTATTTCACTTGCACAAGATCTCATTAAAGACCACCTTGGGCCATCTACTTGCCTCCATTTAGCCCCTTTTTAGACATGTTAGGAGACTCGCCACAACAATGGCTTCAATTGGGACTATCCTTGTTTTAGCTAAAATAATATCATATGGGAATGATACTTTTAGTTTGAACTTGTTTTTGATTGTGCATTTTGAATTATCTCTATTTGTTTCCATTTTGAGTCTGAAATGTTGTTGGCTCATATTTCACACCCATAAAACACCACTAGAATTACTAATAGCCCAAAAAGAGTCTGAGTAGTTTTCCAATCCCATAACTCCATTTCTCTACATCTTTTGTACCGAATATAATGTTCTCCACCCTCTCAAAATTCTCTTCTTTTTGCAAGTTTCCCAACTAATCTTGTTATTGAAGTCAACTCAAAGGTATTTATACTTAGTTACTTCTTCTAGAATACTTCCTTCAAAATAAAATTCAAGCTGATTTATGTTCTTTCTATTGGAGAAGATCATGATCTTGGTCTTACTAGTGTTGACTTGCATACCCACTTCTTTGCAAAAATGCTCAAGGGCATATAAGTGCTCTTGTAACCCTTGAGCGGACCTAACAATCAAAATAAGGTCATTTGCATACAAAAGAATCCTTATCACATGCTCTCCAAAAAGAATTCCCTCCCATCTTTGCAAATTCATCTATTCTCTATATATAAGCCAGAAAGGGTAGGGGCGATAGACATCCTTGTTTAACTCTAATATCGCTTCTAAAATTTTCTAAAATACATGTTTGAGTTTTGATTTTGATTCGTGTCTCTTCATTGAGTTAATGGACAACTTCTCTAAATGTTTCTGGAATTCTAAGCTCCTTCATTTTTTACCATAGCTTATCCTTAGGGGATTGTTTCAAAGGTATCTTTGAATACCAACAATAGATTTCCTCTTTTTCACTCCATACTTTTTCAACGATGTGTCTTAAAGTAATTCCATTATCTATTGTTGAGTGCTTGGGTTTGAAACTTGCTTTCTTTTTCTCTCTTACCTTTTTCTTCCACCCACTTGTTGATTTTGTGCTCAACCATGCTGCCAAACAACTTTGCAAACAAGGGATTGATCACGATAGTTCTATAGTTGGAAGGATTGTTGACATCTCCACTCTTAAAAAGACGTATGCAAGGCTGGTAGTCTAGTCACATGGAAATCCATGTTGAATGATATTGTTGATTATTTTCATAATGTGAGGAGTGAGGATTTGCGACCTCAATTTCTGTGCACTCCGCCTAACGCTCAACCAAGTCGTTGGTATTTCCTAAAGAGAACTTTCAAATGCTTTCCTTAACTGTTGCAAGGTGAATAAGCGTGTTGTCGTGCTTATTAAGGGTGGGACATCAACCTCTCGCTTTTGTTTGTATAATTGTTTTGCATATTCAAACTAATGAGTGGTTGTGATATTATTCTTTGTTTTTTTTTCCAAAGTTCCCTCCAAAATAATTTTGGGTTATTCTTCCCTAGGTAAATTAGCTCCTCTCGTTGTGCCCATAAACTTGCCCTTTGTTGTTTTTATGATTTATTTGTACAACTTTGTGTTTTACTTCTTTTATTTGGCTCTTTAACAACTCTCCTTGCAACTTTGCATTCTTCATCAAAACGGTCGTTTACCACAAAGCAATTGTTTTCTTCGTCTTATTTTTGCTCTTTTACACCTTTCAAGTGCCCCTCAAATTACGTGTGTTAACTCGTAGCTTTTGAGGCCTTGTAACCTTGTTTTCTCCTACGAACAAGTATATATCAAAATAGCCAATAATCACGTCACACAAATATATACTCAAATTAACCAATAATATTTTTAAACAAAACAACTTAAGAATATTAAACATGGAAGTCTATATCAAAGTAATTATTATGTATATGAGAATAACATGATAAAACTTATTTCCAAATTCGTAAGATTTTATTTATTGTTTTCATATATAAATACCTTACTAAGTCTCATTAAATCTTTTCATAGGGCGAGTCGGTATGAAATGCAAAATAACAATCATGACTATTCATGGCAGAATGAGCATATACATAATCTATACAACTCTTATTTTCAAAATAAACTTTTCAAGCAATCAATGAATTTCCAATTCAATATTTTCAATTGCCGCATATCGTGAGGAGAAATAAACCACTACATGACACTTGTTCACAATATGAAAGCGACAACTTACCACAATAATGACCCACTCATATTGAGCCCGGGCCACTTACAACTTAGAATTTTGAATAAATTTCCCCCCACTTCACCTGGATAAAAGTGGTTTTGGTCGGCAAATGAATTTGGTCTTTTCCAGTAATCATCGCACCCAAGTGTTGATTTCGTAAAGGAATGATGTCACGGTTAAGACTTTTTACTGGGAATAAACTCTTTAGAGTGTTACTACCTAACCAACTAATTAGGTTAGATTTGAAAGGAGGACTCAAGCTTTCAGTTTTCAAAGAAAAATATAATCTCGGGCATATAAAGTTTTTAAATTGCTAAGATGCAAGATTATTGTTTCTTAGGGTTGGAAATTACTAGAACTTTACAATTATTAATGAGATTCAAATGAGTCAGAGTTAGAAGGTTGAGTGCTATTCAATTTATTTAAGTTTTACTGAAATTGTTTTAAATTAATATATTAGAAATTAAATTTAAAATTTCTAATAAATATTGTTTTGATTTTTATTAGTTTATTTTTTTACAAAAATTATAATTATTAAATATATAATTTTTAACGGACGATAAAAAGATTGTTACCTTAGGTGTATTTTTAAATTAGTTTTAGCATTATTCTCATTTTTTTATTGTATAAAGTATAAGGGTTGAATATATATTATAATTTAGTTCATAAATTTTGTTTTTTTTTGTATAAAAGTTCTTTTGAAGAGGGCTATTATTTTTGAAAATGTTTTAATTTCTAAAGGATTTGAGTGTGAAATTCTTTGTATTTTTAGTTCAAAATTTAAGTATAATTCTCATTGAATCAATTCATTAATTTTACATTGGTTGGTTGACTTGGTTTGCGGTAACATATAAACCCCAATATATCAAGATCCTTATGTCAATAGAGGTGACACCACAATGGAATTGACCTTCTTACTAACATGTAATGATCGATTGGTTGTGAGATGAGTATGTCTATTTGCCCAACTTTCCTCTCTTCTCCTCCATAACTACATAATCCAAAAAAAAACTTGGAATTGTTTCTACGACTCTAAAAATTCTCACTCATTCATAGTCAATCTTTTGACCCTCCCCTCATTCATAACCCCAAGCATAAATATATGTACAGTAAAGAACATAAGCACATATTTCTTTAACCTTAAAAATTATTACAAATATTTTAAATACATTTATTTGAAACACATTGAGAGATATTAATTTCAAGGTTTTTAGCTTAAAGGTCAAGATATTAATTTCAACGACCCCTTTGTTCAAAGTATGTTGACATCTTCCACATAACCACTTAAGACCGTCAACTTGCATGTTTTGTATCTTCGGTTTCTTGAAATTGACAATGCTCGTTCAATCCTTTCATAAGTGTAGAAGAGTACGACTGATTGAATTTAATGAATCTAATTTACTCTACTTTAAACGTTGATGTCCTTCGTGGGCCCATGATTAAGTGCGTAGACAAAACGAAGATAAAGATTTTCTTGGTGGTGGGATGAAACAAAAGAGCTTACACAACATTAAAATTTCGAGTAGCTATTGATGTCTTATTATGCCAAAGACATTTTCAGCAAGGGAAAGACCTGGTTGGTGGCTAACAAGTGTCAAACATTCAAGGGTAGAGATAGCTTCTGTTGTTGTTGTCTGTAAATGGACGTTAAATAAAATAATCTTAGCCTTCCATTTCACCCCCCCGCTCGCTTTGACATCGCCTTTATGAAACACATTTTCGTGCATTCGCCATGCATGAACCCCACAAGTGTCCAAGTAGTTCTCTTTAGTGTCATCACCATTTTTTTGAAATTCTTTTGGTTGCATTTGGTTTGAAAAAGGATGAACAGTAATAGGTGGAGTGGGCGTCAGTGAAAGGTTTTCTGTCGACTAATAGGGATGCATGTAACAATGCTTCGATTTAGTTGTCTATGTGGAATATTCCTTGAGCATATGCTGATTGTAGACATGTAGTCACCGATCCGAGTCCCCATATTCTCCTCGTCGGTACTAAAATTTCCATCTTTTGTCATTGTATTTAGTGTCTCATCTATAGTGTTGAACACTTTCGCATAAACCCGTCGTGTTGAAATGGCCATTCAAAACCCTTGCAAGGATAGAAATTCTAGAAAGATGAAATTGGGCCACGTCACCATCATCATTTAAGTTTAGTATATGTACCTAAAAATTTCCACAAACATTTTAAAATTCCATTCGAACAAAACATGGATCAAGGACCTCAGGGAAAGTTACCTAAATTTCGTTAAAATATTAAATATTTTATATCCGGTAATGGTTTACTTAGGTATATCAAAAACGATTTCTATTTTGATGTCTCATGTTACTCATTTCTTCTTTCATCATGTCCCACACTTGTTATGCAGCTGAATACAAAAGTTTATGGGTGGGAACCTTGATCATGTTCTTGAAATTTGAAGAGAAACCATTATCATACATGAACATGAAAACGACAACATAATGAACCCTCAATGCAAAATTGTAGTTTCTTTAACAATTGTTGACTTCCACATTCAACAAAAAAATGGAAGTTCTCCTTTAAAATATTCATTGCCAACACCTTACTTTCAAAGATATCTCTAGAATGTGTTTCCACGACGCCATACACGCCATATCCCACTTCTCTATCAAACAATTAACAAAATGTACTACACGTGATACATATCTTCCTCCTCAAAAAAAAATAGCTTCCACAAAATGGTACCCCCGCCCCAACATTAACCTCTCCCAATTCCTTCTCCTCCCTCTAACCCCCTCTTCTACAACCCTTCCTCCTTTTATGTTTTAGTCCTCAAAATCAACCTCTTCCTAGACTTCCCCTTTGGCATTCACATCGCACATTTCACGTGTGATTGCTAGTTTTATATTTCAATTCAAAATTTTAAATTTGTAAACACTTTTATTTATTATGAATCTTTTCAATATTCTAAAATGTTGAATTATGTCATGTACATTATATTTTTAATAGTGGGTATATATAAAAAATTTTGATGCACACGTTAAAAAGTGAGCAACTATAATGGTATTTATATAATTTTCTAGACTAATGAAGTTTAACATCTTTTTATGGGTAATGTAGACACCTAAAATACTCTCACACGTTTATTAGTTTTTAAATGACATGTGATTTTATTTATGGATTATTCCACTTTAATTAAGTGTTAGTGGTGTATATATGGGTTTTTATGGTCTTGAAAAAAATTACTCTTCAATTCTTTTTTCTTCTATGTTTGGTCTCGGGATCTCGAACTAGAAATGATGCCAAATTTATGATACATGTCAGAAATGTACATATATTTCTAGGACCAAATTTTGATCTTCGTTAAGGCAAAGTGTACCTATCCGTTTCTTCTATCTTTTTCATTTTTTTGTCATTTGATGTCGCAATTAACATACAACTATATAACATTCAAAAAGTAGTCATACGTGGTAAGAGTGATTTAATTTATATATTTTTATGGATACAAACATCTAGTAAAATCAATGGGCTTGAAACTCGATTTTGGTATATTGATCCTTCAAAAATTAGAAAGATTATTTCGTTAAAACATCAATAAAATTTCTCTTTTGTGTCCAATATTTGTGTTCCTAAATGCACTAGCGTACCTTTATATTTATGGACTCCTTGAAATCAACTAAAAATCCTATTAGTGTGCAAAATGATAAACTACATTAGAACAAAGTGACTCATAAGTGCAAAAATCTCAAAGCCCACGATATATTGTGGGTAACAAGGGCTAACAACTTAAATGACCAATCTTGTAGAGTATGTAATTTACATGACTAGTTCCATATAGTTCAGAATTGAAAAAGCACACAAGACACCTGGAAAATAGGGGAGAAGAAAAATATAGAGAAATGAGAGAAATCGGAGGAAAGTGAACTAGATAGCGACCACATAAAGAATAATGAGGAATCGATAAGAGGAAGACGAGGTAATAAACAATCAATACAATGTTAAAAGGGTTTAAATCACAAAAGAGACAACTTGAAAGTTAAACAAGTCAAAGAAAACATGTAAGAAAGAACCTAACTTGAACCAATGATCAATAAACAAATAAAGACACTATCCACCAAAACAATTAACTAGTCTTGTACCAAATTTAAGAACTTACATTGACAAATAAAATTGAATGGTTTTTTTAAACAAGATTAAAATATTCTATACGATCCATAAAAATACAAGCATTGTGTTGAATTTTATAGAGTTGAGTGTCCTCTTATTTTAATTAATCTATTTTCTTGATGAGACAGAGACACCCCAAAAATTTTATTCGGATGTCATGATGTATAGAGCACCACATTATAAAATACCATCATATCTCTCATTTATACAATACAAAATAAATACAATTCTTGATGGTGGGTTTTGTAGAGAATTATAAAACATCGAACACAATAAACTCCACGCACTTAACGTTTAAAATTTCTCACAATAATTCTCATTGAAATATATTACTCAAAAAAAAGGAAAAATCCCTTTCCCCACTCTTTTTCATTGTGTTATTTATTTACTTTTGTTTGACGCCCGAGTTGAGTTATTACGTTACGATTATCTTTGGGCATTCCATTTTCAATCTATTTCCCTTTGTAACTATATTGTTCAATACAAAAAAAAGAGAAAAACAATCTATGTCCTTCTTTTGGATCAAGTTCAAGTCCTACCAGAGAGGAATTTTTATAAAATATGTATCATGATATCTTGTGACTTGCAATGTTATATTTTGGCTGTTCAAGGTTACATGTCACAATAAAATTAGGTGACGGTCCAAAAAATTATGTGAATGTCATTTGATGTTCAAATTTAATATGCACGTCAAAAATATGTATATCAATTATTAACAAATATATAGATTAATTTAAATTATATATTTGGGAGATTGGAGATAAATAACTTTTTTATAAATTCTTGACCTCTTACTGATCCAGAGATCAATCCTTACACCTTCATGAACAACAATTATCCATCCCATTGTTAACCCAAAAATGTCTATTTAATCATTCTTACTCTATTCTCCTTGTAGAGAGAACAACATAGACATAAAAATAGGTAACTAATTGATAATAAAAGTTTTAAGTTGAAACCAATGTTGGTATTTATTAAAAAAACTTTTACATAAATTTTTATGGTGGTTTTTTTTCTCTAGTGCATATTCTATGTTTTATATTTTCTAAATTACATTATAATTACAAATTTATGTGGGATTCTCTAATTGATTTTAAGAAACTTAATCTTTATAAAACTTTGGGCCTTTGTTGTACAATTATAAACCAACAAAAACAATGCTACATTAATCAATTTCATAGTTTATCATAGATATAATTATTTTTTTATAAATATCAATTTTACACTAATGAATTGTATCTTCACCACAATAAATAAAAGCCCTACAAATACCATTAAAGTTTGTGAGAGCATTAAAATACTATTTAAAATTATAATTAAAAAAATTAAAAAATTGAAAGAAAGGACTTACTAGTGCAAGCTTGCAATTATGTAGAAAACGAGATCCATCTTCCAAGTTCAACATTCAAGTTTCACCTTTTTTACAAAATCCCAAATCAAATGTTTATAGTTTGGTGTATAATTATAAGAAATCAAAGAATGAAAAATCAAAGTAAACTTATTAAAAATCAAAACTAATAGATGCTTCTATTTTATCAAAGGGATATTAAGATGTTTATATTTTATTAATAATATATTAAGATATTTCTATTAATTGTTAAAAATTTCACAAATTCATAATAGCTTGTGTAAAATTTAATTTGACCTTAAAATTTTAGTATACATATCAAATTGAAGTTTAAATTATATTTTCATCTGTCAATTATGACAGTCATATTTTAAAAGTGGCTGTATTTTGACATCTGAAATGACTAAAAACGTCTATTAATGTCTCTCATCCTTTTGACGGCGGAGCGCAAATCTTTTCAAGGGGTCTGCCTTTTAACAGAAAACAAATTGCATTCATTTGATGCAGTCGTTTAGGGCATTTGACGGCAGAATCAACTAAAAAGTTTGTCTGATGCCAAATATTATTCGGCCAATTTCTTCAATGTAACTGCTAAATTTGCCCGAAAATAATTTCAGCATTATACGGCTAAACGCTTTATTTTAAGCGCTAAAAATATCATTTTGTTTATCTACTGCAGTGCTTTATCTAATTTCTTACCTGTCTCGAAATTTCTTTAAAAAAACTTACACAGGCTACCGCACAAATATTTTTTCCAAATTACGTTGTTCTGAAACCTCCTAACAGAATTACTATCATTTACCAAACCTGAATAAAAATGGGAACTGGTTTCTGACAAAAATGTGTACCTGCAAAAGGAATCCTTGCAGCTGATCAAAAATGGAATAATCACGAGAACTCAGAAAGGAGGTTTCTTTGGCCTTTATTCTTTGACAGCCTTCGTTCTTATCAATAAAATAAGATGCAGTATAACCGCCTTCGTTCTTATCAATAAAATAAGATGCAGCATAAATTCTTGTTAAACTTGTTTAAATTAAGTCGGTCACAGTTTCGAGTCACAAAGACTTCGCAATTGAGGCATCCACGATGACGGGGACGTTAAATTATTTGGAAAAGACACAAACAAAGTTGGTAGGTCCATTCACGACTTAAAATGGTGATTCAGGAAGATGATGATTAGAACATTTAGCTAATTAAAAAGGACGGGAAGAAAAATTAAAAAATTTGGAGGTCGGTGAAGACCTAAAATGGTTATTGGGGAACAACTAAACACAAGGAAAACATGTGGTTGAAAGAGTAAATAAATTAAGGACAAATATGTAGTTGAAAGAGTAAATAAATTAAGGGCAACCATGTGATCATAACAATGTGGATGAAAGAAAATGTACTATATTAAAGAGTTTAATGTTAATCGCACCATCTTAAGTGTGAGATCGACAAGTGTGAAGTCATCCAAAGAGAAGTGAGAAATGAGAACATGCTTATTTTATAACAAAAACATGGTAATATTTCATCATAAGGAATGCAACCTCTAATGACATATATATCAAATATGAAGATAACTTAAAAATAAACAACCTAATAAACTTGTTTGAAAAAATGACACTAAATAAAACAACAAATTTCTTAACCCAAATTTACGGTAAAAAGTAATATCAAATATAAATTATTTTTAACAAAACTATTAAATAACTCTCGTAATAAACCTAAAAAACACTAATAGCTATATCCAACCTAGGTAAGCCTCGTAATAAATAAAATTACTGAGTCTTGGCCTTTTATTTGCTGCGACGGTGGACCCGATTCTTCCGTCAACATGACTAATTGGATCGGTGATGCATGATATGGGAAAAGGGGAAATTGGCAATCGCCAATACCATCATCGATTAAAACGAAGTTGTTTTATAATCAATAATTGTTACTCAAATGGAGATGCTTATGACTACACACTTACGAAGTGGTCCCATCGAAGGGTCTTTATAGAAAAAAATTTCAGGAATTTGAGAACTCTTTGACTTTTGTGGTCATTATACAAATTATTTTATTTTCTTCATATTTTTTTTTTATAGGATTAATAAAGGAAGGAGGTTCCATTGGTTGGATTGAAACTCTCTCATATATTATTTGAACTTTAATTTGCCGATATTGTCCACTTTGAAGATGCCCTTGTTGGAAAGTGTCAAATTCTGGCGGCTCCAATATTTATTGTCTTGCTTGCCAGATTTTAGATATTTTAAAGGTTCAATTTTAGGATTTTAGATATTTTCTCTGATCCTAGATATTTACTATCTTAGATATTTGATTTTGATTTTATTTTTCATAAAGTAAATTCTATAGTTTACTATTTGGAAAATAATATTGGTCATATATCTTTTCAAAGTTTTTGAGATTCAAAAGTTTTCTGATTTTGATTTTCTTCATAAAGTAAATTCTATAGTTTACTTTTTGGAAAATAATATTGGTCATATATCTTGTTCAAAGTTTTTGAGATTCGAAAGTTTTAATAGATAAATATCCGGTGTTTGACCAAATGATGAAACATGATTTAGTTTGGCGACTATCATAATTGTGTCTTACAAAAATATGGACAATAGAAAAATAAGAGCTTTGAACAACATATAGACAGCCAGGCAATATCAACGCAAAATACAACTCAAATAAACTAAATATTGCTACTATCTCCGGCGTAATTTGCAACTCATTTGCAATTGCTAGTAAATATTATTGCGTAGTTGATGAAGCGCTCAGTCGTAGTAACTAGTAAGTCATGGGTTTGAACATTCCATATTGTAAGTTGAGAGAGAAGAGTCTTTAGACACTCGATTTACAAGTTAAAAAGAGGAGGTACGAACAAAAGCCCTCTTGTAATTATTATGAGAAGAGTATGAGATTCTTTTTGTTATATCATCATGGAATTCTCTCTTCCATGTGATCAAGCTCTATGCCCTTAAATTAGAATTGATATTCTTCTTTTCTTAAAATATAACAACTTATACTTTTAAACTAAGATAATGATTTCATGATGATGGGCTTAATTAAGCAATTCATTTAAAATATGATAATGATTTCACAATGACGAGCTTAATAATTTTTGCTTTTTTAATTTTTGAGCCTACCAATTTATTTAAACTAAGGTAATGATTTCATGGTGGTGGACTTAATAATTTTTTGATGAAAATTTACAAGCCTACCAATTTTGTAGTCTTATAGATTCTTAGTTTTTAAAATAAATTATTTGTTTTTGCTAATAAATTTTAGGGGAGAATTTTTTGGGTTAGATGTAAGCAATTGATCTATATTATTATTAAAATGTGAAAATATTAAAAACTAGCGATCGTAAGTGAAAATGTACGATGGAAATGCCGAAGGGGATATTTTGAAGGATTCATATTGGAAGGAGAGAAATATTGGGAGAGGAAGAGGGGTGAAGATGAAGCGGTTAGATGGTGGAAAAGTGCATGGGCAACAAAAATAGAAAGTAGAAACTTGATGTGAAACTCGAAAGTCGAACAACATGACGTCGTATATGGAAATCCTTTGAAGGAGAGTAGGGTTGTTGATCAAGATGATGTGGAAATAATTTATAGGTATATATGTGAATGTAAGGAGTGGTAGAAAAATATTTGAAGTGAAAATGAGTTTGTAGTTTTATCCGTAGCATTTAGAGACATGAAGATGTGGAGTGCAAGTAGCATCAGAGAAGGCTGACTTCATGTGAAGTTCTCCCCATCAACGATTGTGATGGCATCAATATTAAACAATCATCGATAAAAAGTGATAGGTGTGGGTTGTTGTGGATTTTGATTGGACAAGGGAAATTAATCACCTACATGGGCCACACCTTTTCCATGGATGAGATTATTCCTCCCCAAGAAATATGTGGTATATGAGCTCAACTATATATTAGAGATTTCACATGGACTATTTCAATCTCGCTTGTATTACTTACATGTGTGCAATTGGTGCTTTAGATGTGAATTTTCCATTATGTGGACTTTTAACACTTGGCATTCCAATTATGAGACATGAAACATAAAAATGCATACATATTTCACCATCCCATGCAGTTTGATGCACACATTTTCCTTTATTTTGTATTATTATAATGGAAACTGGAGCGACAATGCACAAATTTTCAGTGATCAGATTCCTTTAATGGTCAATAACTATATCTATAAATTTAGTATCAAATCCTCTATCATCTATCACGACTACAATTGTGAACGTACACTCACGTTTTGTAGTGGACATGTTACGATTTAATGAACTATACTTTAAGCATGAACTATACTATAGCTATGGTGCCCTAAGTTTGTATATGCATCTTTAAGCATGAAAGCCAGGGTTAGAAGGTTAATTAAGAGAAGGATTGAGTTAGATCCTTGATTCTCCTAGATTGAGAGGATGAAGAAGAAGAGAAAGAAAGAACATGTTACATGAAGACAGAGCTTCCATGGAGAGAAGCTGGATAGAAGGAAATAGTAGGTACAACTATGGCATGTACATCTCAACAAAGTGAGAAGAGGGTTACATATTGTTGGCTAGATTTTCTACATAGCATCAAACCTAGGAGTCATGAGATAAATCTCCCTCATTTAAGCGGTGAGGCTCTCGTGTCGATTTGTCAATAAAAATGTGTTATTATCTATCAGGGGGTTTACTTTAACCACTTAGTTCATGAACCATAACTAAGAAGTTCTACAGCAAGTAAGCAATTGTTTAAGAAAGGAAAGTTATAGAAGAAGGAAGTAAAGGAAATACAGAGAAGAAATGGGGAAGAGGTGCATCCCAATTAGTAGATAGCAGAGCTAATTGCATGCACATAGAAGAAACTAAATAGATATGAACACATAGAATTATAAAACAAAGGCAACTCTAGATCCAGATCTATAATAACACAAAGTTTACTTAAGAGATCTAAGATTTAAAAGCAAGAAACACAGTACACTATGACACAAAGTTCTCCGGAAACCTACTCCTTTGTATTCCTTTGCTCCAAGTTGCTCTCAAGGGTTCAGCACAAAGTCTAGAACATAAGATTCACATAAATTCGATTCATTATTAACCCAAAGGTTCTTCTCCTACTTATAGAATGTAGGAGAGAAAGTACAAATGGAAAACTCAAACTGAACTGAAACATAAACAACAAGTAAAGATGACATTTGGCAATCATCCTCAACTATCTTCTCCTTAAGTGACACATGTATCACTTAACTAATAGAATGGTTCCACATGACTTTAAGTAATGGTTGCAAAACCAATAACTTAGAAGTTTTACAATTTCATCAGGAACATAGAAAATAGAAGAAGAAAGAAATAGAAGAAGTCATGCCAGCTGTAACATTTATGTCTTCTTCTTGTTCTGATATCGGATATACTTGTCGAACATGTAATTCAAAGCATCCATCCATCTGTTTTAGCCACTGCTTCTTTCTTTGTCCTAAACTGCAACAACCCTTCATTCAACACTTTGATGCACACTTCCACATCTTCCAAGCTCGGCCCAAACCTCGCAATGTCCGCCTGCAGCGCCACCAGTCTACTGATAGAATTCATCGTGAAAGGCTTGGTAGCTTTATCAATTCTCTTTTGTACCATCAGAAGAGAACCTTCCAGGGAATTAGGCACCTTAGTTGAGACCATCCGCATGTATGAAGTAACACCTCCGTCCACTCTTTCCTCAGTGAAAGAAATGACACTGTCTGGTAAATCTGATGTCCTACTCTCAAGTGCCTGCATCCTCTTCAGCAAAACTCTGTAGATTTCCAAACGGAAAGATACTGCAAACTCTAGCTACTTCCCCTTCTCGACTGATCCGTCCAGTACAATCTATTCCGCAATCAAAATATCTCCCGGCAGCTTGTTGATTTTGGCCAAAATACTCGAGTTACTCTCTCGCAATTTGTATTCATGCCTTCTATGTTTCTTATCGATTGCTTTAGTTGATTTCTTTGCATCATTCATAACCTTTAGATGGTGGCACTTCCCAAGTTGTACTGAAGCTTGATGAATAATCAAATCCTTCCATTTGTCAATAGCCTTTACTTGATTTCTTACGTCCTCCATTTCATGCATAAGATGATCACTCACACCGCTCCGAAATGGGGTGAATGGAAGGTTTCGCAACCTTGGTTATGATCTCACATAAGTGAGATACTTGCTTCTCTGACTCTTCTTTCTCCGCCTTTTCACCACATGTCAAGCCTAAAGAATAAAGCATCCATCAATGTTTGCGTGTCCCGCTTCAATCCTTCGGTGGTGGCTTGGACCGAGGGGTACTTTGGTCACATTCACATCTTCCACCGTGATCTCCTCCTCTATCTTTCCTTCTGCGCGGAATTGATATCTCAGCAAACTTATCTCCCGAATCCTCGATGATCAACCTAGAAGTTGCTTTGGCAACTTTAGGCCTTTGTGTCTTCCGCCTGCATTCTCGCAGTAGTGCAAGTCATGCTCCTCTAAATTCATCTCCATTCTCGCACGGAACCAACTGCAAAGCCAACCATTACGATAAGTTACTTCTCAGAGAATGAGAAGTCACTGAGTGTACTACCATCTTCCGCTCTACATCCTCTCCATCAGAAAGTGCCACAGTGTTATGGCTGCCATCTTCTGAGTCATCCAAGGACAAAGCCCTTTCAAATTCCGCCATCTGCAACTTCAACGTATCCTCTGGAACAGGCGCTGAACAAAGTGGCTGAGGGGAGAAGATGAATGTCGCTGGATTCAGTGGAGGCATGGAAGCATCCTGCTGCTGCGGTGCAATAGTTGGTGAAGTATTGGGTACTAGAGAAACCGGAGTTAAAGTCATGGTCGTAGAAGTGATCCTCTCCTTGGATTGAGATCTTCTATGCACTTTCAACTTCTCGACTTTCTTGTTGCTTTCTCCTCCGTGCTTTCGCTTGAGGGAATCTCCTGCGCCGAAGTTTCCCGTGACTTGATTCATCAATGCTTCATCAAGGCAATATCCCTTCGTCAGCAACCAGTTTGAAGTATTCACCAACACAGCTCCCGACCTTTCTTCAATTGTGTTGCAGCCTCCTATGTTATTTTGCAGTATGGCTTTATCTCCTCCCATTTGATGGTAAGTGTCAAGTATCACATCCCCATCATCTTTAAGATCCGCAGATATCCGAGCTAGTCCAAAGTCGAACACTTGCTTTGTTGATAGCCTGTTGAAATCTCTCCTTCTAACCTCGTACTCACTTTTGCACTTCATCAAGAAATCTTCCAATGAAGGCACATGTGCGTACTCCGAGGAGATTGTCTTCCTGGTTACTCCAAATGGATCAAAGTTCAGCCATGTAGGGAAGCACTCTTACTCATACTCGATTAACATTTGCGCCTCCATCCCCCGATCTCTATGAATGCTAATGCAGCTATAATATCCCACAGTGATTGGGAAGAAGCCCGTAGACTTGTGCCGCTTTGACTAAAGGTCGTGTAACTCCACAAGTTGCTGCTCAGCTCCATGGCGATCAATCTATCATTCGGATACCTGGGCATCTTTATTGGTTCTCCAGAAAATCCCGTAACCCTGAGCTATGTGAAATCTACAAATTGAATGAATAGACTACCAATCTTGGACACAGCTTCCCACACTTCCTTGCTTACCTTGTTGGCCTTCAAGTCTTTGTCTAGCTGCCAGATGAAATCGTAGAAGAAGTCATCATTGATCACTTTGAAGTCTTTTCTCATGCGCAGGTGCAGTAAAGAAGTGCGAGTAGCACTCAAAAATGGGATCCTTAGAAAGAACACCACATCTAGCCACTTGGAAAAGATGACTTGTGAAGCTACAACATACACCAAGTAGGAAGTCATCTTGAAGTGAAAGTACGCTTCACGTCCGAGTTGCTCACCAATGTTGTTGCTTAATAATTTCGACAATTGATTATAGAATCAACCTTGTTGATTTCAATGGTCCTGATGAAAGCATACATCCATGCATGGCAAGTGTAGGCATTCGCTTCGCCATTCATCCTGCATAGCAATTTGACGACATCATCTACCTCCTGCACCAAATTGGACCGTGGAAGAGTTCTCGGGAACTTTGAAGGAGATCTAGGCTTCTTCATGTATCGGTTATTCATTATGCTCACACAATCAGCTATATGCTTCTCCCATCTACTGTCAGCATCCTGAATGCTAATAGAAGTCACCACCTTTCGCACTGGAATCTTCAAACAATAATTGATGAACTCTGCGTCCAAACGAATTATTGTCTTTCCGAAGCATCACGCAGTGATCTGGATGAAGGATGATAAGATCTAGCACACTCCATCATGAACTCTAGCAATTGGGTCAGTACATGGAAAAGTGCAGCTTGGATAATTCCACCGCTTTTAACCACACGCATGAGTGAAATCTTTCCCGCTCTGGATCTATGAATCAAATCGGCAAGAGGTTTCGGGCCTAGATCTGTGTCTCCTATGTCTCGTAAGTTTGGAAGCAATGCATGACTCCATCGTGCTTTCTTTTTCATCTCCCTTTGCCATGGCTTTGTCTATCTTCATCTGAATAATTCTTTTTCTTCTTACTTGGTCGGATTTCTTCAAAATTGGTGCAGATCTGGACAATTCTTCAGATTCAGAGGATATATGCAATGTATTCGACATTGATAAAAGCTCATTTTCCTTTATAAAGCACCTGTATTGAATTCCTGTAATTTATTCAGACAAAAATGGCCACCGAAGAATGAATAGTGAATTTTAATTGTAAAAATCTGCACTTTTCAAGCTCATTTTGCCCCAAAAATTGGTGTTTAATTTGCACATAAAGAGAGCATGAATCCTTTCAACAACACCTGAGCACCTGTAACACCTATACAAATAATTATGCAGACAAAGATCAACCTCCTTAAAAAGCATGCGCCAAATCTGGAAGCTTTTACCCTTGTTGTCACCTGTGTCGAGCAAAATCCTTCTTTTAATGGGGGCGCACTTTTCCACTTGGTTGCAATTCTTTACCTGTGAATCAAATAATTCACCCATATGGCTGCCTATGCTTATATAACCTTCACAATTCTATAATTAATAATTGCCCTAACAATTAAAGGCAATTGATTAATTAAAAATCATGTTTTTCTCTTTTTAAAATAACATGTTTAAGGACAAGTCATCCAATAAATTAAATTAATCCAATTTAATCCTTCACACATCACTTCACTTAAGCTTCACAGTGTGCTTTGACCATAGCCACTGAAAATAGAAATTAATTTAATGTTTTAATGCCTTTAAAAACATTAAATAACTCCCAAATGGGGCGCACTTTTTGAGAGGAAGGGGGCAGCCACTAAATAAATTAAATTTAATGCATTTAATTCCTTTCTTTTATTCCCTCTTTGACTTGTTGACTTCCTCCAAGCTTGGGCGCACTTTTTGAAAGAATAGATTAATTAAAATAATCACTTAAAGGTTGCCATCATCTCACCAAAGGGGGCGCACTTTTTTGCACATATAATTCTATTTTTAAGAATTTTTTCACAATGGGATTCTTTACCCTACAAGGCAGGCACCAAAATCCCATGATCCACTTAAGTGATTTGACTTTGACAATGGGATTATTTACCCTGCAAGGCAAGCACTAAAATCCCATGATTTCACTTAAGTCACTTTCCTTTTATTTCATCATGGGAATTTTCACCCTGCAAGGCAGGTAATAAATTCCCGCCTGCCTGCAGCCTCTAACTTTCCCACTGCAGCTTAAGTGAATTTTATAACACGGGAAAAGTACCTGCTAGCGGGTATTAAATTTCCCACCGCTCGCGGCTTCTATTTTTCCCATCATAGTTTAAATCCTTTGTTTTTCAAAAATGTACCAATCCCCGCAGGGGCTTTTCCGTGCACGACTTCACTTTTTCCCAGTGATCCAGACCTCCGATGGTGACTTCCTCCAGGCATAATGTGCGTATATGTTTTCCAGCTGCTCCAGACCAAAAATCAGGCTTACCCGGCAAAGGAATTGTTCTAGAGAAATTTCACAGAAAACGAAACGGACAACACAAAAACACGAAAAATTGCCAAAAGTTACAAATAAAGCCCAAAACTTATTCCAAGTTAAAACCCTTATGGTACATAAGAGTAATGACATATTTGATCATAACAGAGTTAAAACGGGGCGCAAATAGCCTCATACGGGGCTCAAAATAATTAAATACAAATTTCCCGCAGACAAATCCCAACGACAAAATATAACAACTTTGGGCATCTAGGTATTTGGCGAAAAAGGTGAATATGGCTCTTTAGGATTATCTTGATGCAATACAAGAACTTTCAAGCAATAAAAACACAAAACGACCCACTATTTTAAAAGTACGAAAAATTTTCAAATAGGGTAGTTGCAAATTTCGTGGTGAAATCGGGTGAGCATTGTATAATTAATTATGCATTATATAATTAATTATTTAACTATTGTTATTGATTAATTATTACATTATATTAATTAGTTGTATAATGTTATATGGTTTTATTAACCATATTTTTCTTGTTATATTCACGGGTATAAAAGTTATGTTGTTATAACAATTATGTCTTTATTCATTTGTGCTTCTCGGATGTATTTTAGAAGCTACATGTATTTTAGTTTGTTGTTGGATGGTTCAAATTAATTTTTTGTATCAAGCTATCCAATATGTATAAATATCAGAGCTTTGCTCTATTGTATTTTGATTCCATTAATTAATATATTTTATAGGATTTTGCCCTTGTTTACATTTGGTACCAGAGCAAATTGAAGCTCTGGTAAGGTTGGACAAGGTTGCCGAGGAAGAAATTGTGGAAAGAAATGCAACAACAAAGAACCAGTGCATACCTCTCCAGAGCTTCCCTGACCACCCCGCAAACCCACAACCTCATGTGTGATTTCCAGGTAAACGTAAAGTAATTTTTTTTGCCTTGGTGCCTCATGCACGAGGAAAAATTTGCTCCCTGGATGCTAGTTTTAAAATATATATATATCCCAATCAAGGGTTTTGTCACTAAATTTTGGTGACAGTGTTAGTTGTAACTAACACCAGTGGTCTTGCCAAGTCTAGAGGACTCTCTGCTAAAATTAGCCTAGCTCTGCATTTGGAGGAAAAATTTGCAGTTGTATTGATTGAGGCTACGACCTCCACCAAGGCCGAATTCTATTTCTTGGCACCGAGTTGAATAAGCACTGAACTGTGTTGTTTCATTGAGTTTTTAGAGGCGAGTTGAGCTTCATGCACTTGAAGCGGGTGTGAACGAGCCATTATTTTTGAACCAAAGAAACCCCTATGACCTCGCTTATGTTATTTGGGCCGAGTTACATGTGAATTGAGCTACTTGATTGTATTATCCATGAGCTCATCACAATGTTTAATGACCGAGTTGTGCCTCCACATCATACCTTGCAATCTCCAAAGAATCGATGGAAACACATTCTCCGCAACATGTGAACCTGCAACCAAAACAAACAACACTTTAGTTAAAAAAACAATACAAAGCCACAACGAATAGAAATGGTGGAAATTAAATCAAAGTAAAGGCTTTTACCCGTAAACAAAATAAAAAAAATAGTGAGCAAAGAGCAATATAGGCTCTCGGATCCAATTTTCACGGAGTAAGACCTGAAAAAATATGCCTCCTCCCACCAAAGCTCGTAGCCATGTGGATCTCTCTTCATGTCAGTCGTTGTTTTTGAAAGGTTAGTCGACTTTGGCTTTATTTAAATACAAATTTGTTCATTTCATTAAACAAGAGCTTAGAGTGTTAAGCGGTTAAAGGCAACGAACTAAGAGTGGGAGATTTGGGGTTCAAACCCCACCCTCAACTTGTTTTTTAAACAATTTGAATTTGGTGGAAAAGCTGGAGAAACCGCAAGTTTGGAAGTTAGAAGTGAAAAACAATTTAGTTATAGCTAAACCTGCCTCTAAACGTTTAGTGAGAAAAACCATATTTTAGGGAAAAAAAAATTCTCCTATTACGCATAGTTTTTCCTTCTGAGCAACATTTTCCAAAGGGGGGATAGCTAAAAATTGCATTTTTAGCTTTTTTTTTAAATTCTTTACTCACTGATGTCGTTTTGGGCCCAGAGGCCACCAGGCCCATGCAAGACAAAACAAAAATTACCTGTCATTCAATTTTTCCAAATTTTTGAATGTAATTGCATGCTTCAGTATATTGTACTAATTTATAGGTTTTCATAGTCAACCGCAAATATTGTAAACTGCTCATAAACTGGTAGAGAGTTGTAATAAAAAAATTAAAAATTTGGTTCTAAAACACTCACAAGATCCTAGATCTCATTCGCAGCAGTGTTCGGTATATACGGTGCCTCTGGGAAGTGCTTACGAGTAAAGTTGTCGTGACTACTACTACACTTAACACCTAATATAGCTGCAACAATGACGTCTGGGCATCGTCCCTTTAAATCGACGGGGAGTAATAAGGTCACAGTGCACACACTATGAGCCATCCCATCCGTCTGTGAACGATTGCACGACATAAATCCAAACTGAGAAATTATCCAAGTATATAGCAAATTTACGCACGTGTATGAGGATATTTCTTTGAGCCAGTGTCAATAATCACATAGACCCCTTTCAGTATTGTCTTGGTACCACATATTGAATTCTTTCACATACGTTAACGCCTCTTTCATGTACCGCGAGTATATATAATGGGTGAGCTTCTCCACATACCGACGGGTATATCGAAAGGGTACGTATATAGAAAGGTTCGATATATCGGATTGATGGTATATAGATTGGGAGACCTTATACCTGGAGTGATAAGAGCCAAACCCTATCAGTGATTTCGTAAAATGGGCACCAATGCCCCCAAATTTTTTCTTCTAGATTCACAACTACTCAGAGGAAACAACTATGTTGCATGGAAGACTAAAATCAAGACATAACTTGAGTTTGAAGAGATCTAGACTATTGTGAATGGTACTCTAACCAGATCAACTACTGATACAACACAACAATGAAAGTAGTTTGATAAAGCATATCAGAAGGCCAAACTCATCATCTTGTTTAGAGTGTCTAACGATGTGCAACCCCACATTCGAGATGCCAAAAAACACCAAAGAAGCGTGGGATAAATTGCACACAGTATATGAGGCCAAAAACAAGAATGTCATACTAAATTTACAGAGTCAGTTACATACATTGAAGTTCAAGTAGAATGAGAAAATTGAAGCTTTCTTAAGAAGAGTTGCAGAGTTGAGGGCTTCACTTCTAGCCCTAGGAGAAGTGGTCACAGATGATGCTCTCGTTCCCATTGTTCTGAGATCACTCCCCTCTTCTTACCGCATTTTTGTCACAACACTAAACGTGTCAGATATGATAGTTAGTTTTGACAAGCTGGTAAACCTACTACAACAAGAGGAAGCCATGCATAATAAGGATGATGAAGAGGAGCATGCACTTTCTTCACATCAAAAATGGAAAGGAAAAGGTAAAGGAAAACCTAACTCCTATCAAAATTCCCAACATCAGAATTAGTATCATGGGGACAAACAACAGAAAGAAGCAATGTCCAATTTGTAAAAGAGGACATGACTTAAAAGATTGTTGGTATAATACTTACAAGAAAGGTTCATCAAGCAACTCTAGACCTCCACAACAACAATCTCACAAGGGACATTCAAACTACAATCAAGGAGAAAAAGGGGAATTGGAAAAGAAGACCCCATCAACAAGGAAATATTGTTGAGCAAGAAGAACATTCAGATAATGAAGAATTCTTGTACACTACTCAATCAAGTGAACCATCCATGTCATCTAGTGATGTCTGGTATGTTGATTCGGGAGCCACTCGACACATGACCAGCCACAGAGATTGGTTTACCTCAATGAGGGACACACCTTTGAAAAACCATGTTTTGTTGGGTGATGATTCTTCATATACAGTTCAAGGGATTGGGAACATTTCTCTACCCCTTGGTTCACGCAATTGCAGACTATTAGATGTCTTATATGTCCCTGGGTTGACAAAGAATCTGCTTTCATTCAATCAACTCCTAGATCACAACCTAAAAATTTACTTTGATACTCATTCCGGAAAGAAAATGTGTTTGATTCGAGATAAATCACGAGGCTCGAAAATAGTTGCAAAAGCCTCCAATGTGGGACGTATGTTCCAACTTGATTTTGTCCACAGAGATGATCAAGCACTTATGGCTAAGAACTCTACCTCAACAAGTTGTGGCATCAGAGACTTGGTCATGTTAGTTTCAAGTATCTCGAGACACTATGCCGGTGCAATATGGTACATGGGCTACCATCTCTTTAAAAGGATACAAACAAGTCTCCTCACTACCTAGTAGGAAAACAACACAGAGCTTCATTCCAGAAGAGTACATATTGAGCTCATGGTGGCTTGATCCGGTTCATACCGATCTTTGTGATCCGAAGCAACCAAGTCATTATAGATTTCAAGTACTTCATGTTATTATGTGTTGATTTACTATTCAAGAAAATGTGGATTTTTTGTCTTCACAAGAAAAGTGAAGCTTTTGAAACTTTCAAGAAGTTCAAAGTAGTAGTTGAGAACGAAACTGGTCATCACATCAGAACTCTCCGCTCAGATCGAGGGGGATTCACCAGTAATGAGTTCAAAGACTACCTACAAAATCATGGGATTCATTGAAAAATGCCTCCTCCACACACATCGCAACAAAATGGTGTTGTTGAGAGAAGAAATCATACTATCATGGAAATGGTACGATGCATGATCGATGACTCTGAACTTGCAAAGACATTCTAGGTAGAAGCAACAAAGACAACAATGTATTTTTTGAACAGAGTTCCCATAGTTTCTCTTGATGGAGTAACACCACAAGAAGCATGGTCAAAGCAAAACCATCTATTGCACACCTTAGAGTATTCGGGTGCAAAGCAAGTATGCACATACCCAAGCAAAACAAAAAGAAATTGGACATGAAGTCACATAAACTCATCTTCATTGGGTATAGTGAAGAGACTCTTGGGTACAGATTGATGGATCCAAAGACCAGAAAAGTCTACACCAATAGAGATGTTGAGTTTTTGAGAAAGGAAAAGAGTCTCCTCCTCCAGACTCACCGATGTAGATTCTTCACCAGTTGTAAAAATTGAAGCTGATGTTCCCACAGATGAGGAAAGTGATGATGGGGATGATGGTGTTGATCTAATAGAACCATGACCCACGGAGAATAGTTCAGCGTATGCCCAAGTGGTGTACTAGCACATTACGAGATGCAAGAATGGATGCTCCACCGGATACATCCACCCCTAGACCACAGACTTGCAGTAAAGTAAGAGAAGATGCTTTGATGAGTAGAGTTATTGAGTCTGATGAGCCCTCTACATAGTCCAAGAATCCCTATAGTCAAAAGCTTGGAAATATGCCATGGACTCTGAATATCAATCAGTAATGAAAAATAACACTTGGTAGCTTGTCGATCTTCCACTAGGGAAGAAACCCATTGGATGCAGATGGATATTCAAAACAAAGTACAAAGCAAATGGGACAAGTGGACAAGTATAAAGCAAGACTTATAACAAAGGGGTATGCACAAAAATAAGGAATTGAATACGAGGAGACATTTTCTCCCACAACTAAGATCAAGATGATCAAGATGATCTTTGCTCTAGCTACACAGTTTGGTTGGAAATTCCATCAAATGGACGTAAAAAGTGCCTTCCTAAATGGAGATTTACAAGAAAAAGTTTACATGACTCAACCTAAGGGATATGTTGTTCTGGTCAAGAAGCAAAGGTATGTAGACTCAGGAAATCTTTGTATGGTCTTAAACAGCACCCCGAGCATGGTACATCAAAATTGATGAGCATCTCATACAACATGGATTTATTAGAAATCCATACGATCCCAATATCTACCTCAAAAATCAAGGGGGAGATTGTGATTATCGTTGTTTATGTCAAAGATCTAGTCATCACTGGTAGTTTAGTGAAGATGATCGATGCAACGAAGAAAGATCTTAATCGATCATTCGACATGACCAATCTTAGGATGATGCATTATTGTCTTGGATTGGAAGTATGGCAGAAAGAGAATCACATCTTTTTTTCTTAGATGAAATATACCAAGACAACGCTCGAGAAATTCAGGATGATGGATTGCACACCAATTTCTACACCTATGGAGAACAGATTATAGTTATCTCGTTCAGATCCATCTCCTGAGGTAAGTGCCACTCTCTATCGGCAGTTGATTGGGAGTCTCATTTACCTAACCTACACTAGACCGATATCAACTTTGTAGTGAGTTATCTATCCAGGTTCATGCAGGAACCCAAAGTGTGTCATTGGAAAGTAGTAAGGCGCATCTTGAGATATCTCAAAGGATCAGTGGATCTTGGTCTAGAATACAAGAAGAATGACAACTTCTTCTTGTCATGATATTCAGATTCAGATCATGCAGGCAACATTGATGATAGAAAATCCACTTCAGATTTGTATTCTTTATGGGATCTAGACCAATATCATGGGGAAGCAAGAAACAACACTTTGTTTCTCATTCTTCCACTAGAATGAGTATCATTCTATGCAAGAGAAGATGTATGTGAAGTGATTTGGCTACGTCACATACTAGAAGGACTTAGAATACCACAGGACAAACCGACCACCATGTATGTTAACGATGAAGGTGTTCTCAAACTTGTTCACAATACAGTTTTTCATGAAAGAACAAAGCACATCGAGGTACAGGTTCATTTTATACGCGAGCATGTGTTGAAGCACAACATCCAACTTCAATTTTGTCCAACATCTGAACAACGAGCAGATATCTTCACAAAGTCACTTGCATGTGATAAGTTCGAGTTGTTAAGAGAGTTCCTCTCCTCATCCCTTGAGACAATGCACAATTAAGTGGGGGAATGTTAGGTTAATTAATTATGCATTGTATAATTAATTATTTAACTATTGTTATTAATTAATTATTACATTATATTAATTAGTTGTATAATGTTATATGGTTTTATTAACCATATTTGTCTTGTTATATTCACGGGTATAATTGTTATGTTGTTATAACAATTATGTCTTTATTCATTTGTGCTTCCCGGATGTATTTTGGAAGCTACTATATTTTAGTTTGTTGTTGCATAGTTGCAACTTCATATTTGTTTGTATCCAGGCTATCCAATATGTATAAATATTGTAGCATGCTCTATTGTATTTTGATTCCATTGATTAATATATTTCACAAGTTTCCATCCCTTTTACACTTACTTCTTGGTGCACAGTCATGGTTGCACATTGGTAGACCCATGTGAGAGGTCTTGTTGCAGATCCACAAAGAACTTGGTAGTAGTTCAGAGATGCAGTAGTTCCTAGTTATGTGAGATCTATTGGTGGTGGTTTGGAGGCATGGTTGTAGTGCACTCATGGAGATCCATTTAGAGATTTGGAGGAGGAGATACTCTTGGAGAGATGCATTGTACTCTTGTGTAGAAGATTTGGTTTGTACTCTTGTTTATTATATATATGAGATCTCTATCTTTGGTGGATGTAGTCCACATTGGGTGAACCACGGTATATGTTATGTTACGTGTGTGTACTTTGTTTTGATTTGGATTATTCTAGTTTATACTTCCACTGTTGTAGATTTTGGAGAAGTGTTTCCATTTCCACAGTACTATATTCCAAACAACTGGTATCAGAGTGTTGTTTGATAAACCAATGGGTTTAGTTTTCAGAGCAAGGGTTTGTTTCATGGTTTTGTTAGTGGTTTATTGACAAGTGTATAAGAGAAGGGTGTTTTTTCTCTTATGTGTAAATCGCATGAAGAGATTTAATCTCAAGTGGAAGCTAGAAATGTGAGATTTGTTGGTGGTTTGGAGGCATGATTGTAGTGCACTCATGGAGATCCATTTAGAGATTTGGAGGAGGAGATACTCTTGGAGAGATGCATTGTACTCTTGTGGGAAGAGTTGGTTTGTACTCTTGTTCATTATTATATATATGAGATCTCTATCTTTGGTGGACGTAGCCCATATTGGGTGAACCACGGTACATGTTGTGTTATGTGTGTGTACATTGTTTTGATTTGGATTTATCTTGTTTACACTTCCATTGCTGTAGATTTTGGGGAATTGATTCCATTTCTGCATTCCATATTCCCAAAATTCTTTGAAAAAGTAAAAAGAACCAATAACCTACCTCTACATATACATACACATATGCACATAATCTTTTAAATATATTATTATTATTTGTTTATTTTTCTTTCGGTTGGGTTTGAAAATGCCGAAAGTGGAACAAAAGATGTATCGGGTCTAACCTCACCTCAAACTTTGATATTGAAAACATGGTAATGAAAGACATGTATGGTATTAGTTAGGGATGTGCACAGAATTTGATATTAAAAACATAAATGGCAGTGAAGGAGACGTGTGAAATTAGATAGAGATGTTCAGTGAATCATATTAGAAATGTGATATGATTCAAAACCGCCATTATTAATTGTCTTTGCTTCAAATTGCAAATAAAGTGATTCGTGAGCCACTTGCAAACATGACACTTATAGAGGATAACGTTTTGTATTTTTGAGACTGCTGGTACACATTCAAAGTTTATAGTCCAAAAAGGGGGCAATGTCATAATTTTATATTACGAATGGGTTACAACGCAGAAATTTTTCATTATTTTTCGTTGTTTCCTCGCATCATTCGCCCTGTTTATCACTTTCTCAAATACATTCACTACTTATACCCACTATAAATCTCAAAACCTGGAGGAGTGAAGTGGAGTGGAGTGGAGTGGAGTGGAGTGAAGTGAAGTAGAAGATAAGATTAAATAAAAAATCAATAGTTCTGATGACAATGAGTGAAGAGTGGTATGCAGCTCTACAACAAACTGCATTGCATTTGCTCGGCGACTCCTCCCCATCCATTTCTCCTCCTCTCCTACTCTAGTACACCGAGCTACCCTAAACATTGACAGAGCTGGTTTGGATTGGGCTCACGGGTTGTGCAAGGAGGACGTGACCATGTTGAGGTGCAAATGGCACTAAGCTAGGCCATTAGATCCCTGTCGAGTTGAATACGTCAAAACCCGAGTTAGTGGACGAGTTATCCAGGAGCTGTAGAGTTGAAAAGGCTCGCTGAATCAAAGCAGAGTCGATAGTTGTATCCCGTCGAGTTGAGCAAGGTTGCACGAACTGGTTTGCAGGTGGGCTCGCCGAGTTGTGCGGTAAGTGGACAGAGTTGTTTAGATATGTGCGGGCCGAAGTCGTATTGTCTGAGGCGAAAAAGATACATGTGTTAGAGGGGGAGCCACGTGCTAGAATACGGCGTCTAGTTATGCAACGGTCTGAGTCAGTCAGTGAGGTCACAGAGCTCTAGGCAGAGAGGGCACCCGATGCATCCAGCGTATGCAGGTTCAAGCCCGAACAAAGCAAGGTCAGAAAAAACACCGAGGGTCGAGCCAGCTAGCAGAGAGGCCGAGAAAAATCTGAGTGCAGTCGTGTCAAGGATGACCAGGTCGAGCTTCCACGAATCAAGGCCGAATGAATACCCTGCAGCAGAGCCATCCAACGAGCCAAAATGACCACGCAGAGGCACAACTCGAATCGTAAACCAGCGGTTGAGGTGAAAAAACAAGGCAGGTCAACCAAATTCGTCGAGCCACCAATTCCCAAGCAAGAATCCAGGTCACGGAGTGTTTGCGCGACCCCAATGGTGATGTAGCAGAGAGACCATCCTACGCGTCATGGTGTTGGGCGCCCAAAAGCTGACTGCACAGATGAGATTTTTGGCTACAGAATTTCAACGCACCCTGTTAAACTTCTCTCCACCGTGTGATTTCTGACTGTTGTCAGACTCAGCCAATCTCATCTCATAGGAAAATGCCTCACAACGTAAAAATCATTTAAAATGTTATTTATGATTTTTTTAAAATAATGCTTTTCTTTAACAATAATATTAAATTTGCTTGTTAAAAATGTGCAACTCCTATTTTACAAGAATAATTCATTATTTTGATAGGATCCTATACTAATAGTTGAGGAGGGGACTGGATGAGGTTGGTGAACAATAATTTCACTTTATTGATAACAATTAATATTTGATTTTAACTTTGACATTCATTTGATTATAAAGGTAATTTCAAACTCAAATTTGATGTTTATTTTATTTGAGAAAAAATTATTATTTTGTTTTGTTTTTGTTCAGATAAGTCAATTATATTTTTTTGGTCGTATATGGGAATTTGAAGTCCTTTTTATTTCTTACAAATATTTTTAAAACTCAATAGAGTGGTGTAGTTAGACTGACACCAATGATCACTAGCCGATAATGAATTCACAAAGAAAGTAATGGAGTTATTAATCAATGTCATATTCAAACAAGGTTATGACAAGACGGATCATGTTAAAACAAATGCAATTGGTAGATATGGTAGAAAGTAATATACATGAAAATAATAGATATAGAATATGGGTAATGGACTAGCTAATTCTTATGGAATTGGTGTTTTTATATGCTTATTTATTATTGATATAAGATGAGTTGATTGTTATGATATTAGGACACACTTGTATATTTAGTAATTATGTACTTGATATGAAACTAGTTAATTAATTAATATAGTATTAGTTTATTTGTATTTTTATTGGTATGAGATTAATT
This sequence comes from Taxus wallichiana var. yunnanensis, assembly GCA_018340775.1. NCBI lineage: Eukaryota > Viridiplantae > Streptophyta > Pinopsida > Cupressales > Taxaceae > Taxus > Taxus wallichiana. The sequence continues at coordinate 941,458,682 of CM031235.1, read as the reverse complement.
AATTACAAAATATTAATTTATTTATATTTTATGGTTTATTTGAAATTAGTTAATTTTTATAATATTGATACATTTATATATTTCTAATTTATTTTAAATATGTTTATGAAATTGATTAATTATTTCGATATTAATATATTTGTATTATTGACACATAATTAATTAATTATTATATTATTAATATATTTGTATATTTATTATCTATATAATTGATACATGACTAGTTATTAATTAATAATAAAATATAATCAATTGTGGGCTATAGGGCCACCATTATCTTTGAATTTCATTATTTAAGCAGTTGTGGATTGTATTATTTAGTCCCCGCTTTGGTGAAAGTGTTTTTGGTCATTATTAGACTTTTTCAACCAATCAATGAGTCCAAGTATTTGATTTTGTAAAGGAGGGGGTGAGGTCATGGTTAATACTTTCTATGGTTAATATATCTTTAGAGTGTGACTAACCAACAAACTAGTTTTATTTGGGATGGAAGAAGATGAGTGGGAACGCCATCTAAAGTTTTTAAAATTGTAATAATTACGGAATTTTTTCTCATTTATCTCCCGGGCAGAAAATTACAAATTATTTAACAATGTAGAGCCTATGATTTTACCTATGTTTGTTCAAAGTCTTTTGTTATCGGTATTTTTTTAATTTTGATTAAATTTGGTAAAAAAATATAGTCCAAAAGGGTTGCGAAGAATGATGGGATAAGAAGCATGTTACATACTACAATACAAATATACAAGCATGGATGTAGAAACATTCCACCGTACATACAAAAACAAGAATACATATAAGAATTGTTGTAAGAACAACCAAGTACAAACAAAAAGTCGGTTGCAATATTATCTCATATATTTCAACAGATCTTGAGTTTGTAATGGCAATATTGTCCCCTTTCCGTTCCTTTGACTGGGTTGGAGCTAAATGATTTGAGTTTTTATTTGTTCCAGTTGATATGTTACCTCTTTATTATTTCTTAATAATACATGTATTTGAGTGGATAAAGACACAATCTAAAAACATGTTAGAGTAAAGCCTTTAAATTACAACTCCACGATGAAAATTATAGCTAGAAAAAGCGCTAAACATCTCGTGATACATGAACATCTCTCCAACGTGCATTTTTGGTGTCTTTGATCAATTTTGGTTTGGGATGATGATATAAAGTGTTCTATGAGGTTTAGATGTCAATTAAGGGGTCATTAGAGTCATGTTGAGGTTTTTGGTTAAGAACAAGCTTTCAAAAATTCAAATAGTGCCTTTCCCTCCAAAAGTGTATTTTGAAATCCTATGTGGGTTCAAGCCATTCTTGGCTTATAATATGAATGTTAGTTGTCTTAGAATGAGAGGAAAGTTTTTTTAGAGTCTAGAAGGTAAAAATGTCTTGATTTTATGGTGTTGAGGCAAGATAGATAAGCAAGAGTTGGTTAGGGTTAAAATATAGTATGAATATGAAGTAAAGCTCGTTTTAGAGTATTAGTTATCCTATGATGGAGGGAGGCTCGTGGAAAAATATCCTAAGAAAGGAAACTTTGTGATCAAATACAAGTGATGAATGAGGATTATGTTTGTATATGAAGAAATATTGTAATTTTGATGTGTTAGATCATGAATGTGAGTGGATATAATCAAGAAATGTTATGAAACCGGTGAATGGTGATTTCTAATTATTGGAAAGGATCATAATCATGTTTTCTTATGATTTCTAATTGCTTGCATGGGTTTTTATATTGAGGATTGTTGGATACTTCTTAAAAATATGTGTTAGGAAATCGAGACTTACTTCATACTGATTTGATAGCTTTTTATGGTCAAGATTCCATCTATGGTCTAAGACTCGGTAAGAGGACAAGATAAAATGAGTCATTGTAGACCTTTAGAGAATGAGTTAGACTTTGAAAGGATCTTCTTGGAATTTATAAATGTTTTAGAGTCCATTAGTCTACATCTCTCTGTTTTAAGAAACAATAAAGAGAGGATTTCAAATCACTTTGGGATTGTTTTTAATTAAACTATATTGACATCTCAATAAACTCATAAAATACTTTCTCGAGACCATGGAGGAAGATTTTTGTTAGATGAATGAGTTTTGAAGAGCTTTAAGTGAAAACCACGATCCTTGAAGGTAGGTACTGATCTAGATACCCTACTTTAAGAGTTGAGGCAAGTCATTCATTAGGTCCAAGACTTTATATACACTTTGTGACCATGCTAATTTTGAAAATAGAAGATGAAGTAGTCATGCACACAGAGAATAGGGAAGAGTGAAATCAAATAACCGATTAATTACTTCAATGTGCATACCGGGGTTGTGATGATATACCCTATCCCGAGGGTTTCTTGCTTAAAATGATAACCAATGTGAAGAAGTTATATGTTTCTACCTATAGGGAGTCTAATAAAGGTTGAAAAGGTGCTAAAGTATGAAGAATACAAATAATTTTGAGAGTTCTAATGCAACAAGTTGGTGACTAAGTAGTGAGTCCCTGAGCTTGACTAAGAAAATCTAGAATACGAAGTTGGATGGAATTTTTTTCTTGTATATTATTCTAAATCCTTTCTTGATATCATTTATACAATTTGTAGAGATGAGGAATGGAGGGTTGTCATATGTTTTCAACTATCACTACTTGAACTAGAGGTTTATTCCTTCATTGTCTCTTTTGCATGCTTGAAGAAGACTGTACAGTGGAGTAGGAACAACTAAGAGTGTGGGTTGATGGGGTATTAAGAAAAAAAGGGAACCATTGAAGATTTATTAAAGGCATACCATCGGTGAGATCTCATTTATTATTTCAAAGGTGATCCAAGACTTCATAGTGGACAACTAAGGGTGAAAACCCTGTTCTAGCATGTTTTCTCAAGACTGTTGGTTCATGAAGAGAGAATTTGTACTCACTCCCGAGCTCAACTGGTAATTTCATTTGTTTAGTCTCATAGAAATAGTTCTCCACCACCAATTTTAGACCTTGATTCTACATTTTGAAGGAGTTATGCAAAGATTTCTCTTCTCGGGTTCATAGAGAGAGTTAACTACAGTCTGAGCTAGGGCATGTATGTTGAGACCCTTAATCACCTTATTTTTCTTTGAAATCTCTAATATATTATGTCATGAATCCCTTCTTGTGGATTTTGAAATAATTTTGTATTTTAGAAGGTGGATTTTAGAGATCTACATGACAGTTTGAGGTAGAAATGACTAGACACGATCAACCCTAGTGAAAGGGGGTACATTACAAAGGAAGGTATAGTTGCCTTTATTCCTCGAGATTTAAACTTAGAGCTCATCTAAAATCCATTAATGGGAATTTAAAACCCTACAGTTTGAGCCTTGATAATACTTAGAAGTGAAAATATTCATTACAGTCTATATAAACTGACCTACTTGAGGGTTAGCAACAACATTTCAAAAAGAGGAGCATATGGAGTTGTGTGTGGAGTTGGAGTTTGAAATTTTTGGAGCATATCAAGATGGATAAGATTGAAATGATGAATCCTTGAAATCCCTTTGGGTTCCTTGGGAAGTGTGGTCGAATAGTTGGAAGCAAAGTGCATGGTTGTGAGGCATAGTAGGCACTAATGAACCAAAAGGAGTGAATGTAAATTTTTGATCTTGTTTTAAATGCATTTCTTGATGAATCTAACTGTGATTGAGGTGTGAATAGGGTGAGAAGAGAAAAGTGGACCTTGAATGGAAAATATGGGCTTCTACCTAATTGGGAGCCAAACACTATGAAGCTAGAGAATGACAAAGGAAGGAAAACGGGGTAAGTGACAAATTGAAAGATCGTGGGATTTTTGGATAGTTGAAATAACAAGAATACATGTTTTTAGAGCAGAGTGTGGTGTAGATAGAATGATATATTTATTGAAAGAGAAAATTTTGCAGCTTAAGTTAATTTTGAGCCTAGAAATCAAGACCTTCAAACAAGGAATTAAACCCATTTAATGGAATTGAATATTGCTAACATGTTGAATGCATGGAAAGGTGTGGTGCATCGCATCAATATGGTTTTCCATGAATGAAAAAATATAACATGTCTAAAAAAATCAATAGTCACATTATTTTCGAGGCCCGTTCCAAATAAAGCCTCTTTCCAGTCCAAATGGTGCTCAAATATTGCATGAAGATCTCTAAAAACATATGACCACCGACTCTTAAAGATAAGTGAAATTCCAATATAAGTGCTTAAAATTTTTGTTTTTCCGACAAAAAGGGAATTTATTAGGTGAATAGTCATACATTTCAATCACTCGACCAACAAAAAGTTTGTAATGTAAAATTTTCCATGTCAATACTTGTGCACTTGAATCACTTTAGATTTCTAAATTTAAGCACTTGATTTGGCCCAACACTTATGACTGTTATGTTTGTGGAGCCTATTTTCATGTTAGAGTGTGGTACACCTTCTATGTGTTACATTCGGGTATTTTTACGGCGGTCCCGCTCGCCGGTGAGTGGGTCAAGGGGGTTGGGGGTGAAGCCCCCTTGATCGATGGGGGCTCAGGGGCGAAGCCCGAAGAAAATTTTCATGGGTGGTTTATTAACCCATGGGTAATGGGTAACCGTTATGGGTTGTTTTTGGGCCCATGGTTTTTCGGTACCCATGGTTTTTGCCCATGGTTTTGATACCCACGGTTTTGTATCAAACTACTTAAGCAATTGTCTATTTATATGGTCTTATGCATATGATAGATAGACAAGCAAATGTATTACAGATGTGCTTTGAATTCGGGTGTGAATTCTTTAGAGTTTGTTGAGCATAGCTCCAAACGGATCTGGGTATTGTATTGAGAGAGTGGAGGCTTGTAATAAAATTTGAGCAAGTGATTCTTGGTGGACATAGCCCAAATTGGGTGAACCACGTTAAATCTTGTCTCTCTGTGTTGGTTATTTATTCCGCACTTTCATTTGAGATATGTAATATTTTTAAATATTAGTTTCTCTCACATTGCGATTCGTAAGGGATTATTCTCGTATATTTTATCTCTTAGTTCCTAACAATGGCTAAATTTGAATTTCCATTTAATATTCAAATGAGGTGTTAGAGACACTTTGGGAAGGAGAGGGGCATAGATTTTATTCAAGGAAGGAATGGAAAGGGATAAAAGGAAAACCAAAACCAATCTTTGAAAAAGTTACACGATTTAGAGTGCACACTTTAGTTGTTAACTCAATGGGAACCTAGAGATTGCATAAAAATCAAGAAACGCTGAAATTTATTGATAAAGCAATATTTATCTTGGACTTGCAAGGTAGCCAATGCAAGGTAGTGAACTCCCAAATATCATTTAATTGTTGAATGCCTTTTTGAATAGATAATAAGCTTGCTTGGAAAAGCTGATAGCAAGAGGTTGTCCTGGTATCAGTATATGTTTGCTCCACAAGATGGAACATGATACACAACTAGAAGCATGTTGTAGTGAAGAATCTTTCCACTTTAAAAATTAACAAACATGTTGCCAAGATTTCCAAATGGATTGAATAGAAATGAGGCTTTAATTTGAAAGAAAGCAAAGAAGAAGAATTTGATCTAACTAGTTCTCATTTTTGCCATTTTTTAGTTGTCACTATAATAATTTTGTGACACGGTAGTATTTTCGATGATTAATCACCTTGGATAGGCCTTGTGATCCATTTAGCAACAAGACAATGGCCATGTGTTTTGGGATCTATAATTCCCAATCCTCCTTTAAACTTAGGTTGGATGCAAAGAGACCAAGCAACAACTCTAAAACCAACAAACCCATCCCATTTGATTTATAAAAAAATGAATTGCTTTTTTAAACCTTCATACCCCATATTAGATGACATCTAACAAGAAGAATAATAAACGTGTGACAAGAAATATTCTATTAGGTATATTTATTTTTCCACTTAAAGATATAAACATGTTACCCCAATTAAAATGTTTATTCTTTAATATTTCGAGGTACTAATTCCACATATCTAAAAGTGAGACGCCCAAACCAAATGGAATACCAAGATATCAACATGTTTGATTTGTTTCCACTCTCTTGAAATCCACTTAGGGGGGTGTGACATGTTTTTGACATCAAAACTTAGTTTTTGTTAAGCTAATTGAGAACGTGACACATAACAATATAGATTTAAAATATCAAGTGTGCTATCAACTTTTTTTTTAGAAATAACATATTGTCATCAATGAAATGAGAGTTTATAAAAATAGTTTTTCGAGGGTTGGAAACATGAAATATAGTATTCAACTTATTAGCTCTTTCGCAATAGATAACCCAATGCATCAACTGTGAGTACGTATAAAAATGGAGATAAAGGGCAAACTGTCTTATAAAGCGTTGTAAAGGGAAAGATTCGAGATCATGAATTATTAATCATTATGTGAGCATTGACATATTTGAAAAAATACATACACATATGTGCAAATTTGGGGCCCAAAGCCCAACCATTGCATAATTTTAAGGATGAAGCTCCAATATATTTTTTCATAAGCCTTATCAAAGTCTACTTTAACCAAAAATGCATTTTTCCCTAATTGTTGTGCCCATTCATTAGGTTCTAAAGCCAAGATCAAGTTGTCAAGTATATATCTTCCTCCAAGAAACCATGTTTTCTCATCTCTCATAATGTCCTAAACAATTAGTTTGATTCAAATATCTAATGCCTTCGCAATAATTTTGTAAGAAGTATTTAATAAGGTTATAAGGCGCCAACCAAAAATAGTATCTTCATTTTTCCTTTCAAAGAAGTTTGATTAACCCTTTATTTATGTTTAAACAAGGATCCTTTTCCAAGAGCATCCAAATAAAGAGAATAAAATCCATATTTGATGTATTGCCACTTGGTTTGATGAAATTTCATCGGAATCCCATCAATACCTAAACTCTTATTATGTGCTCTAGAAAAAAGAGCACGCTCAATTTCTTCTAAGGCAAGAGTTCAGTCCAAAAATGACTATATCTAGGATAAATTTTATTAGGGATGCATGCTTTAACCATCTCCTTGAGGGTTTCATGAGTTTCTTCCAAGTGGCTCTCTTCTTGGAAGAGTTTCCCATAAAATTCCTAAAACAATTTTGTAATCTCGAAGGACCCGAGTATGGGAAACCATGCTCATCAATTATATTACAAATTTTATCTTTCTTATGTTTGTAGCTCAAATAGTTATAGAAGTTTGAGCCTCTATTACGCTCCTTTATCCATTGTATTCACACTATTATCTTAGCGCATTGTCCTTATAACTATCAATTTTACATAACTTTGTTTCAACGAAAGCAATAGAGGCTTGGATCCTAATGTTAGTAGGATTAGTGATGAGTTGCTTTCAACATGTTTTAATTGTCTTTGGAGGTATTTTCTTTTCATTTACGCTACTAAGCCATTCTCCTTCCATAAGGATTATAGAAATTTGGTGCAATGAGAAAGGTAATAATACCACCACTGAATCCAAGGTTCCCGTATGCTAGAAAAGTGAAATGTGAGCATGAGAATCTACAAGTAGCTCTTCTTCATACCCGACCTCCCGAGGTCGTCGAGACAACCGGTGGGAATGGAATATATGTGGATATAGACAAGCTAGTTGGGAAATCTTATATCTTCAACACACAATAATGGGATCTGTGAATCTAAGGCAAAGAAAGCTCTCCTAACCTGAATTGGTGTAATGGATCATTCAGATATAATGGTTGCTTGGAGGCTCCAATCAATGTCGAGCTCTGCCGAGATCCTATCTATTGGCTGTTGAATACGTGGAAAGTGGCATGTAGGTGCTTCGTATATATTTCTTGACAAGGTCATGGAAAATGGTAGTGATAGATGCAGTGGATTTGTAGAAACTATGGGTGATTTTCTAGTCTAGCCTAAAAAATGTTGGATTGATTGGCTTCTATATTTAATACAAAAATTGCGTTATGATATTTGGTAGGAGTGGTGAGGATCTAAATACTAGCATTCGTAAACCGGTGTCAATACTTAACTAACTTGCAGGCCTGTTGGGTTGTGGGACCTGGGGATCACAACCATGAGTTTGTGTTTGTTATGGACCTGTTATGGTCATGTGAAGAATCGATCTCTTCTTCCGACTATCCAATAGTCATAAGACTTTTTAGCTTCTATGTTTAGTACCAGGAGTTGTGTGATTCTCTCAGAATACCTTACAGGGTGTTCTGGAAACTTGTGTACGCAACCCTGTATCTATGTCGATGAGAAGGTCTCCTACGTCTGGTTGTGGAACTAACAGATCACAGCCAAATATTTTTTCTCTTTCGGGTTCTTGTATGGTCATGCGGATATCCTATCAGGGCAGTCTATAGTTGGGTTGACTTGACCAAAATGTGTATGCTTTGTCATCTTCAATATTCAATTGTCTCAATTGTTCACTAATTTCTTGTTGGTTTGTTGTCATTTGAAAGACTTGAATCCTAAGCCCTTGATCTATATCCGTTAACATTGTGAAGAGATTCGGCTGAGATACTACCAGTTTGAATACGTATTCCCTGGGCTCTCTGGGTCCCGTAATTTTCATGCAAAAGAAGATTAAACTTTAACTGCAACAAGTAAACTAACTATGAAAGATATATCTACACTATGCCTATATTTCTCTTATTTTTGTATTTTTAATGATGCGTTTTTGAACGAAATTAAAAGAGCAGCTATTCTAATATATTCAGATAATGGACAGATTAATCTAATAACATAATTTAAAACAAGCAAGCTAGCCTGATGTAGCTATTTGCCTGTGTAGTTGTGAATTTATCCTAAATATTAAATAACTTAACTAGTTTAATTGAAAGACTTTCAATCCTTCCTCAGAAGTGAGGAATGAATCATAGTTTCTCAGAAACTATCATTCCCCACAGCTTCCCGACAATATTGAAAGTGAATTTTAACTTGAAATAGAATGATTTGCTACTCTATTTGATATATTGTAACTACAACTTTGAATTTTCTCGGATTCCAAATACCTTACGAAGAGATCTGAATCATCATTGGGATTTCTGTAACCTCTTTATGGCATTACAGTACCTACATTTTTAGGTACGTACATATTGCCCCCTTAGAGAAGTGTTTTAGCCATAAAGAGGCATAAAATGGTGGGTCCGAGTATGGCGGTCCCAAAATGGGGAGTTAGAAGCTATACCTGACACACCCGTGTGTCGAAATGTCATCATCCAAATTCCCACTATCTGCAAAACGAAAAAAGGACTCAAGTGCAGATAGATAAAATAAATCCAAAAATAAATATTAAATTAACATGAAATGAGGACTTACCATTCATGCAAGGATGAGAACTTACCTTCATTAGCGCTCCAACTCTGCGTGAGAACACTCAAAACAAAATTAGAATACTATATATATATATATAAAACAAACTCATTTTACTATTCATTTACATGTGTTGATTTGGTGGTTTTTGAGCTCTGGGACCCACGGTGACCATTCTCGATGAGAGTATAGTCAAAACATTTATTGAGATCATGATCATGCCTCCAAGAGCAGGACATCGACCTGAAGTCTCAGGTTAGTTCTCCTCAATTTATTGTTTTTAAACCTAAAATATAGAAATGTTAAAATCTTGGTCCTGGGGGGATTATTTTTGAAAATGTTAGTTTTAAATGAGTCTCTAGGGGGGTGCCCATAGGGTAGGTCTTTATTTTAGTTAAAATGGTGCATTTTTTACTTTTTAAAAGTGTTTTAGGGCTTTCGAGTGTTTGGCGATTCGGGACAAGAGCCGTCACCCGCAAAAGTGGTGGCGAGCTATGGGAAGGCACCCTATGATGGTAGTGGTTATGGGACCACCACTTCATAAGGTGGTGGTTACATGACCGTTGCCTCAAAAGGTGGTGGTTAGGAAATTGCACCGCTCTACACAGGGTGGCGGTTTGAACAGAATGCAAAAAAAGATGTAAATTTTAATTGTTTTTGCATTTTTGACATTTTTATATGTTCTTGATGATTTTTCTAGTTGGATTATGTTACTAACTTACTCTTTTTCTCTATTTTGGGTGGATGAAGAAGGAGGAGTACATCAGATGGAGTAGAGAGAGGGAGTGTGATTGGCTCCCAAAGCAGTGTTAGAGGCACTTACTCAGGCAGAGCGAGATACTCTACAGAGGGATGGTATTTGGAGGATTACACAGGTCCCTCATGTTACACCTGCTAGTCACATATTGTGTGACTTATTTTCATATTGGGATGCATATCGGAACACTTTCCGATTTCCAGGAGTTAGGGGTGAGTGGACTATCACCCTAGAGGATGTTTATCGCATATTGGGGTCCCGATTCTTGGGAGAGACGGTTGTCTCTCAAGATAGCAATATCCAGATCTTAGATGGTTCAGTGGGCCACCTACATGGGAGATGTTGTTGTCTCCATGGGCTCAAAGAAGGGGGTGAAGGTCCATTCCATTGTTGATTCTCCTATCCTGTGCTCCGCCAGGATGTTATGGGTATCTTGGCTTCGTGATTGATTAGGGACAAGGGAGGAGATACTCTCTTATACTGTTGGGCTCCCATTATCACACAGATTGAGGTGCATGGCCGTGTTTACACTTGGAGAAAAATTCTTGGGACCACCTATCATGACTTATATAGGGTGGTCAGATTACAGGTAGTCATTGAGTCACCCTACTCTAGTTATGAGTTGGGTGTATGAGCGCATCATTCCCTATGGGAGAGGTGTACAGAAGAGGATCTCGAGGTTATCAAGGTAGTGAGGTGGATAGGGATGACTATACTTAGGATGCCACACCAGCTAGTGGCTTCTTTGACTATTGCAGACATGGAGGCCACTCCTTATCAGGCCATGGTAGGGTTATGGGGAGAGGAGACACACACATTGATCACCTGCTATACTACCAGTCAGCTGATAGATAGGATGGGGAAGTTAGAGATCCACCCCTTTGACAAAGTACCACAGCAGTTTGGCCTCCCCTATATTGATATGTTTCCTCCAAAGTGGGCCAGTATATAGGTCTGTTTGTGAGGCTAGGGGAGGTCCTAGAGGATGAGGTTGGACTATAACCCCTCCAGAGTTCCCATTGCAGCTAGGTGGGTGGTTCATGCCCGAGGGGTAGATGCTCCTCGAGCACCTTTACTTCAGATCGGATCTGGTCCTACTCATAGTGGAGAGGGAGATGAGCCCATTGATGTGGACTTAAACTCTGAGGAGTTCATAGGAGAGGAGACAGAGGAGGAGACGGTGGGGGATGAGACTGGAGGTGGGGCTGGTGGGACAGATGAGGAGGATGATAGTGACTCTGAGTGGCATGACACTCAGAGTATCTTGAGGGCCGAGAGGGTGGAGGAGAGTGCAGAGAAGGTGACCCTGATCTCAAAGGAGTTGCCTTCTCGGGACATTGGGGGAGATGATGAGTCCGTAGCAGGATGTCATTTCTTTCCAGATTTGGGGGAGGTTCCACAGCGGTCGGCGACAAGATCGCAAGGTGGCAGGTGCAGATCCTAGAGATCCCACCTGGAGGCCTGGAGATCCGAGTGAGTTACTACTCTTTTCTCAATTTTGTTTTAGTTAGAAATGTTTAGTCGATATTTCTCTTTTATTGTTTTGTTTTATTTTTTACCTTATTTTGGACAATTTTCTAACTTGTTTATTTCTCTTTTTATTTGTAGTGACTGTTGAGGGATGGCGAGACTTGATTCACCAGGTGTGCATGGACACCCTGTTGCTTCCCCTTAGAGGGTACTTGGGCCAAGCTTACTGAGGATGTTGGAGAGCCTTTAGTAGTTGGCCGACATACTAATGTGTTTGCCCCTATGTCTGGAAGGTGGCAAAGATCATGACCTCCCTTCATACTGAGTTGGCTGGATATAGGAGACTATGAGTGCTTGATGAGGAGGAGCCATTCTCATAGTGAGACCATAGCTACTAGCCGTGATCATGAGCCCCGATTGTGAGCCCTCAGTTCATTCAGAGCATCATCACAGAGGAGTCCTAGATGCGGTCATGCACCATCTGAGGGATCCCACAGGGATTGAGAGATCATGGTGTCTTTTTGTAGTGATTTTTGGTAGATGTTTATACGAGTGTTTTTGTATTTTTTGGGCTCATTGAGCGTTTTGACCATGCCTAGTGCATGATGGCATTGTATATAAAACATGATTTATATATATATATATATATATATATATATATATATATATATATATATATATATATTATATATATTGATCTAGATCTTCTTGTATCTAGAATTTTGTATTCTAGATGTTTTTGTGAATCTAGATGTTTTTATATGCTTTCAAAAAAATGTATGCAATGGATGACAAGTGATAACATAATGTTTCTCTTTTATTTGTTTTTGTAATGCTGATATGTGATGATGAAAACATAATAGTACTAAACTTTTGGCTTCTTTGGGAAATGTTCATTGCTTCTTCTTATTTTGGCAAAATGTGATGAATATCTAGTGATAACGAGATGAACTTGCCCCACTCCTAACTCCACGCAACTAGTAAGATGTGAGGGCTCAACACCAAGAGTTGGGAAGGGCACAAATTATATGAGTTTGAATGAATGGAAATGATGAGAGAAAGACAAGGTTTTGACAGAAATCAAATTCAGACTTGCGTACTTACTCTTACTCGAAACTACTACATAGTTAGAATGTATCTTATTTTCTAGTTTATCTAGACTTAGATCCATGGATGGAAACTTGGTCGACAAAATATGGTTTTAAGGATTTAATCTCTTTGGAATTTAGATATTTAACTTCACTTAATATACTTTGCTTTAAAATATTAATATTCACTAATTTGCGTGAATGGACCCCCTACACCCTATGCCTCATGCTACTAGTAAGAAGCATGGGCTCATCACCGAAGGCAAGACATAGGTAGTAAGGGCACTTCTTTCCTTTCTCAACCTCACATCACTAGTAAGAGATGCGGGCTCATCACCGAAGGTTGGTGGGGCAAAGAAGTGTGTAAAAATAAAATATTCTATTTGGTTTAGCATTTTTATTTAACTTGACACTTCTGATTTGTGACTTTGGAGTATCCTTGTTTCAAAGAGATGTAAGAAGGATAGATGTGACACCAAGAAGCTTCTAGAATAGACCGTAGGTAAGAACAACTTAACCAAGTAGAAAAGAATGAGTATGACCAAGTATGCAGGCCTTGGTATGGTTTTTGTCAAGACTTTGTCTGTCGAATTGATGAAATGATTTTGGAACCATTTGATGATATTATGAAAACTGAAGAGATATGATTTTGAATGCTTTTGCCAATATTTTCATAAGCTTGTAATGAATTGCTTAAGAATAAGTTCCTTGACCACAATAGTTATGAAATGAGTGAACAAAATGAAACAACTAAGTGACTAAATGCAATGTAGGTAGATATAATATACAAATGGTGATGTTGATGCCTTATGCGTAAAACCATTTAAGATGCAAGGAATTGATAGTTTCATTGAATTCCTCACCTTCTAATGTACACAAGAGATACACACCATTTCGTAGTCTTTCATGACTCGGTATGGGCCCAACCACTTGGGCCGGAATTTCCTTCCTTCGCCGGTTTTCTTATCAATCCGGTTGTCTAGTCTTAGAACTAGATCTCCCTCATATATTTCTTGTTCGTAGAATTTTTTTGTTATATTTCTAGCACATCCAGTCAGCATAGGCTTTGTGCCTTTGTTGGCATTTAGCCTGGCCTCATCAAGGCTTTCTAGTTGAGAAAGGCGTGCCTCTCTATAGGCTTCTTCTCCCAAATCCCTTGTAATGAGATGCGGAGGCTAGGTATTTCGACCTCAAGTGGGAGAACCGCTTCTACCCCGAATACTAATGAGAAAGGGGTTACCCCCATGGTGTTCTTATTGAGGTTCGATGGGCCCATAAGGCCGGGTATAATTTTAAATGTCAATCCCGTTTATTCTCCTTAACTATTTTGAGGAGAATAGATTTTAATGTTTTGTTTGTGGCTTCATCTTGTTTGTTGGCTTGAGGGTAATAAAGAGAGGCATATGATGGTTTATCTTGAATTTACTGCATAACTCATGGACCTCATCATTCTTAAAGGATGTGCCATTATCTGAGATAATGACTTATGGGACACCATACCTATAAATGATTTGATTTAAAATGAACTTAGTGATTACAGAACCTAGTACGGTGGTGAGAGGCATGGCCTCTACCCACTTGGTAAAATATTTGTGGCCATGATTATAAAATTATGGCCATCTATGTTGATGAGGGGAGAATTTCCCTATCAAATCTAGGCCCCATGTGGAAAAGGGCCATGGGGTTGCGATTGGTTGCAGAGCTTGTGCTGGCATGTGAATCTCATGGGAGAATTCTTGGCATTTATGGCACTTATGCACAAACTCTATCTGCGTCATGTTCTAGAGTGGGCCAAAAATAGCCCATCCGATGTATTTTGTGAGTAGTGGCATGACCACCAAAGTGGCCTCCACATATCCCACTGTGGGATTCGTATAAATAATATTTTTGGATTCTTCAGTGTCAACACATCTTAAAAGCATTCCATCAAAGGCTTTACGATAGAGAACTTGTTCTAAGATAACATATTTAGCAATGATAATGCGTAACCACCTTCTTTGTTGTGATGTGGCACCTTCGGGTATGTATGGTCCATGATAAAATTGATGATGTCGAGTGTACCAAGGGCATGTAGAGATGGGGGGTCTAGTTTCAACAAATTATATGCACTCATCGAGAAAATCTAGATTTACTAGATCACCTCCATCTAATGGATTGTCAGCTAACTAGTCTGCAATGATTTGTCCCTTAATGGATTTGGTTTATAAATGTTAATTCAAATTCACCCATTAAGGTTATAAATCATCCAACCTTTTTAGATAAAGACCCTTGCGTGAGGAATGTTCGTAAGTGATCTGTCTTTACAATGACCCTTGTTTCTTGGTTTAACATGTAATGTCTTAAACATTTCATTGCAAAGACTATGGCAAGGCATTCTCTTTCTACCTATGTATAACGTGTTTCATAATCAAGCAATGTCCGGCTAATGAAATAGACTACACGTTCTCATTTATCATTGTCTTCTTGAGCCAACATGCAGGCTAGGGAGACATCAGTAGCTCGTGAATATAGGATCAAAGGATGATCTAGTCTAGGAGGCATTAACATGGGAGGAGACAATAAGAAGCGTTTAACTACTTTGAAGGCCTCGTTACATTCTTCTATCCAATCAATGCTATAATCTTTCTTTAATAAATTGTTGATTGGATGAACAACAAAACTTAAGTCTGGAATGAACCTTCAAATTGCACCTAGTTTCCCAAGAAATGATCTGATACTAGACTCGTCTAATGGTGGAATCATTTCGAGAACAACCTAGATTTTGGTTGGATCGACATCAATCCCTCATGAGGATATAATGTAACCTAGAAGCTTGCCTCCTATTACGCCAAATATGCATTTCTCTGGGATTTAATGTGACGCCATATTCGATCAATCGTGAGAGAATGATACGGAGTACTCTAGGTGATCACAACGCTTCTTGGCCTTGGCCAACAAGTCATCTACATAGGATTCCACAATCTTATGAATAAGGTCATGGAATATGTATGTCATTTCCCATTGGTATGTAGCGCGGTGTTCTTAAGACCAAATGGCATGACAACGTAATAATAAGTTCCCCAAGGAGTTATAAACGTGGTCTTGGCTTGATCTTCCTTAGATATTTTAATTTGATTATACCCTGAGAATCCATCCATGAGGGACAAAAGCTCAAATCTAAGTTGTTGCATCAACAATAATGTCGATGGATGGTAATGGGAAGTCATCTTTGGGACAAGCTTTGTTAATGTCCCGAAAGTCTATGTAAATGTGTATCTTCCCATTCTTTTTGAGAATAGGGACGATATTAGATACCCATTGTGAATAGTCAACTGGTTTGATGAATCCCACTTGGAGAAGTTTCATTACTTCTTCTTTCACCATGAGAGCCACTTTTGGTTTCATTGGTCTTGACTTTTGTTTAATTGGCTTTGCATCCGGTTTGGTGACAAGATTATGTACCATGATATGTGGTGCAATTCCGTCATTTCTTTGTAATTAAATGCAAAATCCTTTTGATGTTCTTTGAGGATTTGAGTATGTATTTCTATCTCCTCTAGAGTTAACGAGGATCCTAACTTCAAAATCTTTGGTTCTTCCTCCATTCCAATGTTTATGTCAATTGTTTCTTTGATTAAGGAAGCGTTACCTTCTTCAAATTCAGGTGGCGCAGAGGTAGTTCCAAACTTTCTCCATTCTCTACCTCGTAGATATCGAGATCCTTTTGCGGAGGAGACTCTATCATGGGATTTCCAAAATAGGAAGAGGAATGTGGGATTAGGGAAAGATCCACTATGTGATGAGTGAGATGTAGCTCGCATAGGCATTTAGATATTCGAGAGTGATTTTATCATTGTCAAAGTGATCTAGGATAGAAACTCATTCTCAGCTTCTATATGTGTCAGGAGTGGGTTTGTTGGTATTTTACGCACCAATGGTTCAGTATGAAGTGATACCGTGAAACTTGTATTTTCCAACTCACTGTTTGGAGTGAAATGGGAAGTTGAGGTTGCTATTGAATCTGTGAGAAGGTTCTGCTCTCATGGGATTGCTTTGATTGATATGAAGTTGAATCCTTTGGTTAGATCTAATATCATCCTTTTTATAGAGTTGTAAATGCTCAGCTCTAGTCTCATATACCTCAGAGACTTGGTTTGCAACTAGTTGTGAGTCTCCTAGCACTCTAATGTTATCAACGCCCATCCTTTTGGCTATGATGAGGCCAAGGAGGAGGGCTTCGTACTCAACCCCATTGTTTGTACACTCAAAATTTAACTTAAAGGCAAAAGGTAGGATCTTTCCCTTGGGAGAAGTAAAGATCACACCTGCCCCAGCTCCAAAACAACATCTAGCTCCATCGAAGTGGAGAGTCCAATATTTTCTTGGAAAAATGGATGTTGGGACATTCCTCGTGTTTGTTTCTTCCGCCTCAGTTACTTCTACCATACAAACTTCATCTGATGGAAGGGAACCAATTCCTAGGGTGTATCCCATACCCATAGAATCAAATGGTAGGAGAATGGGTAGATCTTTCTCTAGTAATTCTACAATTTTATGGTAGTCCCTAATGATACCATTTCTATGACGTTAGTCTTACTTTTTGAGTGTTGGAATGCCTTTGACTAGATTTGTAATTTCTAATTTTGTTGTAGGTATCAACTTCTCTTCTGGTTTTGAATTGATTGGTTTGCTAAGTTGATTCGTTGGGAGTTCAAAGTCAGAGTGTACGCCTGGTCTCTTCTTCAAGTCTGCTAGGTGTATATCGAATGGTTTTGGGTCACCTTGTGCCACAAATATTTTTCCTAGGTGCAAAAATCTTATTTCCTGGAATAACATGGAAGGGATTGCCTTATGGTGTATCCATGGTCGACCGAGGATCATATTATAGTTGGTTTCCTGATCTATGATATAAAATTCGGTGAGGACCGTCTTGGGTCCTAAGGTGACTGGTAAAACTATGGTTCCAATTGAAGTGGCCTTGAGGCTATCATAACCTCTTAGCGTATTTCATGTTGTGGAACAATTTGTTTCTCCATATCCTAGATTTTGAAGAAAAGCAAAGGGGACTATGTTAACTGTTGCCCCATCATCAATCATTGCACGCTTAACATAATTATTATAAACCCATACCTGTAAATGCAAGGTTGGGTCGCCTACACACAATTTTAGCGTATGTTGGCATTTTGCTTACATCAAATATAAACTCAAAAAGTATCCCTATCGGCTGCCTTGGAGGGTAGAAATCAAAGTCTACATGGTTTACTTGTATTTTAAAGGAGGAGTAATGTTAATTAAGTGACCAAGGCCTAATGCTTCTAAGAGAGCAACCTTTTGGGTGGGAGAGTTCTTCAACAAATCCAAGAAAGAAATGTGAGAGAAGGTCTTTGTAAATTAATTAAATCATGAAGATATTGTCTACCAAAGTAAAAGCAAGAGCCTCAAAGCTAAAATCCCAGCTTCCCAATGGGTCCTAAGGAGTCACAAAGACTTGGAACTAGCTCAAAACCTCATTTGCATATTATGGTTTAATCGGTGGTAGGAGCCCATCTAAGAGGAGGAATTGCTAGATACGGTGGATCATAACAGTTAGAAAAGGAGATACAAGAGCTCAAAGGGGCTATAAAAACATGGAAAGAGTTCATTAAGGGTAAAGGATTAAAGTTAGGAGGAAGAGGGGGTTATTGGGGAAGTCTTCAAGAAACATGCCTTAGATGGCAGATTGGGGAATGCTAAAAGCCGAAATGATTGCATATTGTGGCCTCAAAAGCATTTAAAATTTCATTGAACAACATGTCCACATTAAAATTTCATAGTTTAAGTGGGATTAATGAGAACGTGGTGGGGCCCTAAAGAGAAATTAGAAATATTATATTGCAATTAAGGAGAAAGAGATTTGCAAGACTCCTCTCGAGCCACTACCATTGCCTTCTTCATGTCTTTTCTTTGTAGGCTATAAAGACCAAAATTGGAGAGCCATCAAATGGGTCATTGTGATCTTAAAAGCATTTTTAATACGATGTAAATGTAAGAGTCATGGGCGGTTGGAGATATTTTTGGCGGAGATTTCTTGTTGTTTCTCTTTTGGCTTCTTTTTGATCTTGCCTTCTTTTTCTAGATCTTTATAAACGTTGAGATCCTTTTTCTCCTATATTGTAATATTTGGTCATTGAGCCTTCCTTAAGTTGAAAGTTTTGCCCTTCATTAAAGGTGCTTCTCTCATTTTACTATCGGCTTTTGAGCCCTTTTGTTTACAAGGCAAGTATAGTCCCTTCAAAACTATTTGCCCTTAATAAAAAAATTTATTAATTAAATCATAATTTATGGGTTTTACCAATGTTTGTTGAATTTTGTCCGGGTCTAATGGATAGTTTGAACTATGTTGACAAGAATAATCTTGTGTTCAAACTAAAAGTTTGTTATGGTTTCTATGGGTAGCTCGGTATCTAATTCTACCGTGGCCAACTATCTTGGTTTGTGGTTAAGTTCTTAATTGGGGTGCGACCAAAGTGGATTTAATGAAGTTGAGGCTTCATGATCGATATTTCCTATCATAACACCCTTTTTGTCCCATTTAGATCTAACCTGTTATTGTTAGAGTGATTTGGGAGCGGATTGTTAAAGATCTTGAGGGTGCATTTTGAGGGGAAACTGCCCCTGTGTACGTGTTTGGCATGGGTACTACAAAATTTTCTAAAAACATGTCTATAAAGAGTTGTTTTTGGTCTTCTGGAAAATGCTGCATGAATTTATTGTAGTCACGGCAAGTCCTAGTATCATGGCCTTGAATCTTGTGGAAACCACAATATAAGTTTGGATTATAGTTTCGAGGTTGTTGGTTTGAAACCTGTTGTGGTCCAAAATTTTGATTAGGTTGTTGGTTGTTAGAGTTAAAATTTTGAGGTTATTGCCTTTGGTTTTGACTCTGATATCCAATTGGGTTTCGATTTGGACCTTGTGTTTAGATTTTCCATTATTGTTGTTGTTGTTTTCGTGATGGACGATTAAAATCCACCGCGTTGATTGTTGGAGTAAAGTTGTTATTTTGCTGATTGTTAATAGGTGGTGAAATGTTTATGATGTTTTCCCTTTTAACTTGGTTAGTTACTCCATCTGTTGTAACCCCACGGTTTTTGTTAAGGATCTTGGGTCCTTGATTGGTATTTGCGGCATTAGGATAGGTCGTAGTGTTTTGATTGGGAGTGATTAATTTCCCATTTGTTCCATATGTCTTACGACCACTATCTATTGTCGCTTGATCTATTCGGAGAGCACTCTCGAGTACTTCATCATAAGTCCTTAGTGGGAACTTTTGGACTTCTTCCTTTATCTCTCTATTGAGGAATGAAGGAATAAATGCATAGTTCCATTTGATCCATGTTTGGAGCACTTGCTGATGAGTAGAGAACTGTACACCATCTTTGAATAAAATGAGCAAGATTCATTGTGCTCTTGTTTAATATGTAAGAATTCTCTTATTCATGTTCTTAACAATTTGTTCATGTCAAAAGCTTTGATAAACTCGACACAAGTTGTTTGAATGAGTGTATCGAGGCTTCAGGTATTCTATAATACTAATCAAGGGCAATACCCTCTAAGGTTTTAGGGAATATCTTAGCAACAACCCCATCCCAAGGGAGTAATTCTCGAATGGCCGTGGCATAGGCCTTGATATGTGCATTCGGATCTCCCTCCCCTTTGTACTTGGGAAAATCGGGAAGAGGTCTTGGAAGCATGACACTCCGTATGGTGAAATCTAGAGGCTCTTTTAAATATTCTGAGTAAGTCCCTACCGCATAGGTTTGACCATCGATGGTGCCTGCTGAGGGGGTGGGGGTGGCATGGGTTGTTGATATGGCATAGCATATGTATTTGCAGGGACATAAGGAAATCCTGTGGTTGAGTGAACATCCCAGGAGAAGAGAACATGTCTCCTTGTGGTGATTTTGAATAAATATTCAAGTAGGGAGGAGCATTGCTCTGGTATGGGTTGTTTGGTGCTAAGCCGGGAGGTATCATACTTTCAACTAGAGCGGCATTTGAAAATGCGGTTCTAGTTGGTGTTTGTTATGGATAGCTATATGAATGTTGAGGAGGCATGCCTAACGTGCCTGTTCCTGTGAGGAGGTCAACTTGGTTGGGATGATGTGGAGGGTTGGGGATTCCTGCTTGCCTGAAATATGAATTTTGATTTGCTTGAGCAAGTTCTAATCCTCTAACCTTTTCAACTAAGGCTGAGATGACCTCGATTGGCGAAGATGCAGTGTTTTTCCTTAATGGTTGTTGTACACCTTGAGGTTGTAAAGGGGTATGATACCCTGCTATGAATTGATCATTACCCTGCCAAGCTTCACCGAGAGTATTTCCCATAGGTGGAGGAATGGGGGTGTTTTCTTGGAGTAGGGTATCGGGTTGTGTTTGCAAACTTCCTATAGGTGGGTACATGTTTTGGAAGCGTTGTTCGCTTCTAGCATAGCATGCGCTAAATACTCCTCATCCAAAAATGGGAGTGGATCTGATTGTCTACTAATTTGTGGTCTGAACAAAACCCGAGGAGATGAAGTGGATTCTCCAGTAAATATCATATTGTTAGAGCCTGAGGGCTCTAGTTGTTGTGTTTGTGTGAGTTGATCCAACTCCTCAATTTGGAATGAAGAACTAGAGCTAGTTCTTTGAGGAGGAGTTTGTGATGACAAGTAATTACTTGAATAGTTGTCAGCCCATGTAGAAAGCGAGGGTGATGGTTGTCTATTTGTTTGACCGTAATGCGATTCGAGACTTGAGAGAGGTCTACCATATGTGTCATATCTTGAAATATTGGGGGTATATAAATACCACAGAATAATGGGAAAGAGCGAAGATGGATGAAAGAAATGAAAATAAAAGGGGAATAGTTGTTTGTTTCATGTCGGGTTCACCAATTTTGTATGATAGAAAAGTGACATGTGAGCATGAGAATCTACAAGTAGCTCTTCTTCATACTCGACCTCCCGAGGTCGTGCCGAGACAAGCCGGTGGAAATGGAATATATGTGGATATAGACAAACTAGTTGGGCAATCTTATATCTTCAACACGCAATAATGGGAATCTGTGAATCTAAGGAAAAGAAAGCTCTCCTAACTTGAATTGGTGTAATGGATCGTTCAGATATAATAGCTGCTCGGAGGCTCTAATCAATGTCGAGCTCTACCGAGATCCTATCTATTGGCTATTGGATACATGGAAAGTGGCTTGTAGGTGCTTCGTGTATATTTCCTAACAAGGTCATGGAAAATGGTAGTGATAGATGCAGTGGATTTGTAGAAACTATGGGTGATTTTCTGGTCTAGCCCAGAAAATGTTGGATTGATTGGCTTCTATATTTAATATGGAAAATTGTGTTATGATATCTGGCAAGAGTGGTGAGGATCTAAATACTAGTGTTCGTAAACTAGTGTCAATACTTAACTAACTTGCAAGCCCGTTGGGTTGTGGGACCTGGGGATCACAACCATGAGTTTGTGTTTGTTGTGGACCTGTTATGGTCATGTGAAGAATCAATCTCTTCTTCCGACTATCCAATGGTCATAAGCCTTTTCTTCTTCTATGTTTAGTACCAGGAGTTGTGTAATTTCTCAAAATACCTTACGGGTTCTGGAAACTTGTATACGTAACCCTGTATCTATGTCGATGAGAAGGTCTCCTGCATCTGGCTATGGAACTAATGGATCACAACCAAATATTTGTTCTCTTTTGGGTTCTTGTATGGTCATGCGGATATCCTATCAAGGCAGTCTATAGTTGGGTTGACTTGACCAAAATGTGTATGCTTTGTCGTCTTCAATATTCAGTTGTCTCAATTGTTCACTAATTACTTGTTGGTTTGTTGTCATTTGAAAGACCTGAATCCTAAGCCCTTGATCTATATCCATTAACATTGTGAAGAGATTTGGTTGAGATACTACCGGTTCGAATACATATTCCTTGGGCTCTCTAGGTCCTGTAATTGTCATGCAAAAGAAGATTAAACTTTAACTGAAACAAGTAAACTAACTATGAAAGATATATCTACACTATGCCTATATTTCTCTTATTTTTGTATTTTCAATGATGTGTTTTTTAACAAAATTAAAAGAGCAGCTATTCTAATATATTCAGATAATGAACAGTTAATCTAATAACGAGAATTTAAAACAAGCAAGCTAGCCTGATGTAGCTATTTGCCTGTGCAGTTGTGAATTTATCCTAAATATTAAATAACTTAACTAGTTTAATTGAAAGACTTTCAATCCTTCCTCAGAAGTGAGGAATGAATCATAGTTTCTCGAAACTATCATTCCCCATAGCTTTTCGACAATATTGAAAGTGAATTTTAACTTGAAATAGAATGATTTGCTACTCTATTTGATATATTGTAACTACAACTTTGATAGCTCAAACCTGGAGTTTACAGAACAGTGGTAAATCCAGTCGTATCGTGACTTGTCCCCTCAGTGTGATCTCCTCGTTCCTTCATGTTCTCGTGAATCTAGAAAAATGTGAGTGTGATAGTTGTTGTCCACCCAAAATTCCCTGCTCTTAAGAAAGTGAACTTTCAAAATTTTGAGTTTAAGTGTCTTCTCTGTTGTGCTGAAAGTGTTAAAAGTCATGAAATTGAGAAAGTCTACGTTTTTGGGTCATTTCATGTGTTTTTCGGGAACTGTCTGAGAGATTTTTGTCCGTGTGTCCCAAGTTCAAAAGTGCGCTCTGTTCCCGATCGGCCGATCTCCCCGAAGTTTGTCTTTCTCGGGTCTGTCGGACATTTTTGTCCCGAGTGTCCCAAGTCAAATTGTGCAAGTTGTTCCATTTTCGGCCGAAACACCCGAACCGTGTACTTCGCGCATTTTTGTCCCGAGTGTCCCAAGTCAAATTGTGCAAGTTGTTCCATTTTGGCCGAAACACCGAACCGCGTACTTCACGCATTTTTGTCCCGTGTGTCCCGAGGTTCAATCGGGCAAGTTATTCCATTTTCGGCCGATTCACCCGAAATGCGTACTTCGCGCTTTCATGTCCCAAATGTCCCAAGCTCTTCCGGACCCATTGTCACCTTTTCGTCCGATCCGGCCGAGTCGCGTGTTTCGCGCATTCGCGTCTCACATGTCCCAAATGAACCAAGTGCCATTCGTGCTTATTTTTCCCGCTCTACCCGAATATCATGCTTATTCAAATTGGTAGGTATGTATTAAATGCGCATTCATTGTCTTTCTCTCTCCTAATCAGCTATATAACGGGCATCCCCCCTTTGCATTTTTCACACTGCTTCCACGCTATCCTTTGCTCGAACCCTTGCAATATAATTTCCTGCGCGTGTATCCTTTCCTCTGTAATTCCTTCCCAAAGTCAAGTTCACGTCTCTGTCCTCCGAATTACTGTCAACATGAAGATCAAATTTCAAGGACAGGAGCAAATCTCTCCACTAGAATCTGCCGTTCACAATATTGGGGACAGTGAAGCTCGTCATCTTGATTTCAGTGATTTTTGGGCAAGGATGGCGGATGCAAACCCTACACCTATGGCGCAGATGATTCACGACAGTGGTTTGGCTTTTCTGGAGGTTTCCGATCTCGATGGTGTCAATTGTCACGGTGCTTTCGTGCGGAGCTCACTTTGACCCTGATTCGAGTGAATTGACCAATATACACGGGGAACTCATCGCCAAGCTAGATGCAGCCACCATTAGCACTGCTTTGAGGATCCCAGAGACGGATAATGCCATAGTTGTTTCCCGGGATCAAGCACAGGCCCTGTTTAACCAAGACAGTGACAAATACAAGGCGCGGGTGGCGAAGTCATGGCTTAAAAACCCTAAGAAGGGAGCGTCTCGCCTATCCAAGACTCTCTTCCGAGCAGATTTCAATGAAGAGTTGTCAGATTTCATAATCCTACTGGCTCGGGTGATGGGCTTACCTTCTACTAACGAGTTCCATTTCTGGATGTGCCCGCTCATCAGCATGGTGTGCGAGGGAACTCAAAATATCAACTGGGCAGAAATCATCAGCATGAATTTGGCGGAGCAAGCTGTCCCGATGTATGCAAACGAAGTTCTACATGACTTCGTACCTGATGTATACCCTGGCGGCATCAAGACAATGGTTTGGTTTTTCTTACATTGATGCCCACAAGGATGACCCTATATATGCCTACTGGCCGCAGTTCACCCTAGAGACCAGCAATCGCAATTTCAGAAGGGTAAATGATGCTTTCACCATGTACGTGGTCAGGCTACTCGAGGGTGACACTGCTAGAAGGTTTTCAGACGAAGCCATGAACCTGATATCACACTACGGTGCCTATTTTATTCAATTCAGAAAATTCTCTTATATCAGGCTTGCTGGCTATGAGAGCACCCCTCTGAGGCTTCCCATGTTCTGCAATGATAAGATGGCTTTGATTGAAGTATGCAGGCAATTAGACAAATTACACAGAACCTGCAGAGACAAGAAGATTTCTGGTTTGCACTTTCCCATCTCTTTGGGAAATTACACTTGTAAAACAGCCCTGGACGCACAGAACATAGAGAGAGCCCTGGTCCCTATCACCATTCATTTCTTTAAGCCAAGAACTTGCTTCGACTTGAAGAAGTTCATTGAGTAGAACATCAAGATAATCTATCATCATAGGGCAGATACCGAGGACTATTGGGCTGACTGTGCAGATGATTTTGAAGCTAGAAGGAGGCACTGTGGCAGGTTCTCTCTGCAATTGATCCAAGAACTCGGCTTGTACCAAGTTCCTGAAGGACTCCAAGATGACAATTCTGATCTATACTCATATGAGTATGACAGTGTGATTAAGCACACCCCCTTGGAGGACTTGGATTGGAACAGGAAAGAAAAAGATGATCTGGCTGAGATCCTTGCTCCAGTCTTAGTCAGGACTAAGGTCTGGTTTGACAGGAAAGTTCGAGAGCTCAGAAGGCACTCAGGAGAATCCTCTTCCAAGGATGTTTCAACACCAAGGAGGGAAGCATCGACTCCCATATCAGACACACCTGTGCAAACCCCTCCTGCCTCATCAACGCAAGGACCTGCAGCTTCCACTCCTTCTTCATCCACTCAAGTGTACCAGAAGAAACTTAAAGAGGTTAAGAAGGAGCCTGTGGAAAAAGATCCTCAAAGTAAACAGGTAGAAGTGCCTTTGGGACCAGAGAACATCATTGTTCTCAGTGAAAGTGAAGAGAGTGAAGTGCCAGCCCCTGCAAATGCTCCTGAAGGTCCAACAGATAAAGATAAGGAAGTCCAGAGCACTGAACTTCCAAGTGCTATTGATTCTTCAGCAGCAATTGTATCCAGCGCCCTACTCACATCTCAACTTGAGACCACAGCTGTGCAAACCTTGAGCATCATGAGCTCTATGTCTCTTGGTCCTCTTGCCCCTCCTGCTACTTCCTCTTCCTCTTTTGCATGGGTTCAACCTCTTGTTGACAGTAGAAAGAGGAAATCTTCCTCTCGGAGCTCAGGGCCAAATTTTGATGTTGTCGCAGCCTTGTTGGGCACTACTCCTTCTCGTGCCAAGAAAGCCAGAACCACCTCCAGGATCGTGTCTGATGCTCAAGGTCAGCAATTCCTGGAGATTGCTAAGCCTACAGTGGACAAATCAGAGCAGGACTTACAGTCATCTGACTTAGAGCTCTCAAGAATTCCAATGGGAGAGTCTACTCCTGAAGGTGAGATCCACAACCTCCAGGAAATGGTCACACGAGTCATTGGGAGGGTAGAGAAAGGGCAGAAAACTATTGAACAGTTGGAGGAACAGGCCCAGATTCTCACAAGTTTTATCAAATCTCTTTTGTCTAAGGACAAAGTTTTGGACCCTACCCCATTGACTACTCTTCCACCTCCTGTAATTTTGAGCCAAGATGAAATACAGAGTATCAAAGACATGCACAAGTATTCTGTCTATGGCAGAGCTATGGAAGCCATGGTGGAAGATATGCTTGTTGCAGGATTGAATTTCATCGATGAAGCTTTCAAACTCCACGGAAAGGTGAACAATTTGCAACAGAAGCTCTCCTCCACTATCGGGGTCATGGATAAAGAGCTCAAACTCTGGAGCAGTTGCATAGTAGACCTCCGTCTCATGGGACAGACAGATGAGAACATTTTATTGGCGAATAAGGTTTTTGATGATGCAAAGGATAATCTGTCAAAGTCCTGGGTTTACAGCGTGGAGTGGAAGATCAAAGTCCTGGAGGAGGCTTTGGGAGAGCTGAAGAATAGCTGGCAGAAAGGAGAGGCTTTCAAGACACTGGTGGTATCTGCTTTCAAAGATATACACTGTCATCTCCAAGATGAAACTTCTGGTGTGCCCCTTTCCTTGCAAGAAATCAAAGCTCAATTCAGAGCTTTTGTCAAAGATAATTTATTCAAGGAAAGTTCCATCTCCAAGGAGAAAATGAAGGAGATTTGCTCTCTTCAATCTGCCATCGAAGAAGCAAATAAAGATTATCATACTCATGTCGAGTTTGATAAAGAAATGGAGAAGTGTCTCGGATTTTGGGGTCAGTCTACAGCCAACACGTCAGTCCCTCGTGGCAGAGACATAGCCGAGGCATTGAAAAGATTCAGGCAGCAGATTTTGAAGTCAGTGGGTCCCTCCCAGTAACTGACCACCTGTCTTCTTCTCCTTATTCTTTTCTCTTCTTCCCATTCTTTTTCCGTTTTCTTTGTAAAAAGTTGAGGTATTGCGGTTGGCAGTCCTTAACTATTCTTGGTTAAAAGAAGCGGTTACGAAGAGTAACTGATTTGTAAGCTATATAATGGCCTCTCTACGCCATTCTTAAGGAGGAAGAACTGGGTTTATTTTCTGAAAGTGTAAATAGATCATAAAGAAATCAATACAGAAGGGCTTTCCATTCTTTGTCTATCTGATCTCTGTTATCTCTAAGCTTTCATTTAAATTTTGTGAAGATCATTTGTCTCCAGTTTGTTAGTCTTGCCGATTGCATACTTTTCAACTTTGCAAGCATGGTGATCTTGTATAACCAAGAAGGAACTTTGTGTCCTTGATTAATGAATCTGTGTTACGTTAAGAAACTTTGTGTTCTGGCAGATGTTATTTACAGAACTTTGTGTCTTTAAATTCCATCTCATTTATACGATACGAATGATCTTGTTTTCAATTCACTGTAACTTCGCATACATAAAGAATTACTCTGTTATCTATAATTCTACATGTTGCCTTTCTGCTCATTCTCGTATTCTCATTCCTCAATCCTTTTGTAATTGATGATCTTTATAGTAAACACTTTCGTAATATCCAAGTTCAACCAGAAAATCATGTTTTGTATATTTGTAAATAGGTTCGTTTCTGAATAAGGGATCCTCTCCCATTAAAGAGGAGGGACTTCTTGTCCCCTGACTGTTGCTCTTCGTAAAGTCCTATTTGACGACCAACAATAGTGTCGTGAAGAAGATGCTCGAACAATGGCAGCTTTGGATATAAACCGAATACAATGCAAGTAAGAGAGGGATAGTGCAAGTGAACAGAGCTTGACTATGTAATTCCTAGTAGGATTTATTGCGGGGATACAACGCAAAATACCAAGAATTCTGGGATCTATTTCTTGTGACAAAACAAAACCTGCAACTCTAAGATTATCAAAATGGATTCTAATCTAGAACTTGAAACTACCTTATGCTAAGCTGGCTATATGGGACAGCAATGGAGTAAAATGAAAGTATGAGGATCAAATGATCTCTAAAGCAGAAGAGAGGCTGAGAATTCATACAAAATATAAAACTATTGAAACTCATGCAAGAACTTCAAACAAACTGAATAATCAAACATAGAAGGAGAGGGGCCATTTGCTTGTGGACAAGCTGAGTATTTATAGCATTTGGATTTACTAGAGGGTAAGTCTAAATTGAACTCTTCTAATATTAAACAAAGGGAAATCACTATTTACTGGGCAGCCAAAACATAAATGCAAGCTTTAGTGGTTGAGGAATGCAGATAGAAATTTGAATTTTTACGTTTGATGAAATCATCAAAACATTCTAGAAAACGTGCAGGACCTCCTCCTCCTGCGCAGGAGGAAGCACGGGACCGCCTCCTGTCTTGGGTGGTGGTCACGGGACCGCCGCCTAGGCAAGGCGGCGGTTCTATAACTTAAAGACAAAATGCAAGGAAAAGGGGGGCAGAGGTTAGAACAAAACATGCAAAAGCTAGACAAGGCTTTCTAGGATGCAAATGTATACTTGGCGAACTTTTCTAGATTCCAAACACCTTGCGAAGAGATCTGAATCATCATTGGGGTTTCCGTAACCTCTTTCCAAAGCAGTACAATACCTACATTTTTGGGTACGTACAATCCCCTTATTGTGACTTGGGTATTGAATTCGAAATCCAAGTAGTTGTATGCCTAGATTTAGATCACCTATAAGATGGATTAGTAAATTTATGAAAACCCCAATTTGGCTACTAAAATAAAATGGTCTTATGATGTCATTGTAAAGAGAGGGATAATTATGGTTTCTTTCATTGAATAAAGTGGGTAAAACTCTTCAAATTTGAATCTAAACCTACACACAAGCACACTTGGAAAATGTTAGTTATTTTTTTGGTTAAGGGACCTGCCTCGGTCAGATCCCTAACCCTTTTAAGGAGATAAAATACATTTTATTGATGTAAAATGAAAAAATAGTAAATGAAATGACAAGTATACCTGAATCAGATTGCAGGACAATCGAAGTTGCATTTCATCGAGAATCGCACGAGAGATCAAAATCCAATCGTGATTACGTTTCTTGCATGTGTTGGAATTTCACTAAAAAGTGTTGTAACAAGTTAGATCTATCCTTTTTGTTTCACCTTTCCTTCTTCAAGACCTGCAAAACCAAGATATGTAAGTAAAAGAGCAAGAAAACTCAAGTATAGTCTTTGTGCACTAAGAGTCATGGCCCAAGAGTTGATAAGAAAGATGAAATGATGTGGATGAGGGTGGTTTTATATATTTGGAGTGCATAGGGGAGTGAGACACACATGTGTGCAATGATAGGGTCCATAGTACATTGGGCATGCACATAGGTAGGTGTGATGGGGCATAACTAAATGTGAGTGGGTGAAGGTTAGTAAATGGGTGGTGAGTTGTCTTTTATCCCCATTTTGTGGGGTTTTATGATTTTTTGGTATTTTTATGTTTTATAATTTTTTTATGTTTTCAAATAAGGGACCTTATGTGCAAGGTGCATTTTCTAGTGTCCACATTTTGCCCCTTTTTGGGCTATGTGTTGCAACAGGCATGATATAACACAAAAATTGAAGATAAGATGGGGGTCGTCTAACTCTATGACATTGGTTGCTGCAATCACAAGATTAGATGGTTGAATGGATAGATAGGAACCTGGAAGTGTGATTGATGGGCCACTTTATCCAAAGTCTATGAAGGGATCAAAATATCAAGGATAGTTGTTCCACCTTGGATCAATTTGAAATAAGTGGTTTCAAATACCCATCCATCAAATCCTCACTTTACAATTGTCTTGTTTTGAATTCTAACTTTTGATTGTCCTCTCCCCTGTGAACGTTGATTTACTCAAAAAATTTAATGGGAGAGGATGTGGGCAGAAAAATGGTTCTTTATGAGGTTGCGAAAAATGGGCTGGAGGGCAAACCGATTGCTAGTTAGCTTATGCTACACAAAAACATTTGAATTTTTTTATTTCTAATCCAAGAATAAATTAATCATACGTTACAATATGAAAATATTAATTTAGCATCACCTTGGACCAACTTGATTTATATCTAAAACTTTTAATACTTATATAAATATAATAATTCTAAGGTTTTGACAATATTAATGCCTTACATTCATATTAGCTCTACTTTGTGCTTCAACACTTTATGACTTAGATTTATTGTTTAAACAATGACATTAACATGACACAACAAAACCATTATCCTCGTTAGATGAGTTCACTCTCACATATCCCTTTATTAGTATATATGTAATTATGAATGGATGAAAAATTTGAATAGAGTTATTTCATGTGTTAATATAATACCAAGATTTAATTTGGTGTCAAAACAGTTTGATCTAGCTCTGTAATGGATTTCTAAGAGTAAAATGGGCAATGACAATATTGTTGAGTTTCTCTCGAGAAATATAATAAAAATTATATTTTTCAGTCCATAATCATCATTGTATGAGTTATCAATTTTTAGATCACTTCTAACTATCAACATTGTTCATCTACATATGTATAATCACTCCACTCTCACACAAAGATGATCTTTTTGAAATATCAATCAATGTTCTAGTTATTCCATCTTGATTTAAACATGCTCAAATCATCTATAACTACACTATTTGAAAATACTAACCTATCCTCATTATTTTATATTATACAACTATCATTTACCTTAAATTACTGAAAATATCTCGCATTATCTATATATTGCTCACTTGGTTAGGTTTCCTACACCCTTTCAAGGCAAAGACTATAGAGTTAGTTAACTAAGATGATTTTTCATTAGCATGTCATAGAATAATACGAGAAGGGTTGTGTATGATTCCCCCTCAAGTGACAGCTTTTTGAGTCATGAGATTGCCCCAAAGATAATGCGAGACAAAATGTGCAGTTAAGATGAGGTAGAAAACAATCCTTGGTGAAGACATGCTAAGTGAGAACCAGACAATATTTCCACATTCGTTTGCATGTGAAAAAGTGATAAAGGGTATGCATAAATATGAAATGCAAACACCGAGAAGTCATGGGCAAGGAGGTAGAGTTAACAAGTTGAGTGATTGAAAATTGACAACAAACGGGGTAGGTGGGTGAGTTAGAGGAGGATCTCGCCTGAGTTAGGTGAGTTGGAGGAGGAGCTCACCAAGTTGGGAGAGTAAGAGGAGGAGATCACCGAGTGGGGAAAGTTAGAGGAGGAGCTCATTGAGCTTGGCGAGTTAGAGGAGGAGCTCACCGAGTTTGGTAAGTTGGAGGAGGAGCTCGCTGACTTAGGGTGGGAGAGCTCGTGGTGTGCGGTGATGTCAAGGAAGATGAGTCGCATGTGTGACTCAGATGAGTTAGCAAGGAGAGTCAATGAGCAGAAGATAGGTAGGAATGAGGATGGTTGGGTCGCGGAAGTGACCAAGTTAGGAGTGGAGATGAACAGTGAGGAGTGGATGTAACTTGGAGAGCTCATGGGGTGAAGTGGCTTAACAGGTGGCGCTTTGGGATGGATGAGTTTAGGTCAATTTGAACGGTGTAGGCGGGTTAGGTTTGGGGCGAGCTGGGAAGAATATTTGTAAGGGAAATTGATAGATGAGCTCGCAGGGGGTGTTGTGTTAGGTAAGAGATCATAAATGTATTGGTGTAGGGAGGAGGGGTGAGTAATAATCTCAAGATGGAGAGCTAAGTCACAAGAGTGACCGACTTGAAAAGAGAGTGTGGAGCTTGGTGAGGCAAGCTGGGGATGGTTAGGCAATGAGGTAAGGGGGATAATTTGGGAGTGAGGTTGCAATGGTGACCCACATAGTGAAAAGAAGCGGGCACTTGAAGGAGCGGTAATGGAAGTGCTCGAACGCAGCTGGGGAAAGGGAAGGAGTGTGGAGAGAGCAAGTTTCTCTGGGTGGGGAAGTGAATTAGATGGGGTGTGGTAAGGCGATTTCAAACATGAGTGTGGGTGAGCTGGGGATTGGGGTGGGGTAGAAGGGTGAAGAAGCAAGTCACCTATATGAATCGGCGGTGGATGGGTACGCAGATAGGTTCGAGTGGACGACTGCATGCGGTGAGTCGCTAATGTGACTTGTCGGTATGGGTTGGATGAGGCAAGGGAATGGGTGGGGTTTGGATGGAGGTAGGGCAAGGGGGAAGGGGTTATGGCAAAGTTGGGAGGGTAAGGTAGGGGTTAGTGTGATATGCATGGATAAGGTCAAGTTTCTCACACGTGACTCACCGAGGTAAGGGAGGCATCGACGGTGGAAGTGAGTTGGGCTCATGGCAGAAGGGTGGTTGGGCTCGGTGGGGTGTCTATGGGGAGCCCGTGGGTAGTAGAGAATGGATGATTTGGTCGAGTCGAGGAGGCCAACGTAGATAGGGAAGCAATGGAAGGTGATTCTAGGTCGCCTAATTTACATGCGCAACTCGAGAAAGGATGGGTAGGGATAACTCGACAAGTTAGGGGAGGGGTGCAGGAATGTTGGGGATGAGGCTAAGTCATAGGGGTGACTTAACCGGGTAGGAGTAGCTCGATTAAGTAGGGGAAGATGAGAATTTGAAGCCGGTAGAAGGGGTTGGCTCGGTTGCAGCTATAACTAAGTTGGGAGTGGGAGTCGGTGATGGATGTGAGGAAGGATGTGGAAGTGAGCTTGGGGTGAGTCAATTTAGAGGGAAGTGAGTGGAGGAATCGATGGGTCATTTGAGTGAATCGTTGAGGCAAGTTTGTGAGGTAAGAGGTAGGGGTGGGGTAGTGTAGGGTTGTGATTTTTTTATTTGATTTTTTTGGAATTTTTGGAATTTTTTGGATTTTTTGGAATTTTTTGAATTTCGTGGTTGTTGAAGGGTAGGGTAATGAGTGTTGGGGTTAAACCATAAACTAGTGTTATACAAATCTATAATCAATTAAATCATACCAACAATAAACACATAATTTAACCAGAAGATAAAATAAACAAGAGAAAGATAACACTAGATATAACGTGGTTCACCTAGTGTGGGCTACGTCCACCAAGAAACAACCAATCTTATTATTCAGTGATTTATAGAGGAAATACAATGAAGATCTATGATCTTCCACACCTCACAGGATGTACAATGTTTTCTCCTCACCAGCTACTCTTTCTTTCTCTCCAAGGAAACTTACATTCAAAAAATGTAATTCACCACCTTCTAACCCTAATTCTCATGCCTTTATACATATACCAACTTAGGTAATTACAACCATTAGATCAACTTTACAACAAATATTAGATCTAATTCCCATGAGTTAAATATAAACATTCACACACAGCAATCGATGTCGGTTACCCTAACCGATGTCGGCTCCTCCTTGCCTTGACCAATACTGGTCCTGTGTGACCAATGTCGGTTACTATGTATTCCGAAATTTTTTAAAGCATGCTAATGTGAAGCAATTAATCTCCAAAACTCAATAATATCCCACTTGGATTTAAATTGATGCATTACACGTATAACTCCATCCTTAAATCCTTTTCCTTGGGCCTTTTCTCCCTCTTCAAGTCTCAAACTCAGAGACCAATAGAAGTGTAGTAAATCTCCAACTTCTCCTTTGCCTATGGCTTCATTAGCATATCCTCATAGTTCTTATTTGTATGAATTTTTTCAAACTTCAGTTTCCCATCCTCCAACATTTTTCGTATGAAGTGATATCTCAACTGAATGGGTTTCATTCTTGAATGAAATTTTGAGTTCTTTACCAGATGAATCACACTTTGAATATCACGGTACAACCTACAATCCTCTTGCTCCTTTCCCAACTATTTCATGAACTTACTCATCCATATCATCTCTTTGCTAGCCTCTATAGCTACAAGATACTCAACCTCTATTGTAAACAAGGCCACAACCTTCTGCAATCTAGAAATCTAGCTAATTGTTGTCCCACCTACTGTGAATACATATATAGTGGTGTTTCTCCTACCATCCGAATCTCCGGCCATATCTGAACCAACATAGCCACATAAATAAGTATTTGACCCTCCATAGCATAACTACATGTTGGATGTCACTCTCAAATATCTGAGAATCCATTGGACTACTTTCCGATGCTCTTTACCTAGATTGGCCATAAATATGCTCACAACTCCTATCGTCTGTGTAATGTTTGTCTGCAGTACAAACCATAACATACATAAGACTTCTAACTACTGAAGCATATGGAACTCATGCCATGTACTCGACCTCCTCATGTGATGTAGGACACTGATCTTTGCTCAATTTGAAGTGTCCAAAGCCATATGTGTACTTACATGTTTTTCATCCTGCATTTTAAATCTTTCCAACACCTTATTGATATAATCCTCCTGAGACAAATACAACTTCATGTTCTTCATTGTCTCTGTGAATTTTTATGCCAAGGATTTTCTTTTCAGCTCCCAAATCCTTCATTGTAAATGTGTGAGCTAAATTTTCTTTAAGCTCACCAATGTCCTGCATACTAGGTCCTGTAATAAGCATATCATCCATATACAATAGTAAAATAATATAGCTCCTATTTTAAAGCTTCTTGAAATAAAAACAATGGTCATATTCACATCTTAGATAACCATACTCATGCATGAAACTATTAAACCTCATATCCCATTATCTTGGAGCTTGCTTGAGCCCATACAAGCTCTTTTTCAACCTACACACAAGTTTCTTCTCACCTTAGACTTCATAACCAAGTGGTTGCTTTGCATATAAATTTCTTCCTCCAAATCACCGTGAAGGAAAGTCATCTTAACATCAAGTTGTTCTAAATTAAAATCTTCTACTATTTGCAACTAAAATCATTACAAAGACAAATGGAAGTCATTTTAACAACAAGTGAAAATATTTCACCAAATTCAATACTTATTTTCGTGCAAATGATTTTACCACAAGCCTTGCTTTGTATCTCTTCTTTCCACCCTCTTCCTCCTTGATCATGTAAACCCACTTGTTCTGCAATGTCCTCTTACATGCTGGCAACTTGACTAAATCCCATGTCTGATTCTTTTCCAAGGATTCCATCTCCTCATCCATGTCATGCTCCCACTGCAAGTGGGTATCCTGCTACATTGCTTCTTCAAAACACTCAGGTTCACCATTATCAGTCAATAATAAATAATATAATGAAGGAGTAAATATTTTTGGAGGTCTACTTACCCTTTGTGACCTTCTCACTGAGATTTGGGGTGCCTGGGGCTCATTATGTGCTTGTTGCACATTCGTGTCAATCTCTGATAGTGACTGACGGCTTCGGTCACTTATAACCAACGCCGGTTCCTCGTAGGCCGACGTCAATTCAGACCAACCGACGTCGGTCATGTTCTAACCGATACTAGTCACCTTTACCGATGTTGGTGTCTGTGGATTTTGATTTTAAATCAAAGAATTCATCTTTATCAACAAACTCTTCACCTGGTTCATTCTTGGGTACTAAAACCCAATCCCTGTACATTCTCTTTTCATTCTAATCAATGTTATGACTCCTAACAATCTTAGTATCTTCTAAATCCCAAAATCGGAATCTGAAATCACCAGAACCATAACCATAACCAATGAAAGTGCATCTTTTGGATTTGGCATCCATTTTCTTCCTATTTTCCTTTTCAACATGCATAAAATCTTCTGAACCAAATACTCTAAGAAAAGAAATATCTACCTCTTTTCCAGTCCATGCTTCTTCTAGTATTCCACCATCCAATGCACTTGAAGGCCCATGATTAATTAAATATACCACCGTATCTACTGCTTTTGCCCAAAACTTTAAATGCAAACCAACATGTAGTCTCATGCTTCTATCACATTCCATGATTGTTCTATTCATTCTTTCAAAGCAACTCCATTCTCTTGTGTAGTTCTAGGAACCGTTCTTTCTCTGCGTATTTCATTCACTAAATAGTAATCATTGAAATCTTTGTTGCAATAATCACCACCATTGTCAGATCTAAGGAACTTTAACTTTAAATTTTTTTCATTTTCCACAAGGGATTTCCATCTTTTAAAAGTCTCAAAAACATCAGATTTCGCTTAATACAATAAACTCATACCTTTCTTGTGGCATCATCAATGAAAGTCACATAATATTGGGATCCTCCAAGAGAAGCAACCTGAGCTGGTCCCCATACATCTGAATGAACAAGCTCCAATTTATGCTCCTTCTTTTTTGCCCCAACCTTAAGAAATATCACTTTCTTCTGCTTTCCAAATATACAATGCTCACAGAAATCAAGATCTACATGTTTCAAATCGATAACTTACCCTTTGCCTTTAAGATCTGCATTCCTTTTTCACTCATATGGCCTAGTCGATAATGCCACATGCTTGCATCTAAATCTGAAGTAGATAGCATAGAAAAGGAATCAGTAACACAGGTAGAAAAATACAATGTTCCTACCTTCTTTCCTCTTGCTACAACAAGGGCTCCCTTGGAAACTTTCCAAGAATTGACTATGAATGTAACCATGCATCCAGATTCTCCTAATTGCCCTGCAAAAATTAGATTTCTCTTGAGGCTTGGCACATGCCTCACATCTTTCAATACCCATGTATTTCCATTCTGTAATTTAAGATGAATATCACATTTACAAGTTGTTAT
Organism: Taxus wallichiana var. yunnanensis; assembly: GCA_018340775.1. Taxonomy (NCBI): domain Eukaryota; kingdom Viridiplantae; phylum Streptophyta; class Pinopsida; order Cupressales; family Taxaceae; genus Taxus; species Taxus wallichiana. The sequence goes on along the minus strand of CM031235.1, from coordinate 941,421,880 downwards.
TCATGGTTCATCATCTCATAAATAAACATGTTCAAAATTACCGTGAACATAATTTCTGAAATAACCCTTATTAGGGGTAGCATGGAAAGAAGCTCTAGAATCTAAAACCCATGATTCTACTTTATTATCTAAGGAGAGAATAAGAGCATCTTGCATTACCTCACTTGCAATGTTTGCCTCTTTACCTTTTTCTGGTATATTCTCTTTGTTTTCCTTAAACTAACACTCCTTCTTTGCATGTCCTCTCTTTCCACAATTCCAACAAATTATATCTCTAACTTTGGATTTAGATCTGCCATTCTTTGTTCTACCATTCTTCTTTCTCTTGGATATCTCTTTAGATCTTCCCTACTTTCCACATTCAAAGCATTCTCAGATGATGATTCTCTTGTACTTTTCTTACATATTTCTTCATTCAAGATTATACTAACCACATCATCAAACTTTAAAATATTAGAAGCAGGTGATGTATTACTAATAGTCATTACCAAATTATCCCAACTATAGGGCAAATAGAATAAGAATAAAAGTGCTTTGAATTCATCATCAAATGAAATATTAACTGATTTTAATTGATTAACAATAGAATGGAAATCATTCAAATGATTTGACATAGATCCACCTTCTTGCATTTTAGAATTTCTTCATCAAATAAACTTTATTTGATGCACTTGGTTTTTCATATAAATTTGCTAAAGCTTTCATTAAATCTACCATGGTTGTTGCTTCTGTTATATTTGAAGCTACAGATGTTGTCAGGCTCAATCTTATAGATCCCAGAGCCTTTCTGTCAAGAATCTTCCATTTTTCATCAATCATCTTTGTAGGCCTTGCCTTCTCATCCAACAGTAAATATAAATATCTCTGATACAAATAATCCTCCACCTACATCTTCCATAATTGATAATTACAGCCATCAAATTTATCTACTCTATATTTTTTTATCTTATTTCATTGCTATACTCCCACTTAATCGAAAACCCTTTGAGAGTAAATCATGTCAACACACAAAACCTCCAAACAAATCTCTGATACCAGTTGTTGGGGTTAAACCATAAACCAATGTTGTACAAATCTATAATCAATTAAAGCATACCAACAATAAACACAAAATTTAACTAGAAGATAAAATAAACAAGAGAAAGATAACACCAAATATAACATGGTTCACCCAGTGTGGGCTACATCCACCAAGAAATGGCCAATATTATTATTCAGTGATTTACAGAGGAAATACAATGAAGATCTATGATCTTCCACACCTCACAGGATGTACAATGCTTTCTCCTCACCAACTACTCTTTCTTGCTCTCCAAGGAAACTTACATTCAACAAATGCAATTCACCACCTTCTAACCCTAATTCTCATGCCTTTTAATATATACCAACTTAGGGCACTTCGGCTATGCATTAGATCAACTTTACAACAAAGATTAGATCTAATTACCATGAGTTAAATACAAACATTCACGCACAGAAATCAACATCAATTACCCTAACCGATGTCAAATCCTCTTTGCTTGACCGATACCGGTCCCTAGGTGACCGACGCCGATACCAACCAACCGACACCGGTTCTTTGTGTATTCCAACAAGTTTATAAAGTAGGTTAATGTTAAACAATGAAGCTCTACAACTCAACAATGAGGAGTAGTGGAAATGAAAATGATGAAATGCAAAATATGGAAAATAAATTATGTGTCTTGGGAGGAATGCCACAATGGCAAAAAAATGCAATGATGAAAATATTGTGATGATGTCATGCGAGCAATGTAATGTAAAAAGCATGCAGAAACCAACAAATGCCCAAGGATATTCAGTCTAAGTGAAGTGTATCATAAAAATACAAATGTATTGATTGTGATTATGCAACGCAAGTGCTATGTTGGCATAGGAACATAGCTTTGTGACATGCGTGATGGTGAACACATGACGAACGTGAAGACAAAACCTCGAGACAAAAAGTGAGCTAAAATAGGAGCTTGAACAAGGACTAAACCACACAAGGTGACATATTAGCCCTATGACTCATCGAGATCTTGTGTGTGTGCGTGAGAGTTAATTGACTGCTTAAAATGAAGACCCATGAGACAATGAGTGAAAACATAAGCCAACGTGTAGGTGTGATTGAAATAGGTGATTGGTGAGTAGTGATATGGAAGGCTATTATAACCTATGCATTGTTCCATTACTAGCCATGTGTTTATATCTCCAACGGAGATACATTTGATTCTAATTGCAATATTGCTCTCTCGACATCTAGGCATCCATAGCCTTGGTAGAGATACTAGAAAGACCCCTGAGAGAGAGTGTTTGATATTACTCTTGTTTTTCTTCTTTTAAATTTTGAATTTTACTTGATTTTGATTGTTTTCAATTTTTTCACATGAGATTCAAATCTCTTAGGTTTCTAAGGGGCTTAAAACCACGAGAGGCTTAATGGAGGGAATGGAAGTGATGATGGAGACGATGTTAGTGAGTGTCAAAACATAACGCTATGGGGTCTTCAAGACAAGTTGTTAAGTGTGTAAGTGTGTGTGGATCTCTAAGAGGACAATCATTCTTAATTCACCAAGAAAGGAGAGACCAAGTTTAAGAAAGCTGTAATAGAGACTATTGACTTTAAATACGTGACAACAAGTTGATCAACATGTGCACCTAATTTTTGAAACAAACCTGAAACATGGAATGTGAACGAACTATAATGTGAATGGAGAATTGGAATGAAATATGAATGAAGGCAATACGTAAGAACATCCATGGGCAAGGATCGTTTATTGCAATTTTTATATATATATATATAATTTTTAAAGATGTTTAGCTTTGTGAAAGTGGGTGGCAATTATGATAGAGAAAGATGTGCGGAGAATTAGGTCATGTTTCAAATCAAAACATGATGAAAAGAAGCGGAATGTATAGAGCATGACTAATGGAGTAGTAAACCCAAGTGAAAGTCCCCAATCCATGTAGGAACTAGATGAAGAAGGGATGTGATGTACATAAGAAAGTTATAGATGAAATAAATGATTGGAGGGATGGGGATGGCGTTGATGATAAGTGGAGAAAGAATTCTGAATAGAAGACACATAATGGTGGTAGGTGAAGAACGTGAGCGTGGGATGAAACACATAAGAAAGGTGATGAATTTGTGGATGTGTAAAAATGTTCGATGGTCGAGGACAAGAGAATATAACAATAGGAGATGCTAAAATGTTATGAAGCATGGTACTACGGATGATATAAGGCGGATGGGGTGTGAAAAATATAGTGATGTCCAAAAAAAGTGTGATAGTAAATGGTGTGATCTTGTGATGAATTTGTGTGATGAGACTATGATGACATGAAATGGGTAGAGGCGTGTAAGAAGGAATGTGCAATACATGAGAAGGTGGGAGAAAATTAGAATGTTTGGAAAGTGTAGTTAGATGTGGAGGAGGCTTGTGAGGCAAAGCCGCAAAAGTGTAAGAACCAATGTTTGTGTGATCATGATATATGATGTGTATGAAGGAGGAGGAGTTGGTAATAAAAATGGTGCTTCACCGAGTGGTGACTAATGCAAGAAGATGGATGTGCAAGAAGGATTCAAAGGAGATAAAACAAGACACGTGAGTGTGGGTGAATTGCGAGGAAGAGATGAAAGAATATGTAGATATAAATGAAAAGGAATAGATGGAAGAGAGTTTGGTTGAGTGTAATTTATGAAATAGGATATAATGGAGGTTCCGAAGTAATAAGAGTGCTTGGATGAGTGAATATGAAGGAATTGAGATGCTTGTGGAAGAGGACTCTAAGATAGGTGAAGTGAGGTATGGAACCAAATGCGACGAAGAGCACAATGTATTTATGGTGAGTAGTTGATTTATAATTGGATCGTATGAGATTGAATCAAGTGAAGGAGGGGAAGTGATGGTTATGAAAGAAGCATATGGTGATGATAACTAAATAGATGTGGTGACAAAATGAAATACTTCTACAAGGACATGGATGAGACCATGACCCTAGTGGAAGTACCTGATAGTGGAGATGGATATAAGGATGATATCGTTTAGAAACTTGTTTTGGGGACTCTCATGCCTTTGCATTACATACAACCTCGCCCTCGCCTAATGCTGCCCCTTTCTCATCTTGTTCTTGGACAATCCCATATTCCCCCTTAAAATCCTATTTTTCCCCATATCCCATCTTACTCAACATTATCCTATATATTTATCATTATTTTTATTATCCCCGTTTATCTTTATATCTTAAAACCCCATTAATCCCTAATCTACCATTAATCCCTTAATTATCCTAATCCTATCAATAAATCCCTCATTTAATACCCTCATGGGATTCTCATCCCCTCTCATCATTATCCCTCATTTAAACCCTTCCTAAGATTCCCTCTACCCATTTACTCCCAAGATATCTTTACTATTAGAATATCCCTTCATATGTGTGTAGGGCTAAAATAGCCCACTAGCCATTACATTCATGTTTCCACCCGTTTCTTATCCTATTATCTCCACCTCATTATGATCCTAACATCTCTTGGAAGACTTCTCGTTTTTAGTCGTTGGTGATCGACCCGGGTCATTGGTGACCCAACCCTATATTATTTAAACATGCTCACCCCTCCTCTCTAAGGGTTGGAAAATCTTGAATCTCTTGTGCGCTCTATGATTGTTTCTTCCTACATCATCTCTCGTATCTCTCATCATTAGTTGAATCACTTGGTTATCCTTCCACATACTATTGTTGAAGCTTGGAGTATAGTGAAGAATACTTGGATACATCCTTCGTGCATGTTCTTATTTGTTTTGCAGGTTTTAGGTCTTCTAATATTTCGCTTAGCCTTTATGCCATCCATCCTTGATCTCAAACCCATTTATCCACCTTACTCCTTAGCCTATATCCCATTTCTACTCCATTCGTCGCCATCCGAATCATTTGTCGTCGACCCATATCCCACATCTATTGAATCCACTTTATTTGGCATCCTATCCACCTTGTTTTACATCCCACTCACCCTTCTATATCCCAGCCATTTTACCAACATTCTATCTACCCTTTCAGCATTCTACCATTTGTCTTGACATCTCAGAACTAGTATATGTCCCTATTTCTACACATTTTGGGATCGGTCCTACTCCACCACCATCAACCATACTTTTCGCTCTCGCGTCACCATCGACTCTGCTCTGGTTTGGACTTATTTTTGGTATTTCTAGTATCAGTTATCATTATATCTTATCTTAGCTTATCAGATATACTTCAGATTCGGTTATCTACATATTTCCATTTCGTTGTTGATCATCTACTTTTGTTATCAAAATGTGGGTTGACATCCCTTCTAGGAAGCTTTCGCTTCTTGGAACCAACTTCGTTGGGCAACCCACCATATCTATCACTATTATTTTTCATGTCTATTCTTCGTTTTTGTGTAGGTTGTCAAATCATAGTGAGGAATATCTACTTTTGTGCACCCATACTATCTTCATTGTCATCCACATCAGGAGGTCCCTAAACCCTCCAATTTTCTAAGGTTTTCTTGATTTCTAGTTTAGTTTTACACTAATCTGAAGCAGGAAGCATGAAATTTTGACAAACATATAGATAATGAGTGAGTAGGTAAACATGATGATTTTGAGTCCAAGATGGGAGTATGTAAGGTGACGGATTGTGAAGTGTTAGATTTAGATGATGAGATAATAAACGTGCATGATGATTGTAAGGTAGTGGGAAGTGAGGAATTAGATGATGGAGAGGTAACATATGGAGAAGAAGTGGGAATAGTATTGTGTGAAGTTATTGGATGGTCATTAGTTGATGAAGGTGGGAGCAGATGGTGGTTCAACAACAATGTCCCCCTATTCGATAAGGTCTTGAATTATGTTTGAGTTGAGGACACAGGATGGTGGAGCGGTCGTCGACGATGGTAAGCACATGTGTCATGGGAGGAATGCCACAATGGCAAGGGCGGTTTGGGAGGGATATTGATGATATTGGCATCAAGTAACTTTTTAAGAATAGAGGAAAGTGGCTCGGTCAATGGAGTGAATTTTTGAGGGGGTTGGATGAAGCTAAAATCCTTAGGGGAATATAATGAATGCAAAAGTGTGGGTGTAGAAGGTGATGAAGTGTGAGAAGGATCCGATTGGATGACATTGTGAACATGGGAGTTTAATGGTGTGGTATTTAGTGAAGGAATGGAAAAAAATGGTGAGGAGGGAGAACATCCATGATGGACATCCTCAAGGTGTTGTTCCATGTGCATAGCCTCATCAAATGTGCAAAATGGATGAAATTGTAAGTGGCATGAGATGTGAAGGACACAACGTTTGGAAAAGAGGTCAATGAGCTCAGATTGGGAGAGGGGAAATGAAAGGTGGTGAGCAAGAGCATGCCAACATGTGATAAAGTTAATAATGGACTCACTATGGGATTTTCGAAGCATGTGAAGCTCAATGAGCATTTCTTTGCGTGCAATGTGGATGGAGAAGTGGGATAATAATGTGTCTGCAAGTTGGGTGAATGTGTAAATGATATTGTGTGGTAGGCATGAGTATCAATCAAGTGCATGGTCAACAAGTGGAAGTGGGAAAGTGCGTAGAAGAAGAGCATCGTCAAGTTGAATAAGGTGGCATGCATGTGGTGTTGAGGGTCGTTAGTGTTATCAAATTTTTCAAAAATGGGAAATTTGAAATTTGGTGGATAGGGATGATGCGGTACCATGGGTTGTATAGGATCATTGCAAATGGAGTGATAATTAAGTGTGGGAGGAAGCCACCCTAGATATTGGGACTCAAGCTTAACAATGTGGTCAAAAAGTTGTCGGTGAAGAAAAATAGGGTGTGAATGAACATGGAAATGAATAGAATCCATGAGGAGTGGTACTCACACCTATGACTAAGAATTTGAAACATGAGTATAATAAGTCAACAAGATGGTAAGACCAAAAAAAAAGTCAAGTCATCACGGTTGCCATCGGCTGCGGGATAAATAAGGAATCGAATAGAATGCAAAAAGAATGATTTGGAAAGTGATAAAATTATTCATAGTTGCAACTAGCTATATGAAAAATATGGGATGGGAAAATCTAGCACGATCATAGCGATTCAACTAATCCTAGGAAAATTAGAGCTCAAATTGGATGAAAGAAACATATATGGAAATATTAGAAAGTCTGTGAAGAACAAAAATGAGTACAGTACGACTCATAAATAGTGGTGATGTTTTTTCATTTCAAGATGGAATAAAGGGGCTCATTTTATTGGCTTCCTATAATAGTTTCTCTCCATAAATACCAAGGGTTACCGAAATGAACATCACACATTAGAAACTTTTATAGTCATCGGCTTTACTTTACTCCCCTTGATTAACAAATTTAGATTATACTCCACTCAATCAAGCAAATTGGGACAAATCACTAAGGATAATCTTGGCTCTAATCTTCATGGGCATATTATTTAGATAGGTGGTGGTACCTATTTCATTGACCAGTTCCCTCAATGTGCCAACTACTTTTGGGTTCCTGTGGTACTCCTAACAACGATTTTCTAGGATTATGCCCATGTACTTCCCACAATTATGTGGATGGGTATTTACCCTTATCCGGACTTGTAATAAAATGTGTAGTTCATTCTCAATTCATTCCTTTAAGAAAAACAATTGTGTTTTTAATTTTTGTAGAAACAAAGTTGTAACACGATCCAGTTATGATTGCCTTATAACCATATGTTAGGATATTTTGTGTGTTAGAAATCACTGCTTGATCCATGATTATGACTGATCTACAACATCATTTTTTTTACTTTGGGTAGATTTGTAAAATCAAGTGTTAGATATACAACATAAATGTTAGGGAAAACAAAACAAACTAAAAATATAAAACAAAACCCTAAACAAATAAATGTTAGATTCAGAAAATAAAAAGAATTACCCACAACCAAAATGGTCCCACCATGGTCGCCAAAATGTATGCCTAGATTTGGATCACCTACAAGATGGATTAGTAAATATGAAAACCCCAAATCATCTACTTAAAAAATGAGCTTATGATGCCATTGTAAAGAGAGAGACAATTGAGGTTTCTTTCTTTGAATAAAGTGGGTAAAAATGTTCATATTTGAATATAAACCTACACACAAACACACTTAGAAAATGTTAGTTTTTTTTGTGGTTAGGGGACATGCCTCGGTCATATCCCTAACCATTTCAAGGAGATAAAATAAATTTTATTGATGTAAAATGAAATGACAGTAAGTATACGAATCGATCATGGGACAATCACAGTTGCGTTTCATCGAGAATCATAGAAAGATCACAAGCCAATCGCAGTTGCATTTCCCACCTGTGTTGGAATTTTGCTAGAACAGTGTTACAACAAGTTAGATCTATCCTTTTTGCTTCTCCTTTCCTTCTTCAATTCCTGCAAAACCAAGATATGTGAGCAAGAGAGAAAAAACTCAAGTATAGTCTTTGTCAACTAAGATCTAGGGCCCAATATTTGATAAGAGAGGTGAAATGATGTGGGTGTAGGTGGTTTTATAGATTTGGAGTGCATATGGGAGTGTGACAAACATGTGTGCTATGATAGGTCCATAGTGCATTGGGAATGCACATAGTTAGGTACCATGGGACATAATTAAATGTGAGTGGGTGAGGGTTAGTAAATGGGTGGTGAGTTGTCTTTTATCCCCATTTTGTGGGGTTTTATGTTTTTTTGGTCTTTCTATGTTTTATAATGTTTTTGTGTTTTCGAATAAGGGACCTTATGCACAAGGTGTGTTTTCTAGTGTCTACACTAGTGCAAAGCATCACAACCGCAGAGTTTTAAAGTGTGATATTTTAAATTTAAAGGGGGTTGAGAATAAATATATGTATTTTAGGAAAGTCGATTTCACAAATTTTGGCCTAAGCTTTCTCAGCTTCATGACTGGATAGCCCAGAGATGGAGAGAAAAAATACAAGGTAAGATTGAGCTTTATCCTTGTGCTAAAGCTTACTTCATTGTTGTCTTTGAAACCCCTGAAGATAGGGATTTAATTTTTAGTCAACATTGGGTTTGGGGGGAACATGGGCTTATGTCCAAACCATGGTATCCATCTTTCGACCCATTAAAGGAGTCTTTTGATACCTACCCGATTTGGGTTCGTTTACCAGGACTCCCATTGCAGCTTTGGAACAGATCTTGTCTCATTGCTATAGGGGATACTTTAGGCTCATGTGTAGCAGTCGATGATAAGACCTCCATTCAAACCCATACTACTTATGCTCGAATCCTGGTTGATCTCGATACCTCCAAATGTTTACCAGCAGAAATCAATCTACAGATTGGGGAAAGGCTCTAGGTGCAGAGGATAGACTATGAGAGACTTGCCTTCGATGTAGGCGTTGTTTCCAAACCTGGTCATGTTTCGGATGATGTTGTGAACACTCCAAACGTAAGACCAAAACAGCCTGGTGGAGGGATTCTCTACCTGAACATCTTACAATCGACTCAGATCCGGCTAAGGAATCGAGTGCCCCCCTGCAAGCTAACTCACCCATCATGGTTGATTCACAGACCAATACAAAGAAGCCTCCAGATTATTCTTTACAAAGGCTGCTGATTCAGTGTTTAAAGATATTCCGACCTCCCATTTGGGTCACTCCCCCATCAAACCTATTGCAGTTTTTCCGACTGTAGTGGATGTGGGAAATCAGGAATGGACAGTGGTGGATCGGAAAAAGAAGGGTAATGCCAAATCTAAATCCCCCACCATATCGGACAAGATTTGATTCTTGTCTTTTTGGGTGCTATTATTGCTACATTTTGGCATATGGCTCGCTACGCGATTGCTTTAAACAGGTGTGTTGTTGTTTTTTCTTTATTTTGTTGCACCTGGTTTGCTTTTCTTTGGTTCCTTCCTTGACGCTTTTGTTGGGCTCTTTTGTGATGATAAATCCGGATGTTTTCTCCATTAGTGGTCGGCCGGAGTACATTGTTATCATTTTTGTGGCCGGACCACCGCGTGTTTTCTTTGTTTGATCACCGGCCCAGCAGTGTTTATTTTTGCTGTTGTGTTCATTGTTGGTTGTTTCTTTGCAGACTGCGTTCTGCACTTGGTCCTTATTGTTATATCAGGATGTTGATCCTTTTTTTCGAGCTTTATTTTCCTATTCTGGCTTCTGAGCCTTGCTGTACAAGGGTATAGTCCCTTTCAAAAAACTATTTGCCAATAATAAAAAAAAAAAAAATGGGAAATTGTCAAATAGTGTGGTTGAATAATCAACTTGTATAAAGGTACCAGGTTGAGAATGAACCTAATAGACATTGTGAGAAATATAAAATCTATCTATCTTTTAAGTTTCTTGTCCATTCTATGTCTACATTTAGACCATGTGAACCAATAATATATGCATGACTTGAAAATATACCATGAAGAGGATCAATCACACCCAAAACTTATGATAGTAAAGCCAATTCTCAAATTCCTATTGACTATTTATGGTTGGACAAACAATGATCATTGTGGTGCTCCACCATATTAAAATCTCCACCTAAAATCCAATCAATATTAGGTATATATTTAGATATTGTGTTCAAAGAAAAGTTGTAGAAAGCCATGGATTTGGGGTAAGAATTCCTAAAGAATCCCTAAAGGCTTCAAGCAACAAATCAAAGTGGACCATCCGATAAGAAATGAACAAGATCTTCTAACTAGCATGCATTATGAAATAAACACTCAAATTTAAGCTAATTAAACTATCTCTACTCTGTGAAAGCTTAAAATAATGAACCTAATAAGCCCTAAGCAATCGGGTTTTGGTGATTAAGAGAAAGAGATCTCCCCATTATAGGCTTTTGAGCCAATGGTTCTTCTCCTTTACCCTATAAATTGGATTAACAATCCAAAAGTGAAGTAAAATAACTCAATATCTAGACTAGAAATGAAATCTAGAAATGAAAACTAGAACCTAGATGCAAAATACTATAATCTATGCCTAGGAAGAAGGTAGAATTCTTGAAAATGAGAGAGGGGGTCTAGCCCTATATATAGTTTTCCATTGGGAAAAGGGAAACTTGGGTGCATGTGGGACAAACACTAAATTCCAAAAACACTTTTAGCAAGTCAAAGCTTACTTTGACTCGGTTTAGGAGAGACAAACCATGTTTAAGCTTAGTTAAACATGTTTAGGAGGTGATTAGGGTTTGGAGAGAGTTTTGAAGGGTCAGATCAATCCAACGGAATGGATTGAGAGGCCAGGGAAGGTGGTAGAAGTGGACTAGAAGAAAGTAAGAAACTAATGTAGTTAGAACGAAGCTATTATAGCTTGTTTAAATGGTTTACAAGAGCAAAAACGACAAAAGGGATGTCATAGGAAGAAAGTTAGATAGGTCAAACCGGCGGTGTATCGTCGGTTTTGGGGAGAAGCACAACTAGTGCAATATTAGTCGTAATAGTGCCTCTGGCCAAACTACATGTGTCTACATTCTCCCCTCTTTGAGTTGATGTAAGTTACATCATTTTGAAGAAAGTAGACAAATATAAAAGAGAAGAAAATTTTTAAGGGATAGAAGAAAAATTAATAGGATGAAGGATGCCCCCTCGAGTGTCAATGGGGTGATGAAAGAAGTCGATCGACACTCGAAAAAGGTGAGATATAGATAGAAGAATGGGGAAGGGGCAGGATGCGAAGAGAATGAGAAATAAGAAAAGAGATATTGAGCTATCCACAAATTAATTGTATCCACTATTTAAATCATCATTTTGCTTAGAGACTTCCTCATCGGTCCTTATTAAAAATGTGAGCATACAACAAAAGCATATAGTGACATGAAAAGCCAAGATACAAAACAACTATCTATTGCTAAAATGCCAACTCGTAATGCAGACAAACATGCAATGCAATACAAGAAGTAAACAAACTCATGTAACAGGGAAATAAGTACAATCACACACACTTAAACCAACAACGTTCAAGAAGGTTACACAAATATTTTGTTATCAAGCTGAAGTCCCAAATGTTTTGAGAAATGACAAGGGTAAGAGTGATGCCCCAAGCAATATGCATATGCAAGGGAAATGACGGAGGACACTTGGGTCCGATGAAAAAGCAACGTGCATGACGAAATAGTACCAGGCAACTAATAGTGTCCCAAAGTACAGACAATGAAGTAAGTAGCGGTCTTTTGTAAATGATTGTAGATCAGGGTGATTTGCAAGTCGTAGTTTCAAAACATGTGAAAATGCCAACAGGATATAGGATGAGCGTTATGCAAAAGACATGATTTTATTTGAAAAATGAGCTGGTTACCGATTTTAGTTCATTTTCAAAGTTTTATATTGTTTTTTATTTTTCTAAATCAATTTTATAATTTTTTTAATTTTTGATCGGTCAGAAGAATTCAAAAGATCAAAGATCTTCTTAAAAGTACACGCAGAGGCGAATAGGGAAGACGAGGTCAGTAAAAGAACCAAAAGGGGATCTCCATGGAAAGAAAGACAGGGTGATAATAATTATTTTAAATAATTATTGTTCACGACGGGAGGTTAGATAGACGAAAAAGAGGAATCGAAACAAAGGAAAACACTTGTAAGGTTCGTAAACAATGTCAGGGTTAAGAGGAAGTGTCCGCAAGGTAGCACAAAGTGCCCCAGTGTGTGAAAATTAATAAAAATAATTATTTTAATAATAAAAATAATTATCACGGTGGGTAGAAGAAGATTAGAATGACCATGGCGGAGAAAACATGCCCCAGGGGCATCGCGACGAGTTAATATACCCACTGGGGTAAAAACAATCACGATCAATTCATTTGTACCAGAGCCCTTGCGAATTTTTACTGCGAGGTGTTAGTGAGAGAGTCCAAGCACGATGCGCAGAGGTTACCGACAAGACGGAGGCGAGCGGGACCGGATCCGAGAGTATCGGCGAGACCTGCGGATGGACCCTTCATGAGTAGTCTATCCCTTCACTCTTAAATTACACATTTATTGCTTTTTAGGTCATTTCTAGGGTAGGTAGGTGGGGAAAAGATGCATGCGCACGTCATGTGTCGAAAAAACAAGGACACGACACGCACGCGCACGTGTCGAAATAGCGGATACGCACGGGCATATGCGTTGAAAAACCTATACACGCACGTGTGTCCGTCAAAGGGGTGAAATGGGGACGCATGCGCGTATCAAACTAAGCATGTAGGCTTAGAGGCAGGGATCCACAGCCATAGGTATAGGGTCCTAGGCCTATACCTAGACAGTACACGCCCCGGTTGGTCGGGCCGATTGCCTCAAAGTAGGCATTCTAAAGGTATATATGTCCCACTGGCAAAGAGGTTCTACCATGGCAGGTCCACCTCCTCGTGCCCCGGGAGGTGGTGATGGGCAACTTGGCTGCACTACAAAGAAAGCGGCTTCTGGTGCCACGATACAAGTGGTGCAGCTTCAGGTGGCCATAGAGAGAGATCATGCAGAGCACGATTCAGTGCATCTTGGATGCCGAGAGAGACTAGGCTAGGTCTCAGGTACAGGATAGTGGTAGGGCCGTATGGCAGGTCGATACATACGAGTTAAGTAGCACAAGGCGCTCATTTAGCAGTGCCTTAGGCTAGGTATAGAGCCAGTTACATAGCGTCATGGTCCAACATGACCAGGTGCAGGCCGAGGGATAGGGCTATTTGATAGAGAGAGACCAGGCCCGTAGCGATTTACAGACTATCACACTAGAGAGAGATCGAGAGGCCGCCACTGCTAGGCAAGTTGATGCCGACGTAAGTCGATTGATGATAGGTGAGCATGATGCTTTGTCCTATAGGTAGCCTTAGCCACAGGAGATGAGGATTTGATACGTAACATTTTCAGGGGCCACAGCAAGGCTCTCTATTACAGACAACCTACTTTTCGGTAGTTCCAAAGCAGAGGAGCAAGTGACACCTTATGTCCAGCTCGATGTGAGCCACACAAGCTCTAGATCATAGAGGTCGGCTAGGTCGATCGTGACAGCCGGCCACACAGTCGAGTACATAGCAGAGGGGTACACAGGGTCCCTCCTCATAGTTGGCAGGTTCTTCAGGGGTAGGCCCATCATGGCCTCCATTATTCCGTCCCCAGGACATGGTCCCAAAGCAGCCCCAGTGAGGGCGAGAGTTGTGGTGAGTCTCCTACTCATGCCATTTGTATATGTATGTATTCATTCGTATATGCCTCTTATGAAGGCGGGTTTTGCCCATGTATAGATTCTTTTGATTCTTTTGTGGATGCCTCTAGATGAAGGCTCAATTTTGATCGATGTATGTACTTTTGATGTACCACCATGCCTCTGTATGCAAGCTTAGTATTTGATCCCCCCTTTTATATGGTAGATGGATAGAGCATTTTGTATATACCGAGACTTTGACACTGAGATATTGATTATACATGTATCATATGGACACTTTCTTGTATATCTTTTCATGTATTGATATATTGTCATGGTAATTATGTTCCATTGATGTTCATGTTGTATCTTTTCCTTTTCATGTATGTGACATACTTTCAGATGTAGAGATGTACATGTTTTTCTTTCATAGCAATGATATACTCATGTATTTGATATCATGTGTTTTTTAATTTATTAGATGCTTGATTCCACATGGCTAGCATTTTGGGATGATACTAGATGATATTGGTGCGGGGGGGATAGATTAGTGATCATACGCAACCTCTCTTGCCCCATGATGATACGATATGTGATGATTAGCTTAGCATACATGCATGATGTAATACTTAGCATTTTATTTATATATGATGTATAGATGATGGTATAAATGTGATGAAATGATAGATGATAGATGTGATAACAAACAAATGTGCTAAACAAACACACAAGCAAAAGTTAACAAAACTAAACAAATATACACATGCAACACAATACAATGCAACTAAAATGAAGATTAATCTAACACTTTACTCTAAGCAAGTAAAAATGAGTTCCAACAGATGTACATAGCAATCAAAGAAACATACAACAATTAATTACAAGCATAACAAGTCCTAATAATGAACGCAGTGCAACACACAATTAAACCTAACAAGATCTAATATAATGTAAGCAAAGAATCATTCAAAGAACGAACAACACAACAAGCTAAGTATATCAAAACTATACAAACCTACAACTAAAAGCAATCTTACTATCACTTTGTTTTTGTGGGACAAAGCATTGCCATATTTTCTAATGTTTTTGAGTTTATCACGAAGGATAAGTTTTCTTAGCTGTGTTCCTCATTGTTGTCTAGGTTTCCCTAAGATGACATTGTGAGATGAATGTAGCTTTATCCCTGAAATGGGAAATTTTCTAGATGTTTAGATTTTTGTGTATCGTTTTCTAAATGTTTTTGTATTTTCAAGGTCATGTTTTGAAAGCAATGTACAAACTTTTAAAGAAACGTGGAATGCCCCAATGTGATGTGGGAATATACAAGGGGTCAAATGCCACGTGTTAATGTATAATGAAGTGGAATGTGAATGTACCCCCAACGTGATGTGGGAATATACAGATAGGCCACATCCATCACACAGATATATCGTAAGTAAACTAGATCACAGGTCCTGCAAGGGAGCTCGAGGTCGGATCCCTAGACCTAGCCAGGGTACTGCGGAATTTTAGCAAGTAGCAAGAGTTACCCATCTTGTCGCAAGAGTGACTTGTGTACGAGAAACCTTCCTTGAGCACCAGAAACTGGTTTTCATAAAAGGACATGCCCACTTGCACCACAATGCGTGGTTTTCACACGAGGACGACACGCTTTTTCTTTACTTTTTCTCAATTTTTCAATTTTTTGCTTCTTTTTTCTTTGTTTTCTACTTTTTAGTTTCTTATCTCAATATTTCAGCCACACCTAAGTATAGAAGTGCTTGAGGTGAATGGCATTCATGGGCTCTGGAAGCTCTTCACCATCTGAATAAGTAAGTCTATATGCCCCTGATCCATATTTAGCGGTCACCAAATAGGGACCGAGCCAATTGGCCTCAAATTTACCTTTCTTTTCCCTATCTTTGGTGGTATTCTTCTTATTTTCTTTTAGTACAAGATCACCTACATCAAATTCCCTACGAATGATGCATTTTTGTATCCTCTGGATACTCTATTTTGATATACTTTAAGGTGATTAAGCGCTCTGATATGCCATTCATCTAACAGTTCCAACTCTCTGCAAAAAAGCAACTCTGTAGTCTTCATCTTTGTCAAGGTAGTCCCTGAGAGATATTCTCAGAGAGGGAAGCTCCACTTCCAAAGGTATGATGGCTTCAATGCCATAGACAAGTGAATACAGGGTCACACCAGTAGGGGTGCGGATGGAGGTGTGATAAGCCCAGAGAAATTTGGATGGATTTGAAAATTCCAATTATGACCAGTTTTATTGATCATTTTCTCCATAATGCGCATAAGAGTTTTATTTGTAGCCTCGGCTTTCCCATTACCTTGAGGGTAATAGGAGTTAGACCATTTAAGTTGGATATGAAAGCGTTGACACAAGTCTTTTACCGTCTTGTTTTTGAAAGATTTACCATTATCAGTGACAATGGCCGAGGGGATACCATAATGGCATATAAGATGGTTCATGATAAACTTGGATATTTGCACATCGGTGGCATAGGTAAGAGGAACATGCCTTCCACCCATTTAGTGAAATACTCGGTGGCGATTATGATGTGTGTATGACCATCGATGAAGAAGGGTGGAGCTTCCCTATGAGATCTACACCCCTCTTTGAAAAAGGCCAAGGTGTGGCAATAGGCTAAAAAGCTTGTGACGGTGCATGTATGAGATTACCATACTTTTGACAAAGTTCACATTTCTTCACGAATTTGGCAATCGGATTCCATGGTAGGCCAATAAGAGCCTACTCTCAACAGCTTTCTTAGCTAGCACCATGTCACTAGTGTGTGCCCACATGTATACCACTATGTACCTATTTAATTGTGTGAACCAAATCAAGTAACATTTAGACAACGAAGCAAGTTCCTATCATAGCCACGATGATAAAATTTGCCTCCTAGGAGGGTATAACGGGCTATGCGGTGAATAAGGGATTTTTTCTCTGAATGGGTAATGTCAGGTGGGAAGGTTCCATCTTGTAGGTATTGGTAAATAGGGTCATACCATGGGGATAGGGGACCAACAACTTCACATGCTAAATAAGATTCAGGCATATCATATGCTGGCATCTGTAAGTGTTCCACAAAGAAAGGCATCTTACTCTCCTCAGGCGGGATGCACAAGAGAGAGCCTATGGTAGTCATGGCATCCGCGGATCTATTATGAGATCTGGGTTTTTGTTCAAATATGACATGTGAAAAACATTCCATCAGGGTTTCAACCAGCTTCTTATAGGGAATATGTTTTTCATCTTTAACCTTGTATTCATTATTGACCTGCTTAATGATAAGCTGAGAATCTCCAACGACTGCATGCCTATTTGATGTTTCAAGTGATAGCTATCTTGAGGCCAACAATAAGTGCCTCATATTCTCGCAATGTTGTTGGTATAGGAAACCCCAACTGAAATTCCCTTGGTATAATATCTCATGTGTGATTAATAAGCACTACTACTACCCGATCCATGAAAAGTAATGATCCATCGAAATGGACCCTGCCATTTCAAGGATTCTTCGATATACATCATAGATGCATCCGGGAGATCCGGACACAAAGGCTCGTCCCCCTGGTAAAGGTGCTTCGCTTAACCGATATGCCAATACCTGTCCTTTTAAGGACTTATGACTCACAAACTCTATCTCAAATTCACTCAAAAGAATGATCCAATTAGCCATTTGGCCTGTTAAGGCGGGTTTGGACAAGAGGTACTTAAGAGGGTCAACCTTGGAAATAAGTTTAGTTTTATTATTAAGGAGGTAATGGCGGAGTTTCGAAATGTAAAGACGATCGCTGAAGCAGGTGCCTTTTCAATCTATGGATAGTTTAATTCATAGGCAATCAATGTACGGCTAAGGTAATAAATAGCTCTCTCCTTATGGTTAAGATCAGTATTGGGCAAGCAAGCGTGCACCAATAAGCGGGTAAAGCAGAAATATATAAAAGGAGAGGCTCTCCGGGAGTAGGGGGCATCAAAGACAAGTGGATTTACAAGGTCTTGTTTGAGTAGAGCAAATGTTTTCTAACATTTGGGGCCCCACTTGAAAGTAACATCCTTCTTCAAAAGATGTGTAAACGGATGACATTTATCCGTAAGTGAGAAATAAAACAATAATAGCCTGGATCTTTCCTTGCAGTCGAGTTGTTTAAGAGTGGTGGGTGGAGGCATGTCCGTAATAGCAGTGACTTTGGTGGGATCCACCTCTATCCCTCTTTATGATACTATGAATCCCAAGAGTTTTCTTGATAATACACTGAAGACGCACTTCTTAGGGTTAAGATGAACCTTGTAGTCCCTAAGGTGCTAAAAGATACATCTAAGCACTTCTGGGTGCTCTTTTTTCTCTTTGATTTAGCTAATATGTCATCCACATAGTCCTCCATAATATCGTTCATCATATCATGAAAATGACATTCATAAAGACGTTGATAAGTAGCCCCAACATTTTTGAGTCCGAACGGAATGACTTTGTAACAAAAATTTCCCAAGGAGTGATAAATGTAGTTTTGTGTTGATCCTCCTCTATGATCCTTATCTAATTATACCCCGAGAAGCCATCCATTAAGGATAGCATCTCATAGCCAGTGAGAGATTCTATGATCATATCTATGTTCGGCAAAGGAAAATCATCTTTAGGACACGCTTTATTGATGTCACGAAAGTCGATCATGAGATCCTAATGCCAATGGGTTTCTTTTTGATCTGAAATATATCGAGATCCAACTCGAGTAATCAATAGGTTTGATAAAATCTATAGCCAAGAGTTTCTCCAATTCTTCTTTGACAAGAAGTGCGACTGTAGGCTGCATCTTCCTCAATTTCTGTTTAATGGGCTTGGCATCTAGGTGCACAACTAGTGTTGGATCCAAGCCGGGCATGTCTGAATATGTCCATGTGAAAATATCAACGTATTCTCTTAAGAGTTCCACAAAGGTTTTCTATTCCTGAGCTGAGAGCGAAGCCCCCAACTTGATCATCCTGGGTAAATCCTCTAAACCAATGTTAACACTGATGGTTTCCTCAATGAGCATCTTAGATGCGTCCTCCATTCTAGTAGGATCAGGAGGGAGGGTGAGATCAACCTCCTGAGGTAGCTCTTTATCATCTTCAAATGGATAAGTTATTTTATCCACATGCTTTGCATTTTGTTCTTCTATAAGTGTTTCAAATATTTTTCACCGTGAGATTTCCGTTTATTCTTTATATTAGGCTACTCAAGTATTTTTACTTTTATTCACAACATTCTTACCCAAGTGCCCACACATCTCTACTTCTTCTCCGAAGTATGCACATGTGTTTAATTAAATTTGAAATCCTTTCTTGTGGTCCCCAACAGAAGAAAATCACCGAGTCCCATGACTTCGTGAATGCTTCATCATTCTCAAAAATATCAAGTGGTACGGAAAGTTGTTGGTCTCAATCTACAAGTTCGGGATAAACTAAGGTGACTTGATAATCAATGAAGGGATGGATTTAGATAGGGTAAGGACAGTTGATTCAAGAAATAGGTTTGTGGAAGCCAAATTTTTGTAGAAGCTACATTAAGAACTTGTATCGCTATCTTTGTTATACAAAATTTCCTCGCACTCGAAAAGGTAGCGTCAACCTCGATAGGTTGAGCATCCCGGGATCAGAACCCAAGACCATGCTTGTCGATTTGAAATGGCAAGTAGGAATAGGTTCTAGATGGCCTTGTGCGTTGGCTCCGCATCTATATCCTTTATAACCCATGACAAACATCATGCGGTGTCCTTTAGTATACTGAGGCGTTTGATGGCATGAGGCCATGGTTCCTTCTGGTACCTTACTAATGGGATCCTCCAACATCTTTTCTTCGAATAGGAGGCCACTATGAACAAATTTATCCAATGGTTCTGAACATGGTCCTCGTGTACTTTTTAACTGAAAATAGGGCTTGCCCCATGTCCTAGGTGACACTGATAAGTCTGAAATTAATAATGCTTGTTCAAGAGTAAATGGCTCTCCTGGGCCATATTTTGCTGATGTAGCCTCCCAAGATGCAAAAGGATTGACCAAAGAAGGGAAGTCCTGATTATAAGGTGTGAGCGACTCTGAGTCCACCCGATTCTTCATAGCTTCCATTTCAAGAGGGATGACGACATCCGCAGAAGGGCACTCATAGGCTGCACGAGAGAAACTATGCAACGCCCAATAGTGAGTGAATGGCTCAGGATCACCTGAGATAGTGACTATACACCCTTCATGGCACAACTTGATACATTGATGAAATGTCGAAGGGATAGCCTGCATGGCATGAATCCATAGATGCCCTAAGAGCATGTTATATGGGAGATATAAATCCAGAACATGGAAGGTCGTATCATGACAAGTTGGACCTACTTCCATGGGCACTATGATAGTACCTGCTGATTCTCTCTCCTCATTATCATATGTTGTGATGGTAATGGTCTTAGCTCCCATATATGTTTCTGAAAGGCCTAGCTGCCTAACTAGCTTCAATGTGCATATGTTTAGACCAGATCCCCCATCCACAAGAACTCTTTTAATCTTACGATGGGTAACTACCACTTCTAAAAGAGAGGCAAATTATGCTCGGGGTGGTTACATGCGTGTGGGATAGTGTTGCGATCAAAAGTGATGTGATTAGTGGGTTCAAGGTGGGTGATCATAGCTTGCAAGTGTGCGGGATCTACCTCAGTAGAGACTCCAAAATTCTATAATGTTTTGTACAATATATCCTTGTGAGCAGTAGAGATTTTAAGGTCTAAAATGGATATTTTAGCTAGTGTTTTCTCTAGCTGGTCTAGTAAATTATACTGGCTTTGGGTAGTTGGTATTGGATCAGGTATGATTAAGTGAGCACGTCGTATTCCAACTGCACAACTCTTTTTGAGAATTCAGATTGTGTTTACTCGGTCATCAGGTGAACGGATGCAACCTATAAGGGAGTCGAATGGACTGTTATTACTAGGGTAAACATACACAGCAGTGCGATAGTCATTAGAGGCCTACTTGTGATCTGGTTTCCTTTTCTTGTTATCTGCGTGATTGGGAAAAGGTTCTTTGTATATGCCCATTTTTTCATTAGGACCCTGTCCTGAATCAGGAGGTGATTCTACGGCAATCTTTCCCTCTTCAATGAGGTCTTGTATGAAATGCTTCAGTCATAGACATCTATCTATTTTGTGTCCTTTGACATGATGGAAGTCACAGTATTCATGGTCTTTATACCAACCAGGTTTTGGAGCATTTTCTGGGAACAGTACTGTGGTACTTGGATACTCTACCATTTTAGCATCATCTAATTGTTTTAATATGGCATTCAGGGGTTTGCTCAACGTTGTGAACATACATTTTGTAGGTGCCTTGGGACGAGGTCCTTGTGAAAGCTTCAAAAGTGGACCTGTCTGCATAGCTTGGACTCTTTTGGAGTCAGTAATTCCATCACCAACGACGTGTTTATTTTTATTAAAGAACTTAAGTTTGTCTACAGATTTGGCCTCATGTTTTTCTTTGATAAAGGGTTTAAGTGTTCCTTTGGTAATAAGATCCTTTTCAATTTGGCTACCTCTTTCTATAACTTCCTTGAAGTTAGATCCACAATGCATCTGAAGATGGAAGGCTATCTCGAGTTTAAATTAGGAACAAAAATTCTCACTAATTGTTTTTCAGGTAAGGCACAAGGGAAGCGACTAGCCGCTCTCCATCGTTGTAAGAAACCCGTGAAGGTCTCATTAGGTTTTTGCTTTGCATTGCAAAGGTCATTCATCATGACATCATTTTCAATATTGAAAGAATAGTGCCGCACAAATTTTTCTGCTAGTGTCGGCCACGTTGTTATAGATCCTTTAGGTATGCTACAAAACCATTCAATCACCAAAGCTCCCAAACTGTGGGGAAAGAGTCGTATTAGAAAATTATCATTGTAGGTGACCTCTTGACAAGCCATGTAAAAGTCTTTGACATGATCACGGGGATCACCTTTGCCTTTGTACTTGTCGAGCTTTGGAATAGTGAAATGTTTAGGAAAGGGCTGCAGTAGCATGTCTTTATTGAAGGGATAAGGACATAGTTCTTCGTAGAGATACTTTATGTTTTGGCCTATATTTCCCTGTTGTAGTGTTGTGATCGTATCTTTCATAGATTTTAATTCAACCTAAATGAGTTGCTCCTTAATAGGTGATATCGACCTTTGAGCCTGAGTTGCCTTAAACGTATAGTCCGTATGCAGATCAAATTGAAACTCATTAAGTTTACTTTTGTCTTTGTCTTTACCTATGTTTCTTTTTGAAGCACCTAGGCTCACTAATTTCTGACTTAACTACAAGATTTGTTTTTGGAGGGTCTCCTCCTCAACCAGGGGATCTTCTTCTTCATCAAATTTCGAGAGGAGGGGAGCCTTCCGCTTAGTTTTTACTTTACACAAAGCCCTAAAGGGAGTTTTACGTGATGTTTCTCCTTCAACAATGACCTTATGTTGCCCAGAATTGGATGCATATCCCACATTAAAAGGATTATCCATGTCTAAGACGAACCTTCGCTCTCCTAAGTTAGGGTCCACGACCTTTGTTTCTTCTTCGTGCTCGTGCGGAAGCTTAGCTCTTAACACCAAGACTCTCGCGAGTACTTGATCTTTGTTATAATATAAGAGCTCATCAAATTTGTTTAAGTCTAACCTTTGTTGTTCTCCCGAAGAGTCGACTCTTCTCCACTATGATCGATTAACATCTTCGTATCTTTAACTCGAGAGAAGAGTGGTCCTAAATTGTTACCGCTAAAGGGGAAATCATCAAAAGGATTAGCTCTCGCATAAAGCTCACTTTGGATTTTGTTGCCATTTTGAAAGGTCTAGGCATTACTAGCCAATACTCGATGCAACATTATGTTTACTAGTTTTCAAAGGATACCGATATGGACAGATGAAAATGTGACACTCACCTAAGTCACGTCATGTCAAATACATACTTAAAAGATCAAGATGAATGACAATGTTGTACCAGATATGTGGGCTGAGGTTAGAAATCTAACAAGGCTTGAATATCAACATAATACTGACAAAGTCCCCTAACAAGGTATACCTAGAACTGACTCAAGTACTGACAACAAGCCAAGTGTATTGAAAAGTGGAAGTCGCAATCGATATAAGCGCAGCAATAATATTTGTCAAGATATCTCAACCAAGCAAGCAAGGTGTCGATATCAAGACAACATCATGACGATATATATAATGTGTTATCAACACTCGTAAAAAAACCTAGATGATGTCAAAACTAAAACCAAGTAGAAGGTATAACAAGAAGTTTGCGATGATGCAAGCAGTGTAACCGCGTAATAGAGGGATCTATACTACGTTCCCAAAGAATGGGAGACGCAACATAAATGCCAATACTAAACGACTAAAATGCAAGAAAAAGTTGACAAACTAGGGAGAGATAGAATGACAAAACCGACCCGCAACAATGATGAAGATCCTGAAATCAAGATCATAGGATGCCCAAAGACGCGAAAACGTACCCACCCGCTTTAGTCATTTAACACCCCAGCCGCAAACATGGATGAGTGTAAACGTATAAAAAAGTAGCTAGCACTATCTCTGACACGACACGTAAAGTATGCCTCTGTTTGACTTTCAATGTGGAAAGTATGAACGCATGGGTGTAGATCAAGAACATGTGAAAATAGACTTAGTTTTACTTGGGTAGAGCTTCGCCTCGTTCAAAAATGAGAAGGAAGCTAAGCTAAGTAATACATTTGTCTAAATTCATGATGAAAAACACTTAGATCTAACTTAGAATGGGTGCATTATCGTGTTCGACAAACAAGGTGCGTTGAATCCAAACAAGTTATCACTTCGTGATGGAAAATGACGCAAATGGACTAGTAAAGTTGGCCTCCAGAAAAAATGGTCTCCTTAATAAGCTCTCTCAACTAGGTGTTACAAGGTTGTCTTAAGCGAGCGTGATTTACCCAAAAATTCACACTGACTAGTTTGGGAGTATCTCGGCTTTACTTTACCCCCTTCAAGAATAGTAGGCAACTAGTGCGTCTATGTGTACTATCACTGGGGTCGCCACACGGACAACCGGTAATGCTATCTCACAAGGTGTACTAGTCAAGTGGGTAAGCGAGGTGCTTCCCGTTTCATCCATGAGGTTACTCAGCGGTGGACTACTTTGGGGTTCCTGGAACCACCCCCATTGTTATAGCTTAAGGCATTATGCCAAAGGGGTTACATTCCAGTTAAGCGGAGAGGGACTTACCCTTTTCGAAACCTGCAATACAGTGTGTTGAATGTGGTGTTTTTTTAATCTTTTTTAATCTTAATGTGGTTTCAAAAGTGGCACACCTTTTGGCAATCTACAAACACACGTGTATTAGAAGTTTTCACTTTGTTCTTAACACCTTTCTTTGACCAACGTTAGGTCCTGTAGACAACAAGTTGGTTAGTAGTTTTCCGTTTTCTTTGATTGAGGTAAAAGAGAACTCACACTTGCTTTTGATTCCTAAGATCACCTGAAAGCGCGAAGGAAGAGCATACGCAAAGTGGAAATCCTAAAAAGCACATAAAAATGTTACTTTATCCTTAAGAAGCAAGTGTTTTTAACATGTAAAATAGATTTTGTGTAAGTGCTTTTGATCTCCAAGATCACTTTGGAAAGCATGAGGAGAGAGCATACGCACGTTTCACAAACCCTAATTTAAGCTAAGGAATGAAAAACACTTTAATCATGCAAACTGAAATTTTAAAGAGTTAGCCCTTTTAAAACCTATCAATCTTTTAGAAACCTGCACAAAAATGTCGAGAAAAACAACTAAAGCAGGCACTTAAAATTTTTAATTTTGACAGTAACACCTGCATGCCCAAACCGACATGTACGCACTCCAGCCAACGGGTACGTGCCTAAACCAACTCCTACGCAGGTATGTTAAAATTTAAATCAGTCACCAGACTTATGCACCCCCGATCTAATAGGTACGCTAGGGTTTCAATGCATACGCGCTCCTACCGATAGATACATGGCCCAAGCAAAAAGAAGTCTATAAAATTTTACACAGTGATATTAATTACAGACATGTCCAGAGAGGTGGAGACACGGACAGGCCAACAGAAATGTGGATGCGTCCTTGTCGAGAAAATTTAAAAAACACAAAGGACACCCTAACGGTGCACGCGGCCTTTCCGACGGAGACATGCCTATATCAACGTGTACACGCTACCCCAAAACACTAACGCTTGCCCTGTACAAAACCTACAAAAAACACAGATTCTCAAAATTTTAAAAGCAAACAAGTTATTGGTTAGTCAAAGCTTCCTATTTCTATGTTAAACCCACAAATGCATGTAAATAGAGTTCATTAATCTAAGGTTTAAAACAGAAATGAGGAAAATAACAAGTGATTTACACTAAAAACTTGAAAAATGACTTTGAAGAACTCAAAGGACCTCCATTAATGGAGGATGGACATAAGTGTCCCACCGGTGCCAAATGTGTTCAAAGAAAAGTTGTGGAAAGCCATGGATTTGGGGTAAGAATTCCTAAAGAATCCCTAAAGGCTTCAAGCAACAAATCAGTGGACCATCCGATAAGAAATGAACAAGATCTTCTAACTAGCATGCATTATGAAATAAACACTCGAATTTAAGCTAATTAAAATATCTCTATTCTTTGAAAGCTTAAAATAATGAACCTAATAAGCCCTAAGCAATCAATTTTGGTGATTAAGAGAAAGCGATCTCCCCATTATAGGCTTTAGAGCCAATGGTTCTTCTCCTTTATCCTATAAATTGGATTAACAATGCAAAAGTGAAGTAAAATAGCTCAATATCTAAACTAGAAATGAAATCTAGAAATGAAAACTAGAACCTAGATGCAAAATACTATAATCTATGCCTAGGAAGAAGGGAGGGATTCTTGAAAATGGGAGAGGGGGTCTAGCCCTATATATAGTTTTCCATTTGGGAAAAAGGGAAACTTGAGTGCATGTGGGACAAACAATAAATTCCAAAAAACACTTTTAGCAAGTCAAAGCTTACTTTGACTAGGTTTAGGGAGAGACAAACCATGTTTAAGCTTAGTTAAACATGTTTAGGAGGTGATTAGGGTTTGGAGAGAGTTTTGAAGGGTCGATCAATCCAACAAAATGGATTGAGAGGCCAGGAAGGTGATATAAGTGGACTAGAAGAAATTAAGAAGCAAATGTAGTTAGAAACGAAGCTATTATAGCTTGTTTAAATGGTTTACAAGAGCAAAAAGGAAAAAGGGATGTCGTAGGAAGAAAGTTAGATAGGTTCAATCGGCGGTGTATCGTCGGTTTCGAGGAGAAGCACAACTAGCACAATATTAGTCGTAATAGTGCACCTGGCCAAACTACGGTGTCTACAGATATCCAATCCCAAAGAGAAGCTTGTTCTTCAACATTATTAGGAGCATAAACATAACAAAAACCAATTATCTAACCATCAATAAAGGTGAGAACCTAGACAAATTTATGAGATGGATCTTCACCCTTATCAATGATATATTTAGACATCTGTGAAGATAGTCCTAACACAACTCCTCAACTTCCATCTTTATGAGATGTTTGTAAGAAGAGAGCATACTTCCAAAGATTATGTAAAGAAGCGTTAAGATGAATGTCACTTAGTTTAACTTATTAGAGAAACAAAATATCAAGTTTTCATTTATTTAATACCTATTTAACTCTATACTTTTGAGGAGGGAGAGATATCCATCTCACATTCTAAGATAATATATTGCACTTCATGGTGAAGAAGGAGAGATTGTATCATCCTCTAAGGGAAATATTTCAAAATGGTTGGAAAAAAAAATATATTACTCATTGCTATCACGCTCTCTAGTAGCATTTGGTGGGGATCTAGACCTTTGATGAGATCTAGGAAGGGAGAATAGAAGAATGGTTGGTGGGATTCAAATAATAAATAGAAAGGGAAGGGGTAGGTGAGCACTCATGGAACGGAGAATGACGAGTCTAATAGGGAGGGTAATTAGAATGTTCTTCCTTTTCTTGATCAACCTCCAAATATCAGTCATAACGGCCACCTTGTAAGAAATGGGGATCACTAAGTGATGGTTCAGAGGAAGAGGTGTGGGATGTTAGGAAAATAGTGTTTACATTATTAATATGGTTAGTATGAGTGAATAATAATTACGTGTGTAATTATTATCTTGGTGAATGTAAGTTAGTTATATGGTTGTTATAACAATTATTTGTTATGTAAGTTTAACCACTCATGTATATGGTGTTCGGGTGAGATATTCATGGGAGAGTAGTTAGTACTACTTCCTAAAATATAGGAAAGACATTTCCTATATATATGTAAGTTTTTAATGTTGAATATAATGAATGAATATTGATTTGTAATATTTACTTTTATATTGTTTGCAAATCTAATCGGTGCTCTTCATGGGAAGAATGTGAAAGGGTAGATTTAGTTTGAGTAGGTGAAACTAAGGTATTTTTTAGAGAGGGGGTTCGTATGAAGAAGTTTTTATGGAGGGCGATATGGAAGAATATGATGGGGTGTTAAATAATTTTAGATTTCCTCACATGAAAATATCGCATCAAATGTCCCTCTTTGTGGTAGTAAAAACATGCATTATGATTGTTGATTTAACAAATACCGAAATTCGTAAAACTCTAATTACAAAGTCACGTAATGAATAAATAACACTAAATTACATATTTGACACAAGCTAGTAAGCTAATGAAAATTGAAACCCTATGTGTAAGAGAGGGAGTAGAAGACTTGGTTGATTTCGCAATAAACTCGAAGTGTGCTAGCAGACAGAAAACTAATAAACATGAGGAACAAATTGTCGCAATTGTGCTTCATAAATTCTAGAAATGTCGGATGAGCCTGAATAGGTCGTTTGATCGGGTCCGGGCGCCTACGCACTAGAGTCTCGCTTCGAGCACCCGTGACTACGAAAATGACCAGAAATTGATTCTTCTTGTGTCACAAGATGGTTTCTCACCTTCGTTATTGGTCGCATGTGTGTTACTTGGATGATCATTGTATTCACCTATAAATTTTGAAGCAAATGATATCCTGAAAAACCCTAAAACACATCAAATCCTAAAAAAGAAAGATGCAAATGGGGTGTCAGAATGACCCTAGCGGTCAACCGATAGAGTGATCTTACGACCGAGCACTGCACTACATTTCAGACTCCATGTAGTTCTTGTGAAGTGTATGCAAAATCGTTCCCTAGGAATCTCTTGTGCAAAATGCACTTGATAACGAACAATAATAGCTAGATGTAGCAATGTAAGTAGATGTGTGGATGGAAAAATAAACTTCCCCTCCTATGCGTGTATGCAGAAAATGCAGTCCCTTGTCCCTTGAGTGAGTACTAGATGGATGCTTTGATGCTCTTAGAATGCCTTTGGATGCAACCTTAGGTGGTGATAGTATATGCTTAGAGCTTGGTCCCTTATTTTGGTCACATAGCTATATAAAAGAGGCCCAAAAGAGGTGAAAAAGATACAAATAGATCGGGGTCACCTAGAGGGACGAGGGTACTTGGCCAAGCGCCATGATTGGGCGTTGGTGTCTAGAGTCAATAAAGATAAAGCATTGAATATCAGACTTGGTTGTGGGGAGTGCAAGACCAAAGAGGAAACAAAAAATATAGAAAAGAGGCCAAAGATAGATGTCAATTACTATTTTTCTCACTTAGGAATCATATGAATAATAGTATGTGATTAGGACCTAGAAATGTACCCAAGTGTGTGATTTTTGTCTACATTTGCCCCACTTTATGTTTTTGAGTGAATACTCGATAACATAAAGTAAATAAGAGATGTGTACCTAATAACCATGTATATTGATGGCGAAAGTGTGCCAAGAGACAAAAAAGCGTGGAGTGATAAAAATGAAGCGTGGAAGCTAAAGACAAGGAAGTGATCCTAGGGATGAAGCGTATGTGTTGTTGTTTATACCTGTTCTCGTTGTTTTGCTTCCCTAATGTGGCTACTTATTGTTGTGTATTAAGGACAAACCCTGCGAAAGAAGAGCGAAAGAGTAGTCAAGTTTCGTGTTATGAAAAAATGTAAAAGTATGTAAAAATGTGAAAAATGAGTAAAAAGGAATGTGTGCACTGCACCGATCCGTGATGAGTAAAAAAAGATAGAAAGTCTCATGAACCCCTATAGAAGAACAAGTTTTTGGGCGATATAAGTAAAGAACAAACAAGACATATGACATAGCCCACAAACAATGACATACACTCAATCAATGGCAAACAATATCAAGTAAAGTAGTAGAGAACCATGGTGGCAAATAATTCTTGCAAGAAAAATGTTGGAAATAAAGCACACGTTAGCATGTTAGAAATATAAAAATTATGTCAAGACATGTATATATCGATAGAGTAGTGTGCTAGTAAGAATAGGAAGTAGTATAAAATGAAACAATAACACCTGTGATGTGTACAAAAGTAGATGCCCCCAAGAGCCTCGGTGGGACTGGTAAGAGGTACAATGCCAAACATCCATGCTTTGCATGTAAGGATCTATAAGAAGTCTGCATTCAAAACTAAAGAACAAGTGAATGTGCATGTGTATATGATAAAGATAATGACATACAAAGTATTTGTCTAACATGAAAACAAAGTGTACATGTAACCTAGTATAAGCAAGGAAGAGTATCTCAGTAACTAAGATATGCAATATGTTATGAGTGTGAATGGAATAAAATGCAAATTGAATGTGATAGGATCAACATTCCCCTCGAGTTAATGTGTATGAATATGAGATGAGGCTCATTTATAAAATACCCAATGACAATCAAGAATGAACCATAGAATAAG
Organism: Taxus wallichiana var. yunnanensis; assembly: GCA_018340775.1. Classification (NCBI taxonomy): domain Eukaryota; kingdom Viridiplantae; phylum Streptophyta; class Pinopsida; order Cupressales; family Taxaceae; genus Taxus; species Taxus wallichiana. The sequence continues at coordinate 941,391,958 of CM031235.1, read as the reverse complement.
AGTGCATCATCGGGAAATGGTTTGAACTGTGTGTGCTACAAAGATAGATCGATGAAGCATAGAGCGTAAAGAGTGTGAGTGTGGTGAGGTTAATTTCATATTTATACCCTCAGTATTCGATTATGAATCGTGAAACTAGAGTGCATCATAGGGTAGTGTGATGTGGGATAATGTGATGCCAAAGAGATGTGTCGTAAATGCACAGAGTATGAAATGTGTCATGCGTATAATGTGAGGTTCATGGATGCAATATGCCCTCAATAGTCAAGTGTGAACCTTAGCACGAGAGTGCATCATAGGGTAATGACAATAAAAAGTGTATCATGTTGTGTAATGATGCTCGGAGAGATTAAATATGAAGCATAGAGCATATGAGTAGAAATGATAGACTCTTGAGGATGTTAGGAGAGGGGGGGAAGAGTGAGCATGATGCCCCCCAAGTGTACATATGATAGAGATCTATGTGATTATGTGAGAGATACCATGCCATTTTGAGAGAGTGTTATTTGTGTCATGAGAAGAGAGAGGGTCAACACAAAGGTAGGCAGAAGCGACAACATGACCATGCCACGGTGGCAAAGTTTGAAATGTTTCTTGGCCATCAATGTGAGGATTAGTTTCTTTGACAAAAAAATAGAAATGGAAGTGGAGTAGAATGGGGAGGAATCTTGAATGGTGGTAGCTTATGTGGGATTGATAACATTGTAGAAGACTTGAGAGGAGAAGAGGATGGACTGATGTTGAGAGGAAGTTGCTTAGGCGGAAATTGACTTTCCATAGAAGGAACATTAGTAACGATGGCATGATGCTCATTAGACATAGATGAATCAAATTTAGGAACCCAATGAGATTTAACAATTGGATATAGGCATGTATTAGAATGTTGTGTGGCGAATGAGATAAAACCCTGATGCTTAAGGTGCTTGATTATTCATTGTAAAGCATAACAATCATCGTCATGATGTCCATTAATTCAATGACAATTGCAATATGGATGATATTTTGTAATTTTATAGGAAGGATAGCAATAATTAGATGACAAGTTGATCAATTCATGAGTGGGGAGCTGAGGAAGAATATCATGTTTCTTAGCATTGAGATCAAACTTGAGAGGTGTTAAGACTGGTAAGACTTGAGGTTCACTGATATGAGCACATGTAGAAGACATAGAATGAGGATGAGATGTAGAAGAAGAAGAAGCATGGGCTTGAGAAGCATCCTTAAGGTGTTGGATTTCAGATTTAAGAGATGTAATCGTGGATTCCATAACCTAAAATTTATCTTGAAATAGAGAATGTAAAGCTTGAATTGATTTGCAAATAGATTGATTGGAATTTGGACAAGGAGATTCATCGTAAATACAATCAAAGATAGCTCGACTTGAGTAGGTGGTGTATCTAGAGGAAGGTAGATTTTGTGTATGTCTCTTTGGAGATTATCTTTGCAAAATGGGTGCATTTGAAGTAATTGAAACAAGGGGACTTGAGGAGCTTTAGAAGTCATGAGAGAAACAAATGAAGATCCAAAATTGTTTGAATGCGGAGTTCACCAAATGATTTTAAAAATATTGAAATTTGAAAAACCCTAATTGCAAAGTCACATAATGAATAAATAATGTTAAAGTACATATTTGACACAAGGTAGTAAGCTAATGAAAATTGAAACCCTAGGTGCAAAAGAGAGTAGAAGACTCGGATGATTTCACAATAAATATCAAAGTGTGTCTCTGGATTGGAAAACTGATAAACATGAGGAGAAAATTGTCACAACCATGCCTTGTAAATTCTAGAAATGTCTAATGAGCTCGACTAGGCGCCTAATCGGGTCAGGGCACCTAGGCTCTGGAGTCTTCTTCTGACACTGTGGATCGTGAAATGATCGAAACTAATTCTTCTCATGTCGCAAGATGGTCGCTCACCTTCGTTGTTGGTTGCATGTGTGTCACCGGATGATTCTTGTATTCTCTTGTAATATGCAAAGCAAATGATATCCTATAAAACTATAAAACACATCAAATCCTAAAAAGAAAGATGCAAATGGGGATTCAAATTAGCCCCTATGGTTACTCGACGAGTGGACTTATGACTGAGCGCCGCACTACATTTTAGACTCGTGTAGTTCTTGTGAAGTGTGTGTGAAATCATGCACTAGGAAGCTCTTCGCAAGATGCACTTTGTTGAGTTATGGAGCAAAATGGTCTCACAAATAACATGTTTTACAAACTTGCAGGTTTACACAAGAATCGATGTCGGTTGGGTAACCAACGTTGGTCACCTCGGGAGAAACCCGGCATCGGTTTGTACTGTGCGTTAATGTTTTATATTAAACGTGGGATTAGATCCGAACCTTAAAGGTGATCGGATGGTTGTAAATACATAGCTAAGTTTCCCTAATGTTTGTATATGCTTATAAGCTAGAAATCTAGGTTAGAAGGTGGTTAGAGATAATTGTAAGAAGATTTTCTTGAAGAGAATATTATGAAGGAAAAGTATTGTACATCTGTGAGAGGTGTGGAAGATTACAAATCTTCATTGTATTTCCTCTGTAAAGCAAATAATAATAGATTGGTTGTTTCTTGGTGGACGTAGCCCACATTGGGTGAACCACATTATATCTTGTGTATTTTTCTTCTAGTTTAATTTCCGTGTTTATTGCTTGTATGCTTCAATTGATTATAGATTTGTACAACACGGTGTGTGTCTAACCCCAACAACTAGTATTAGAGCTTTTTGTTTGAGGGTTTTGTGTGTTGACATATTTACTCATAGAGGGATTTTTGATTGAGTGGGAGCACAACAATGGTAGAAGATAACAAATACAAAGTGGAGAAATTTGACGGCTGTAATTATCAATTATGGAAGATGCAGGTGGACGATTATTGTTATCGAAAGATTTATATTTATCGTTGGATACGAGTGTGAAACCTGCAAAGATGATTGATGAAGAATAGAAGATTCTTGACAGAAAAGCCTTTGGGATCTATGAGATTGATCCTGACAGCATCTGTAGCTTCTAATATTACTGAAGCAACAACCACAGTAGATTTGATGAAATCTTTAGCTAATTTATATGAAAAACCAAGTGCTTCAAATAAATTTTATTTGATGAAGAAATTATTTAATTCAAAAATACAAGAAGGTGGATCTGTATCAATTCATTTGAATGATTTCCGTTCCATTGTAAATTAATTAAAATTGGTTAATATTTCATTTGATGATGAAGTGAAAGCACTTTTATTCCTATGCTCTTTGCTAAATAGTTGGGATAACTTGGTAATGGATGTTAGTAATACAACATTTGCTACTAATATTTTGAAGTTTGATGATGTGGTTAGTATAATCCTGAATGAAGAAATACGCAGGAAAAGTACATGAGAGTCATCATCTAGAAATGCTTTAAATGTAGAAAGTAGGGAAGGAAGAAGAAGATATCCAAGAGCAAGAATAATGGTAAATCAAAGTCTAAGAATGGTAGATCTAAATCCAGAGGTAGAGGAATAACTTGTTGGAATTGTGGAAAGAAAGGACATGTAAAGAAGGATTGTTGGTTCAAGGAAAACAAAGAGAATATACCAGATAAAGGTAAAGAGGAAAATTTCGCAACTGGGGTAATGCAAGATGCCCTTATTCTATCCTTAGATAATAAAATAGAATCATAGGTTTTAGATTCAGGAACTTCTTTCCATATTACCCCTAATAAGGGTTATTTGTAAATTATGTCCAAGGTAATTTTGGGCATGTTTATTTAGGAGATGATGAACCATGCAATATTATTGGTAAAGGGAAGTTCATCTAAAATTACATAATGGAAATACAAGGATATTGAAATATGTGAGGCATGTTCTAAGCCTCATGAGAAATCTAATTTCTGCAGGACAACTAGGTGAATTTGGCCGCATGGTTACATTCACAGTAACTCTTGGAAAGGTACCATGGGAGCTCTTGTTGTAGAAAAGAGGAAAGAAGGTACAAACATTGGATTTGTCTACCTATATTACTGATTCCTTTTCTGTTATATCTACTTTAGATTCATATGCAAGCATGTGGCATAATCGGCTAGGCCATATGAGTAAAAAGGGAATGCAGATATTAAAGGCAAAGGGTAAGTTATCATATTTGAAACATTTAGATCTTGATTTCTGTGAGCATTGCATATTTGGAAAGCAAAATAAAGTGAGATTTCTTAAAGTTGGGGAAACAAAGAAGGAGCAAAAATTAGAGCTTGTGCACTCAGATGTCCTGGGGACCAAACCCGGGTAGCTTTCTCATGAACGATCCCAATATTATGTGACTTTCATTGATGATTGCACAAAAAAAGGTATGGGTTTATTGTATAAAGTGTAAATATGATGTTTTTGATACTTTTAAAAGATAGAAAGCCCTTATAGAAAATGAAACAAATTTAAAGTTAAAATTCCTTAGATCTGGCAATGGTGGTGAGTATCAGAAAGCAAAGCTTTCAATTATTATTGTTTAGTGAATGGAATACGCAGAGAAAGAATGGTTCCTAGAACACCACAGGAGAATGGTGTGGCTAAAAAAATGAACAAAACTATCATGGAACGTGTAAGAAACATGAGGATACATGCTAGATTACCCTTACGTTTTTGGAGAAGTAGTAGATATGACAATATATTTAATCAATTGTGGGCCTTCAAGTGCATTGGATGGTGGAATACCAAAAGAAGTTAGACTGGAAAAGAGGTAGATATTTATTTTCTTAGATTATTTGGTTTAGAAGCTTTTGTACATGTAGATAAAGAAAATAGAAAGAAGTTGGAGTTTAAATCCAAGATATGTGCTTTTTTATTGGTTATGGCTCGTGATTTTGGATTCTGTTTTGAGGATTTAGATCATTCTAAGATTGTTAGGAGTCATGATATTGAGTGGAATGAAAAGAGAATGTACAGGGATCAAATTTTGATACCCAAGGATGAACCGGTGGAAGATTTTGTGGAAGAAAATGCATTCTTAGATTTAAAACAGACACCTACATGTACCAACGATGGTTGGGAAACCAGTGTTGAGAGCCACAGACCGGTGTTGGCATCTAGAACTCGACGTCAATAGTAAAAGAGTAGGATAGGCGTTGGTCACCTAGACTGACATTGATTACATATGACCGACATCGTCACTATTAAAGGTTGATACGAATGTACAGGATGTACAAAATGAGCCTCGGCACCCCATATTTCGTAAGAAGGTCACAACGGGTAAGTAGACCTCCAGAAAGATTTACACCTTCCTTATTTTATCTATTATTGATTGATAGTGGTGAGCCCAAAAGTTTTAAAGAAGCAATGTAGGATGAAACCCACAAGAAGTGGGAACATGACATGGATGAGGAGATTGACTCCTTGAAACAGAATCAGACATGGGATTTGGTTAAGTTGTCAGTAGGTAAGAGAACATTGCAAAATAAATGGGTTTATAGGATTAAGGAAGAAGAGGGTGGACAGAAAAGATACAAGACAAGGCTTGTGGTAAAATGGTTTGCACAAAAAGTAGGTATTGATTTTGGTGAGATTTTTTCTCCTGTTGTAAAAATGTCTTCCATTTGTATTGTTTTGAGTTTAGTTGTAATAGAATATTTTCACTTAGAGCAATTTCATGTTAAGATGGCTTTCCTTCACGGTGATTTGGAGGAAGAGATATATATGCGCAGTAGATCACTTGGTTATGAAGTCAAGGGTAAGGAGAAAATTGTGTGTAGGTTGAAAAAGAGATTGTATGGGCTCAAGCAAGCCCCAAGGAAATGGTATATGAGGTTTGACAGTTTTATGCATGAGCATGGTTATATGAGATGTAAATCTAACCATTGTGTTTATTTCAAGAAGCTTGAAAATGGAAGCTATATTATTTTTTACTGTATGTAGATGATATGCTTATTACAGGATCTAGTATACATGACATTGTTGAGCTTAAAGAAAAATTAGTTCATACATTTACAATGAAGGATTTAGGAGTTGCAAAGAAAATCCTTGGCATGCAAATTCATAGAGACATGAAGAACAGAAATTGTATTTGTCTCAGGAAGATTATATCAATAAGGTGTTAGAAAGGTTTAAAATGTAGAATTCAAAACCTATAAGTACATCTATGGATGTACATTTTAAATTGATAAAAATCGTGTCCTACATCACATGAGGAGGTTTAGTACATTGCATGGGTTCCATATGCTTCAACAGTTGGAAGTCTTATGTATGCTTTATGGTTTGTACTGACCGGACATTACATGTGCAATGGGATTTGTGAGCAGATTAATGGACAATTGAGGTAAAGAGCATTAGAAAGTAGTCCAATGGATACTAAGATAATTGAGAGGGACATCCAGTATGCATTTATGTTATGGAGGGTCAGATACTTCTTTATATGGCTATGTTGATTTAGATATGGCTGGATATTTGGATAGTAGGAGAAGCACCATTAGATATGTATTCATAGTAGGTGGGATGACAGTTAGCTAGATTTCAAGATTACAGAAGGTTGTGGCCTTGTCTATTACAAAGGCAGAATATGTTGCAGCTACAGAGGCTAGCAAAGAGATGATATGGATGAGAAGGTTCATGGAAGATTTGGGAAAGGAGCAAGAGGATTGCAGATTATACAATGATAGTCAAAGTGCAATTCATCTAGAAAATAACTCTACATTTCATTCAAGAACGAAACACATTCAATTGAGATATCACTTCATACAAAAAGTGTTGGAGGATGGGCAGCTGAAACTAGAGAAAATTCATACAAGTGAGAATCCTATAGATATGCTAACGAAGTCATTGGCAAAGGAGAAGTTAGAGCTTCACTCCACTTCTGTTGGTCTTCAAGTTTGAGGCTTTAAGAGGAAGAAACATGCCAAGGAAATGATCCAAGGATGGAGTTGTATGGTATAGTACAGAAATTTATCTCCAAGTGGGAGATTGTTGAGTTGTGGAGCTAAATGGCTTCACAAATAGCATGTTTTACAAACTTGCAGCAGGTTTACATAGTAACCAACGTCGGTCACCTAGGAGCAAGTGGCATCGGTTACCTGTGTGTTAATGTTTTTATATTAAACATGGGATTAGATCGACCTTTGGTTATAAAGGTGATCGGATGGTTGTAAATGCATAGCTAAGTTGCCCTAATGTTTGTATATGCTTATAAGCTAGAAAGCTAGGGTTAGAAGGTGATTAGAGATAATTGTAAGAAGATTTTCTTGGAGAGAAGCTTGTGAAGGAAAATTATTGTACATCCATGAGAGGTGTGGAATATTGCAAATCTTCATTGTATTTCCTCTATAAAGCAAAGAATAATATATTGGTTATTTCTTAGTGGACGTAGCCCACACTGGGTGAACCATGTTATATCTTGTGTATTTTTCTTCTGGTTTAATTTTTATGTTTATTACTTGTATGATTTAATTGATTATATATTTATACAACACTGGTATGTGTCTAACCCCAACACACTTGATAAAGCGAGCAATAGCTAGATGTAGCAATGTAAGTAGATGTGTGGATGGAACAATGAACTTCCCTCGTATGCGTGTATGCAAAAAATACAGTCCCTTGTCCCTTGAGTGAGTGCTAGATGGATGCTTTAATGTTATTCGAATGCCTTTGGATGCAACCTTAGGTGGTGATGGTAAATTCTTAGAGCTCGGCCCCTTATTTTGGTCACACATGACTTTGTATTTATATAATTCCCTTCATTGACTTTCACAATAGAAAACTAAAAGGCCGACCCATAAGAAAATAAGATGCCCAAAAGATAAAAGAGGCCCAAAAGAGGTGAGTAAGATACAAAGAGGTCGAGGGCGTTGGTTTCGAGTCAATAAAGATAAAGCAATGAATATCAGACTGGGTTGTGGGGTGTGCAAGACCAAAGAGGAAACCAAAAAGATAGAAAAGAGGCCAAAGATAGATGTCAATTACTAGTTTTCTCGCTTAAGAATCATATGAATAGTAGTATGTGATTAGGACCTAGAAATGTACCCAAATGTGTGATTTTGTGTTTATAATTTTTTAAATAAAGTATTAGATGTTCCATTTCAAAACTTGGGCCTATCAATTTAATATTCTTTAAAGCAAAGATTGATTTACATCAATTTCCACACAAACCCTAGAATGAAATCTTAGACTATAAAATATATCCTAATTTCGATACACCAAATTAATTTACCCATGGCCCACAATATCTCTTAAGAAAGGATGAAAGACAAGATTTAGGTGTGCGGTAGTTAAATCCATACGGGATATCATGAATGAAAAAGGCCTTGTGGTGAAAATAAAAATTCTAAGTCGAAGGTAACAAAATTTCCCACATATAACCCATGTGACATATCATAGTACCACTTGAGCATGTTCAACATGTTTAAACATACATACAACAAATCATTTCCCCAATCTTCTTATTGTATCAATCTTCCAACCTCTATGTTCCCAATTCATTTCAGCCCATTTATAAAAAGTATGATTTCGTTAGTACCCCTCTTAAAAAAATAAGACCATAGTTGTAGTATGACATTCAACAACGAAGTCTATAATATCATCAAGGAGTTGGAATTCCAAGGTTTTACCTTGTCCATCACTAGATTAGCATATCAAAGTCGGTGTCTCCCTAGAATGTCCAATTTTAGCTCTCTTTTCATCAAAATCCCTACTCGATCATCAACAATGGCCTTAATTGTCTCCATTTCTTCTCGGGATTTTCTCATAAATACTTAAATTTAAGAAATGTGAGTCCCTAACTCCCTTGAGCTCCTTGTAGCTTTTTTTTATTCTCATATCAGAGGATATTTATGTCTTCACATTTTTGTGCCCTAAAATTCCTAAATTCGACCAAGCTCGTTGTATGATACTTCCTTCATCATTGTAGACACTCAAATTTGTCAATTTGCACTTTAACACCACTTGATTTGACAATGCACTCTTGTGAAGATAAATACAAATTTCCCATTCCTTTCATAATACATTATGAGGTCTCGTGTCTAGCTTGTTTATCCTTACACAATGTCATGTCATCAAATTTTGACAATATAATGCATAAAATCCATAAACAAACATCAAACAACAGTCCCAAACTTGGTTTTCATATTTTCTACCCTAGGGTAGGGGCATACAATTTGGTCAGGAATTTATATTCTGTCCTAGCTGATTTGTATGGTCTTGGACCAACATTTCCTCTAACATTTCTCATATTATTTGTCCACTTTTGTTATCTACCCATGGTTTTGTATTTCCTTCACACAATTTTACAAAGTTCGTGGAATCGAGTGGACGGTCTCCTCAAGATGTATACAATCTAGCCTACTCAGTCTATGACCTCTCTCGAAGCTTCTCACCATCCTTAATTCACGTGTATCTCCTCCAACATTCCTCTCCAAATGTGTGACATATTGAATGACCCATTGAATATAAATATCAATACCTATTTGGTTGAAGATTTAATGGCATATAAGTGGGTATGTAGGTGGCGAGCAAGGGAATGACTACTATGAGGTATAAATACATTATTTTATTTCAAGAATATTGTTTCGTTAGTGTGAGTTATCCTATGTGTCCTCCTCTCATGTTGGAGGGTCATCTCACATGGGTTAGGTTTAGGGTTTCATATGTGTCATGCACTAGGGTTACTCAAAGACCCTATATGTACCCCTTTTCCATTAATTTATGAGCATGCCAAGACACTCTGCATTGTCTTTTCTTATGAACAAGCTTTGTTCGGTTATGCAAGTTTATTCAGTTATTGATCGATTCTTACTTGTGATTACGTTGGAGCTATTTCGATTCAACTTGAGTGCAACTTCCTTGTGGTGCACAGTTTCCAATATGATTCGTCAACTCTTTCATGGTATCAAAGCTACATGACTTGCCGTCACATGAAAGTTTGAGATTTTGGTGTGACGGCAAGTCGTGTAGCTTTGATACAACCAGCTTAAGCGTGCCGCCCCAGAGTAATTCTGCAGGATGGGTGACCTCCCGGGAAATTCCCAGTGTCACTTCCTCCTAATGCCGTCATTGGGCCTAATTGGGTGTATACTTGGTGGGCCCAGAGCTCACGTGGTTGCATCCGGCTTCATTGTGTGGGAGGGTATTAGCGAAGAACCGATTAACATGAACAGTTTCCATAAATTCCTTTTGAGTTTTGTTTTGGATGGTGACATTTACGACACTCAATAAAAATATGGAACATGACTTCAGTAGAGTTTGATAAATATGTTTTATATGATCCTAAAGTGTGGAAGGGAAAAAGATTAAAAATAATTAATATAAAGTTCCTATATTGAAAAAAAAAGGGATATACATTTTTGTTTAAAAATCCTTTTTTAAAGGATGCAATATCGGTTAAAACCGACGCCCTAAGTGGTTAAAATGGACATATTAAATTCATTCGCAAAGTATGAAGGACTTTCATACATGTCATATACATATACAATTCGCTACTAATAGAAAGAGATTTGTGGGGAAGCTGTTGATGGCTATGTGGAGAAACCAATGGATACTCGACGATCTCAAAAATGTAAGGTCAATGGTAAGAAATCCTTGGATACCATTGGACTAGGCTTCTCAAATCCCTATTTTCATCATGTCGACTTAAAGAAATATGCAAAAGAATTCTAGGAATCATTAAACACCTTGGCATATCACAAGTTGGTAATGCGAAATTACAATAAAGTAAAAGTTGTATGGGTTAAAAATGGAAGGAGGATATATAGTATCACAAATTAACAAATTCCATTATTTAATGACCCATTTGGATTGCATAGATTGAACTTGTAAAAGGATAATGATGAAAAGTTCATATTACTAAATAACATGCCCTAAGATGTCCAACATGGTGTTTACTCCGAGTAAGTTCAATCCAAAACCGGAGTTACTCGAGTAAGTTGAATCCAAATATGGAGAATATTATATAAACTTTTCTTGATGCAGAAACAAGGTCATGGAGGAAGAAGAAGTGTTTGTTTCACAAAATAAGATCAAAACTTCTTACAAGAGATCAAAACATGTCGAAAACACACATGTTTCTATTGAAGAAATCACGACACCTCCTTACGAATCGTAAACAAAGAGCACAAGATATCTTTGATGGAAAGCTTCATAACAAGGCCATGGTAATGAAGAAGATCTATATTTTTGTACTAATGATGAAGACCTTCCAAGTGATGAATATTTTTGTACTAATCTATTATACATTTGCATGTTGTGTTTCCTCACCCCATGACAAGACTAAGGGGGCAATGTTAAGAAATATTTGTGTTAGTGCTCACATTTGTGGTGAGCAATTATATTTGTATTAGTTAAGTTATACGTGAGAATGAAAATAGGTGTGTGTGAGATATTTAAGGGGAGAGAATAAAGGTTGTTGAACAACCTATATAGATTTAGTATGAGAGGTTTTGGAGTGGTTATAGTATAATTCATATAAATATGTAATTTTTATTAATTATATTATGGAGTTTGGGTTGAGATTGATTACAATGTGATGTATTTGTTGCTCACACTTATTTGCAAAATTTTGTCCGGATCCATCTAAAAAAGTGTAATCTACGTGGTTATGGAAGGTATCGAAGTAGCTAATATCTCCATAGGCAACCCTTCCTTTCTTCTCACATTCAAAGGGGATATATTGGAGTTGGTGAATAATTTTGATACATTGTCTTCTTCCTTCATAGGGGGTGTATTTGTACCTCTTTCTACTTCTTCTTTCTCTTACATCTCTATATTAAGTTGCACACACCTAATACTCTAGTTTCTCCTTGGCACAAATTGGGACCGATCACCCCCAATCCCTTAGTAAGTTCAACAATACAAATCTCCAAGTACATGAAAATAACTAGAGTTTCTCCCTCCACGAATAAAATAGGTGTATTCCTTCATTGTTTACATATTTTCATTTCACTTATATACAAATGAAAATATTTCACATTACATGATATATTTGAGTAAAAGCTCAATTTTTATTATGGACATTGAATACACTTTGTGTTACAAGTTTCATCATGGATAACGCCAACACCAAAAATAATGGGACAACCTGCAAAAAAATGTTCAAGAAAAGATTAAAAAAATACACAAGTATATTTTCCTTGAAGCGTGTAATTTTCATTCCATGCTTAAAGGGGGTGCAAATGTAGACACTCAAATTTAGAAATTTACACTTTAACACCACTTTATTTGACAATGCACTCTTATTAATATAAATACAAATTTCCCATTACTACTTGGTACATTATGAGGTCTCGTGTATAGCTTGTTTAACCTTACACAATGACATGTCAAATTCTCGAGAAGAAAATGCATACAATCCATAAACAAACATGAAGAAACATGTCCCAAACTTTAGTTAACATATTTTCTATCTCGGGGTAGGGTTGCATAGATTTCATTGGGAATTTATATTTGTATGGCTAACTTATACAGTCTTGAACTAGCATGACCTCAAACTTTGTTTTCGATTTCACATTCCTTTTTGGATCTTTTACTTAATCTGGTTATCCATTCTTTGATAAATCATCCATGGAACCCTATATAAGAAAGCTAATACTACATTATTTACTAACTTGAAAATCATATGAAAATGCATTAATACACTCACTTCTAACACTTACAAAAGGAACTCACACCTTCCTAAATCTCAAAATAACACATCTACAATAATTAGGAAGCACCCATGATGCGAGGGGCGAAACCAAATTCTAAAAGCACACCACCAAAGTTAGTCTCAAAATCAAAATCATCAAGAACATGCATTAACTCAAGAACTTCATAATGTGGTATAAGATAAATTTTCTTTACAATATTGATTCAAGGGTTACATTCCATTGTCCTTAGTTCAATTTCATCAAACAAAAATGTTTCAAAACCTTTAAGAAGGAGTCAAGAATTGTTCAAATCATTCACCCTTATAAGCCTATTAACATGCTACTAGCTCTTCTTAACTCCAAACCCTTTTGTCTGGAATAACCTCCTTGGACTTAGAAAAGTATGAATAACATTTTAAGCATTTTTTATCTTTTTTATTCTTCCTAATAAATTTCAAGATCTAACTCACTATACAACTCCTTCAATCTTCCCGCTCTTGTTTCCAACTAAGGCTATCCTACTAGCCCTATTTTCCATTAAACCTTATTGTTCGAACAAATTATGAAGAGTTAAAGGAAAACAAACCCATTATCAAATACCATTTATTAGACTCTTGCTTCATGCTAAGCTTCAAACTCAACTCTCATTACACTTCTCTCCGTGTGATTGTCACCTTTTACAATTAACGCTTTAATTAGGTCTCCCAACTCAAATGCACAATTTACAAGGGAATAATACATTTGCTAGTTTCTAAGGTTGTTCAATAAATTTTATATGGTTTGAATATCCCATTACAACCTCTCACATAACCTTGATAGGTCTTTGGGTCTCATACTTTCTCCTTAATACTTCAAGAACACCATTTACCTAACTTAGGTAACTCACACTTTGATCAATATTCACTTACCATGTTTTTATTACATGACATGTTTACACTTCCTAATACTTTCTTGACTATTATAGTCCTTCTCCATATGAGTATAACACTGGGATAATATTAAATTCCTCTCTAGATTGATTGTTCACTAGAACATTATCCTCCCCTTTCTAATAAGAATGAAGAAACAAGATACATTCGTGGAATATTGTTAACCTCAGATGACTAGAAGTATTTCAATAGATTGTCCTCTTAATACATATTCTTATAATAATCTCCTTTATATGTTTATATTCCTCATGCACAGAGTTCTTATCATGCACATATGAATGAGACTAGTTTCTTCCAACTAAGTCTTGACTGTAACAAGGAACTTGATTGTAACCATTAGTCATCTCTTTAATTATCATTAGAATCCTCTTTATAATTGTGTTTATACCTATTTTAGTCCTTCATTCCCATTATTGAAAAGTTTCAATAAATTGTTAAGGATCATTCTATGAGACACTTCATTTCTTCAAGTTTATAACCCTCAATACTAGGTAAATGGCAGAGTTGATTGTATTTTCATATTTTATGGTCCCAAACCTTTATAATTTCTCATGAGACTTCATACTCACTTGTATTTCTCCTAAAAATATTTTTTCACAAATTTTGAGCAATTTTTATGTGTTCCCTTTAAAATTATGCAAATTTTTTTGTTTACAAACTGTAGACAACCACCGTAACATTACTTAATACCATTAAAACCTTGATTTATCGAGTTCACAACTAGACTGTGTAGCAATTTTACTCAAATTTTAGATTCTTTTCAAAGAGTCACATGAATGATTTCCTAGTTAACACTTTATACCCTCCATAATAATGTAAATATGTTCTCCCACAATTCAAACTCCTTGAAGTTATTTCAAGAATTCATCAACAAGAAAATACCGTACCTCATATATAACACATTACCTCTTTTCATTTCATGAAATTGGCTTTAGTGTTTCCATATCACCTTCTAAATCCTCCTTCACACTCTTCTCAATCTTGCACAACCTTCTCATTCCTAAAATCACATTAATTAAACCATATCCGACAAATCTCAACGATTATTCATCAATCATTAACATTTACAAACTTGCTCTCGTGCAACCCTTCATATTGATGTTCTCCATAATATAGTATGGGTTCCTTGAGCCTTCTAGTTCTTTAACAAATTATCTTACCCTCCTAAAACCCTACCTACATCTCTCATTCGAATACCTCCTCTAAAATAATCAAAATGAGGTAGTTAGGTCACTAGTTTACCTAGCTTAAATATGGTGAGAGTGACCATAGTTAGATAAACCAAGCAAGGAGCATAAAGACACATGGATTAGACTTATTAATGCTCCTTGACATCCATTTATACCATTTATTCAACCTAACCTATCACCTAGACCCCTAAACACAACTTATGGAAATTCAAATATTTGAAATGGTGGTTTTGGAGGGAAACTCCAAAATCACATTATTACAAACCAAAAGGGATCCAAATGGACTAGAATCCATCCCAAAACACCTAAGAGGACCTCCTACACCTAACACAAACCAAAATTAGAATTTTTTTGCTTTGTATAAGAAATGATGCTCCTGCATCAGCCCACATCTGGTATAAAGCTTCTTATTAGGTCAAGACAACATCCTCTCTCATTTGCAAGCACTCAAACATCCCTCCTCCAAGTATTTTAGAAAGAGCCAAAGTCAAAGAAATAATTCACAATTAATTTGACAAATCTATTTGATCTATTTAGATATCACATGCTAGGTGGATAACAATGTGTGGTTTGAGACCTCTTCTAAGTATTGTCAATGTCGGCGAAGGTGCACACGAAGTGCCCCACAACCCAACTAATGTTTATTTTGCAAGAATATTCATCCATGACTAGGGATTGAGATGATGATCATTATGTTCAAAGAGCCTCATTACATTATCAAAAACTATGGTTTGATAATGACATAAAAATCCAAGTAGGTGACCATCATATGAAGTATCGAGTAAAAATAGAGTAGGCCCAAAACTATACAATTTGTTCAAAACCAAACGCTACAAATCCGGAAGGGTTGTAAGGTTCTCACCGGGATAATTTGTAGTCATAGTTCCAATTCTAAAGCTCCTGCATGTTCATATCTCCCTATTTCAACATTGAACAATCCCCCAACTTCACAAAATCATCTATAAACAACTAATTACACTTGTTTCTCGTCTTTTCAAGTTCATATTGTGTATCATATGTATCTAAAGTACTATTCGGTATTTTATAATTAATGTTGGAAGTTAATTAATCAAAATAACTATATTCTCTAACCCTTACATCTATTAAGTGTAAATCTAACCTCACTAAAATTATTTGAATAATATTCATTAATCTAAAAAGGGTGCAAACAATTACCACCTTTTCCATAAATCTCTCAATACACATTCATACCATGTTATTGGTAGTTGAATATTTGAGTCCAACTTGCCTTCCCATTATTAAAAATGTTTACTCAAACAAAATATTTTGGGCACATGTTTATGTGGGAGTGTAGACCTCTAAAAATTAGCATGATTTTTTTTTTTAAATTAAGTGTTTTATTCTATTCATTAGATTTTAGTGGTTTTTGTTTTTCTTCTTTGACTAAACCTTGCTTTTTTTTCTTGTTCTTTATCTCATCTTAGACTCTATGTTAGAAATGTTCTCATATGTTTTTATCCTTTTCAAAAACATATGAACACTTTGAGCCATCTTTTGATCTTTGTTGAGTTATAGTGCACATGTCCTCTTTATCATATATTTTTCACTTTTTGTTCATTTGAAGTCATCTTGCACGCGAATAAGGTCCTAATTTACATCAAATTGTTTATAATTACACAAACATTTTAGCTAATCATATACATATATCTCACATCATTATTACATGAAGTCTAATTACCACAACAAACAAGGTAAAATTTGTGATAGAAATTGAATGTTTCTCATGTTATTTTTGATTGAAAAGTGCACTTTGATTAATATACACTAACAATATAATGTTAATCATTAAAAAAATGGGAGGAAAAGGTCACACCCAGAATACGAGAAAATTGAGGTAGACATGCCTTGAGAAAGAGGCCAAGCTACCTCATAATGACATCATCGTAACATGGAATATAATAAAAGTTTAATTAGGAATCAAAAAGGGGCAAGAAAGGAAAACATAAATCTAGGACACCACTTTGTGAACATGGCAACCGAAGGTGGTGAAGGGCTGTCAAGTTTGTCTTCTCATCCATTGGTGTCGAAGAAAGGGCAAGTCGTGTTTGTGATGAGATCACACCCACCCTATTGTTATTGTTGTCGTTATGAGTGGAAAGGATAAATGACAAGGATAGCCTTGGGAATTTCACCTAGTAAATGGAATCCCAACCAAATCCACCATCACCTTCAATTCTATCAAACACGCCACCGCTATGGGTGGGGAAAGAACAATTAGATTTAGAGGAACAACATTGGCATGGAGAAGAGCTTTATCGAGATCTTTGGAGTGATGTCTCAAAAACCTCATCCACGACATGGAGGTGGAGAGTAACAACCTAGTGGATCAAGAAGAATCTAACTAACAACACATGGGACACTCCCCAAATGATTTAACACATGTTCAAGGTGTTCCGCCTATAAGTGGATATTTTGGCCTAAGTTTGGATCTGATGCGCAACATTAGATCTAGGTTTGATTTGGCAACAACAATAGCTTTATTATTTAGAGAAAAATCTCTATCTATAACATAACTATTGAAAATAACATAGTTTCTATCTTTCCATAAGAAAAATAAAATATCCACTCTCAATATTTGACAATATTTCTTGTATTTTATAGTAGGTTTCTCGAGTCCCCTAATTGGGCCATTTTCTAAGTGAAGAAGTCTGGAGAAAAAGGTTGAAAAAGGGTGTGAATCCATTCCCTGGTAGCCTAGGTATGGGGAAAAAACTGGAAGAGGTTTTTAATAGTCTTGGGTTGGGAAAATGAGGTTGGAAACCCCAAGTGTTTAAGTTTATCTCTGGGTGATAGCCCTTGATGCGATAAACACTATACAAAATGAGCTTTTTTAGTCTTAATATGGGCTTTTGATAAGTTAGAAAAGTATCAAAACCAGACAACATCTCATGATTGAATATTCCGATGGTTGTTGAGGTATGAACCAAGGATTTTTGTGGTGTGAGAAAGGAGTATCCAATATGGGGTTATTCGGAAAAAGGGAGTAGTCATCATCCAAGTCCAATCTTTCCATTAAGAAAAACTAGAAGTGATACCGATGTTATGTAAGCATTCATCGGGTATGGAGCTTATGATTTCATAAATAGAATCAACATCATCCTATTTTAGTTAAAATTTGAGTTATGTAGTCTCTCATGGAAACCAAGAATAATAATTTTCACAAAACTTATCCCTAATCATTTTAATACCCTTTTTAAAAAGTCTTAATCAATTGATGCAAGGAATCATGGAAAATTAACCTCATGGATTTTCAAAATGGGAGACCACCACAAAGAGTGGAGGTTGAATGAAATACTAGATCTAAAACCATCCCTAACCAAAATGAGATTGGGTTTGAGAATCTCCCATGTTTGCCATAAAATCTTGACTATAAAAGTGCCCCAATTTTGTGAAACATGAGAGATAAGAAGACTTTGAAAACCCAACCCCTTCCAAGCTTTTCGACCCAGAGGAGTGCCTTGGGAGATATAATGTTTAAAAAGAATTTTCCACGCTTCACTTTCTTCCACACATCAGATTATCCATTTAACACAAAGGAGTGACCTTAAATTTTAATGTCCAAGAGGCCACACCCCCGGTTTCTTTAGGACGACAACATATATCCCACACCACCCGTGAAAACCTTTATGACTTTCATAATGTGCCCATGAAAAATATCTAAGTAATTTCTCCAATTTTTCATAATATGTTTTCGAAGGAGCCCAACAAGAAGAGTAAAATACATGTGTATCAACAAGCACTATGGAAATTTTTTTCTAGAGATAAGGGCTTGATGATCTATAAGGCATTTTGTTCTCCACTATTTGGACCACATATGACCAAAGCTCCATAGAGGTAGTAATAAAAGAAAAATGGATGCCAAATAATTTGAACTTCACACCTAGTTGAATTCACATCCACTGATATCCTTGTATCCGTGGAGCTTTGGAGTGCTTAGGGACTTTTTGTAGCACTAAGTTTTCTTCCACCTGAATAGGGGATCTAAAAGCTAGACAAAAAGTGTATAGATAGTCCATGGCATTTTTGACAGTTTATCTTCTTCTAACAAAGTAAGAAATGAGCCATAAAAAAAGGTCATTCATGAGTTGTTTTTCAGATTGAGGTAGTGAAATTATTTTCACCAAGCCTCAAGCCTTGAGAAGCACTATTAGCAAACACGTAACTAAAGCCTTCAATAGGTAACACATAAAGAGCAGAGGGCTCGGTGAAAACCTTATTTGATGGATCTGAAAATCCCTAACCAAGAGGACTATAATATATTAATCAAGATGTAGGCTCCAACATTTTTGAAAATATATTGAACAATGTGCAAAAACGTGGGCCAAACCCCGGATCTTGAGCTTGACAAGGATAAAAGATTGCTCAATCTTCTCATAATTTTTTTAAATCAATTTTAGTAAATAGGGCTTTTTGATTAGAGATCATATCCCAATTCAAACCTTCCCAAATGAAAATCACATTGTCTAAGATATACATGTGCTTGATGAAGCTAAATCTGTTCACTTCTTATTATGATGGGAAGAAGGTTAACAATTCTATTAGCCAAGGATCTAAAAATTATCTTGCATGACATATTCAAGTGAGTGATACGCCTCAATTAGAAAATTTCTTAGGGTCACTAGGTTTAGGAATGAATGTGATGTTACCTTGATTTATAGTTTCTCCCAAGGAGTTTTTGATCATAGCTTCATGGTACACTTTGTGCAGATTTGCATCGATAGAGTCCCATAAGGTTTGATAAAATTCACACAAAAAGCCATCCAATCCAGGGATTTTTCAGAGCCATTTATAACATAGCTTCAATAAGATCCTCAATGGATAAGTGATAGTCACCAATGAATCTCTAAGTATGAGAAAGCATACAGGGAACTACCTAGACGCATTTCATAAAGTAGCCTCATTATGAGAAGGGGTAGGAGGTTATGAAACAAAGACTCCAGGATATTGATGAAAAAAATCTTGGAGAATGTTTGATAACTTGGTCAACCTAACAATCTCATGTTGGATGGATTTTATTGTTTTAGAAGTGTGTTTGGATAAAAGAAAGGAAAAAACTCTTTAGATGTTTTATCCCCAATGTTGAGTTGTGGAGCTCAATTACTTTAGTTTAGCATGTAATGGAAACTTTGGAAAATACGAGAATCGTCATCGGTTAAGGGGAACCGGCATCGGTCGGCCGTGCAAGGGAGGAATCGGCAGCGGTTAAGTCTAACTAGCGTCGGTTACACTGCGTGAGGGTGTTTTAATTAACTCTCGGGAATTATATATATTTTTAGCATTAAAGTATTTCTATTCATCAGAATCGCATGGCTAAGTGCCATAAGTCTATAAATGACTATATAAGCATAAAAACTAGGGTTTAGAAGTAAGAAGTAAGAGGATTAACAAGAATTAGAAAGAAATTACAAAAATTTGGTGAGAGAGAGAATTATTGGTGATGAAGCAAAAGCTTGATAGAAAGAAAGTATTATACATCTGAGAGGTGTGGAAGATTGTAAATATTCATTGTATATCTTGTCAAAGCTTTAGATAATAGATTGGCTTGTTTCTTGGTGGACGTAGCCCACACTAGGTGAACCATGTTAAATCTGGTGTTGATTTACGTCTCTTGTTTTGTATATTTATTCTCATAAAATATCTGATTTTATTTACATGTATGCTTAGATCTGATATATTATCTGTAAAATCGGTGTGCTAACCCCAACAACTGGTATCAAATCTTTGTTTGAGGGTTTTGTGTGTTGATAAATTTACTCACAAAGGGTTTTCTGATTGAGTGGGAGCTACAACAATGGCAGAAGAAAACAAATACAAGGTAGAGAAATTTGACGGCCAAAATTATCAATTATGGAAGATGTAGATTGAGGATTATCTGTATCAAAGAGATTTGTATTTACCGTTGGATGAGAAGTCTAGACCTATGAAGATGACTAATAAATAATGGAAGATTCTTGACAGATAGGCTTTGAGATCTATAAGATTGAGCCCTGGCAAAGATCCGTGTCTTCTAATATTACAGAAGCGGCTTCTACGGTAGACTTAATGAAATCTCTTGCTAATTTATATGAAAAACCTAGTGCTTCAAATAAATTTTATTTGATGAAGAAACTATTTAGTTCTAAGATGCATGAAGGTGGATCT
This sequence comes from Taxus wallichiana var. yunnanensis, assembly GCA_018340775.1. NCBI lineage: Eukaryota > Viridiplantae > Streptophyta > Pinopsida > Cupressales > Taxaceae > Taxus > Taxus wallichiana. Next base: position 941,371,113 of record CM031235.1, on the reverse strand, counting down.
ACATCTAGTCATTTGAATGATTTTCAATCCATAGTAAATCAGTTAAAATCGGTTCTATACCATTTGATGATGAAGTAAAAGTACTTTTATCCTTACGTTCTTTGCCTGATAGTTGGGATAACTTGGTAATGGTTGTTAGTAATACAACATTTGTTAATAATATTTTGAAGTTTGATGATGTGGTTAGTATAATCTTGAATGAAAAAATCATAGAAAAGTATGAGATGAATCATCATCTAGAAATGCTTTGAATGTACCAATCGGGGCGAGGCGAAGGAGAGATCTAAGAGTAAGAGTAATGGGAAATCAAAGTCAAGGGATAGCAGATCTAAATCCAGAAGTAAGGGAATTACTTGTTGGAAATGTGGAAATAAAGGACATGCAAAGAAATATTGTTGGTCAAAGGATAAAGAGAACCAACAACCAGACAAAGGTAAAGAAGCAAATCTTGTTGCATCAGAGGTAATGCAAGATGATCTTATTCTTTCTTTAGATAGTAGAATTGAATCATGGGTTTTAGATTCATGAGCTTCTTTCCATGCAACCCCTAATAAGGGTTATTTCAAAAATTATGTCCAGGGCAATTTTGGGCATGTTTATTTGGGTGATGATAAACCTTGCTGTATTACTAGTAAAGGGAAGTTCATCTAAAATTGTAGAATAAAAATACATGGGTATTGAAAGATGTGAGGCATGTGCCAAGCCTCAAGAGGAATCTTATTTTTGCAGGGTAACTAGGTGAATCTGGTTACATGGTTACATTCACAACAGACTCTTAGAAAGTCACCAAGGGTGCTTTTGTTGTGGCAAGAGGTAAGAAGGTAGGAACGTTATATTTATCTACATGTGTTACTTGATTCATTTTCTACATTATCTACTTCAGATTCAGATGCATGTATGTGGCATAATCGGTTGGGCCATATGAGTCAAAAAGGAATGCAAATCTTAAAGGCTAAGGGTAAGTTATCAGATTTGAAAGATTTAGATCTTGATTTCTGTGAGCATTGTATTTTTGGAAAGCAAAAGAGAGTGAGATTTCTCAAAGTGGGGTAACTAAGAAGGAGAAAAAATTAGAGTTTGTACACTCGGATGTGTGGGGACCACTCGGGTATCTTCTCATAGAGGATCCCGGTATTATGTTACTTTCATCGATGATGTTATAAGAAAGGTATGGGTTTATTTTACTAAACGTAAATTTGATATTTTTGAGACTTTTAAAATATGAAAATCCCTTGTTGAGAATGAATCAAATTCTAAGTTAAAGTGCCTTAGATCTGACAATGGTGGTGAATATTGTAGTAAGGCTTTCAATGATTATTGTTCAGTGAATGGGATACATAGAGAAAGAACGGTTCTAAGAACACCACAGGAGAATGGTGTTGCAAAAAGAATGAACAGGACAATCATGGAACGTGCTAGAAGTATGAGGATACATTCTAGATTGCCCTTGCAATTTTGGGCAGAAGCAGTTGATACAGATGGTTTATTTGATTAACCGTGGTCCTTCAAGTTCACTAGATAGAGGAATACCAGAGGAAGCTTGGATTGGAAAAGAGGTAGATCTTTCTTTTCTTAAAGTTTTTGGTTCAGAAGCTTTTATGTGTGTTGATAAGAAAAATAGGAAAAAGTTGGATGCAAAATCCAAGAGGTGCACTTTCATTGGTTAAGGATCTAGTGATTTCGATTTCCATTTTTGGGATTTAGAGAATTCTAAAATTATTAGGAGTCATGATGTTGAATAGAATGAAAAGAGAATGTACAGGGATCAAATTTTGGTACCCAATGATGAACCAGTTGAGAAGTTTGTCAATGAAAATGAACTCTCAGATTTAAAAGAATTACTGACAGGGTTACACAATAACCGATGTCGGTTAACCTGACAAAGCACGGATCGGATGAACTGATATCGGTTACTGAGAGGATCCAAACTAACATCGGTTAGCGAGAATCGGCTTGATTAGAACCGATCGCATCGGTAATCGTTAGATTTGGATAAGAATGTCTAGGAGGTCCAAATTGAGCCTCCGGTACCCCAAAATCCTGTGAGAAGGTCACAAAGGGTAAGTAAATTCCGAGAAAGATTTACACCTTCTCTATTTTATTTATTGTTGTCGATAATGGTGAACTAGAGAGATTTAAAAAAGCAATGCGGGGATAAGACTCACGTTCGGTGGGAGCATGTCATGGATGAGGAAATGGACTCCTTGGAATAGAACTAGACTTAGGATTTGGTTAAATTGCCAGCAGGTAAGAGAACATTGCAAAATAAGTGGGTTTACAGGATTAAGGAAGAAGAGGGTGGACAGAAAAGGTACAAGGCAAGGCTTGTAGTAAAAGGATTTGCACAAAAAGCAGGTATTGACTTTGGTGAAATATTTTCTCCTGTTGTTAAGATGACTTCTATTCGTACTATATTGAGTTTAGTTGCAGTAGAAGATTTGCATTTAGAGAAACTAGATGTGAAGACGGCTTTCCTTTATGGTGATTTGGATGAAGAGATTTATATGTAGCAACCACTTGGGTATGAATTCAAGGGTAAGGAGAAACTAGTGTGTAGGTTGAAAAAGAGCCTATATGGGCTCAAGCAAGCTCCAAGGCAATGGTACATGAGGTTTTATAGTTTTATGCATAAGCATGGTTACTTGAGATGTGAATCTGACCATTGTGTTTATTTCAAGAAGCTTGAAAATGGGAGCTATATTATTTTGTTACTTGTATGTGGATGATATGCTTATTATAGGATCTAGTATGCAGGACATTTGTGAGTGTAAGAGAAGCTTAGCTCACACATTTTCTATGAAAGATTTAAGAGATACAAAAAGAATCATTGGCATGCAAATATATAGAGACAGGAAAAACAAGAAATTGTATTTTTCTTGGGAGGATTATATCTACAAGGTGTTAGAAAGGTTCAACATGTAAAATGTAAAACTTGTTAGTACACCTATGACTGGACACTTCAAATTGAGCAAAGATTAGTGTCCTTCATCACACGAGGAGGTCAAATACATGACATGAGTGTCATATGCTTTAGTAGTTGGAAGTCGAGCATATATGTTACGGTTTGTACGTTGAATTGATAACATACATCAGGATTCCCAAGTCCCAGGCTGAAAAAGAACGAGCTCTGAGAGAATGCGAGAAGTTGCAGAAAATAAGCCTGGGCCAGAAAAAATTGTGAAAATCGGCTAAGTCCTTGTCCTAGAAATATTTGGGACATGCGGGACACCAAGGCGCGGTTCGGCTGAAACGCCTCCAGGCGGCCCATGAAGCAAAGGGACATCTAGGACAAATGGACGCGAAATGCCGAATCGGCCGAAAGAAAGAAAATTTGTCCAAGTCCTTCACCGAGAGCAAGCGGGACAAGAGTACGCGGAAGACCCGAACCGGCCGGTTCGGCCGAAATAGGAAACTTTCGCACTGGGACATCTGGGCCGTGAGTGCGCGGAGGACGCGAACCGGCCGGTTCGGCCGAAACGGAAAATTTTAGCACAAGGACAAGTGGGACAAAGGGACGCGCGGGCGCGGATAGCGAAGGAGCGAAAGCCAATCGAGATAACGCCACGTGTCGCTTTGGAAAAGGGGCGTGGAAGCCCATTTCGGGCGAACCGGAAGAATTTGTCCCAGACAGCACTGGGACATCCGGGACAAAAAGACGCGGTGGACGCAAAAATCAGCGGAGGCCCGTGGACGAATCACAGCATGACACGTGTCGTCGGAAAAAGGTCCAAAAAGTCAAAGGGGCGAGTTTTGAGCAGATCAAACCAATGAAATAGTGCCACGTGTCCAAGTTTAAGGGGCCCACAAGAAAAACCCATGAAAAGGTGGAGAGAGGGAATTTCCCAGCGAATCAGAACCCACCACGTGTCGTCCAGATGGCAGAGCGGGAAAAGAAATTTAAAAATCCGTTTTCACCTGTTTTGTGCCCTAAATCTTCAGATCATCATATCTTTCGATCCAGAGCTCGGATTTGCACGTTCTTGATATCAACGGAAAGCTGTTGAAATTCTCTACATGATTCTAGGATCAATCTTGCATTTTGGTGCTTTTTGGAGGGAGAAAATTAAGAAAACGTCTCTGACGCGTGGTGATAGACAGAAGTAATGCTTCAACAACCAACTTTAATGCAGCAGACAGCTCGCCGCTCCTGTTAGACAGCTCGCCGTTTTGCCAAAAGCCGCCGCTTCTACCATAATGAGATGATTTTAAATGTATCTAGAAGTGGTTGTGGTAGATTCGACTTTCCTCTCTCTTTCTTCTCTCATTCTTAGTATATATTGTAAAGAGGAGCTCCTTTAATAGGGGGACATTTTCTGTTTTGCACTCTTCCTTCTCTTCTGCTCGCAAGAGAATTTGTGGAGCTTTCAAGCCTCCCATATGGATTGTAATGCCGTTTTTGCCTCTTGGCCCTTTGATGTATCTTGTATCGATCCTTGAGCAATATATATATATATATATGTGATTGATTCTAAACCCTCTCATGTATTCATTCTTTGTCATTTTGATCTCTTATTGTAGTTTGGTCACACTGTGCATGGTGTTGTATTGCATTTATGTGGTCTGTGTTTAATTTTGCAAAACGGGTGTCCAACATTCCTCGGTGCATCACCTCGTAGTTTAGGTTTTATTTTTATGCATTTTCTCTACCCTGTCTCCTTGGCAAATTAGATTAGGTTGTAGTAAAACCTCTGCATTTTATTGGTGCATCTCGAACAGAGGAATAGGGAACCAACCTTCTCGGAGAATCCTTTCTCATCTTTACAAGTCCCACACTTGGAGAAAGGATTCCATGTTGTGCAATCACCTTGGATGCTTGAACATCAACCTAGAAGCTTGATCGCATCCGGGGTCTTTGTGAGTCTGCAAACGAGTTTTGGCACGCCCGGTGGGACTTTAGAGGTCTCATTTTTATTGCAGCAAAGTTGATATGCATCTGCTGCAGTTTCTTGCTTATAAGAGCTATTATTTGCATATCTGGCGACTCGAGGGAAGAATCAAGCTGGTTTGATGCGGTGCAGGCACTGAAAACTCATGAGAAGAATCACCACTGAGGTCAAGAGTCGGAGAAGAAGAAGTGTTGTTTGAATACTGCGGTTATCTCGAGAAGAAGGCAAAGAGGAAGAAGGATTCAAAGGTCTCCATCTCCACCAAACAGAACTCTCTCAACTCCTCCACACTGAGGCCTTTCTTTCAATATACTGAGGGTTTTAAGACCAATCAGAATGGCTCGAGAACAACCCCTACGTCAACTTCACGGGCAGCGACCCACTTGCTCTGCTCTCAATGCACAACATCCAGTTCTATTGCGGCCTTGAAGAACATTCCCTACTTCACTTTGGAGAAAATCGGACTACTCCGGGTGATCATGTTAAAGATATTGCTAACCTTTGTGCAATCCATGAAATCGATGAAATGCAAGTGGTTTGTCAAATTCTTGGCATCTTCATTCAAGGGTAAAGCATTGCGATGGTTTAGGAGCCTTGGGGCTGGTTCTATTACAAAGCTGGAATCGGTGTGCATTGCACTTCACGAGCAATTTGGAGAGAAGGAGACAACTTGTCTCTTTTGGGCAGTGTTGACAACTATCAAGAGAGCCCCCAACGAGCGGTGGTGACTTCAACTTCAGATTTCAAAGGTCTTGGGATAGGATTCCGGTGGCGTTAGGCCAACGGCGGGGAGGTGCTTTTCTATATTACCTTAAAGCTTTGAATTCTGATATTTCTATGTTAATTCGAGTCCATGGGAGGCACAACAATCCCTATGGCTTATAGCATTGCCATTAGAGCTGAAAGCTGTCTTATTCAAGTGGTAAACTGGCTCCTAGGCCTCCTATGCCCTTGTATCCAAACTTAGAAAATCCAAGCACTAGTCAAGCACCCACTTTGGCTCTGTTCCCACTCCTAGAAATCGAGTTGAATGAAGCTTCCACTTCATCTCAAGTGCTTCAAATGAACTCAAGAGGTCATGAAACTTGATTTGCAAAATTTGGGAAATGAGCTGGTTATTATTATTAAGAAGCGCAAGCCCAAGGTTTGAGACCTTCTTATCAACCTCAAGCTCGGCTAATAGGCAGCCATACCAACCACAAAGACCACCTAATCCAGCTGCAAATATGAATCAAAATCAAAGCCAAGTAAGGCCTCCTGCCCGATAGACCATTCCAGCCCTATAATCCAAATGCCATATCGCCTCTAAGGCATTAGTGCGACACGAGAACAACATTGCTCGGGAATATGATTGGTGCTTTCCATGCAGCGAGCCTCACTGACCAATCCATGTGCTTGATGGTGCTCTCAATCAAGCACTAATGGTGACAACTACCGGTGTGGAGGGTGAGGCGAGTCGAAACAACCAACAACGAGAAACATTCCAACAGCAATCAGCCCCAAATGACACTACATTGGTGAAGCTGGCAAGCGAGAAGATTTTTGTGGCATGAATCGGGCGAGTTTCTCAAGGTGTTGCAGCGACACAAGGTCAAAAAGGAGAAATGGGTGAAGAACAACCATTAGCCCAGACCCGATCCACAACCTTCCACGGCTCCACAAATGATTGTGAGCGAGTCGATTTCAAATACACAAGGGCAGCCAAGAACAACCCCTAGGCCAACTCAAATGCATTTTGCTTTGCCCACGTGCGAGGAGTAAAGCGTGCAAACCAAAGGACAGAGAGAGATTCTTCATCACCATTCGGTATCATTGATCAGATGAAGAAGACAAACGTTAACATATCAATGTGGGAATCCCTATCTATCCCAGGCCAAAGAGATCTGCTGCAAGCTTCCATGAAGGATTGGACAACTTTGAATCAGCGGGTTCAGATGCAAGACAAAGTGCTTACAAATGTTGCCCAGTCTGAAGGAAGTCATGGAGGACAACAAGGTAAAATGTTGAAGCCCCCTCCTTTCTATGTTTCATTAATCATTGGGGATAAACTAGTACACAATTGCATGATTGATTCCGGGGCAAGTAGCTCCGTGATGCCCAAGCAAATAGCTGATCAGTTGGGTCTCGAATATGAAGTAATATCTAAAGGAGTAGTGCAATTGGATGGGACAGCAATAGCAACAGTTGGAGTGATTAAAAACTTGAGTCTTACCTTGCATGCATGTCCAAATGTTGTTGTCTTACAAGATGTATCAATCATAGACCTTCCACCACTCTTTGCCCTTTGCTTGTCGAGGACTTCAGACCAAGATTGGAGGGTATTTGTCTGCTTGATTGGTCTCACATCTTTATTTAGAACAAGGTATGGAACTAAGGCCACAATCGAGATCGAACCCATTGCAAACTTCCATATTGAGCCTTACGCCCCAAGTCGGATTAATGCCAATTGCTCGGCATTTGATCAAGAAGATCACCCTAATGCGATGAGGTGACACCAAGGTTGGAAGTATCCCGGACCTAACTCTTGATGAATGGGAAAACAAGATACATGCTTTTGATCCCTATCAAGAAGTAGAAGAATCTAAGCTGGGAGTCTATTGTATACACGAAGAAAATCAACCTGTTCCTAGCATCACCAAGCCAAGCCATAATGATGACAACGAGGTATGGCAGCTGTTTTTGATGGATCAAGGAGTAGGCAAGGTGCAGGAGGTGGAGCCATGCTTGTTTCACCCCAAGGAATAAAGTACTATTCAGCTTTTAGATTTCAATTTGCATGCTCCAATAACACTGCTGAATATGAAGCCTTGGTGCAAGGGATGCATTGGGCAATCAAGAGAAAAATAAAGAATCTGCAAGTCTTTGGGGACAGTGAATTGATTGTAAATCAGGTCAAGGGACGGCATGCTGCCAAGAATGATCTACTCAGGTGCTACAAGAACAGGGTGTGGGACCTCATGGAAGATTTTGAAGGTTTTGGCATCGAATCCATTCCCAGGAAAGAGAATCAAGCTGCTGACAGGCTTGCAGCAGTAGGGGCAGCCTTTGACATTACGAAAAGCATTCAACAAGACAAGGTACAGCCAAACATCCACGTGATTGTGAGGCCTTCAGTGCCGGATAACAATGTCAGTTGGCAAGTGTTTGAGAATGACCAGAAAATCGTCAATTTCCTACAAGAAGAAGCTGAGTTCTCTGCCAGGAATCAAGACAAGTTGCATCAGCAGTATGGTGACCAAGTGGTGCAGTTGAGAACTAACAAATTACCAAAAGGCCTCATAACCTTGGAGTCAATCTTCGACCCGAATGATCGAGTTAGGAAGGAGAAGGCAAACATTCAAGTAAAGGGTGAGGATTCAGAGCCTATTTTAGTGGAAGAAGGCAAAACATTGCAGATTGGCAAAGTAAGTACCTCACAAGAGAAATCTGATTTTGTTCAGCTTTGCCAAGAATTTCCAGATGTCTTCGCTTGGAGCTATGAAGACTTGAGAGGATTCAATCCAAATTTGGCACAACATACCATAGAAGGTGGATCCGGATCTAAGCCCATCGGGAAGAAGCGGAGGACCAGTCAACCCTCACATTGAGCCTCTGATGAAGAAAGAGCTAAATAAGCTAATAGAGGCAAGCATTATATTCCCGATCAAGCACTCAAGCTGGGTTGCTAACTTGGTTCCGGTCAGGAAGAAGAGCGGAGAAATCAGGTTGTGTGTGGACTTCCGCGACCTCAATAGGGCATCTCTCAAGGATCATTATCCACTCCCTTCCATGGAGCAAATATTGCAAGTAGTATCCGGTTCAGAGAGATTCTCTCTCCTAGATGGCTACTCAGGGTATAATCAGGTGATGGTAAAAGAAGAGGACCAATTCAAGACAGCCTTCACAACTAAATGGGGCACGTATGCTTACAAGAAGATGCCATTTGGGCTGTCAAATGCTGGTGCTACCTTTCAAAGGGCAATGGACATGGCGTTGAGGCTTGATCAACAAGATAGTGTTGATATACCTTGATGACATCATTGTATTCTCAAGAATGCAGCAGACCATCTCTTTCACCTCAGGCAAGTGTTTCAGAGGTGTAGAAAGTTCGGAGTGTCTTTGAACCCCAAGAAGTGCATCTTTCTTGCACATGAAGGAAAGCTCCTTGGCCATATTGTCTCGAAAAAGAGGGATTTGTGATTGACCCGAGAGAGAGTTGAAGCCATAAAACCTTTGCCATTGCCAAGTCACTGAGAAGGCTCTTCAAAGCTTCTTGGGAAGGATCAATTTTGTCCGCAGGTTTATCCCAGATTTTGCAGCCCTTGTCAAGCCCATCACCAAAATGTTAAAGAAGAGCATGGCTTTTAAGTGGACAACAGAAGGCAAGGAGAGTTTTGAGGCAATCAAAGAAGCTATCTCTCAAGCACCTGACTCTCATTAACCCAGACTTCTCAAGGATTTCATCCTCTATGCATTTGGAGGTGATGACACTATCTCTACGCCATTGCAGTACATGAGAACAAAGATAATGATGAGCAACCGATTGCCTTTTTCAGCGAGCCTAGGCATTGCGAGGTGAGGTACTCTTTTATTGAAAAGCATGTACTTGCGTAATCGAAGCTTGAAGAAATTCAAGCATTTAGTCTCAAACAACAAGGTCCGAGTTCTTTGGTCTCACATCTTTGGAGTTAAAGACTTCCTCCTCAACAAGGATTTGAATGAGAAAAGGGCAGGTTGGATCACCGTGTCATGGAGTATGACATTGATATCAAGATCACCAAGTGGTAAGAGGAAAGGACTGTGTGAGCAAGCTGGTTTTGGGGAAGCAAAAGGAAGTATGCAACGAAGAAGAGGTTGTTTTGACAATCAGGACAATCATGAGCCAAGTGGCAATCAAGAAGAAGACGATGCTTCCCCCACTCCTTGTTGGACCCAAGATATTATGCACTTCCTAGAGTACAGGCCGGTGCCCCTAGAGATGAACAAGACCCAAAGGAGACACTTGAGGTTGCGAGGCTGTTAGTATGCCATTGTTGATGGAGTTTTGTTCAAGAAAGACGTGAATGGAGTCTTCTTTGAGATGCATTAGCACAGATCAGATTCAAAGGGTGTTGGAAGAGTTTCATGGTGGACCAGTTTGGTGGCCATTTTGCACCAAGAGTGACGACTCTAAAAATCATGAAGGCTGGTTATTATTGGCCTAAAATCTTTGATGATGCTATGCATGGATCAAGAGGTGTAAGAATTGTGCATTCTTCACGGGGAAAGAGAAGTTTGCTGCCCTTCCATTGCATCAATCTCGGTTGACCAGCCATTCATGCAATGGGGTTTGGACTTCATTGGAGTCATTAACCCCAATTCAAGCCAAGGGCATAAATGGATTTTGTGACCCGACTACTTCACCAAATGGATGAAGCGTAGCACTCAAAGAGGCAAATGAGTCTAGCATCCTAGACTTTTATGAGGAATAACAACCAGATTTGGTGTACTGCCACAATAATCTACGATAATGCATTGGCATTCATTGGATCTAAGGTGGTAGTGGGCCGTCAAGAAGCGGTATTTACTGAGCACTTCATCGAACTATTACCCTCGGGGTAATGGCCAGGCCGAGTCTACAAACAAGAACTTGTTAAGGATCATTAGGAGAACTCTTGATGAGAATCAGAAGTCTTGGCACACCAAGCTGAAATCAGCCTTATGGGCTGATAGGATCACTCCCAAAAGATCCACGAGGTAACTCTCCATTCGGGCTTGTACATGGAAGAGAGGCAATCTTGCCCATGTCACTTGAGTTACCAACATTGGAACTCATGAAGCATTTGGAGTTACTTGAATTTGAGCCCATGGAGGTGAGATATGCGAGTTGATGGAGCTGCTGAGAGATCGAAATCAGGCATCCCAAGCAATGGAAAAGGATCAAGCTTTGATCAAGAAAACCTTTGATAGAAAGGCCAAGGATAGATCTTTTCAAGTTGGAGATCTAGTGTTGAAATGGGATGCGGACAGAGCAAAACCGGGAAGGCATTCAAAATTTGATGCTATTTGGAGTGGCCCATACATGGTCACAAAGTGCAAGAGCAGCAATGCTTTCCAATTGGCCTCATTGGACGGTGAAGAACTGCAGATTCCAGTAAATGGAATCTATCTCAAACATTGCTACTGAAAATAAAAGGTTCACCCTTGTAAATATTAGTCTAGATTTCAATTCCTCTAAGTGCGTATGCACATTGTCTTGTTGTAGTTAGGTTTCAGTTTCCCTAAGTGCTTTGGTGCAGGTTTTGTTGCTCCTGGATTGAGTTTTTACAGTTCAGCGTGCTCTCGTAGGAGTTGCGATATCGAGGCTCATTTGGTCATTGCTTATGACTCCATGCCCGATGGATCACTAAAAGGCCCTTTGGTCTTTTCATCTGTGACGAGATGACCCATTTGAGTCGCCAAATTGTTATCCAATTTCACCCCAGGGTTGAATTGATAACATACATCAGGATTCCCAAGTCCCAGGCTGAAAAAGAATGAGCTCTGAGAGAATGCGAGAAGTTGCAGAAAATAAGCCTGGGCGAGAAAAAATTGTGAAAATCGGCTAAGTCCTTGTCCTAGAAATATTTGGGACATGCGGGACACAGGCGCGGTTCGGCGAAACGCCTCAGCGGCCATGAAGCAAAGGACATTTGGGACAAATGGACGCGAAATGCCGAATCGGCGAAAGAAAGAAAATTTGTCAAGTCCTTCACCGAGAGCAAAAGCGGGACAAGAGTACGAGAAGACCGAACCGGCCGGTTCGGCGAAAGCAGAAACTTTCGCCTTTGGGACATCGGGCCGTGAGTGCGCGGAGGCCTTGAACCCGGCCAGGTTCCCAAAGCGGAAAATTTTAGCACAAGGACAAGTGGGACAAAGGGGGCGTGGGGCGCGGATAGCCAGAAGAGCCGAAAGCCAATCGAGATAACGCCACGTGTCGCTTTGGCGAGAAAGGGACGTGGAAGCCCATTTTGGGCGGGCAGGAAGAATTTGTCCCGAGGACCTTTGGGACATCCGGGACAAAAGAGCGCGGTGGACGCGAAAATCGGCGAGGCCGTGGGCCGAATCACGGCATGACACGTGTCGTCGAGGAAAAAGGTCAAAAAGTCAAAGGGGCGAGTTTTGAGCATTGATCAAACCAATGAAATAGTGCCACGTGTCCAAGTTTAAGGGGCCCCTGAAAAACCCGTGAAAAGGTGGAGAGAGGGAATTTCCCGTGAATCGGAACCCGCCACGTGTCGTCCGGATGGCGAGCGGGAAAAGAAATTTAAAAATCCGTTTTCACTTTGTTTTGTGCCTAAATCTTCAGATCATCATATCTTTCGATCGAGCTCGGATTTGCACGTTCTTGATATCAGCGGAAAGCTGTTGAAATTCTCTACATGATTCTAGGATCAATCTTGCATTTTGGTGCTTTTTGGAGGAGAAAATTAAGAAAACGTCTCGACGCAGCGTGGTGATAGGCGAAGTAATGCTTCAACAACCAACTTTAATGCGGTGAGCGACTCGCCGCTCTGTTAGACGAGCTCGCCGTTTTGCCAAAAGCCCGCTTCTACCATAATGAGATGATTTTAAATGTATCTAGAAGTGGTTGTGGTAGATTACTTTCCTCTCTCTTTCTTCTCTCATTCTTAGTATATATTGTAAAGAGGAGCTCCTTTAATAGAGGGGGACATTTTACATTTTGCACTCTTCCTTCTCTTACGCTTTCATGAGAGAATTTGTGGAGCTTTCAAGCCTCCCATATGGATTGTAATGCCGTTTTTGCCTCTTTAGCCTTTATAATATCTTTGTATCGATCCTTGAGCATATATATATATATATTGTGATTGATTCTAAACCCTCTCATGTATTCATTCTTTGTCATTTTGATCTCTTATTGCAGTTTGGTCACTGTGCATGGTGTTGTATTGCATTTATGTGGTACTGTGTTTAATTTTGCAAAGCGGGTGTCCAACATTCCTCGGTGCATCACCTCCGTAGTTTAGGTTTTATTTTTATGCATTCTCTACCTGTCTCCTTGGCAAATTAGATTAGGTTGTAGTAAAACCTCTGCATTGAATCCTTTCTCATCTTCTGAGTCCCACACTTGGAGAAAGGATTCCATGTTGTGCAATCACACTGGATGCCCGAACATCAACCTAGAAGCCCGATCTCGCATCCGGGGGTGTTGTGAGTCTGCATGACAAACAGGTATTTGAAAGGGACATATATCATGCGGTTATCTTTATGAAGGTTTAGATATTTAATTATGTGGCTATGATGATTCGGATATGGATGGAGATTTGGATGGTAGGAGGAGCACTCACCGATATACTTTTACAGCGAGTGGAATGACAGATTAGCTAGATTTCAAGATTACGAGAAGGTTGTGGCTTTACTACAGAGGCGAGTATGTTGTAACTATAGAGGCTGCATGAGGAGATGATATGGATGATTAGGTTCATGGAAGATTTGGGAATGGAGCAAAGTGATTGTAAATTATTCAAAGGTGACATCAAATTCCAATTCATTTAACAAAGAACTCGGCGTTTCATTCGAGAACAAAACACATTCGATTGAGGTATCACTTCATATGGTAGGTATTGGAGGATGGACAAGTAAAATTTAGAAAAGATTCATACGAGCAAGAACCTTGTGGATATGCTAACGAAATAATTAGCAAAGGAGAGGTTGGAGCTACACTCCACTTCTGTTGGTCTTCAAGTTTGAGACTTGAAAAGGAAGAAACAAAGCTAAGGAAGAATCCAAGAATGACGTTATACAGGTATGGTGCAGTAATTAATCTCCAAGTGGGAGATTGTTGAGTTATGGAGCTCAATTACTTCAGTTTAGCATGCAATGGAAACTTGCTAGAAAATACAATAACCATCATCGATTAAGGGGGAACCGACAGCGGTCACCCGGGACCGCAATGGCAGTCGGTATGACCGAAATCGGTCAAGCAAGGGAGGAACCGGGAGTAGTTAGGTCTAATCAGCATCGGTTACCTGTGCGAGGGTGTTTTAATTAACTCTCGGGAATTATATCTATTTTTAGCATTAAAGTATTTCTATTGATTTTAATTGCATGGCTAAGTGCCCTAAGTTTATAAATGACTATATAAGCATAAAAGCTAGGGTTTAGAAGTAAGAAGTAAGAGGATTAACAAGAATTAGAAAGAACTTACAAAAATTTGGTGAGAGAGAAAATTCTTGGTGATGAAGTAAAAGCTTGATAGAAAGAAAGTATTGTACATCTGAGAGGTGTGGAAGATTGTAAATCTTCATTGTATATCTTGTCAAAGCTTTGGATAATAGATTGGCTTGTTTCTTGGTGGACGTAGCCCACACTGGGTGAACCATGTTAAATCTGGTGTTGATTTATGTCTCTTGTTTTATATATTTCTTCTGGTAGAATATCCACTTTTATTTGCATATATGCTTAGATCTGATATATTGTCTATACAACCGGTGTGCTAACCTCAACACCCAATTCGGAACCAATGCCACCTAGCTTAGAGTTGTGATCCTCTAGCTTTATATAACTCATCCACTTTGATCTTGTATCTCCATTGAGGAGTTTGGAAATCCTATGGAATTTATGGTATGAATCTTCGTGAACCCCTTATCCGAAAATGACAGCTTGTTTACCATATATTCTAAGTGTTGGGGTTAACACACTAGTTGTCATGCAGATAATATAAGCATACATGCAAATAAAAGTGGATATTCTACCGGAAGAATTATACAAAAAAAGATATAAATAGACACTATATTTAACATGGTTCACCCAAAGTGTGGGCTACGTCCACAAAGAAAAAAGTCAATCTATTATCCAAAGCTTTGACAAGATATACAATGAAGATTTACAATCTTCCACACCTCTCAGATGTACAATACTTTCTTTCACTCAAGCTTTTGCTTCTTCTCCAAGAATTTTCTCTCTCACAATTATTCTCACAATAATCATCAACTTTTGCAAGTTCTTAATTCTTACTTCTAAACCCTAGCTTTCATGTTTATATAGGCGTATACAAACTTAGGGCACTTAGCCATGCAATTACAATCAATAGATCTGTTTTAATACTAAAAATAGATCTAATTCCTGTGAGTTAATTAAAACATCCACACATAGGTAACCAATGTCGGTTAGCCCTAACCGATGTCGGTTCCTCTTTGCTTGACCGATGTCGAGTCATTAGTGACCAATGTCGGTCCCTCCATAACCGATGTCAGTTACTGTATTTTTCAAAAAGTTTCATACTACATGCTAATCTAAAGTAATTGAGCTCCACAACTCAATAATCTCCCACTTGCAAATTAATTACTGCACCTTACATGTACAACATCATTCTTGGATCCTTCCTTAGCTTTATTTCTTCCTCTTCAAGTCTCAAACTCAAAGACCAATAGAAGTGGAGTGTAACTCCAACTTCTCCTTTGCTAACGACTTTGTTAGCATATTCGCAGGGTTCTCACTCATATGAATCTTTTCTAGATTCAACTTCCCATCCTCTAATACCTGTCGTATGAAGTGATACCTCAATTGAATGTGTTTCATTCTCGAATGAAACATTGAGTTCTTTTCTAAATGAATTGCACTCTGACTGTCACTGAACAATTTGTAATCATATTGCTCCTTTCCCAACTCTTTCATGAACCTACTCATCCATATCATCTCCTTGCTAGCCTCTATAGCTACAACATACTCTGCCTCTGTAGTAGACAAAGCCACAACCTTACGTAATCACGAAATCCACTAATCTGTTGTTCCTCCAGTAATGCTCCTCCTACCATCCAGATCTCCAGCCATATCCGAATCAACATAGCCACGTAATGAAATATCCGAACCTTCATAGCATAACTGCATGTTAGATGTCCCTCTCAAATACCTAAGTATCCATTGGACTACTTTCCAATTCTCTTTACCTGGATTAGCCATATATCTACTCACAACTCCCATTGCCTATACAATGTCTAGTCTAGTACAAACCATAACATACATGAGACTCCCAAGTCTTTGAAGCACATGGCACTCGTGTCATGTATTTGACCTCCTCGTATGATGAAGGACATTGATCTTTGCTCAATTTAAAGTTTCCAACCATAGGTGTACTAACAGGTTTTGCATTCTACATCTTGAACCTTTCTAACACCCTGTAGATATAATCCTCCTGAGACAAATACAATTTCTTGTTCTTCTTGTCTCTATGTATTTGTATACCAAGGATTCTTTTTGTAGCTCTTAAATCCTTCATATCAAATGTGTGAGCTAGCTTTCCCTTAAGCTCACCAATATCATGCATACTAGATCCTACAATAAGCATATCATCCACATATAGTAACAAAATAATATAACTCCCATTTTCAAGCTTCTTGAAATAAACACAATGGTCATATTCACATCTCAAGTAACCATGCTCATGCATAAAACTATCAAACCTCATGTATCATTGCCTTGGAGCTTGTTTGAGCCCATATAGACTCTTTTTCAACCTACACACTAATTTCTCCTTACCCTTGACTTCATACCCAAGCGACTGCTGCATATAAATATCTTCATCCAAATCACCATAAAGGAAAGACGTCTTCACATCTAGTTGCTCTAAATGAAAATCCTCACCGTAAATAAACTCAAGACAATATGAATAGAAGTCATCTTTATAACAGAGAATTTTTTTACCAAAGTCAATACTTTGTGTAAATCCCTTTACTACAAGCCTTGCCTTGTACCTTTTATGTCCACCCTCTTCTTCCTTAATCATGTAAACCCACTTGTTCTGTAATGTCCTCTTACCTACTTGACAACTTAACCAAATCCCAAGTCTGGTTCTGTTCCAAGGAGTCCATCTCCTCATCCATGTCATGCTCCCACTAGACGTGGGTCTTATCTTGCATTACTTCTTCAAAACTTTTTGGTTCACCATTATCAGTTAATAATAAATAAAATAGAGAAGGTGTAAATCTTTCTGGAGGTTTACTTACCCTTTGTGACCTTCTCACAGGAGTTTGGGGTACCGGAGGCTCATTCTGGACCTCCTGGACATTCATATCCAAATATGTCGTGACAATGCCGATCACCTGTAACCGACATTAGTTCTACTAATTGATGTCGGTTTGGATCTTCTGTAACCGATATCAGTTCTATTGATCGATGTCGATGGGGGTCAACTAACATCGATTACATCGTGTAACCCCGCTTCGGTATTACTTTTAAATCCGAGAGTTCATTTTCATTCACAAAATTCTAAACTGGTTTGTCCTTAGGTACCAAAATTTGATCCTGTACATTCTCTTTTTATTCCATTCAATGTCACGAATCCTAATAATTTTAGAATTCTCTAAATCCCAAAAATGGAATCCAAAATCACCATATCCATAACCAATGAAAGTGCATCTCTTGGATTTTACATCCAACTTTTTCTTATTTTCCTTATTAATATGCACAAAAGCTTCTAAACCAAAAAATTTAATAAAATAAAGATCTACCTCTTTTCCAGTCAAACTTCCTCTGGTATTCCTCCATCTAGTGAACTTGAAGGCCCGTGGTTAATCAAATAAATCGTTATATCAATCGCTTCGCCTAAAATCGTAAAGGTAATCCGAATGTATCCTCATACTTCTAACACGTTCCATGATTGTCCTGTTCATTCTCTCTACAACACCATTCTCTTATGTTGTTCTTGAAACCATCCTTTCTCTACGTATCTCATTCACTAAACAATAATCATTGAAAGTCTTGCTACAATATTCACCACCATTGTCATATCTAAGGCACTTTAACTTTGAATTTGATTCATTTTCAACATGGGATTTCCATCTTTTAAAAGTCTCAAAAACGTCAGATTTACGTTTAATACAATAAAATCATACCTTTCTTGTAGCATCATCAATGAAAGTAACATAATACTGGGATTCTCCATGAGAAGCTACCTAAGCTGGTCCCCACACATCTGAGTGTACAAGCTCCAATTTCTGCTCCTTCTTAGTTGCCCCAACTTTGAGAAATCTCACTCTCTTTTACTTTCCAAAAACACAATGCTCACAAAATTCAAGATCTAAATCTTTCAAATTTGATAACTTAGTCTTTAAGATTTGCATTCATTTTTGACTCATATGGCCCAACCGATTAAGCCACATACATCCATCCGAATCAAGTAGATAATGCAGAAAATGAATCAATTAACACATGTAGATAAATATAACGGTCCTACCTTCTTACCACTTGCCACAACAAAAGCACCCTTGGTGACTTTCTAAGAGTCTCATTGTGAATGTAACCATGCAACTGATTTACCTAGTTACTCTACAAAAATAAGATTCCTCCCGAGGCTTGGCACATGCCTCACATCTTTCAATACCCATGTATTTTCATTTTACAATTTTAGATGAACTTCCCTTTACCAATAATACGCAAGGTTCATCATCACCAAATAAACATGCCCAAAATTGCCCTAGACATAATTTTGAAATAACCTTTATTGGGGTTGCATGGAAAGAAGCTTATAAATCTAAAACCCATGATTCAATTATATTATCTAAAGAAAGAATAAGACCATCTTCCATTACCTCTAAGGCAACAAGATTTGCTTCTTTACCTTTATCTGGTTGTCAATTCTCTTTGTCCTTTGACCAACAATCTTTCTTTGCATATCATTTCTTTCCACATTTCCAACAAGTAATTCCCTTACTTCTGGATTTAGATCTGTTATCCCTTGACTTTGATTTCTCATTACTCTTACTCTTGGATCTCTCCTTCTACTTGCCCCTGCTTTCTACATTCAAAGCATTCCCAGATGATGATTCCTTTGTACTCTTCCTGTGAATTTCTTCATTCAAGATTATACTAACCACATCATCAAAATTCAAAATATTATTAGCAGATATTGTATTACTAACAGACATTACCAAGTTATCCCAACTATCAGGCAAATAACATAAGAATAAAAGTGTTTTCACTTCATCATCAAACGGTATATCAATCAATTTTAACTGATTTACAATAGATCTGAAATCATTCAAATGACTAGATGCAGATCCACCTTCATGCATCTTAGAACTAAATAGTTTCTTCATCAAATAAAATTTATTTGAAGCACTTGGTTTTTCATATAAATTAGCAAAAGATTTCATTAACCCTATCGTAGAATTCGCTTCTATAATATTGGAAGCCACAGATGCTACCAGGCTCAATTTTATAGATCCCAAAGCATTTCTATCAAGAATCTTTCATTCTTCATCAGTCATCTTTGTAGGTCTAGACTTCTCATCCAATGGTAAATACAAATCTCTTTGATATAGATAATCTTCAATCTGCATCTTCCATAATTGATAATTTTGGTCGTCAAATTTCTTTACCTTGTATTTGTTTTCTTCTACCATTATTGTAGCTCCCACTCAATCAGAAAACCTTCTGTGAGTAAATATGTCAACACATAAAACCCTTAAACAAAGCTTTGATACTAGTTGTTAGGGTTAGCACACTAGTTGTACAGATAATATATCAGATCTAAGCATACATGCAAATAAAAATAGATATTCTATCAAAAGAATATACAAAACAAGAGATATAAATCAAAACTAGATTTAACGTGGTTCACCCAGTGTGGGCTACATCCACTAAGAAACAAGCCAATCTATTATCCAAAGCTTTGACAAGATATACAATGAAAATTTACAATCTTCCACACCTCTCATATGTACAGTACTTTCTTTCACTCAAGCTTTTGCTTCTTCTCCAAGAATTCTCTCTCTCACAATAATCATCAACTTTTACAAGTTCTTCTTAATTCTTACTTCTAAACCCTAGCTTTCATGCTTATATAGGTGTATACAAACTTAGGGCACTTAGCCATGCAATTACAATCAATATATATGCTTTAATACTAAAAATAGATATAATTCATGTGAGTTAATTAAAATGTCCACACACAGGTAACCGACGCCAGTTGTCCCTAACCGATGTCAGTTCCTGTTATCCATATTTCGCCCCCGAGTGAAATATTGGATTGAATCACAACCCCCTTTGATGGAACCCGAGAAAACTCATCTAGATCTTGCAAATTGGTTGCAAGAAGATTCAACAATGGAGTGGCAGAGGCCAGGAAATATCAAAGGACCCTGTACAGAAAGAAAACGACTTTGTCGGGCCGTTTCTACATCTTAAATCCATCCTCCAAGTTACAGGTAGGAAAACCATAAAATAGTAGGGTCAGATAATAAGGATCAATGCTAGAAAGAAGCCAAAAGAAGGAAGAACGGTGAATATTCAAAGTCCTCGGGCTCAAATTGGTTCAGAAAAGGGAAAAAATGACTAAGTATGGAGGAAGAAGCGGAAAGGGCCATGTGCCTTAACGACGTTGTTTCAAGGGTGAATCCAAAAGGAGAAGTCCAAACTTGCACCAGGCTTCCATGCGTCCAAAGTCCCCAAAAGTTGTGGGGCATTGAAAAGTCTTTGGCTGAGAGCGAAGCGTGCCAGGTGTCAGCTTGGTGCAAATTCGCAAAGGGAACCCAGGCGGAAATCCAAACTTGCGCCAACCCTCCATGTAGCCAAGGGTCAAACAGGGTCAAAAGGTGGGCTTCAAAATTGGTTAAGTATAGAAGTGCAAGCGGAGAGTGCCATGTGTCAACCTGGCACATTTCCAAGAGTCAGTCCCCGGGCAGTAGAAACCCAAATGAGTGCGAGGCCACCACATAGCTCAAAGTCTAAAAAGTAAGAAGGACAGTTGAATAGTCCAAAAAAAAGTGGGAGGCAGACAAGTGTCGACCTAACACTCCTCCAAAGGAAAACTTTGGGTTGGATTTGCAAACATGTGTGGTGCCTCCATGTGTCCAAAAGGGGGCAAAGTTAGTTGAATTGTCAAAGCATTAATAAAGTGCGGAAGCTACCAAGTGTCTCAATGGTGCTTGATTCAAGGGTCAAATGGAGAGAAGGTTCCCAAGCAAGCGTCGGGGTGACACGTGTCCTGTGGGAAAGCAAGAGTAGGGGAAAAGGTTAGTTTTTGCCCTTTGCCTCAAAAGGGTAATGAGTTCTAAAAGACCGCGACTCCACCCAAGAGGGAAAAATTCAACATATAGACCCGAGTCAAAGCCAAGGTGGGGTGTCGAGAGAAAAGTGAAAATTTTCCTTTTGTCCAAAAGGCATAAAGGTAAAAATGGAAACGCATTTCTCCACCAACCAAAAGGAGCCATGTGTCCAAACGGAGTTTCGGGGATGCAGAGGTTTTTAAGTTTTTGTGTTTTTTACGCTAAGGGCCAAAAGGTAAATTACGGGTGTGGACTGAATTTTTGATCCAATCTAAGCGCCACATGTCTCAATCAAAGGAGGGACCCATTTTCAAGTTGTTTTCTTGCCTATTTGTACATAATCAATGCAAAACTTCAAAGGGGCATATCTTTCGACTCAGAGCTCGAGAGATTGCAAATCTGATATCATTGGAAAGATCTTGACCTTTTCTACACCATGGGAGTCTAAAACTTTAATTTTTAAGAGGTTAGGTGGAATAAAAATGGAGAAACATCTTCGAGCTTTCAATATAGGATCATCATTCTCAGCAACCAGATCAGATTCGATCTATTTCCACCGTTTCCTCTTCCTTCAAGGTGCCGAGTCAAGGATTGATGCAGTAAAGATGGATTTGGGAGGCAGATTTCAGCAGAAAACATTAACAGTGGTGGTTGAGCTTCGGCCCGCATTTTCCCGCTTCTCTCTCCCTTTTTCTTCTCTCAGATCGATTCTATAAATACGGGGACATGATTCATTGTAAAGGGTTGGATATTCTTAGTTTTGTAGGTTCCCTTCTCCTCTAAAGAAAGGATTTATGGGGTTCGAGCCTTCCTTTAAAATTGTATTATGTTTCGCTTGCCTTTCCGCTATTATTCTATAATGAATCAGTATCAATCTATTAGAGCAATAAAATATATCTCGTGATCGATCTAAGATCCTTCTTGTTTCTTTTGCTTCTATCTGATCTCTCATTACATATCTGGTTGTCTGTGTTTGTTTATTGTATGCATTTTATTGGTTTGTGTCAAAAGCAAACTAAGTATTCATCATTCCTTTGGTGTATCACCTGGTAGTTTAGTTATTTCTCATTTTTGTATTCTTTTATCCCTGTCTCCTTGGCAAGTCTTAGACTAGGTATAGATATAGATCCTCTGCAAATCCTCACGTATGCACCTAAACAGAGGAATAAGGAACCAACCTTTAATCTGGAGAGCTTTTCCAATTTGCAAGGTTCCACACCTTAGGAAAAGTTCCATGTTATGCAATCACACAGATGATTCTACCTTAGAAAAGTAGATCTTTAGAAATCGTTGGGGGGTGCTATGATTTCGCACTACTTGATTCCTCTTGCTGATCGATGTCGGTCATTGGTGACCGATGTCAGTCCTCAATAATCTTGATGTCGGTTCTTTGTGTTTTCCAAGTAAGTTCCATATTGCATGTTAATCTGAAGTAATTGAGTTTCACTTTGATCTTTTATCTCCATTGAGTAGTTTGGAAATCCTATGGAATTTATGGTATGAAGCTTCATGAGCCCTTTGTTTGAAAATGGCAGCTTTTTTATGATATATTCTAAGGAAAGTAGTTGTTATTAAAATGGCATCAACCTAGCATTCAATACAACTAGAGTCCCCTATTGGTATGGGGGATAAATTCCAAATTTGTTTGATATGTCCAAAAATTCTATCATGCTTGAGATGATCAATGTTGAGATAAAATTGAGGTTTGTGCTTGATTTTATGTGGAGAATTGTTCCATGAATATAAAAGTAAATGGTCTAATGGTCGAGATAATGGTGGTGTCATACAAAAGCGCGCAGTGCTTACAAATAATGATGGATAGGTAAAAGAGGTCTTTCTCTTTCATGAAAGGTTGGTCAAGTATTTAGACCACTCTGTCTGTCTTAGGTGTCTAAAATTGGACCGGAGTGAACTATGTATAGTCCGAGTTATGCTTGCAATAGTGATTGGGGTTAGATATTCCAATTTTGTGCCACATATAGAACCAAGATTCCCACTCTCTCACACAACACCACATGGGATGACAACCTTCTTTATCATTGGGAAATTCATCTATGTTGAAATCGCCACATAGAATCCATAGGGCACTTGGAAGCAAGTTTGCGAGCCACCGTGCAAAAAAGTGTGTTCAACCACATCTTTGGAAGAATATAGGTTTGTAAGTCAAAAAATACACATGTGAAATTCAAAAAGGGTACAAATGAGTGGGGTAAAAACCCTAAGAAATAATATTCTAAGCAATCTTTGGCATAAGTATCATCATGACACTACCCGACCAAAATTGTGGTTAGACATCCGACAAATAGTGCCTGACAAATGGTGTGGGCGAAAAATTGAAGCAAAAAGGAAAAAAATTAAATCCTTGCATGCAAATAATTTTCATAATTCTCAAATGGAAGAAACTTTCCTTGACCAAATAATAACAGGTCCATTTAGTGAGACCTCAAACATTCCAAGAAAAATAATCATAGGGAAACATCAAGTTGCATGTATCCCTCATCATCAAGACCTTCGAGGGTTGAAAATTAGTTGTTAGAGGTGGAAACCCACGACAAAAGAGGAAAAACATCACTTAATGATTTGTGGCCACCATTTTTCATGGACATACTCCCCATCTTCAAAAGGGTACGAGTTATGGTAATGATAGAGTAAAGCTTTTTGATTTATTGAAACCACACTGTCATTTGGGAAACTTGCATCCAAATTGTGTTGTGAAGCAAGTTTAGAGTGCACGGTGATTTTCCAATAAGTAATGGAGGACTCTGTAAGAGGAGTGTGAGAGATAGGCATGGGCATCTTGTTGGTTGGTGGCACATTTTGTTTGGTGGCGGTGGCGGTAGAGAGCTAGCTCCAATGGCACCAACAGGGTGATAGAAGGTAACATTAGGTCTAGTTGAACTATGGGCGACATTTTTTTATTATTGAAAACAATGGTCTAGCCCTCGTTTGAATTTGGGGTTTTATATTCTTGCTGCATTTTTGCTTGAGATGATTAACGAGAGGAAATCTTAAAGGGAATTCTTGAATCATATGACTGAGGCTTAACAATGGAAATGACAATTTGAAAGATTAATGTAGAGCACACAATGAGAAGCGAGTTTATGATATATGGATGTCTATGATTTCCTTAAGGTCTTTAGCTAGGTCAACCTCGACACGAGACACATTTTGGGGTCGAGCCGTGTAAAATTTATGTTTCTCGAGGCAGATTAGGTGGCCCAAGGGTTTGATTAGGTGTTCCACAAATTTCCATAAGAGTTTGATTATTCGAGGAAATTAAAAATCTATAGTCTATTGGGAAAAGATAACCAACGTGTTACATATGAACCATGGGTCATGGTTAACATTGGCTTTACAATCCTCATCAT
This sequence comes from Taxus wallichiana var. yunnanensis, assembly GCA_018340775.1. NCBI lineage: Eukaryota > Viridiplantae > Streptophyta > Pinopsida > Cupressales > Taxaceae > Taxus > Taxus wallichiana. The sequence goes on along the minus strand of CM031235.1, from coordinate 941,346,855 downwards.
TATTAAAACAAATCATAAAGATCCATTGGCGAGGTCTTGAACCCCCTCAAGCTTGACTTCATGGGACTACCAATGATTATGAACCTACTGTTTAACAAGATTTCAAGGGCAACCAGATTAACAAAATAACCAGCCATGGTAAAAGATTTAATATAATTACATGCTTTGGAAAATTTAGGTAGATCAAGAATAACATTAGGCAACAAGGATTTAGAGTCAGAATGTTACCTCATCGAAAACCTCGGGACAAATTTTCACCTTCTTTAGTGTCATGGCTATTCAAATATCCTTCGATGTAACCTGCATCAAAAGATGCAAGGGACGATGATTTTGCCATAAATAAAAGAATTAATGTTGCCCAATGGGTGGAGTAAAGGCCGATTAATGCAATAAATGCACAGCAAAAGAAAAAATGCTACCGGATATTTAGGAGATCAACAATGTGATACATAGCCATATAGAAGGCTACATGATAGGGCACATGCATGAAAACCATGTACATTATATTTCATAGAAGTTATCTTGACGATTTGTAGTTTTTGTTTCTCGTGTTTTTCGATTTGAAACCTTAAGGAATTTGTTTCATTTTAGATAGCACAAAGATGGTGTAAAATGAACCAATTGAGATTTTTAATAATGCCACATTTACGCCACCTTTGTATGATTTTTGTGATACCTAAAACCCAATTTTTGCACCAATTTTACACTACAAAACTATTAACAAATAAATTAAAGTTCGTGATAAAAATAAATAAAATAAAATTTCTTGCTTGATTTTTGAGTAAATTTGTAAATTAAAAAATAAAAAAGTAGCTTAGTGAACTTTGGGTGAGTCGAACTTGGGTTAATGTTTTGTTTTAGGATGAGACACAAATGACCAATGTGTAAACACCAATTGAGGACATGGTCCCTTGATCATGAGGAAATGTTTTGGGTAGGTTAAAACAAAATAATAATAACGATCAACTTGTTTATATTTGGTTATTATTTGGTTGGAGTATTGTTTTTTTAACATGTCAACATACCAACTTATTCCTTTGACCACCCGAACCATTTGTCATATTATATCACACAACCAACCAACCTCCTCCACTACGCAAGTCTCACTTTTAGGTTGGTAAATGTCCTTACCCAATCACGTCTTCTTTTACCCCTATATTTCACCTCTTCTTAGCTGCACATACTTTCCACTTGTATTTTTAATAGTCCTTCAAACATCATTTCCATTTCAAATCCAATACACTCATCAAAGGTTAAATATATATTTATTATACTTTTTCATACTATTTAAATTTCCACCATCATCCTCCAATATCTCCATGTTTCCCTATATTTGAAGGTCTACCATCATCGAGGTTTCTTCTAATCACCCAATACTTTCCATCCAATGCCATTACCATCCACCTCCTTTCAGTCCTTCATTAACTTGTGTACAATTTCATTTCACCATTTCCTCACAGATCCAATATGTAAAAATATGAATTGATAAAATTGAAAAATGAGACTATGCATAGATTTGAAATAAAATGTTAAAATCATACCAACAGATTAATTCATTAGATGGAAATTATCAAAAAACCATAAAAGGAAAAGTAGAAAAATTATTAAAAATGATTTTTTAAAACTTACAAAATCAAATATTACACAATAATGCCTTGATGAGTTTTGGTAGAGAAGTAAACCAATAACAATTGTTGAAAATGCCATCTAGAGGAGTGCAAAATTCCCACTACTTCACAATTCCTTCATCCTTCGAATATTCCTTCAAAAACATTGTTGCCTCATCCGAGACCACATAAATATATTATATAGATCTTTTTATTAGAGGTCTTATCAAAGGCTACATAATTTCCACGCAACAACATGTTTTATTCTATCGCCGCACACCTTTGTGTCACCCCCAAAAATATTTTAATATAATATACTATAGAGTAGAATAAATAAAATATTTATGATTAGATTTTCCTTGGTGGTGGAAAGGTGGTATAAATGTGGCATTAATATTAGTGTCATATTTTCATCACACAATGAAAACAAATTTAAAAATGAAAATGAAAATGACTCAAAATTGACCCAAATTGTGGTGTTAATTGCACGTCATGTAATAGTGCATAGAATATTATTAACATTTTATCGAGTACTCACATGTATTTTATAAAACTCGAGCAATCATTAAAACATTTATCACTATTTTAAGCTATTATTTTTCATGGATCAATTTTGTATATGACCTATGATTTGGTTATCTCCATAATATTTCAATACTTTTCTCTGCTATTGTCATGTGTTTTTGCAAGGTCAAAAATTCAAGCTTAAACCATGACAACCAAACCTAAGTGTCAAAAATGTGCTTGAAAACCCTCCTAAACCCCTCTCGGATCGGTCTACCTCTATATCATGTCCATCCCAATACTACGGGTCCTTTTAATGTATTGTACAAACTTTCCCTAGTGTTTGAAAGATTGCAATAGGGCCATTCTAAAAGGAATGATAACCGGATCGTATCAAGCCAAGAACATATGCTAATCAAACACCACAATCAATAAGATGAAAGCAATTCCCGAGAATAAATTTACATAAAACCTTTGCAAACAAATGAGTAAAGCAATATCATATATTATTGTGGAACTCAATGAAATACAATGAGAATGGACCTTGCTTATATAGGCAAAGAATAACAATCTAAAAACCAGTCACGGTCATAGATCAAGACATAAATCATGGAAATAACTAGTCATCATAGAACTAGTCAAGTCCATAGATTTATGAGAGAACTAGACATTAAGGATCTAGTCAATACCATAGATCAAGGAAAAATGATACCTAACAACTAGATAATATCTCCTAATATCTAAATAAATAAAAAGAAATATCCACACACATAAGTGGGTGAGGATAAAAACAATAAAGGTAAATAATGTACCTAGATGAACATGAGCTAAGGTAAATATCTACTCTAACACCCCCCCTCAAGTGAAGCTAGGGGCCAAAATAGAAGTGGCATGTCCACAATACGAGTCCCAACAACTAGGCCTAATGAGGTACTCATGTAGAATATATCCATGAAGAAATCTCAAACCAAAAGAAGGAAAGAATCTTGCTAGAAGGAAAGAGAAAGAAGAAGAAGAAGGAAGATATTCTCACGAACACCCCCTATGAACAACTTCTAAAACCCCAAGTATTTCGTGTAACTCAAGGTAGCGAGGTGATGCAAAAGGCTTCGTAAAGATGTCTGCAAGTTGTTCTTTGAGTCGAGAATGTGCTCCAAGCAAAGAACTCCATCTGAATGTCTTTGTGAATGAAGTGGATGTGTATCTCAATATGTTTGGTTTGTTGGTGCTGGTGCTCACCAATTTGAAAGAAATGTGAATTGCACTTTGGTTGTCACACCAAAGTATAGTCGGTGCATCATGTGGGACTCCAAACTCTGTCGATAACTAGCGAAGCCAAATAATCTGACTGACTCAGAATCGCTTCCCTATACTCTACCTCTGAAGATGAAAGTGCAATAGCATGTTGATTTTTGCATGCCCAAGAAACTGGAGAAGAACCAAGATAGAAAAGATAGCTAGAAGTGGAATACCTGTCATCAATAGAACCTGCCCAATCTAAATATGTATACCCAACCAACTGAGTAGAACCCCTAGTGTAGTGTAGGCCAAAGTGGGAAGTGGCTGCAAATAGTGCAAAATCCTTTTAGCATCTTGTCAGTGACTACTATGAGGAGAATGTGCAAACCGAGATACAAGCCCTACTACAAATGAAATATCAGGGCGAGTATGGGTCAAGTACATGAGACTCCCAACCACTACCTATACAATGTAGGATCACAAAGTGGTGTGGTACATGTGGAAGTAAGAGTAACTCCAAACTGAAAAGGAGATGGAATTGGCTTGCAATTAGCCATATCAAAGTGCCTAAGAAGATCATGGGTGTACTTTTCTTTGAATCAAATGAATCCCTCGAATCATCGAGAAATCTGCAAACTAAGGAAATAATGCAATCACCCAAGATCTGTCATGTCAAATTGTGTAGAAAGAGCCCTCGAATACTCCGAATGTGGGAAGAAGAGTTGTCCGGTAAAGTAGTGCAGATCATAAACATACAAGACAAGTATCACAATATCCTCACCAACATGTTAGAGATACATTGTATGATCGAGTGGCAACGAACAAAACCAATAGATAGAAGAAAAGAATCCATCTTCTCATACCAAGCCCGAGGGGCTTGTTTGAGACCGTAGAGAGACCTTCGGAGCCTACAAACAAGAGAAGAATCCTAAACAAATCCAACCAGTTGCTCCATGTATATTTCCTCTTGTAGATCTCCATGTAAGAAGGCACTCTTCACATCCATCTGGTATACAAGCCACCCCTGTGATGCAGCAATAGCAAGTACAAGGCATACAGAATCCATCTTGGAAATGGGTGCAAAATTCTCAGAGTAATCAATACCTTCAACTTGTGAAAAACCCTTTGCAACAAGACGAGCCTTATACTTGTCAATGGACCCATCAGCTGCATATTTGGTTCGGTATACCCACTTACACCTAACCATATTTCTTCCTTTAGGAAGAGATACCAAATCCCAAGTATGATTCTTCATCAAAGAAGAATACTCATTTGTCATCACATCATCCCACTCCTGTATCCCATGAGCCTTTGAAAAAGACTATGGATCCTCAGAAACTACCTGACACAAAAGTCGAACACCGTAGAATGTGCGTGATGATGCCTAGTGGGTGGAAGATTCTCTATGAAAGGTGTTGCGTTAGAAACTGTAGTACAAGCCCACTTAGGCATAGTGACAACATCGGTGGGAATAGGATCCTAAACAACATCTATAACCTCCTCAAAGAAAGGATCCTCGAGATGAGATGAAGAAGGAGGCATGGAAGAAGATGAATAATCATGAGGAGTGAAGCACTCATCAAACTAAACATGTGTTTGAAAAAGAACGTCATGTGTATCAAGATCTAAAAGATGATAAGCTCTCATGTCCTCACAATACCCTACAAAGATCAAGGGTTTACTCTTCTTATCCAAATCTTTCCTTTTCTTCTTTGGCACAAAGGCCCAAGCATGGCTCCCAAAGACTCAAAAAAATGAGACATCGGCTTAGTGTTGGACCAAGCTTCCTCTGGAGTCAAATGCTCAAGTGCTCTGTGTGGTGTGTGATTCTGAATGTAGTTAGCACAATTAACTACTTATGCCTAGTAGATAGGAGGTATATCTCTAGAATGCATCATACAATTAGCCATTTCCTTCAAAGTTCTATTCTTCCTTTCTACTAATCCATTCCATTGTGGAGTATGAGGAACAAAATGTTGGTGAATAATGCCTTGAGTTTCCAAAAATTTAGAAAACTCATTATTGAAGTACTCCCCCCCATTATCAATACGAAGGTTCTTTATGCTACTAGAAGATTGTTTCTCGACCAAATCCTTATAGACTTTGAAGTGTGAAAAAACATCACTTTTGTACTTGAGAAAATAAACCCAAGTACGCCTCGAGAAATTATCAATAAATGTAAGTGCATACTTTGCTCCATTGAAAGATGGGGTAGGAAAAACCATCAAGTCACTATGCACAAGCTCAAGTGGTGAAGAAGCTCTCTTAGACAAATTCTTAGGAAAAGGATCTTGGTATTGTTTCCCTAATGCACAACCATGAAAAACTCCCTCAAGACAAGAAAATCTAGGAAGACCATCTACCATACCACGAGTGCTCAACTCCTTCAAATATGTGTAATTGAGATGTCCAAATCTTCGATGCCAAAGCTTACTCTACGAATCTGCAGGAGAAACCAATCTTGTCTGTATAGAAGAAGTGTCATAAAAACCCTCAAAGTGATATAGTCTAGAACTATGATCAACAATGCCCTGAGCAACTAGTGATTAAGGCTCCAACAAAGTTCGTACTTTTGCTCCAAGTGGTGTAAAATTCACTGTTTTGCCTTGAGCAGAATGACAAATTTGATATACATAAAGCAAATTTGTAGTGATGTTAGTAACATATAGTGCATCTTGGATACTGCAACCATCAAGTTGTATATCACCTTTTCCTTTAACAGAAATAAAGGAAGAATCTCCAACCTCAATTTCTGAAGTAGAACTCAAACCTAGAGAAACAAAAGACTCCTTACAAGAATTCATGTGATGAGAAGCACCAGATTCTATAACCCAACTGTCTGTAAGTGGTGACTGAGATCTCTCAATAACATTAAGTGCTTTTTCATGCTTTGATTAGAAATAGGTGGCGTGGAGATAGAATTTTTCGTTTCTTAGCGCATCCTCTAAGGCTTGCATTCACTTATAGCACCTATGTTCTTCATGATTACTACCCCCACAAAAAGAGCATGAATGGCTAGACTTATTCTTGGATTTAGAAGACTCCTTGGATTTTGAGTTGGTTTCTTTGGGTTTATGAGCATTTTGAGATGGAGAAGGTGTGGATTTGGTTTTCTTGTTTGGTTTTTCCTTGCCCTTAGGATTAGATGCAACTAATGCCTTTTGAGATGTGGAAGACTCTAGGTGAGACAATTTGGATTCTTCCCTAGTAATTATTTCACAAAATGTTTCTAAGTTAGGCATTTTGAATGTGTCACCTAAGGCATCCATGCTAGAGAAAAAGGTAGAAGCAAAAATTTGGAATGATCCTCTCAACTTGGATAGAATCAAGTAAACACACTTTTCATCTTTCTTATCTCTTCCACTCCCCTTCAATGGTGTCAACAAATGCTTGAACTTGGTAAGATAGTATATAATTGTTGGAAAATCTTCGGGATTAAGAGAGGTGTCAAGTTGTATGGCTCTCATATGATCCACCTTACAAAAAAATCCTCCAAATTCTCCCAAATTTTGAAAGGAGAGTCACATTTTTCTAAATGAAACAAAAGACTGTCACTAACATAAGTTCCTATCAAACCCATACACTCATCAAATTTGCTTTGATCTGAAATTTCTCATATTCTCTAGTGAAAATTGGTTGTTACGAAGAAGTTAAAGCCCATAATTCTTTCCACTTAATTATTGTTTCCATTCTTGGTTTCCATATGTGGTAATTATTTTTGTTAATGGCTCAACATGACCTAATACAAAAGTAAATGCCATCCTAAAAAAATCACCAAAAGAAATGCAAGAACCAAGCAATGCAACAAGACTCCCAAGCAATGATAACAAGAGCCCCCAATTTTGGCACTTTATAATAAGTGCGTGTTACAATATGGCACTTTATGATTATATTGCAATTCTCAAAATAAATATTTCCAATGGAAAGAGCATGGAAAACAAGAACTTTTGCAAAAAACGGTACTCAAAACCGAGTTACCGATCAAAAGTTACAAGATTTTCAATATTATTATGCTTATTTATTTTAGTTGCCACTAAAATAGGATAAAATGCTCTTGCCTTCACCACACAAATAAAATGAAAGGGGGCTGGATTTAAGCACCTAATAGTAGGAATCACAAGTTTTAATCCTTCATATGACCAGGAGCTAAGGATTTTGGGGTGTGTAAATAAGGTCACCTTGCACATGACGTTTAATTATTATTTTTACTTTCATAATTTTTATACAAATACAAAAATCAATATTTTCATATAGTAAAATGATATAATACATTAAATTCTAAAGAGATTAGGTTGCCCACCTTGAAGGCTTGGTATCGTGGTAGTTGAGACTTCTCTGGTTTGGTAATTACATCCCACGGGCATGTTTCACCAAATCATTATGGTGTTCACTATCTCATACTAGTTAGCACTACTCCTTGAATGAAAACCTTGAAACATGTAGATTGTAATTTTCACTTACAAGTTTAGGAGAGATAGGCGACCAACATGAGTGGTAGACTCTCAGAGAAAAATCTTCATAGATTCAAATGTTGTAAAATTGTAAATATTTTTTAATCAATTATCATATTTCTTGTTGCCGCAATAAGCATTGAATTGACATGACTAACTATGAGATAAATACATTTGAGTTTAAAATCTTTACTATTGGAGCGCCCTTTACATTAATTAAAATAAAAGAAAGTTACAAGAGCAGGGGTGACGAAAACTTATGGTCCCACAAAATCTTTTCATATCCTTAGTATTTAACTTATTTACTTATAAAATGGTAGAAAAGGATAAACATTTATTTTTAATGTGTATAAATATATATCATGTTATCCTGGATATGGATTGGTTCAACCATAACACTATTCACTAGTCATAGTGAAACACCAAAAGTTTTCTGACTCAATATACCATGACTCCTAAAATAACCCTATTGTAATGTTGTGACACTTGTGACTATTATTTATTTGTGTACAATATAATATTGGAACAAATAATAAATCTCAAACAATTTTATTGGGAGCTATGGGCAAGTGGTGTCCCTTCCCATTTCAAATTTCTAATTATGCCTTCCAATATATATGATGAAATTGTTTTCCCACCAATAAGTATCCAAAACTTATGTCAAACTCCAAAAAAAAAATTGCACCAGTTTAGAAGCCTTCGTTATTTTATTATGTACATACACTTAAAGTTTTCATTACACAGTTTTCATTAAAAAAATGGATTTTCATATTATTTTTTCCAGTAATCAAAAACTAAAAACTCATTATTAGCTTCAATAAACCCAAGATCAATTTTGCAGCCACAAGTTATTAATAAATATGTATATTACCTACTATTCAAAACATGACATTTTTTAGATGGTCAAAACATTTAGAACACTAAAACTTGACTATTGGAGAAGGATATATGCAAGGTGAGCATCGTTTTGATTCATTTGAAAATTAAAACATAGTAACCTTCGATTTTTAACTTTCAAGGCAACTGGTTAAATGGGCATTGAATTTGAAATAACTAAGCGAACTTAACTTCAAGTTTCCAACTGTCAATTGTGCATGTTTATGATTTTCTAACAATTTGTACTCATGTAATATGTGTGGTGTGCGTGGAATCAAAGTTGGAAGAAGCAGGGATAAAACTTTTGATAAATAGTCCAATGAACTCTACGAGGGAGGTGGTTGTGGAGATGCCGAAGTGGAACGACGATCCTTGGAATAATGAATTGTGGGGAACAACGTATTTACAAAAAATTATTGATATTTACAATCCACATACTGTAGTTCATTGGCAGTGTGGTGTTTGTTCACTGGGTGACATAACCCCTGGTTCTGAGTACTTGACATCTCCATACACTAAATCAGCAACTTACACGTAACATGGGTTTGAATTTAACCCCTACAGCTGCACAGTGCATTGGTAATTTGGAAAATCAATTAAGTCAGAACTGTGCGCAACACATTGACAGTTTAGAAAATTACATTGGATGAGTAGGTAGTGCTGGGCCAGCTGGTAAAGCCAAAAGCATTGAAATTTGAAGTTGAATGTTATGAATATTGATTATTGATTATTATATAGTCATCAATGTCACATAACTTCATAAGTTAGTGGAAAATCATGCGGCACCATTCCCAAATCCTGTGCTCACTTTTCCTCCAAACTTCAAATATATAAAAATTTAAGCGGTTGATTATATAGCCTGGACGTCAATATGACAGTTTGATAAAAAAATCGCATCCATTGATACGGGCTTAAAAATTTATTGGTTGTATTTACGGCTAAAAATTGGAAAAACATATAAACATGCGTCAAATTTAACCCTTGCTTATCATGATCTGGAGGAGGGTGTCCTTCTCATCTAGGATAGAGAGGGAAAGAAAATGTGCCCCTCCCACAAGTCATCAAAACCTTAGTTTTAAAGCTAACTCTTTTTCTCACTCATAAACTTAAAAATAGACTGTCAGGTTGCTTTAAAGACTCAAGAAGCTTGTTTTAACCTCATTCCTTCACAAAATCAACCCATGCAGCCATTTTTGATGTTATAAACCTCCAAGCACCCTAAATAACACCATACATGATGTAAATTTGTTCCAGGGCAGTCATGAACATGAAAATGAAGAAAACTTCATAACTCTCAAAGCTGCAATCCGATTCCAATGAAATTTTCTCGAAGATTTCCATAACAAGGCACCTTCAAGAATAATGTTATTGTAAGGTGGATGATTCCCTATATTTTTACAACATTAAACCTTAAACTTGTGCCCAAAAGCTACTTTTTCAAAATTTGAGCTCTCGCAAACGGATCATTGTGAAATTTGGAGCATGAGATCTTAGAGACAAGCCAAATCGATGACAACATTTTCATTGAAAACGGAGGGGGAAAGTTTTATTTCTAAAATAGTAACTATCTAGTGTTGTCACTTACTAAAAACAACAATTTATCTCGAGATCAAAGCATTCAAAAAACAATGAAGATAACAAACTAGGCCAAACATGCAATTTTCTCCAAAAAAAGCAAAAAAGCAAAAATAAGTTACTAAAAATAGAAATTATCAAAAACAATAAAGAAACACAAAGGAAGGTACTCTCATCATGTTAGGGGTTTCAAAACACGAATTCAAGAAAAAAGCACATTTTATCAAAAAAGCAACTCTCTGAACCTTGCTCTGCTAAAAATAAAAAGTTTTAGTTTCGGTTGCGTAAAGTTGTTATTATCTCTAATTTTTCTCATCTTATTGATTTTTGCAAGCATGAAGTTCATGTTTGTTGTTCTAGAGCCCATTTCAACCTTGGTATTATAATATCTAGATGTGGGTGACAACGATGTTGCTCATATGGACTTAGAAGATCTGAAGAATCAAATGCTCGGAGGTCCCAAGCAACCGGTGGAAAACAAGATTTTCACGACCAAATTGTATACTACATGAGGTCATCCCATATATGTTCAAAGCATGGAATTGGTGCTAGCATGTTCTCAACACTATGATCCAGAATCAAGAATCATAAGAGAGATGACAACTCAATACTTCTAGTGCCCACTCTAAAGGAAATTTCACAGTGTATGCGAATCCTATCAAACAACAACATGGTCATCATCATGAAGGAGTTTACATTAGAAAAATGGTCAAAAACATAATCCTATCTCCAAGGCCTTGTACTAGGATCATGGTTGAAACAAGTAAGGAAGCCTTCTTGTGTACCAAAGACTTTGTCTAGGCACTAATTTCACAAAGGATATTCAGATGTAATCATTCTCTTGAGCAGGGTGATGGGTGAAGATCCCACACAATGTTTTCAAGATTGGATGGCTCAGTTCATCCTCATTGTCATTGAAGGGAAGTAGATGATTGAATGGGGACAAATCATAAGTGATAATCTCCATTATCAATTGCTTCATTGTTGGTCACCAGAAAATTCACAATGACATCGTACTTGGTATACATTCTCGCGAGTACAAGATCATTGAGAGGCCTAAATCTCACAAAAATGTTTCTTAAAGGGCTCCCACTTTTGAAAGGTACCCAAAAATTACTATTAAATAAATCAATCATCATTTTTCAATGGTAAATGATGCATTCACCATGTTTTTCATACGGTTCTTTGGAAGGAAATTTGTAGTTGAGATTGTCCCCTCAAGCTACAACATTGATCGAGAGATACGGGTCCTATTTCATTCAGTTTTCTACCTTCCCTTACATTAGAGTCTCAGGGTTTGACCTTACCCTCATAGGATTCCAACATACCTTGATGATAATGTTGTGATGTTTGACCTTTGCAAGCAACTTGGCCATGTTAGTGGAAAACTCAAGTACCGTAAAAAGAAAGATGTATCATTTCCTATCTCTCTAGGAATTTTCTCATGCAATACTGTTATTGATGCTTCAAATCTCAAATCTTCATTCTCTCCTTTGAACCTCTACTCATACACACCAAGGGTGGATTTTGACATTGGAGAAACCCTGAAACCTTCCATCTTCCTGATTTGCACCATGTTCCACAAATCAAGGATTATTGGGTGAATTTATCAAATGATTTTGAGGTTAGGGAGCATGATCACATGAGAATGATTGTTGGAAAGATGAGAAAGTTTAAATTTGATTGGTTGAGGATGGAGTTGAAGATGATGGGACTGAATTATATGATCCTGAGTATCAAGCGATGAAGGTCGCGCCTCCCACAGGTCTCGTGGAGCATTCGAGAATCAGGAGATATAAATGAACAAACTAAAGTGGTAATCCAAAGATCCAAGGAGTGGTTCAAGAAAAAGAGGATCATACTCATTGAATCGGACACTCTTAAGACTCTTGTGAGGCAACCATCTCATCACTCAACTTCTAAGGCAAGTGAAGGTACTCTGAAGCTTTACTCACTCAGAAGAGCTCGTGAAAAGGAAAATAATGGAAATGAATCTCCCCACTACAGGAGGTTACACAAGAAGGAAAAATTCATTCAAGAACCTATAGAAGAAGCTGGAGCAAGTGGAGATTGATCCACCTCATCCATTGATCCCTCATCGGTCTCCAAGGATCTCCTCTCTGTAGTTGCACTAGCTCAACTAGTGCGAGATGTACCTTCTCACTCGGAGACGGAAAAAACAATCATGCCCAATGTTGAGCTTGAAACAACTGAAATATTCCCATGGGTATAAGAGATGATCAAAGGAGAGAATCACTTAGTTCAACAAGCATCAATGCAAGATTTTCAAGCCATAAGAATGACGGTGAAAACAAAAAATGGTAAGAAATCTCAAATTGCCTCCCGCTTCTTTAGTGGTGCTTCAGGGAATTAGTATGTGGCAATAGTTCGGCCAAAGGTAGTCAATCCTATGGGTGATATGAACCCATCTAACTATGAAATGAGCACCATTCCTCTCGGGCCAACAAAGTGTGCAAAAGATGCACATCTTTTCAAAGAATCTTCTACTTGCCTTCTTGCAAGGAATAAGGAGTATAAGGAGAAGATTGAACAACTAGAAGATCACGTAAGAAATCTCTCTTCGTATGTTCAAACCTTCATGGATCCAAATGTCATCATGTCTCTCTGGATGAAGAATTCACTCCCATTGGCAACATTGATCCTGGAATCCATAAGGAGAACGCAAGGCTTCACAATGCAAGCGGGGCCAACAACAAGTGGGTGATCAAAATTCTTGATAAATGTAGGACCTTTCTTTCAGAAATTCTCTCATTGTTTGAATACATGCTTACAACCACCATAAAGGTAAAAATGAAAAGTTATGAGATCGAAAAATAGAAAAAGCATTGGGATCAGGTATTTCCACTGGTGAATAAAATGGGTGAAATCAAATCTTCCACACTGGTGAGTAGAAATGTGTTCAACTCTACATCTAAAAACATGTCTCCAATCTAGTCCAAAACTCGATTTCACAATATTAGATGATTGATCATGCTCTCAAGGAGTTAGGCTCTTTTGAAGAGCTCACTTCGAAAATGTAGGAGGACATCAATGTGGAAGTGCATAAACTTGGAATACTTATAGTAAATGAGAACACTTCAGTGAATGATCTCATGAAACCATTTGAAGAGATGGTTAAGAAAGAGGTAGGAGACCCATTCTCTTTTAATGAAGACACCTTGGAATCTCTTGCAGAGATCAGATGTGTTATCTCAAACACTACAAAGGAGCATCAAGCATGGTTCACAAAATGTAAAAGTATCAATGCCACCTCCAATAATTAGGTCAAATATTTGATTTTTGTACACATTCCTCAAGTGGACAAGGTTGCATCTGCAGTGGTTTAGTTCAATAAGGAGTTCAAGGGAATTGATATCTTTCTAGAAGCGCTCTCTAAAAGTCCTTCAGCAAGCGGATCTCCATCAACAAGTGCATCTTCTTCTTCTGAGTAGCTATCTCATCTCTTCTCTCTTTCCTACCCCTTCCTCTCTTCTCTCATGTTCTATTTCTTCGTTAGGGGATTTACTTTTCACTTGTCTTATTCATTAAAATGTGACCTATAGTTGAAATTTGTAATGAATTTCCTTCAATTAATAAAAGGGACTCAATTTATTTTCTAGGAATGTGAAAGGTCACAATCTGTAAAGGTTAGTGAAAAGTCATGTGGGGGGTAGGTGAAGAGTCATTTTGAAGTCTATATAATTGTATGACTCCCTCATTCCAAAGGGTTGTCAATTTATGAGTTTATGAGTAGATAGATTGTACACTACAAAGTTGATGTGTTTGTGAGCTTGTGTAGGTATTAAGGGTTTGTGTTGCAGGTTACACATACCCTCGGTGATCTAAGTGTGAATATCAAGCAATCAACAAGAAGTGATAGCAAAACCCTAACGACACATAAGAAAGTAGATTCTGACCTTCTATGTAGTCACCAACACCCAGGAACAGTCACAAGCACTTGAGTGCCCCTGTCCAACCCCGAGCGCCCGTGTTTGGCATTATCCTCATAGCCTTGGTTTTACAAAGAGTAGTTGTGACATAGTTCCAGTTCTTTTTATCACTTTACACCACTTAGATCAGTTCCAGATTGCGCAAGATTTAGCTAAGTCATCTATCTCTCTCATTTTCTTACAGTATTGCATTGTTTGAGTGCTTAACATTTGTATATCTATTGTATTTTATCATATATGTTACTTTACAATTAGATTTAATTCTATTTTTATTAAATCATTTGGTGAACCCACTTTTCTTCAAACTTCTTGCCCTAGGATCCCCAAAACCCTCATGGCTCCAAAGAGGTCCCCATATCCTAAGCACCATATGGCCAATACATGTTTGAACTGTATCTTTGATGATGTTGCTACATAAGCCAAACTTCATGACCTTTACCGAAACCCTAAATGTGATGCTTACTTCCTCCAACCACTTCTCGATTTCCAAAAACCCATCCTTCTAACTTTCACAACTCTAGCATTTGCATAGTCTCTCCTGACCAAAACTTTACTCAATGTTTTCCTTGCTCTCTTGTAGTCACCCATGTTGTTGCACCTTCTTCCACTCCTCTTATAACACATGATAGTATTATTGGAAATTCTTTGATTGATTATGTTCTTGGTTGTGATACTATGGGTGCAAATATTTCTACTTCTAATGTTGAAAATTTACATATGCATGATGTTATTTCTATTAGTAGTCAAGATGAATGTAAACTTGTATCTTCTACTCTTCCTATTGCTACAAGTTTTTCTAATGAAATTAATGATAGATCTAATATTAATTCTCCTACCACTTCTTTTTATGCCAATGATATTCTTAATGAACTACTTTCTTGTGAGCATGTGTCTGATAGTGATGTAGACTATGTTTCTGATCATGAACATGTTAGTAATGATGATATTTGTCTTAATGTTGATGAATGTGCCTTTACTAATCCTCTTTCTTCTCTTTCTGAAGTTGTTACTCATGATGATTCTACACTTCTTATCACATATTCTAATTCTACTTCTAGCATTCCCATAGATATTCCATGTTCCTCTCCTCCTCTTCCACCTCTTTATTCTTCTTCTACATATGCTATTCATGATGATTCTACTCTTACCACCAATACACTCTTATTATTTCTTCTGAATCTACATCTAGCATTCCCATAGAGCCTTCATGTTCTTCTCCTCCTCTTCCACCTCTTTCCACATCCGCTCCTTTTCTCGACGTTCCCATGATCACTCACAATGGTAAGATCCAACCTCTTAATATACCTCTTACTTCACCTATCATTCCTTCACATGATATTCTATCTCTCATGTATGTTATTGGCACATTGCAATCTCAAGTTCATACACTCACTCTTGAAAGTAAATCCTATTATGCTTCCATTGATAATAATTCTTTGCATGACAATCCTATTCCTAAAAAGATTCACAATTCTACTTTTCCAAAGGACTTCATCATGCCTAATTTCTCATGTTTTGATGGCACTGAAAATCCTTATCTACATCTCAAGCATTATCATTTAGCCATGTCTACTTATTCTAATGATCACTTATTACTCAAAGCATTCCATCATAGTCTTGTTGATCATGCTCTTCAATGGTACACTCATTTTCCTTATGGGTCAATTAGCACTTATTATGATATGGAGGATGTTTTTCTTAGGCAATTTATTTCTAACAATGGAACACTTGCCTACTTTGCATCAAGGAAAGAAAGAACCAATTGTAAATTACATTTTATCCTTTAATTCTTGTACGCATAAGTTATTATTTCATCCCGTTGATTTAGAAAAGTTATTTATCTTTTGGCGTGGCTTGATTCCTGCATTGAAAGAAAAATTACTACATGATACATGTGAATCTTTTATGCTCTTATGTTACAAAGTTATTGATTTAGAACAATATTTAATTGTTGCACATGTTATAACACTCCCTTGTACCTCTTTTACTACTTCTACATCTACTACGTTTTCTCCTCTTCCATCCATTAAGCATCCTCCACGGTCAATGTCTCCTACTCTGTGTAAGTTTCATTCTTCTCCTCCACCGTGTGCATGCACCCAAATCTTCTCCACTTCCTACTCGCAAACCATTACAATTTTCACTTAATGTAAAACCTCGTGATGTCTTGCATGCTTTAATTTATAAGTGCTTAATTCATTTAGCTTCTAATGAGCATCATCCACCTCACCGCTTGCAATGCTAGCATGACCGCCCTTTCTGTAATTTCCACCACATTAATGGCCATTGTGATAATGCATTCTATGTTCTCCACGATCGCTTGAAAAAATTAAAAGACAGAGGTGTCGTTGTTTTCGCTTGCCCTCTCATGAGCGTTATCTTTCTCTATTCCACATACACATGCTTCAACCTCTATTCACTTATCTCCTTCACCTTCATCTAAATTTTTCATCTGTATACCTCATAAGGTTATCATCCATCTCCGAGGCCTCCATCCAATCCGCCTATGGTTGCATCATATTGTCCCGCACATATTGCTACATTACCTCATTGGCATCCTAAGCCTCTTGCTTCCGCACTTCCTCCTACCACATCTTCTATTCTTGGTCCCATTCCATCTAACATACAATTTGGCACTTATTCTCACACTGTTTTTGCTTCACATGCTCCATCTATGCTTTGTAGGTTGTTTAATCTATGGTAGATGATATACGCTTTCCATTTCATTACCCTATCACGCACTCTTGTGTTATGGTTCACACTTGACTATCGAGGGTATATCACATCAATGAACCATCCCTTTCACACCTCACGCTCTATGCTTCATGATATATCTTTCTAGTGCACATTTACAAACCCATTTCCGATGATGCACTCTTGTTTTATGATTCATTCTTGACTATTGAGGGGCATTTATAAATGAACCTCATTCTCACACTAGGGGGCAATCATTCTTTTCCCCCTCTTCTTCACAATCACATGCAATTACAACCATTGTTTTACATTCTCTCATCATACAAATACCAACACATCGTTATTCTATTCTCTTAGATTTCTCTTTCACAATATCCATTATATTTATATATTCATCACATATTATGTTATTAATTCTCAATCAAATACAAATCCTATTTTAATAATTACTTATCTATTATTTTCCACATTATCATGCTTTTCAAAATCAAATCAACCATTTCAACAATACATATCAAACCAAAGTGTAAGCAATAATCATCACATCATACACCAATGCACATCAACAACACATATGATATCAATAGAATCATAAGTTTCAAAATACAATCCTTGGGGGCAAGCCCTCAAGCATCACTACAACATATACACTACATCATACATCATCCTCGTTATCACTATATACAATAGCGGGAGCTCTAGAACTAGAAGCTTCGTCGCTAATCTAAACCTCTATATCTATCTAGATGACTTCGTAATATAGCAATATCGGTCACCTGCTCTATGAAATATATAGCCACATTTATCTCCTCTTAACCGGGATACACTAGTTATGCTCTGTCGGGCCCGAGCTTGCTCTTGGTCATCGTGTCACTCTAGTAGATCATATATATGGTTATGGGGGCACATCTGGCCATGCCAAACCTGTCTGACACTCACTCACACTATAACAATTATGTCACGCCTATGAAGTGATCCTCTAACCACTTGGTACACTTGAATGCACCTTGACTCTACATCATCCTCTACCCATCCGCCGTAATCTTTATAAGGTCTCCATATAATGGCCCTAAGTCCCATCTTATCTAGCATCGACCCATAGGTGGTCATGTCCATCCTCTTGCTACGGGTTCTACCCACTCATTTGAAATATCTCGGGCCTACCCCACTCGGATCGTTTTCCATTGAGTGGCCTCAATATTGCATTGTGCTCATATGCCCATACGTTCAACAAATCTCGTGGCTTTTAGTCCACCCCCATGGTCCGCCTACTTAAATCTATATAAGTGGGCCAATACACACCGCACCCATGCATATATAGTCTCATGCTCCTTTATATTGTGACAAATAACATGCATCTTATATAATATACTAACCACTGTCACCCTCTACTACCATTGATGATGTTATAATCACTATTATAAACTTCTACAACCGTGGAACACTAGATCTCACTATCGCATCTAAACTAATATGAGTATATGTTTGTACTCGTGTCCCTATAAAAACTACCTCGTTACCCTCATATGTCTTTGGGCATCCACTATAGTCATCACCTGTGTTCTTTCTCCTATAATAGGCAATCGTAATATCCTGTATACATCCTCAGGGTCACCATCATGTCACAATGTAGGAAACTAGAATGTACAAGTATTCGTGTGCCAACGCTTACACAAAGCAATCAACATAGGCATATTATGAGGCACCTCCCCCAATCTAGAAATATGCCGCAAACCTGGCATGCTCCAATATATCCCACTCAACATCTGACAACCCCAAAGTGAGAAATGTACTCAAATGGCAGCCTGCCTAAAACTCTCTCGAGTGAATATCCCTCTGTACAACACAAAAATCAACACAATTATTCCATTAGTACACTATACATGTTATGAAAGTCACTTATCATACCATCAAACTAATCGAATAACATCACATCACAATATAGTGCCCAATCCCTACTCGTGACACTAACATCCAAGAGCAGAGTCACGAGCGCCTGCAATTAGGTCACCGGCACTAGAAGGCGGCGTTGGTGTCCCCAATGACAAAAATGAAACGATCGCTTCGCCCAAGTCAAGAGCACCGAAAAATACATAAACATATATTTTTCAAAATTGCCAAAAACAAACATTATTGACAAAAAAAATTTAAATAATCACACTTACAACTCATCGGTCATTTGCGACGCTATGACTACTACTACCCTCTCGAATCTGGTCAAACTCGCTACTCTAACACATGGCATCCTAATGACTTAGAGTTCCAAATCTCAATATATCTTGGTACAAATGAACTACTATTCACTTTTTACTCTTACTATATATAGTAATTCCATTGTTTTCCTATAATTTAGTTACTATTCTCAACCACTTTTTCAACTAATACGCGTTTCAATGTTTTACTCATATCTTGAGCCTCGTAACTCTATTTTTCTTGTTGTTTGCGCCATACGAGATCATATTTTCCTCTCTCTCCATACTATACATATTTCAGCATCTCCTACTTAAATCTAGCACATGTACTATTCAATATCTATTCACATTCATGACTATACTATCTAGTACTATCTCACATTTACTATTACAATACACCTTACTTTCGGACCAGTGCTCATTTCTCTACCCTTCACCCTTTCGCCAAAAGGGGGCATACAATCAAGATCATCCCATAATCCCTCTTAGGTTACAATATAGTCAATCAACACTTCTAACACATTACTATTACAACTTTCTCTAAACTCATTCGAACAAAGGAACAATCATTCTATACTACAATCAATACTCTTTACTATTTAAAATCTATTCCCTTAAATGACCTAATTTGGGGGAAAGCATATAAATCTCTCCGTAAGTAATTTACTAAGCACACAATCTCAAAGCAATCTTCTACCATTCAAATCAAATCAATTAATCGGTATAATAAGCATACTTTTAGTATCTCTCCCAGATGACCTAACTTGGGAGTTATATCACAGTTGTCATCACTTCTAGATGACCTAACTTGGGAGTCACTTTACATTTCTACCACTTTTAGATGACCTTAATTGGAAGCCATCTAATACTATGCAAATTGGAACACCCATTACTATGGGAGCAGGGGGCAATGAGACATCATTGCCTTTCTTATATTGCTCTTGTATGGGTTCTTCAATCAGTACAATACGAAACAAACGTAACTAATACAAAACAACACATAACTAAATTTGGTCTCTATCCATCTGTAGTAGTTGGAAATTTTGGGGATGCGGTCATGGATGTAGAGTAAAATGAGACCTCTCTCCCCATCACTCTTCCTCTAGCGACAGGACGCCCAAAGCCTCCGGTTACAAACAAAATCGGGTTGGGAATTGATCACTTCCCACCTCTTCAAATCTCCTTGGAAACAATTCAAAATATCCGAGAATCTCCAAATCATTTCAATTATTTTTCCAAGTGCTCCTTATAATGGTTCGCTATCTCTATTACGCCATATGGTTCAAAACGTTGATCCATGGTTCACCACGCTATAAGTCACAACACTCTACACACACTTTGCGACATGGCTTCTTCAGACTTTATACAGGTATGTTCCTTACTTCCTCTACACTACTTGAATTTCATTCAAATAGGAAAAGGGGGAATTCAGACACAAAATCACACACATCTTTTTATTTTACTATGTAATCTGTGTGTTGTTTATATGCATGGATCTTAAGTAAGAAAATTATTCACTGGTGACACAATCCTTTGTCCTTATGTTGGTTTTGATTATTTCTATTGTCTTTCTCTCTCACATTTGTCATTTCTGTACCCAGTTTTGGTCAAGTCACATGGATCCCTATCTATTAGTATTTTTCACATTTGTGATCATTTCTCTCAGGACACCAGCGCTCATTCTGGACATTGGCGCCCAGGCACCCGTGTCCATTTTGGGCACTCCTGTCCTGTTCATTCTTTTTACTCATTTTGACATTTGTGGTTGGCCTTTCTAGCTTTCTTATCCTTATCCCAAGCTCATAATCGGCCTTTTGGGTCACTAGTATCAAAATTCAAACAAGAGATCCATGTATATACACAACATACACTCTATTATTTGGCTGAAAATTCTAAGGGAAATCTTATCTACTTACTATCACTACCATTACAAGGGACTGCATTTTTGGGCTACATACACTGCATAGGAAGAGGAAGTGCTCAATTTCATATCACACATTTGCATCTTATCTAACCATAACCCACTATTTTGGCATCATTGGTGTGAGGGCAACCTAAGGACACTATTACACACACAAACACAAAGAACTACATGGAGTCTGGAATGTAGTGACGCCTCGGTCATAAGTTCACTCATCAGTGACCGCTGGGGTCAGTTCGACTTCACATATTGCATTTTCATTCCAATTTAATGTGTTTGTGAGCTTGTGCATGTAGCTAGGGTTTGTGTTGCAGGTTATAGGTACCCTCGATGATCCAAGTGTGAATATCAAGTGATAAACAAGAAATGATAGTGAAACCTTAACAACAAAGAAGAAAGCATATTCGACATTCTATGCAGTCACTTTGGTGCCCAGAACAATCATCAACGCTCAAACACCCCCTGTTCGGCTCCATACGCCCATGCTCGACATTATCCTCATAGCCATGATTTTACAAAGAGAAATTGCAACACATTTTAGCCCTATTCAACACTTTACACCACTCAGATCAATTCCAAATTGCATAGGATTCAACTAAGGCATCTATCTCTCTCATTTGCTTACAATATTAGATTGTTTGAGTGCTTGGCATTTATATATCTATTATACTTTATCATATATGTTACTCTAAAATTAGGGTTTGATATTATTTTTATTAATTCACTAATCCCATATAGGCAGAGGAAATACCTCCTTTGTGCGGTGTTTGGGATATGGTAGTGGTAAGAGAGAAATTGGGGAATGCTCCAAAACAATAGAAGAGCCTTTACCACTAGAGCTCCAAAATCAACCTATTCAAGGTAAAAAAATATTTGTTTTGATAATCCTACTAATGAGGATGTTATTACTTTGAATATTGGGTAGGCCTCACAAAGTGTTTACATGAGTGAGTGTAAGTTAGAGGAGGAACAACCTTCTAAACAAGGTGAACATCCCAAAAGAGGAAAGAAAATAGTTTCACCTCGACAATCTTGCACAAGTAAAAGTCCTAGAAAGTCTGGGCAAGGAAAATATTTTGATGCGCACTTCGACTATGAAGGATGGTCAGTAACACCAAATTTGTGGTATTTATTTCCATGTACATTTTGTGGATTAAGTAACCATTGTGTGGCCATGTGTTGGAAGAGGAAATCCTTAGAAAGAAGGATTAACAAAGACTACTCTCCTAAATAAGATACGAGGAATAAAAAAATTATACTCATTGTCAGATGAGTGGACACAAGATTGAGAAATGTTGGAAACTTCACCCATAACTTCGTAGGAAGAAAGTGGAACAAAAATCAAAGATCCAATCCAATGCAAACAACTAGACTATTTAATGAAAACCCATATAGGAGTATTCGTGAAAATGGGTTGGTAATACATTTGCTTATATTTTATGGATAACAAAATTTACATACCTAAAAGTTATTTGGCATGTTTAAATTTTACACCTCCCATTCACATTTTGGTGAAGGAAAATAACTCATTGTTGGAGTTAAATGCGAAGGTAGAAATCATCGTAGAAATCTATTTGGAAGAGACAATATGAGTAATTGGTTACAAGTTGTATCATTTTATTTTCCTTCTCATATACATGTTTAAATTAACATGTTTTCTTACCTTGCTTGTAGCAGTGACAAGATGGGTAAAGAGATTATCCATATCAATGTTTAAGGTATATAAGCATTGTTGTTTTCTAAATGTATGTTGGCATTCTTTCCTTCCATTTGAAAATGTATTTGTAATACATGTGTAATGATTTAAATGCACATTTGTAAGACCTTATATTGGGCAATATTTGTAATGGAATAATATTTTAAAATCCATGTCTATTTGTAATTTATAATAAGACCCATTGAAGGGAAAATTGTACAAGTAAATTTCAATGTTAAGGATGCTAACATACATTCATGAAGCAATTGCTTTTATTACCATGTATTGTTTTGCCTTTGTTGATAACAATGTACAACAAGGAGAATATAAACATCCTTTCTAGCCTCTAACAATGCAATGGCTAAGAGAAACTTCCGAGAAGATACTTGGGACATCGTGAGTGTAGAAAGTCAGATGGAAAAAATAGGAGGGAGTTGTGAAACTTATTTGTCACACTGGTTATAAGTTACAGTTTGGGGATGAGTCTATGAAAACCGAGAGACAAAAAAACTTTTCAGTTCATACTAAGAGACAACCTTTGTATTGGGAGAGATTTCCTCTTATGATTACAAAATAAGGAGAAAGACTTTGCAAAAGGGTGCCATGTACCTTTATCAAAAGAATATGCTTCGTGTAGGAGATATAGCCTCACACAAAGAGATATTGCCGCCAATGATTTGTGATCAAGGTGAGAACAATGCCTTTATTGATTTTACTCATGAGTTACTAGATGGGTTAGAGAAAGAGTTTGTGTTATATAGAAGATATAAATAGCCGAAATGAGGAAGTTGTACTTTCATTTACTAAGAGTGAAGCTTTTGGTGGACCAAAAGCCCTCTTAGTGGAGAGGTGTGATCCATAGGATCTTTCATCCTTCATATGTTCCCGAATCTCCCTAAACTTGTTCTTTAGAGAAGAATCCATCGAACAATTTCTAAATCCTTTTAACTAGAGGAAAACAGAGTCCATACGAGGAAGATACAATTTTTTGAATTTCAACTCCAAGCTGGAAAAATTAAGTGCAAGTTTGCACAATGCCTTGTGTGGGCAGATTGAGAAAGCGCCAAGTGGAAAAATGTGAGAACGATAAATGGAAGAGTTTGCTTGAGAAAAATAATGGTTTGTAACCTACGGTTGAGGTGGATTCCACATAGTATATTGGTTGGGGGCCCAACACCGGTAGTGTTCACTTTTTTCAGGAGGGGACCTTCACCCTTTCTTCACATTATATTACATGTGATTTTTCTTATCAACCTCATTGAGGTTCACAATATGGTGCATATGGGACTAAGTCCCAAGTTTTGCAAAGTTCTCAACCAATCACCGAGATGCAAAGTGAGCTAGAAGATTGAGTTGGGGTTGAGCTAACTAAGCTCATCATTGAGTCACATTATCACCACAACATTTCCAACTCACCTTGGCCAAGAATTATCTCTACCATACCGACCAAGTTAGATGGCGAGTTCGATTGAGCCACCTTATCTCATTGCAGAATTTATGGCGAGTCACAACTCGAGTCCCAAGGGAAAGCTACCTCAAAGGACCTAGAGATTATACACAACAATACAACCAAGTTTAACAACAAATCACTTGCCAATTCCGCGTGTCAAGGTGGACCAAACCAACCACACATTTTGTGAGGGATCATAATCTAAACAATGAGCTAGCTTACTAATGTCATGGAGGACAAGATAAACATTCGATTTACATGGTGAGTTGGTTGTATCGCTAATGAAACATGTGCCAACATGATTGAAGCCACATTAAAACAATACAAAAACTCTATCTACAGACTTGAGTTATCCCTTCCCCAATCGACATGGGATTTTAACCCCAAACAATGAAAATACAAAGCGCCTCGGGAGGGATTCGACCCTTGCACCTTAGGATAAAAATATATGAGCTCTGACTGATGGACCATGAGTTGATAAACACCGTAAAGGGTGAAAATTAGTGTTTGAAGTGAAGTTGTTGGAAAGTCCTATGCTCTTTATTGAAGGAGCGAAAGCTTGTTGTCTAAATTTTTATGAAGGGATGAAATTGTAGGAAGACAATAGAGATACATTTTCCCAACTTGAGAGTATTCCCATTTTGGTGAGAAAAAATGCCTTTTAGATCTTTGGTGTGAGTTATCCTATGTGTCCTCACATATTGGAGGGTCATTTCACATGGGTTAGGTTTAGGGTTTTCTATTGAGTTATGCACTAGGGTTACTCAGCACCCTATATGTACCCTTTTACTATTCATTTATGAGTATGCCAAGACACTCATTGTCTTTTCTCTACGTGTGTAAGCTTTGTTCTGTTATGCAAGATTGTTCAGTTATTGATTGATTCTTTTTATGACTACGTTGGAGCCATTACGATTCAACTAGAGTGCAACTTGATCATGGTGCACAGTTTCCGATACGATTCGTCAACTCTTTCATGGTATCGAGTTACACGACTTGCTGTCACACCAAAAGCTCGAGTGATGGTGGAGAGGGATCTCATCGTGTTAAATAGCTACTACGCCAACACCCTCCCACACGATGGAGCTAGGTATACACCCAATTAGGCCCAACAACATTAGGAGGCAGTGACACCGGAATTTCTCGGGAGGTCACCCATCCCAACACTACTCTGGGGTTGGCGTGCTTAACTACCTAGTATTCACTATCATGGAGGGTGATATTGACTTGATTGAGTTCACAAATTCTGATTGGGTCGGTGACTTAGATCATCAGAAATCTACTTTTGGCTACAATTTCTCTCTTGGTTCGGGTCCTATTAGTTGGTCTAGCAAGAAGTAGAATGCAACGGTGCGATATCATCTACGAGAGGCAAAATACGAGAGGAGTAGTTAACACTACCACGAGCTATTTGGCTACAGTGGTATTCGACAGAGTTTGACATCCACTTTCGGTAGCCTATCATTATCTCTTGTGATAACACGAGCACTATCTCTATTTGCAGAAATACGGTCCAACATCATGACGAAGCACATTAAGATCCATATGCACTTCATACGAGAGCTTATTCATGATGACATCATCAACATTCAGTACATTCAGACAACTGATCAGATTAAGATTTATTTACCAAGCCCTTCACTGAGATGAAGTTTCTTCACTTACGGTCTCTTCTTGGGGTGAGGTCTTCTGCAGCTGCTCATCTTCTTCAAGCTATGTAGTCCTTCTTTTCTTCTTCTTCTTCTAGGAAGATTGTGTTTGTATATGGGCACCTTATCAAGCCTTTAGTTTCGGGCCCCATTGACACATCTTTCTTAGTTGTTTAGGAGTGTCTTCTCTTTGATCGACTCATCATAACCGCTACCCCAACTTCGATGAAGGGGGGTTGTTGGTGTGAATTATCCTATGTGTCCTCCTCACATATTGTAGGGTCATCTCACATGGGTTAGGTTTAGGGTTTGCTATTGAGTCATGCACTAGGGTTACTCAACACCCTATATGTACCCTTTTACTATTCATTTATGAGTATGCCAAGACACTCGTTGTCTTTTCTCTACATGTGTAAGCTTTGTTCTGTTATGCAAGATTGTTCAGTTATTGATTGATTCTTCTTGTGATTACGTTGGAGCCATTATGATTCAACCAGAGTGCAACTTGATTGTGGCGCACAGTTTTCGATATGATTCGTCAACTCTTTCATTAGAGAGATGATTATGCCTTTCTAGAGAGAGAAGGCATGTGGAGGTCTTTTTTGTGTGGGAAGATGCCATTGTAAAGTTAAAAGTTGGTTAAGGATACTTCTTAGTGTTGGTTTGAGACACTTACAGGTTTTATTTCGCACTTCAAAGAATTTGATTTAAGATTTGTGTTTATTTTGCATCATTAATAGGATTGGTTCGTCTTATTCGTGAACCTACGGGCATAGTCTCTCACGGACGAACTTCGTTATCAATTTTTGGAGTTTGTGTCTTTGATTTGCTTTCATTTATTGTTTTTTAATTAGTTAAGATATGTTTTTTAAACATATAAGCTAATTTAACATAATTTACACATTTTACAAGAAATTGAAATTCGGAAAATGAACGTGGAATTGGGGGTACAAATTCAATCTATTGATTACACTTCAATTTTAGAGTTTTTAAGTGCCAAATTTAACATAGTACGTTAATTTGAGATAATTCAATTAAGTATCCATAAAAATGGTTAACTAAGTTAGTTAAAATTCACCATTTTGAATCAAATGGGATGGCTTAACTTGTTCCCAA
This sequence comes from Taxus wallichiana var. yunnanensis, assembly GCA_018340775.1. NCBI lineage: Eukaryota > Viridiplantae > Streptophyta > Pinopsida > Cupressales > Taxaceae > Taxus > Taxus wallichiana. The sequence continues at coordinate 941,319,935 of CM031235.1, read as the reverse complement.
AGTAAAGGATAGGATATTATAAAATCATGTGTGATGATGAGAAGGGGGGGATAGAAGAATTATGACATCATGGCCAAAAGGAGGAGGGTGGGAGGAGTTCAACCGAAGTTGTCAACCATTGAAGCCTCTTGTCCTATATCATATAGATTTATGAGATACTATGCGGGACTTTTTGTTCACAATTATTCAACTTCCAGACTCTAGGAGCACCTCAATCTAATAAACAAATGGTGTCTAAATATGATTTTTTGTTCTTTCTTAGCACGTGGTATGGGAGATGGTCTTAGGGACTTCTAGCTAGAGAGAAAAGTGAGACCATACATGCCTTCACATTATTCAATCCAAATAATTGATTACGCAAAAGGCATTTGTATAAATGGAACAAACCCGCTCAAATCTAACATATATTGATGGTTGTAGTTATTTAGTGCATAGTCGGTGAATAGATAAATCATGGCCACTGTTTATGTGTTGTGGGAGCTTCATTAGTGTGTAAATGATAGCTTATTTCTTGAACTCGTAGTGCTCAGGGTTGGTGATGAACAACCTACATTTTTGCAATACATCACTCCCAATGTTGTTTTCTTCCTCCCAAAACAATACACTACCTCATTTCATCCATTTACAAATTATGTGTTGTGCTCATAAGGCATTTGGGGATGATATTTATAGAATTCATTTAAATGTTCAAAATGCACGATTATACGATGAAGTAAAATACAATTAGTTTTAAGTAAAAATCACCCCTCCATTAAAAGGAAAAGCGAGCTAGTGTTCACTTGGAATAGTGATTTGAAGTATTGTGTGAAAGCTTTAATTTCTATTTCCATTTCTTGGTCTCGCAATGCACTTTCCACCATTACTTTTCCAAATTCTTCCATTATATTAGTGTTGTTTGCATAAATCTTCCAAAATCTTCCATTGTATTCATGAGAGAGTCTCGATAATGATTGCTCAATGGGTGGAAGAAAATGAGATGTATCAGTCATGAACATTTAAATAAGAAATGTTCTTCCAATTTTGACATGGTTTTGTCCATACACAAACTTTTACACACTCTCATATACCTTACACATGGCACACACATTTTAAATTTTAAAGCTTTGACGACTCTATAGAGTGGTACATTTATCCTCTGTCTTAAGTTAGGCATTTAACAACCAATGAATAGATAAGACATAGACTAGGACAATGTAAGTTGGTGGAGTGGCATATCTCACCACTTATTACTTATTTTTCCAACAAAACATTTGATGCGAGACCTATTGTTAGATCTAGCGGAGCACATAATTACGAGAGGAATTGGTGGAACCCATGAGAACTAAATCCAAGTGATTGACAACCGATATGGCCATACGCACGAATGATCATAGAAGCCAAAGTTATCTAATATTTGCACTTTGACATAATTTTTTCACATTCCTCTCGTTTGGAAAAACAACTATCGACATAATTACTTGTTAACATTACAAAGGCAAAAACTGGTATCATACAATATTGTTCTTGGATAATTCATTATTGGCCTATCTTTTTTTGGTATATATAAGTGAAGGACCCATGTTCATTCATCTGTAGCAAGATGTGAAGAACAATATATCAAGATTTTGTCTAAACCAACCATTTAGAAGCTTAAAGACCACATACCTTTGAATTTCAATAATAAAACACTACATTTTACCTCTAAATGGTAGTGGAATCGGTTTCAGATGTGTAATAACCTATCCAATGTACCTTAATTACAACAAGGATAATGACGACCTTACTTATCCGGTAACGCAATTGAGGAAATTTGTTTTTACAACCCATGTGTTGTAGACACAATGGAGGATTTGTGAATAGTGAGTTTGTTTATATTATTGTGTGGCGAGCAGTAGAATGCGGAACAAAAGATTGACCTCTAGGGTCTTTCCACCCCTAACAGTTACATTTACAACATCCACCTTCAATTAAGCTTTTATGGTTGCCTATGCCTGCTCTAAACTCTCATTTTGGCCCGGTTGGAAGGAGGGTAGTGTGGGTATGAAAAAGGTTGGAAGGAATCTCATAATAGAACAACACGAAGTATAGATATTATCTCACAAGACATATGGAGGAGTTCAAATAAATCCTTGTGATGTTGTGAATGAGCTCGCCAATATTCCCACTGAAAAGCATAATTGTTCGCACAATACATAGGCTTAACATGAGAGTCGACACAAGTTCGAAATGTCTAAATTGATTCAAAATCTAAGCTCTTCCAAGGTTATCGAGAGACCATGATGTAATTGAACTTATCATTTCCATTATGATACATTTAAGAGGAACATGTTTATTGGCACACATTCCTTTGTTAAGTAAGGTTGGGACATCATAAATCATTATTTTCTTAATTGAAAATGAATGCACAAAGCAATTTTTTTTTAATTTAATTTTTTTCAATTGCTTTTGGGTTTGAGGTCGACATCGACAACAATACACTATAGTGGGTCCATTCATTGCAATATTAGTTTTTAATTTTTATAGGTGATAAATTTGAGAAGATATCTTAACATATATCTCAAGGTCCGAGTAAAATATATTTCATGAGGTGTCCCAGTGGAAACTTAATAAAAAAGAGTTTAAAGCTTGAGAATAACGTTTTAATTTTATTTTAACCCATATGGAGGGGTGGGTGAGTTAGCACTCGTTAACCCGTCAAGTAGAAGTTGCACTGGGAAATGTAGACACAAAATCACGCACTTTGGGTAATTATTTAGTCTCGGTCTCATACTACTATTCATATGGTTCTTAAGTGAAAAAGAGTACTAATTAACCCATGTCTTTGGCCATCTTGCATTGTTTTCTGTTGCTACTTTCAATCTTGCACCCGTACTTGCCAGTCTATACTTTTATATTGATCCTCCGAGCACCCTGATCCTCTTTGCACTTTCCTCTCACTTTTTGGGCACTTTCTAGCCATTTGAACTTCTTATATTTTTGGTGGTTAGCCTTTTTGGGGTTAATTACGAAATTAAAGCAAGAGAACCATATAAATATAAAGTTATGAGACCATAATGAGGGACCAAACACTAAGCACTACTATCACCACCTAAGGTTATATCCATCAAAGGCTTCTATTGCTCCATTTGCATCCATCTAGCTCCATCACAAGGGACAAAGGTTGGTTCATTTGCATCGCACTTCATAGGTGGGGAGTTTATTCTATTCCATGCACACATTATTTACATTCTACATCTAACTATTTCTCGCTACTCACAAAGTATGACTCGCATAAGAGCACCCAGGGCACAATTTCGTACACACACATCTAGAACTACATTGGGTCTGAGATGTAGTGCAACACTCAGTGATAAGTCCTTCCATTTGGCAGCTGAGGATAATCCGACCCCTTCATACACATCTTTCTTTTTTAGGGTTTTGATGCTTTACTTGGGGTTTTGCAGGTGATTCTTCTATTGCAGGTTTACCAGTACTTCAACGATCACACAACGACATTCATGTGACATGAAGTGAACACAAGCGAACATCCAGGGACACCTCAAAGGAGGTTTACAAAGCTTTTTCACATACCTGGGCGCCCACATTATAGACCAAGGTGCCCACATCCCTTTTCCAGTGCCCAGTCCAACCAGACAACCCAGATCTGCATTTTCTTAAGCTCCTGTGTGACAGTTTCCTCCTCCTATTTAGACGGTCTCCACTGCGACACAATCCCGTGACATCATCGAATCAACTGAGGCCTTTCTAACCCTCTTTGCACATTAGGATTTCACATTTCATTTACTTAGTTATTTGGGTATTATTTCAAGTATTTCATTGTTTCACTATTTAGTTAATTTATCGCTTCCAACATCGATTAGGCTAATAATATTCCATTTTAACATAATCATTTTGGTGAACCCACGTTCGAATACTCTTGGATCTTTCTTTTTCTTCCATCATGGCTCCTAAGGTCTGTCAAGTCTCTTTGCTTCAATTGATTCAAATGCACCCATCTTGTAAAGACACTCTCCAAAAACCCTAGAGACTATGTATCTTCCTATCAACATGTTGCCTGCTCAAGTCAATGCTATTTTTGATCGTCTTTCTGAGGACTCTCTTGATTCCAAATCCAATCAATCTATTTGCAAATCCATTCAAGCCCTTCATTATTTATTTCAAGATAAATTTCTGGACTATGGAATCCACGATTACATCTCTAAAATCTGAAATCCAACATCTTAAGGACGCTTCTCAGGCTCATGTTTGTTCTCCTTCTACATCTCATCTTCATTCTATGTCTTCTACATGTGCTCATATTAGTGAACCTCAAATCTTTCCGCTCCCCGTGCCTCTCAAGTTTGCAATCAATGCTAAGCAACAAGATATTCTTCCAAAACTCATAACTCATCAATTAATCAACTTGTCATCTACTCATTGTTATCCTCCTTATTGACTTGCAAAATATCAAGGTCTTCCATATTACAATTATCATCAAATCAATGGACATAATGACAATGATTGTTATGCTTTACAACGAAGAATCAAGCATCTTGAGCGTCAATATTTTATCTCATTCATTGCACAACGTTATGTTACATGGTCCTCTCCACTTGTTACATCTCAATGGGTTCCTAAATTTGATTCATTTATGTCTAATGAGCATCAAGTCATCACTTCTAATGTTTCTTCTTCTCGTCACTCAAGTGCCACCTATGCAATCTACTCAAGTCAAGCAACTGCCTCTCAAAATTAGTCTCACTCCCCCTCCTCTCAAGGCATCTATGACACTATCAAGTCAACCTAAGCAACCTCCTTTAAAAATCAGTCCACCTTCTTCTCCTATTAAGTCTTTTGCAGTGTCATCAATCCCACATAAGCTCCAACCAATCACTTTTGTCAAAGCAACTACTCTTACTGATGGCCAAGACACATTTCAAATTCCACCACCATCGCATGGTCCTACTGTTGCTTGACCTACCATTGTGTTGGCCCTCAATCTTATCATGACACACATAACACTCTCCCACAATGGCATGACACCTCTCACGTCACTGCATAAATCACCATCATCGGCATACTTATTCTCGTGTCAAGGGGGTAGTGGAGACAAAATGACACTTCATTACGAAGTGTGCAACTTATAATGACATTTTTCAAACAACTCCAAGATAATTTTAACATTGTCTAGTTAACGAACTTGTTTCAAGAGGAAAGACTAACCAAAATTTCAAGTTTTTTAATCAAAATACATAGTAGAAGAGCTAACATTGAGAAACAAGTTAACTTTTTGCAATATCACCAGACAACCTCTTGTATTTTGTTTTATTTGGACATATTCTTTTTGCGACTCTTGGTCCCATAGACTATTTGGTCTCGTGGACGACATTAAAATCATTCATTCAATCAACGACCAACTAATCTGCACCGGCAGCTATTATAAGATTTCAAGCTTTCACAATCCATTACGTTTAAAAATACTGCACAGTATGGAATCGATTTAAAACCCTAACCTATCCGTGATCGCTAAAACCCTAATCTTCCCCGAGCTCTGTAACTGTTGAAGACCTGTAATGGCGCCTACTAGAAGGGTGAATCAGATACTTACTATCCTTTCTTCTTCTCGTCTTATGTATTTTCTGGTTAGCTTGAATATTTGTTAATTTGTGTTTGTATTGTGACGCAGAAGAAGAAGCGTACCCATGGGATAAATCCACCGTCAGGTGCGCAACAGGGGAGAAGGTGCCAAAGAGCTTCGTCATAGCGAGAGGCAAGCTGCCGCCACTGTTAAGGCAGCTTCAAATGGACCTTCGAAAGTTAATGCTTCCCCATACGGCCCTTAATTTGAAGGTTAGTATTTTATTGAACCCTATATTTTTTATTTTTTGAAACCTGAAATTTTTTCGTTGTAAGGTAACAATATATGCCACGTCGGAGGTGTGCCTGTTCCAAGAAAGTCACCCGGCATTTACACCCAGCATCGTTTGTTGGGGTACCGTAGATGCAGTGCTTTTTTCAGTTTGATTTCTGTATCATGTTTCCTGAGGTTTTGACCCGGGGTTCGCTTTGGAATTCCCTTCTATTTCACTGCGAGCTCATCCTTTTAGTTGTCACAACGTGATATCTTTTCTGCCGGGTTAACCCCTGCATTGGGGCGTGCGACACCCAACGAGTTGAACGAGGTCATTTACTGAGTTTTATGATTTTAGAATGTCTCCTGGAATTTGAACACGGGGATCCCTAATCCTTTTACCGCTTGAATTTGTCCCATTTGATCCTAAACAGTATTTTTATTGTTGTGTGATGTTTACGCAGATGGGAGTTCTATTAATTTTCAGGTTGTCACCATGATATGCATATTTTTTATGAGTAGTCATTTATCAATGACTCTTTACTCACGGTGTACACGAGTAATCACAAAGTAAGGGGTTCCACAAAGCATACAAGTGATGCAGAGAAAGCCACAACCACCTTGACAATCACAAATTAGATTCATTTATATCAAACCATACAAAATCTTTACTAGCTTTTCAATCAATTTCTAAGAAGGATCATTTCAAAACCTTTGGTTGATGTTTCCAACCATTTCATCATGTTGTAATCCCGTATTACACTCTCAAGATCATGCCCTGCTCATACACAGCTTGGAAACCTAAAATAGAAACACAATCATATGGTTAATCATGCACACAACGTTCCACTTGCCCTTGGCTGGCTTGAAGAGAACTCTTAGGTCTTGTTTTACTAACTCTCAATATAATACTCTCTTGACTTCTCAATACTGAACCACACACAGATATACAAGGTTATCATCTCTCCAATATCTCGCACAAACAACTCTGTGTTCACTTCTAGGACTGATTCCTTAGAATAGACCAAACCTCAGTGCTCATACCTTGCATATACTCATTCCTCTACCTGATTCAACTGTTAGGTTTTCTTAACTTCCTGCTTCACAACTCAGATCTTGTTCTCTGCCTATTATGCCCAGGTTTGTATTGAAGTACCTTGGTCTTAAGGTTTTCTACAATAGCTTGCTTTTATGACCTAACAAGGTCCTTGACTGTTTTCAAGCTCTGTAGGCCTCTCCTGCAATCACTTTTTTTTTTGAATAAGGTTACTCTTTTCCCTAGGCTATTTACAAACTCCTTTGTAAGACATTCATGCACCAATAGGTTCTGAAATATGCTATGTTTCATGACTTAGAGATCGATCAGATATGTCTCTTTACTTACAATTGACTGAGTCTTCTCAAGATTATGTATTCCTTTCCACTGCTCCTAACTTCAGTAGCTCTTATCTTACACTTGTCCTAATCTCACTAGATAGCATTCATGCCCTGTTGAGTGGTTCTCTGTTCATCTCAAACTCTATCCTCTTCCATTTACCTGCCCTGTTCTGTCTTGCTCAAGACTAGTTGTCCACCTCTTAGTAAGATGCTTGATCTTCTTGACATACTTGCAAACACTTTTCAAACTTTCCTTGTCACCTTGTTACTACACCTAAAGGAGTTTTCGGTCATACTCCTAAGACCATACTCTATGCTTAATTCCAAATAAGGAATTGTCAAGAACCAGTCCTGTACAGTCCACCATGACCATCATCATGTAATAAGGTCACTTATCACTTTTTAAAACTTCTTCACTTCTGATTCAAAGATTCTGTAGGGTCTCCTTGAACCATATATGCCTTTTTTAGACAACTCCATGTACCACTTTCACTATTACATTAAGAGTCTATATCAAACTCTTATGGCTGGTTCTAGGACTGAGTACCAAGACTGTCAAAGAAAACTTTTGTTTTCTGAGTTCCTAGAGTGTTTCTGTAACTCCACAAAACCTTGAACATCTGCAAACATCACGATACATCTTCTACATAAGTCTTACTTCATGAAAATGGGACTCCTAGAACGTTTTTCTTTTCAAACCTGCTTATAGACTGATAAAACAGGGTGTAAAGACTGTTTTCCAAGTTATTGCCCCCTAAACCTCAACTTTCCTCCTGAAACTTTGTCAATAGCTTCCTCTCCCCTATATTTCAGTGCTCACAAATTATCAGACCTTTTGGACGGTAGAGATGAAAGTTATTCACCTTTTAGTTTCCCAAATCCTAGTCAGGGTTACACAGACCCGAGAGCTCTCCTTTTTGGCTTATTTTCATTTTCTTAAGTTTTCAAGCTTTGTGAAGGCTCCAACCTATTCTGCAAAACCTTAGCCACCTCCTCCAAGTACTCCAAAGTGTTTTCCTTATCAAATTTTCTTGAAATTCTTCAAATGGACCACTTACAGTCTTGTAATGACCGATTTTTCTGAGTTACTAGGTTTGTAAGAACTTTTACCAATGAAGACTTCTATACACTCCTTCTAAGCATGCATTTTCACATTTTTCTAAGTAATCCATTCATCAAGAGAGTTAGAGAGTTATATCAATCATTATTCACATAAGAAACAACACAATAAGTTCTTACCTACAAGTTTCTACCACTCTGTGTTCTTCCTCTGTTTTAGGGTTTTAACATCATTCATTTATATTGACAATACTTCTTAACTACATTCCAAACCTGCAACCATCACAATGTATTCAAAACAACATGATTCGACCTCTTTATTCATAGAATATATACATTGTCTTCATATTTACAAGGTTTATCTTCAAGAATCCTGCAAACTGATATCAACTTGGGTATTTCTCTGGATTCCCGAGCCAGTGAGCCTTCAAGGCTCTTCTACCTTCTTATGACCCTAGTAACTGACTCCCTACCTTCCTAAAAACTGACTCCTCCTCTATTCCATTCGAATATCTCCTAATATGCACCAAGATGGAGGAGTTACAAAACTCATAACTACCTAACTAGAGTGTATTTCCAACTACAACCTCACTTGAGTGGGTTAGGAACCTTGATTACAAATTATTTGTCTCTTTACAACATTTGCATCATCCTCCTAATGACACCACTAACTCATGACCCCCTAATACTACTTAATAAATTCAAATATTTAAACTTGGTCTTTTGGAGGGAAACCCCACTAGACCTTATTGCACCCATGGAGGAACCCAAATAAGTTGGGATCCATACAAAAAACACTAAAACTGACCTCCTAAGTTACTCATCATGAAGATTGACATTGAAATCCAAAATTAGACTTTGTATGCTTCTTGGATGCCCCTGCATCAACAAGCTCCTTTAATGCTAATGCCCTATCCAGAGGTGGGAAGGGGGCAATCTCAGAATTGATCGCCGATAGATTTCTATGGTTTCGTGGAAATAGCTGCAAAACTGACCCCAATGCCCTAACCAAAGAGATGGGGAGGCCATCCATCTCCTAACCAGCCCTTGCTCTGACAGCCCTTTCAACCACGTTCTCTGCCCAGGAGGCTGAAGACATAGATAACTGTAGGCCCTGTTATTTTTTTATGTATCAATTTCGAGGCATTTATCTTAGATTTGTTAAATAGTTTTGCCTATTGAAGGGTTGCACATTGATTAACAACTCCTTCACTTTATCTGCAATTTTTCCGCTGACTGGTGATGGATGGACTTGTGTAGCTACAGCACTGCCTTGGGCTCAAAAAAATTGTTTTGAAAAAATATGGGCACCAAACTCCACCATATGCCCAAGATATTGTGATTTTTTGATTCCTTCTCCAAGAAAGAAGAAAAACTACTCTGTCATGGTTGAATGGATGTCAAATTCAAGGTTGGTGATTTTAGTCGACATCTCAACTATTATACTCATTCCTCCCACCCCCACTTGGTTGCCATTGTAGGATACACGGACATCTTCCAGCCTAATTACTGGTTAGGTAATAGTGTAATTACAGGTTGAATTGTCGTGATCTTAATATTTGAGCAAACATCTTGCATTCTTTTTATGGATTGCGTGATCATAGTATTTCCCATTGATAAATTTATTTATTCATATCTTTGAGATTCATAACATTTTGGAATATTTATCTGGAGCCAACCAAACTGTGTTCTAAAGTTTTTGAAGTTTATTTATTTGTTTTGATTTCCATTTTGAGAGCAGGAAAAGAGAAAGAATACACTCAAGGATTTTGTCCATGTTGCTGCACCTCTTGGGGTAACACACTTGTTGGTGGTATCAAATACAGATAATGCACCTTATCTGAGAGTGGCAAGGTGCCCCCATGGTCCAACACTGACATTCAAAGTACACGACTACTCACTGGCAGCTGACATTACCCGTTCCCAGTCTAGACCCAAGTCATCATCGTCAGGGATTTTAAAACTCCGCCACTGGTGAGTTCTAAACGAGCAAGTAAATCTGCTAGTTCATTTTCTTTAAAGTTTATTTTTGTCTTTGATAGATAAAATAGGATGCTTATACATGAGTCCCTGGCCATCGTAAACAAGTACAGGAAAGTTAAAACTATTGTAGATCTGGACAGCACTTTTAGCAGTCAAGCTTTCAGAATTAAACTGTTAACAAAAAAACTAAAAATACAACTTCCAATTCATAGACATGTGTTAGCGAAAAACCTCCAAATTAAGAAATTACACCTTTTTTTTTTGTTTTTTCAGTTGTACTAATATACATTTTTTTGTGTATTGGAGGGGATTAGGTCAACATTGATCCAATTCTTCTCTAACCTTAATCAACTTCAAATTTTGATTTTTATTGCCCTAAACCAAAACTCTACATGAAGTTCGTTCTACATGCTTTGGGATATTACTTGGAAAATTCTCTCCTTTTTATCTGAATTTTTCTATCAAATTATTTCCTGCTCCTTTTGAATTTCTTGTATTTTGTTTTGTAAGATTAATCATTATATGGCTACTATATATAGAAATATTTTGTTGACCTAGTTGGTCATGCTAACAATGTCTATAACAGAGGGATACAAATCATTATGAATGTATACATTCATACATTAGTACGTACTAGTCAACTGAACATTAAGAGGAAATTCAAAACTGGACATAAGTATAGTGACAAGAAACATTGATCTGTAATGTTTTTCATTTCTGTTTGTCATTCGCCAGTTAAATTGGAAACTGAAATATCACTGTTATAAATTTTTCAAATCATGTATCTCGCGCTTATTTCAGATTAAAAATTTCATTGTTAATACTTTTTTTTCCAGTTGTTGACCCCTTTTCAGAAGATAAATATGAAGGATAAACAAGGACTAATGTAGTCCTTACGGAATTTATTAGTCCTCCACAAAATTGATACTTGGCCAATGAGGAAGAGTCCACAGAAGCCGAGGAACTTCCTGATTGGGCATTGAAGAGATATAAACCTGAATTTCCGTAGTGTAGGGATTATAGGAGATGGTCAATGAATAAGCCACTCCTAACGACTTATGAAGTATGTACAGTGTGGAGGCGATGTTATGTGATACAACGCTCAACTGTAATGTAGGTCTTTGGCTCTCCATATTGATGACAATAAATGTTGGGTTAACTACTCCATTTGCACTAGGTCAATTGATATTATCTTCTTGCGGCCCAATGTATAGTTTCGCTGATTGGAATTCTGTGGTCATTGTCTAGTTTAGTATGTCAATGTATGGCATGTATTCCAATTCAAGTATTGTTGAAGAACATGTTTGTACAACCCCAAACCAAACCTGCAAGATGCACACGATAATAAGTATATTGATGTGCATCCTTATGCATTTAAAAACTTGCAAGATGCACGATAGTAAGTATATTGATGGGCGTCCTTACGCATTTAAGAGTTTTGTTGGTTTCATCAATTATACACATGGGTGTATGCATTTAACATCTCCCAATTGTTAGCACACAGAGTGTGCTAATGACAAAGAGGACAGAATGCCTCGACTTTACCTCATTTTTACTTGGTAGAAACAATAAAAATAAATGTGCTAGTGAAGAACTGTTTATTAATTATTTATTTAAAGAGAGAAGACAACATTTTTGAGATTAAAATATAGTATATCATGATTAAAACATTTTTTTATTTTTTCTCAAAAATATTGGTCGTCTCCTTGAAATGGATAATAATTTTTTTCAATAGCCCTTATATTTTTTATGACTTATACTAAAACGAGAATGGGGGAAATTTGAGGCATTTTGTCTCGCTTTGTCATTAACACACACCATGCAAAGTGACAATTGGGAGATGCTAAACGCGCGTGCACTGTGTACTCTTGATGAAACCAATAATATTTTCAAATGCGTAAGGATGGGCATCAATGTATGTATGATCGTGTATCTGACGGGTATGTTTTGATACTGTACAATTCCACTTCTCAATAGTATTTGAATTAAAACACATGCCGATATTGACATTTTAAACTTGACCATGACCATGTAATTCCTACTAACAAAACTGTACCACAAAAAGTAATTTTGGCTGACTTGATGCAAGTATGGTAGACCTGACATTAATTGATGTCAATGTGAAGATCTCAAGACTTGCGTTAGGGATAGTTTTGACAATTGTATCATATAACATCGTTGTCAAAATTTTTGTATCTCACAAGGCGTTGGGTGTGGCTTATATATTGCTCACACGTCATAATCTTGCTAATTGGTGAATTTAGTTTATATATCCTCATTGCCCAAGTTCTTCATAATCTTTGGACTCTTCCCGTTAGCCAAGTTCAATGTATATACGGCCCCTGCATATGTGCGGGTTTGTTTTGGGATTATACGAGTTGGTCTTTGATAGTATGTGAATTAAAACACATGCCATGCATTTACATACTAATATTGGAGATCATTTTCACACTAGAAATGGTTGTAGTGTTTTTGCGAATTGATTTATTTTTATTTAGTGTTTTGCGAACTTGAATTTTGGAGGTTTGTTATTATAGCTAAGTTGTTTTATTTAACAACTTAGGTATACTGCAACTTACGCTTGTTTTGATTTACGTGATCATTGTTTCTCATAACTATTGTTTGTTGTGAGAAACTAATTTGTCCAAGCCTAGGTATACGTGCAACTTTAGGTTTTGATTTACATGATCATTGTTTCTCATAACTATTGTTTGTTGTGAGAAACTAATTTGTCCAAGCCTATTTAATAGGCGTTCCCTTTGTAAAATCATGGTGGATTATAAATATATTGAGAGAGACTCGATCCAATATGGTGCACTATGTGGTATTGGTTTGGCATAATGTTTTGCCGTGGTAATGGTTTGCCTGATGAGATCAAGATGACCGAGAAGTAATGGCTTCTCCTACATGGTATTGGTGCAAGAGTCAACATCCATTACTCATCTTGATTTATCCTTAATCATATTTGAAAAAAATATAGGTTTTGAATTTGTAGAAATAACTATTCTGTACTCAAGTTGCAAAAATGAAAAATATTACATTAAGGAGTACTGTTTGAGTGCAGAGCATCTGTAAAAACATTGAATTAAAGAGTTGCAGTGTTGCAAAGCTACCTTGGTGAGGTGCACTATCCAGCTTAGCCTCTGCATTTAGCCACCTCGTGACTCAACGAGTTGTGTTACATTGGAAGAGTTTTGGCCTAACGTGGATATTTTATATACATGGAGCTCTCCTTGTAACTTGCAGCTTGGATCTCCTTCCAGCTCAGCCATACGCCCCAACTTACCTTTATCAGCTTGGGCTTGGGAGCATCCACCTATCGGCGGAGCTTCACAAAGATTGGGTCACAATTGGCTCTGCTTGCAATCTCTTCGCAGTTTGTGTTTCTTCTTGTTTCTTGGTTTTGGCTTGAGCACTTTGAAACGTGAGACCTCCATACAGATCGGACACCTCATACGCGAGCTAAACCTCAACTTGCGAGTTGTCTAATGAGTTCCCTGTCTCGGCTACTCTCACAAGCTCGACTCCATCGCATCCATCCCCGGCTTGGTGGATTCACCCTTGTGACTTTCTGACTTAGTCTTCTAATTGACTTCAAATATCCTACTTTGGCTTGGTCTACTTACTCTTGTATCCTATTTGGCGAGGTATATGTGAGTGTGGTGGACCTTTCAACTCAATTTGGACCCTACCGATCTTCCTAGCTTGACTTGTCCTTGTGATGAGCTCGACACCATTATATGATATCAGACCTTGGCTCCGTCGAGATTAGATCAAAGCTTCTCGCAATAGAAATTGTGCTCATGCAACAATGGCTGTGATCCAAACTTGCTACATGTCCTTCTCCATGAGCTCAAGCTCGGTGGTGGATCCAATACCCCGCCTTAGTCTCCAAGCGGTGGCCAAACATCTCTTTTCAAAGCAAAATGAAAAACGAAACCCTATAATCACTTGGATGGTGGGTTCTTTGTGTTGTTTTAAGAATTATTTACGAGTTGTGTATAGCATAAACCGAAGATTGTACATAGTAATGTTTGAAGTAATGTATAGATCGATTGGTGACGACTTTTAAATTAGGCATTCTCGCTTGGCAAAAATCTCGGGTTCGAAACTCTAAAACATTATTTTCTTTCAAATTCTATGGAAGTTTGAAGGGGATTGTGTGATGGTTGAAGCTTATAACCAAGTTTACTTAGATTGATACTATAGATGCTTGATAGTGCAATTGGTGGTAATACTTTGGTAAGAACGTTGGGTGCTAGAGGTCAAGGGTTCAAAACCTTTGACATTATCCTTTGCTGAATTTTTTAAAAGGAGTTTTTGAGGTATTTTGAATTCCTTTAAATCAAATTTTGTAACAAGAATCTTGGAGAGATTTTTTTTTTTGAAGCAATTTTTTTCAAAGAAGGTTTTTTTGTGATCAAAAGGGAAGTTGCATTATTTCATAATATTGAATCAAAAGAGGCGTATTTTTGTGTATAAAGAAAGGGTAATTTTGTTTTGCGAGGGTATTTTATTGGCCATTTCAAAGGCCTGACAAGTTAAAAATTGTGCTTAATGTCAGGGACGTTGCCCTCGACCCTATGAAGGGCGCTGTCCCTCATCCTAACTGAGGGCGCTGCCACTCAACCTCACTAGGGGCTTATGCCCCTAGACCTCCACTCACTGGTCTCTTGTTCAACATATATGGGGTTATTATTTGTAAGGGTACCTTTTTTGCTTGGTGGCTTATTCTCTTGTGTGTGGAAGACCAAAGGGTGAGGTTCGTTTTATAGCAAGAGGTTAGACTTCCTCATAGGTAAACTCTTCTTTGCTTCCCTCTACTTTGCCTTTCTCTCATGGTTTCTTGCTCTGATTTCCGTGTTCTATAGGTAGAAAATGAGATGTTGTTTGAAGTTTGTGTACTTCAGGAAGATGTAATCATATTTGTGGAAGAGAACATAAAACTCAAGAAGCAAAACTCTTTTTGCATTCCCTTATTCATGGCAAGGATGCCCTCATATTCTCCCTATAGAAGAAACTTGTTAGCCCTTAGCATCAGTTTATTACTATGTACCTACATGTCCCCTCTCCTAGTCCGCATTCAGTCACTGCTCCCGCATCTACTGACCAAGATATGTCAGTATTCGAGTCTGCTCCTGCTCTTGATGCTCTTATCGCCTTACATTGCTGTGACCGTGTCTCTTGTTGCTGCAACTTCTGCTATTAGGCCTACTGCTCTTGCTGTTGCACCTTCTGCTTTTGAATCTTATGCCTATTGCAGTTGCACATTTTTCCGCCAAAGGTGTACTCCAAATATATAAAGGGGAGGGCAAGCTATTGCTTCTGACATCGTCTGTACCGTCCTTTTCGTCACAAAAGCCAACAGTCAGGTGCTTCAAAAATAGGATCAACGATGTTTGTCCCTCCATATTTCTGCAGCTTCTGCCTTGGTTTTCATTATAACCCTCAACTTTTTAAAACGCTGAGGCTTCCTTATGGAAAACCTTCTGAAAGCTACTTATAATTTCATGGCTGCCGTAGTTTCATCCATCTATTTGCTTACAACTGAAGATGCCGATTTCGTGGCGTTTGAATTGGCAAAATGGATAGGAATCGAAACGACCTTGTTGGGTTTAATCTTGGGCATAGACTCATAATCATAGTCTGATTTTACCGGAGTCGCATGGGAAGTTGCAGCGCAAGGATTGTGATGATAATAATTATCCCAAAGTTTGAACACAAAATTAATGTCATAGTTTGTACACAAAATTATTTAGTCATAGAAAGTGGAACTTATACCCGGCTTAAAATAGAGCTAGAGTCCACAAAGTGGTGTAGGAATGTAGGTAAGGGTCATTTGTAATGGGCTTAAAAGGGATGTAAACAAAGGTTGTTTGTAAATATTAATGGGGCATGTGGTAGTGAAAGTGTTGTCATGCTTTTTTGCAAGGGCAAAATTCAAACTTGAAATCATGACAACCATACCCTACTGTGAAAATTTTGCTTGTAAAGTCATCCTAAGCCCTCCTCCAGATCATCCTACCCCCTGTATCAGGCCTATCCTACCCTTCTAAGTGGTTATATGTGTTGTGTCAACCTGGTCCATAGGTGATTTAGGGATATCAAGTTCATTCAAGCACTTCCAAGTCAAGATCCTTCAAGACAAACTTTTCAAGAAGCTTAAGAATGGCTATTTCTGGTCTTTCTAAGGCTGGTGCACACCCCTGAAGCGGAATGAAAGACTCAAATTCATCAAGGAGGTGTATTGAGGAGCTAAGAACATTGTGCAACTGGTTTTGGAAGATTTTGGGAAGTTTCAGAGGTTTTGGGACAAGTTCAACAAAAGCGGGTCTTGGAGGGTGAATCAGCTTGCAGTGCAAATACAGCTCCCGAGCTTCGGGAAGTGATTAGGGAGCTCGTAAAGAGTTCGAGGTCAAACGAAATGCCATCGGAAAGATATTTCAAAGCTCTAAATGATGGTAGTTCCACATCTTTCACAAGACAAGCAATTATGCCCACAGCCTGATTTCAACATGCACAACCTATGAGCCCGAAGAAAACTCCTAGTTTTTACGAGGTTGCAGGTAGAATCAAGGCACGAGACCCTCCCATTTGTCTTAAAAGGCCATTTCCAGTCAATTTCATATAAAAAAGTGCATGAAAAGACCTCCAGACACTCAAGTTGCGCCTTAGTCAAGTTGTTTCCCAAGGTATGTTCTAGGAGTTGGTCAATTGTTTGGGCGGACACGTGTCACTCCCAGTGTCCGAGCGGAATTTCTTGCACCCACCTGTCCCAAACGTTTGGGATGGTGTGACACAAAATTCCTCCAGCCCCAAGATAGTCCCTTGGTTCATAATATGACCTTAGTTTAGCCCAAACAAGCCATTTTAGCCCTCGTGCACCAATTTCTAACACCCTTCACCATCGAACCACAGAGTGCCACTTGTGAAGCCGTGTGAGGGCGCATTTTGTTGCACCAACCGTCCTAAATGTTTGGGATAATTGGGACACAAAAATGCATCCTCACCCCCAGTTTGACCCCGGTCCCCCACATGACTCGAAAAGGTGCTTCGCGGGCTTATTTCAACTCCCTCCACTCTCTCGCCTCAAAGCCGGTGACCATCCACCACTTGTTAAGTCAAGGAGAGGGTGCATTTTTTTTTCGGCGCTGGCCGTCCTAAACATTTGGGACGTTTAGGACACAAATTTCCACCCGAGCCCAACCCCTTCCTTGGTCACTGTACAGATGAAAATCGACACGCGACCTTCACCTGCATTCGACTCCCTGAGGGTTTTGCCGAGGCAGCCGATGTGGAAATGCGTGTGGCTAATGAGTGAAATGTGGGCGAAATGGTATGAGGAAGCTATCAAGGCAATACAATGTCTTCAACTCGCAATAATGGAATCTGCTCGTCAAGCGCAATGAAAGCCTCTCTAACTTATGACGGGTCGGATGGATGGATCAGAAAGGATGGCAACACAAAGACTCCAATCGATATTGAGCTGCGGATATCCTTTCTACCGGTTGCGGAATTCGTGGGAAGCCAATGGGAGCCTTGTAAATCTGTCAGACAGGGTCATGGAACAAGCGAAAGAGGTGTGGCTTTACAAAATCAGATCCGGTTGGTGGGAGCGTTCCAAAATGCGAGGGCTGGTTGGGCTTCCTTGTTTAGAGTGTTCAATTGTGATATGATATCGGGTGGTAGTGGTGATGTACGGAAAACCAATGTGCGTAGACTCGTGTCAATGTCAGTAAATAATTCTAGCGCGTTTGGTTGTGGGATGATGGGTCACAACCAAATGTTTGTTCTTGTTCGGGTTCGTTTATAGTCATATGGGCATTTGTGCATCTTGATTTTGCTCGTTGATGGTCATGTGGATGTTTAAATACTTTCAAGGCAATCTATAGTTGGGTTGGTTTGACCAAAACTCATACGCTTTGTCGTCCTCAATGTTTAACTCTCTTAATTTTTCAGTGATTGTTTGTGGATTTGTGGTTGTTTGAAAGACGTGAATTCTAAGACCTTGATCTATGTCTGCTATGCTATCAAAAGATTTGGCTGAGGCACTATTGGTTCGAATATGTAATCCCTGGGCTCTCTAGGGCCCATAATTGTCATGCAAGATGTAATCTGAATTAATCTAGTGAATCGAAAATGAAGCGAGAAGCTGGGACAAAGCATGCAGAGGCTAAGTAAGACATACTAGGCTACAAATATAAACTGCAAATAGGTTTAGGAGCTCGAACACCTTCTGAAAAGATATGAATCATCATCGGGATCTTTTTGTAACCGTTTTCGACAACGTAGCACGTGCAAAATTGGGTGTGTATAGTCACCCATATGACCCAATTTCAGCCCTTGGCTGTTTTAAAGTGCTTTTTCGCAATATGTCATCTACCAATCGCAGGGTGCCCCTTGTCACAAGGAGGGTGAGGTGCATTTTTGTGCACCATATGTCCCAAACACTTGGGACACGAAATTCTGCCCAAGTCATTTGAAGATTAAAAAACTCATTTTTGCAAAAATTGTGTTGCTTTTGCTTCAACCCGTCCGTGTGTGCAAAACCCTCATTGCCGGAAACTTCATTTAACCTCCATTGCCATTGCTTCCGCCACATATTCTTCATTGCATATTCATCCTAATTTTTCCATTGCTGCAATATCCTCCAAACCCCGCTTTTTCAGCTGTTATCATGTCAAATTTTTACAAGAAGCTTCCATGAGAGAAAGCGATGAAATCTAATAACATAACTCATGATCCGTAAGTCGAATGTTGCTGAAATTTTGGCCACATCTCTTCCTCCCAAACGCCTTCAAGCTGCAACAAACAAAAGATTTAAAGGTGCCCCCATTAATTTACAACAGCAAACTCCAAAAATTTGCCCAAAAATTTCTTTGATTTCCCAATGATTCAAAGAGCGGGTTGAGCCAGAAATTTGACCACATAATCAAGAAGAAAACCCAGATCAAAATTGTTGATTTTTGGCAATACGAGGTGTGGAAGGCCAGTTACTAAAAATAGTAAGTACCCCATGCTCATACTTACTATAAATAGTAATTTTCTCAAAATAGTAAAACCATTCAAAGAAGCAAACTCTGAAACTGAAAACTAGGGAATTGGAGGAAAAAAAAGCAAAAACAACCTGCTAAAAATAGAATGTGCTAAAAAATGGAAAGGAAACCTCTGTAAGCAATTCTAAACATGATGAAGATTGCACCAAACTGATTCGAAGACCAAAAAGCAGCTTTTCCCAAAATAACAGCCCCTGGACCCCAGGGTCTAAAAATAGAAAGTTCCGGCTCCGAGTGTAAAAAGTTGCTATCTCTCTAGTTTTGGCTTATATTCTTGCTTTGTAACATCATGAAGTTCAAATTCACTGGTCTCTAGCTTGTTTCAGTTCTCACATTGGAGTTCTTGAGTGTGGGTGACAACGATGTTACTCACATGGACTTAGAGGATCTCAAGAAAAGAATGTTGGGCGGACCAAGAGAGCCTGTCGAGGAAAAGAACTTCACAAGGGTCCTGAAAACATCATACCAAGTTCAATTGTGTCTAGAAGAAAAGCTGAGCATCACAGGGCGCAACAGGTGGATCCATCACCATCTCTTAGTGAGTTGGGTGATTTGAAACAAGCTACTCGGAGTGAGCTCAATGAGCTCAGGGAGTTCATCAATCAAGTATCAAGGAGGACCATAGTGAGTATTTCCCGTGTCCATCCCGAGCTCACATTAGGAGGTCTTGAAACAATGTTTCTAAACACTCATTTCATGGTCCAGGTGTCTGTGCATGATCATTGTCGGCAAGATCTTCATGGATGACAGAGGTATCTTCATCCTTGGGAGCAATTCTTCTTTCCCCTCCTTCCTCATTATTTCTCCTCTTCTCTACCCCATTTCTAGTTCTTCGTTGTGAGCAATCACGACGTTCGTCCTATTCATTAATGTGACTATAGTCTGAAATGTAATAAGTTGCCCGTAAATTATAAAAGGGGACTTAATCCTATTCCTAGGAATATGAAAAGTCACATATTGTGTAGGACATATGAAAAGTCACTTCGGGGTAAATGAAGAGTCTTATGAAATTCTATATAATGTAATGACACCCTCATTCTTAAGGGTTGTCAATTTTGTATGCTCAAGTTGTGGTCAATTTTTGTATGGAAGGAGATTACTACTTGGAGATATATAAAAGAGATAGCATTCTTTTGTTTTCCCAACATACTTTTCCTCTCTTCCTTTGCATTTTACAACTTGTGGAGATGTCAATCAAGGAAGGAGTTTCTTCCTTCTCAGATGTATGAATGTGTGCAACTTTGTATGCATGGTTTCCTCTCGTCATTGGTGTCACAAGCATAGTTGTTTCTTTCTCTAATTGTGTATGTGAAACTTCGATTAACTTTGGCAAGAATCTGATTTCCTACTTGCAAAGTTAATCTCTCCCCTAATTTCTCACTCCCTTTTCCCCACTATCTAGCAAATTCCTCCCTTGCAAGCATTTGCCACGGGTACAGTGGAGTGTGCTTGTTGGATCCCCGGCCTCATAGGCCAACAACAGATTTCCTTTTAGTTCACTCACAATAAATGGAGTTGCACCATCCAAGCAGAGGGACCTAGAGTCCCAGAGCATTGGCAAGATACCCACCAATTTGTCTACTCAACAAATTTTTCGCCAACAAAAAGTAATTTTCTAAAACATAGAGATAATAATTATAATGTGGATATTGGGTGGGATGTATTAGTTGAAGAACTGTCCCTATTCATGTTGTTTGGGATGAATAAGGTGTCCAAGTTTCATTGCTTGCTTTTTGCTTTATTGTTATGTTGATTTATTTTTAAATCTTATAATGTTGTGTTTGTTTAATCTAACAAATCGAAAAATAGTTTAAAATCGATATAAATTTCAAAAATTATAAATAAAATTCATGAAAAATCATGTCTTTTTATCTACTAATATATACAATGGTTTTGAGTATAATATAGATATTATAAAATGATTTTGAGGATAATAGGGACAAATAAAACATGATTTGATGGAAATTTTGAATTTATCACATAAACCATGTAATATGAAAATGGAGTGAAAGTAATTTTGTAAAACATAGAGATAGTATTTAATAATGTAGATATTGGATGGGATATATTAAAATTTTATGGGAACAATTAATAGGAGAATGAAAAAGGTCTAGAATGTGGAAGAACGTCAAAGAAAAGTCTCAGCTCTAGAATACTTGCGAGTCGCGAACATTCCACATTGTTTTGAATTTGAGAATTACCCATGAAAAAATAAAAATTATATTAAGTTCTTATTTAAGGGATTTTTATGCCGAAGGCAAACTCCAAGTTATAAAAGTGGGGCGGGGCAAGCGGTTGATTCTGACACCGCTTGTAAAAATATACAGGATCCGCTGGCGTTTGTCCCTACATCTCTTAAGATCACCAGAAGCTTATTTACCTTCACCATGCGTCCAAATAGTGCCTTAACCCCTCTCTGCTCTGCAGTTGATGATCTACTCACTCCAGAAATGTAGCAGAATCCCTGCAAATATCAGCAATTACTGTCTTTTTCTCTGTGGTTTTCTTATTTTCTTTCTAACCATTAAGAAATGCACTCGCCTCTTGAGTGCGACTGATTTCCATGCCCAAGAACCTATCTCGTGTGTTCGGTTTTAAATCTGCAGCCATTTCTGTTAATCCAAGCAAATACCAGTGGCAGGAGTTTTTCTCCACCAAACTCTATGTTGCCCTTTTCTGAATTGCAGCAAGGCTGCACTGTCCCTTCTTTCTCAACTAGACATTGCAACAGCTTCTTGAACGTTGCAGGACCGAGCTCTATACCAATAGCTCAATAGATTTCAGCTAATTATTAATTTCCTTACTTGACCATTATTTAGTAAAGTTTTTTCTTTTGGTTTGGCTTGGACATGTCAGTAATAATTTAATAAAATATCAGAATCTCCATCATATCATGGTGGAGGTAAATATCTAAACATTAAAAATATTTGCAAGTTGAAATATTAATTAATGAATTAAAAAAGGGTGTATTTGGACTGGTTGATTCTGACACCACCCGTACAGGCTGTTTCGACAGAAAATCAAATGGTCCAGGCACTTTAAAGAACATAATCCGGCACTTTAAGCGTTTCATGGAGCATGTGGATAAAAAACACCATTAAAACGAAATGCTCGAGACAGTGGGTATATTGGTACCAAATGAATAAGCAATCGCACACATAGAATGCTCTGGAATGGTATGCTTGAAAATGAGTGTTTTCTCATTAATGCATTCCCAGTCAGACGTAGTTAAATCTGCTTGTTCCTCCTCATCCAGCATGCTTGGTGACCTCATTCAAACACTCACAAATATCTTCTCCAAAGCTGTAGAAGATTCTTCCATTTTTCCATCCACTTCTCCTTCATCCTTGCGACTGTTCTTCATTGGGCGGTGCTAAATTTGTTATTTTTTCCTAAAAATGGTTCAGAATGTCCATATTGCGTCTTACCATATAGCACAACACATCGCAGAAAGGAATTGACCAATTGGAAGGGAAAGAAAAAGAGATGGACAATTAATTTTGAAAAGGGATGATTAAACATTTTTCAGGAACATTTCCTTCTATTTCTGCTATTCGACGCAATCACAATCCCAATCCTTTTTCAAACCCCATTTTTACGTAAGGGATGCTTCTCTGCCCATCAATAAACTCTTGTGCACTAAATTTGGCGGTGTGTGTTTATGGGTGTCGCATAATGGGGAGGTGGGGAATAAGTGTGAAGCAAAAGAATCCTTTTCTTCTGTTATTTTTTAATTTGATTTTAATATTTTTGGTTCTCTGCTTTGTTGGAATATATTTCCAGAAAGTGGGCTTTTATTGGAAATGTATAAAATTAAGATGTGATTAACATAATCCCAAAAAAATGCCGAGATTTTGTTGGATTATTTTTAGTAATTATTTTTATTTATGCCGAAGGCGTTTTTCCAAAGTATATATAGGGGCCGACATGTTATTTCTGGCACCACCCGTACAAGTGGTATCAACACAAAACAAATGGTGTTGGCGTTTTAAAGAATACGATCCGACAATTTAGGTGTTACATACAACAATGTGGCAGCGATATCAACAACATAATTTGTTTCATCGTTCATGTACTGATTTAATCGCAAACGTCCATGTGGTCTGTCTCCGTGCATGAATCTCAGAATCTTGATGGTGCCTCTGTCTTTTTGCATATGGCGCCACCCACTTGAGAGACATATCTACGACCATGCATGTAACAGGGGTTTCAGACCGATTGAAATTGCTTATAATCTCGCCCACATGAGCTTCCATGTTGGGTGGTGAGTGAAAGAAGTGTGCCATATTACCATCCTTTGTGAGGGCTCCGCCGCTCAATCTGGTATAGTCCCTGGTCAAATCGGGAGGCCAAGACCTTGAGCGTAAATGAAAGCATTATCTTTGGCCTCTATAATATATTTGGGCCACGACTTAGTCAACACAAACATAACAGAGATTCCATTAGAGGCGAGCTTTGTAGTGAGCTGCATCATAGGATTGATGAGGCCTTGCCCGGGACATGGAACTACTATCGCATGCACTGCCATTTCTGCTCTGCAATATTATTTCTCCACAACGAGGTCAAATTGAAAATGGTGAGTCTATTGAAACTAATAGACATTGATTACACCGACAAATTATTTCTTTCTGAATCTGGTCCAATAAATTTAAAAAAAAGGCCTTGGATAAAACCTTCAAAGGGCCCCCACATTGTACTCTTTGTTTTTTTATAATGGGAAATAGAAAAGAAAGTTTCAATTTAAAAATGCAGGACAAATATTTCAAAATATAAATATTGAATTTCTTGGTAAGTTTAGTTTTCATTTTTTAATGGGAAAAATATTTTATTTGTAATGGAATTGTTTGTTTAATTTAGAATGCACATTTAAAAGGCCATAAAATTCAATTTGGAAGGTCTAATTATGTGAAGGTGTTTACTAAATGGGATTGGGGGTGGTTGATTCTCACACTTGTTAGACAAATAGATGGACAATCGAGATCAAGTGTGGATGGTCATTGACATCTGGCATAATCTTAGTGTCCATATGGTGAACCTAAGAGCTACAAGAATCCTTGACAAATTTCTCTTATGTGACAACCTTGTATTGGCTTTTGGCACTTGACTTAAGGCCATTTTGGGAATGAACATATGGGTTTCTACTTTCCATTTAAATTTATTTTATGTTGTTTCTTTTCTTTATCATGTTGAATCCACAATTATTTACTTCCCACATGTTCATTTCCAACTTTCCATTCATGTCCTCGTCAAATATCTCAAAAATTTAATGTCGTCCAATAAAAAACTTGGATTTTCAACCTCGATCAACATATATTTTCTACTTGTCGCTCATATGACCAGTCAATGTATGAGCTCAATTAACATATATTATTTGTATTGACGTGAATAAGGCACACGAGGTTGAGATGACTAGGTGAAGCACATGTAACATGTATTATTTGTTAAGGAACAATCTGATCTGTGGAATAGGTGCGGGACATGCGATTATTTGATTCCCACCTTTAAATTTCCAACATTTCATTCATGTCTACGTCTTACTTATCAAATTAAATGCTTTCCAATCGTAAGCCTTAGTGCTATGAAACAAAAAAAAACAAGCTTGATTGACGAATAAAATCTACCTTTTGCTAATCAAAAACCTTGATGCCATGAAATAAAAAGATACCAAAGCTTGATTGGAAGATAAAATCTACTTGGCAGTTACGCTCATGTGATTAGTGTGAATGAGAGCCACACTATAAAGTGGAGTGCATATAGCACATATTCTTTGCATTGGAACAATTTGTTCTATGGAATAGGTATGGGGCATACAAGTATGTAATCTCCATCATTTAATGTCCAAATTCCCATTCATATACTGGTTTTATCTACCAAATTAAATGTCGTCCAATTGACAACCTTGAAGCCAAAAAAAAATACGAAGTATGGCCAATGGGTCGTTTCTCTCAGACGACTGTCTCTTGGGCAAGCTCAGTTATCGTCTCATTCGTGCAACTCCTTCCCTGCAATTACTCAAGATTAAAAATGAGAAGGGGGCTTACAAAGTTCTACAAGAATCAAGTGGTGTCGTAGGGTTTTCTACCTTTGTCCTAATGGATTTTCCTCTTTTTGGTGTCTTGAAGCACCAATTGCAGTCATCCGAGTGATGCAACTGAGATTGAGACGATAAAGCGGAACAAAATAGCAGATAATATTTGCGTAGGAGTATTTTAAGCCGCAGTGTGGGACATGTAGGTATTTAATTCCCGCCATTTTATTTCCAGAATTCCATTCCCGTCTTTGCCTTATCTGACAACTTAAACACTGCCCTAATTGAAACCATTGACACTGAAAATAAAATACAATAGCCCTTATTTTATGGTAGTCACTATGTTGTTGCCACTAGACATGCCCTGGCACATGTCATCAACTCTTTATCAAATCTTGACCATCATATCTTCCGCAAATCTTAACCATCATCTCTTTGTTACATGTTAGGAATGAACATATGGGTTTCAACTTTCCATTTAAAGTTATTTTATGTTGTTTGTTTTCTTTATCATGTTCAATCCACAATTATTTACTTCCCACATGTTCATTTCCAACTTTCCATTCATGTCCTCGTCAAGCATTTCAAAAAAATAATGTCTTTTGAAAAA
Source organism: Taxus wallichiana var. yunnanensis (assembly GCA_018340775.1). Classification (NCBI taxonomy): domain Eukaryota; kingdom Viridiplantae; phylum Streptophyta; class Pinopsida; order Cupressales; family Taxaceae; genus Taxus; species Taxus wallichiana. The sequence goes on along the minus strand of CM031235.1, from coordinate 941,294,013 downwards.
AAAATGTCGAAAAGGAAAACCGATCTCAAAAAACTTTGACGCTGCTAGGGTTTCATATTTCCCTGATTTAAGCTGTGAGCAAACCTAGAAAAGTGCCAAGAACTGTTGGCCATTTTATAGTTAAAGGGGGAAATTTTATTCCATCTCCTCATCAGCCTACCATTAGAATTCTTTGTTGAACTATGAATGTTCTTTCTGATAGATAGTTGTATTTTTGCTATTGTACAGATTGTTTTAGCTGGTTTTGGATCTGAGGAGCAACAGCTAAAGCTGACATCTGTTATGTTTCAGAATATATTTCCGGTCATTGATGTGAATAGTGTAAGTATTTGAAGCAGTCAATTCTATTTGTATTATTCTGCTCCTCATTATAGACTGCAATTAATTTCTCTTTAATTGATGTTAGGCATTTTCTTTGAGCAGTCAATATTTATATCTTCATTTATTTATTTATTTATATATTTTGACAGGTAAAACTTTCTTCGTGTCAAAGAATATTATTGCTTAGTTACAACAAGGAGACAAAGCTGATTGACTTTCGTCATTATGCCATAACCTTACAACCTCTTGGCGTTTCACGTAGGATCAGAAAGTTTGTGCAGAACCACCGGATTCCAGACTTAAGGAATCTCAATGATGTGAGTGAGTTTATTACCAAGTAAGACATCTTTCCTTCAGATTTTCCCCTTGAATCTGAAATTGTACCATAAATAAAGTGTTTTGTCTACTTCGAGTCTTGAGCCTCTCTTTGTACAATCTATTAGCTTTCGCACTAGGAAGCATATTTCACTCAACAGCTAAGGCATGTCTCAAGATCTAAAATCCATAGAAGTATTTGTGGATTGACTGAATACCCAAAATTATGGATATCTTAATATAATATAAGATCTCTTTTTATCAAAAAAAAATTATGGATATCTTCCAGTGATTCAATATATATGGTATGGACTTCTGTCATCAGTTTTAGCAAATTATAAATGTTTGTAGTTCACTGCTTCAGAGCTTTAAGTTTCCGAGTATTCTCCTTCATTTGTTAGAATTGCTCAAAGATTGCTTCCTGGCCTAAGGTGTCCTTTGCAATAGGTAGTTAATCATTGCCAATTGTTTATTAAATATTAATAAGTCCGTCTTTTGATTTTGTCCTTGGTAACATAAAGTTACGAGCATAGATTCTTTGAAGTTTTTGCAGTGATAATTTTGTAATTATTTGTAAAGTAGAATGTTGGATACTTTTGTTCAGAGCTTTAAAGTTTCAGAGGGTTTCTGAGTATTCTCCTTTGTTTGTTAGAATTGCTCTAAGAATGCATCCTGGCCTAAGGTGTCCATTGTAATAGGTGGTTAATCATTGCCAATTGTTTATTAAATAAGTCCGTCCTTTGACTTTTTGTCCTTGGTAGCATAGATTCTTTGAAGTTTTTGCAGTGATGATTTTGAAAGTATTTTTAAAGTAGAATGATGGACACTTTTGTGTATGGCCTGCACACTCGAATCCGTTGAATTTTCTGACAGTTAATAGTTAATGTGGACAGACCAAATTATGGATCAGAAAGCGAGGCGGAGGATGAAGCAGCAACTGTAAAACTTGCAACTGATTGTGGTCGAGGTAATCGAGCATCCTCTCAAAGTTCTGTGAAGCTTCATGAAATTGGACCTCGGATGACATTGCAACTTGTGAAAGTTGAAGAAGGCTTATGTTCTGGAGGCATCATATTCCATGAATTTGGTATGTTGATGCATTGCACAGGGTTGTTTTTCCCTTTTTAGAAAGATTTAGCATGTTTTAAAATGGTATTTTACATTTGCATCTAGCTTCACATGAACCAATTTGTTTAGACAAGTTCTTTTCTAAAACATTTTCTATAGCACATACTGTATTGTTTTCTAGTGCAAGCAGGGCCATAGATGCTACTATACCCACTATAATGATATTCATGTTATTCTCACATATTTGTACAATTTATATGAGAATGAGCATCTGCTTGTTTACGGCAAGGCTCAAGTTATGGCTTCCACTTCATCACAGTTTCTTCTTCCATTTGGTATTGTGCTCACTTGCCAGGCTCCATATTTTCCTTCCCTGTTCCTTGACGTTTAATAAATTTAGTGAACAAGATTTAATACTTGTATTGAACCATGATGGAACTTCACAATCATAATTCTTAATCAGCTTTTGTTAAGTATTTATCATAATATTTTATTTGTTGGTGTATACGGCACTAACAATAGCTTTGTTTCATCATAAGCACTGGATGGTGGTTTATTTGAATGTTTTATGCATCCACTCAATGTTGTTACCATCTGGATTAAAGTTCTTGCCATTGTTGGATACAGTTAAAAAGACACCTGATGAGATTAAGATGTTAAGAGATAACATAGAACAGAGGGAGGCATTGCGGAAACAGCGGAAAGCTGAGCAAGAAGCAAATGTTCAGCGGAAGGAGTAAGTACGCTAAGATACACAAAAAGTGCTGCTAGTTATCAAATGAAAGAACATTAATTATAGAGTTGCTGGTATGAGACATCATAGTCAAGTAGTAAGCCTGCCTAAGGATATCTATTTATTTTGCTTTTTCCTTTCTGTCCAAGGGTTATTATTTGAGGCATGTAGTCCAGTGTTTTCAGTAAATTTTTTCAAAAAAGTGATGACAAAGTAAATCAGCCTTTTGTCAACACAACATCCCTTAAAACAAAGAAAGCAGTTTTATTAATTTATTTATATAAATAAGCAGACCAGATAATTAAAATTTAGCTATTTTTAAAGATGATTAAAAGTGCCGCTAGATTTCAAATGAAAGAAAGTTGTATAAGATGTCATAGTTAAGTAGTAAGCCTTCTTAAGGATATCTATTTATTTTGCTTTTTCATTTCTGTGCAAGGGTTATTTTTGAGGCATCATATCCAATGTTTCCAGCAATTTTTCAATAAAATGCGAGGACAAAATAAATCAGCCATGTTAACACACCATCCCTTAAAACAAAGAAAGCAGTTCTTTATTTTATATTATGAAATCAGAATTTAAAATGGACTATTTTTCAAATTTGCGGTAAATCCATAATTTTCTTAAATTCCAAATTATATCAGACCCTTGCTGATTAATTGCCAATCGCTTTTTAAATTATATGAATTGAAGCTATTTGATCCATTTCTAGGCACCTGAAGTTAGTTTTTAGGTGGTGACATGGTGTTACAATAGCTAGGGAGGTAAATAAATAGCTTGAATTGGACAAGGTAGGTGATAAAAATAACACGTGCTTCTTGATTCAAGTTTAGTTTTGGCAAATTTGTTTGAAAGAGAATAGTGTGTAGATCCCCTTAATTCCTTGTTTAAGATTTAAACTGATGTTTCTGTTGTGAAATTGTAGACTTGCCAAGCAAGCTTTGAAGCAGAAGTCAAATCGGGCAAATAAATTGAATGTTGATGCTGAGGAAGGGGAACAGAATGATAACGGACGATGTAGATGATAAAGAGTGGTATCGCCGTGAAGTTGGTGAAGAACCTGATGCAGGTTTCTATTTTCTTTGCCATCTGAGTATGATGTCCACCTTTCATTCTTTATTCTTTATCACTTTGTGTCTTTAGATATTTTTGTTATTCCTTTGTGCAGAGTTTTTGACTGGTATTTCCAGAATGCAAAATAAAAACCATAAGGGTTATCAAAACAACAAGGCAAAGCAGGGAGAAGGTCAGCAGTTTGGAAAGAGCATTGCCAAAACAGATGGTCATAAGCAGGAAAATCCAATAAGGGTATGCACCCTGCCAAGCCAAATAAGGAGGGGTTTTCTAGAAAGCGTCCTGGTCAAAGTATTGCAGATAAAATATTGTCTCAGAAGAGGAAGAGTTCTCAAGGATCTGCACATGCAAATAAACGGAGGAAAGGGGGTAATTAGAGACTGCTAGGATTTCAAGCCTCAATAAGTGAGATTTGTAATATAAATACATTTTAAGGACTGGTCATTTGAACCTGATAAATGGATACAATGAAAAACATTTGGTGTACTCTTGATTATCTATGCAAGAAGAATTATTTGGTACAAGCATAGCATATTATTCTTCGTTTATGGAACATACTACTCTCTGAGTGTTAAATGGAATTGGTATTTTTTATCTGTGATTTGATTGCTATTAACATGTAAACAATGGAAAATCTGTATATGCTGGTTTAACATGTTAGTTTCTAGCTTGTCGAGCCATAACAAATTATAACGTAGAACTGCACCTTCTTTATGGTGATAAATTCCTGAACGGTCCAACTCTAATAACAATTTTATTTTATTGCTGAAATTTTATTTTGAACTAGAGCCACAAGGCCTAATCAAATGATGTCACCATTTTCTTCTGATCACCAAAATATAACCTATGTTTGAGCCCTGCTACTGTATGGGCTTCTTGTGGGGGAATACATTTGTCTTTGTGATTAGTCGTTCTTAATTCAACATTAGATGTTATATGCACAATTCATTATGAAATTTGTTAATGTTAAAATATTTTGCTTTTTATTTGGGGCGGTCAAATTCTTCGGTGTCCAATTGAGCTCCATGCGATTGGAAGAAATAATTACGCTGAAGTCGTTTTGTCATAGTAGATGTGGGCGAGCTACTATTGTATCATTTGGTCTCTCTGATGACCCAACGACAATTTGGGGGAGGAACAAACTCCACCATGGAATATGTGTGGGACATGTAGGATTAAGTGTTTTACTCTGCACAGTATTTGTCATCTGTTGCCACGCCAACATGCCTTCTGCCACTGTTCCAAAGTCAACCACCCTCTATATGGCTCTGGTGGCAAAGCAAAGCACACCCCAACAAAACACAATGTGAATGTGCTTTAAATCTGGAAGCAAAGCGAGAAAGGTGGTAAATCTGGTCAATTGCCAGGGGTCAAACCACGCAGACAATTTGAATCATGTCCAAAATAAATTGCGGTACTGTCAGCTCCAAAGAACCAAAATATATAATATATATTTAAGAGCTATTGAGAGGAAAATGGCTAAAAAGAATAGCATGTCTGGAGCAATTGTTTGTACCTTTCGGATTCCTCTACATGGAGCAAAGCACCCATGCAGATGAAACAACCGAGGGATGTCCCACAGATGGAGGCATCAAAATGCCCTTTTAGTGCTGGCTATAATAAATGCCCTAGGGTTTTTCTGCACATTCTTGGAATAGATGTCTCGTGAAAAGGAAGGTGAAACACAACACTTCGAGACTGACGGTGCCCCTAATTGAATTTTCAAGCATTTTTAAAGCGATTCATGTGAACTAATGGAATGAATCTTGGGAGATGTATTGTAGAATGATATTAGTTAAAATTCAAAGCACTTTTTACAATATGGCGATGTCTCGGGCCTTTCCCATTTCTAAAGGTTAATATAGTTCCATTTGGATTTTTGTTATGAATTTCCAATTTCCAATGGTTATATTATAACTCCTTTTTGTTTTCTCTATGAATTTCCCTTTTCACCTATTCAAAAACTGTGCAATTTATGAACATTGGCATCTTCTTCTTAATGAGACACTCATTTAACGATTCAAATTTGGGGTACTATATTTTTTCAGTGAATGTTTTTTTAGTGTTGCCCTTCTTAAAATGAGCCAAGAATCAATAACTTTCGACTTTGCCTTAAGATTTAATACTTAATAAATTCATTAATATCGTTTGTGTTAAATTGGACAATTTTTGTATCAATTATTAATATCAAAGTTTTTATTGATCATTAGGATGATGCAACAATCATAATGATCAAGTCACTTCTTAAAATCAACTTACAATTTGATTTTCTATATTATTAATTTGCTGACATATACAATAATTTATCATCGATATTATTTATTATTGCAGTACGTTGCCTCAATGTTGTACACATCGCAACCCCTTTCTCCATGATTCATGAAACAAACAAGTGGTTCATTTGTGGCTTATCAAAAGAAATAAGCGTTTCACCCTCCAATAGTTGCCCCACACCTTTATCACCTCTCTTACGCCTATAAGGTTTCACTTTCAATCCTTCAACTATGTTGTTTTCAACAACTCTCATTGGCGCCTCCATTGCACCACTCGGGAGCAATTGCGAGGAGATTGGGGGCCATCTATCTCATCTATCTATAACCCACTTTGAAGGGTTGGGACCGATCTCTCGTCTAGTTGGCACCTTATACATCTAGGTGGTGACGACCAACCGAGGTTGTATCTCATTTGGGCCATGAACTCTCTCTCAAAGGTGCTCTCCACTTCAAACCGGATAGTGAGAGAGTTCAAGAATAGGGCACATGGGTTCACGTCGGATTGTGGCTATAGTGAGAGAGTGGTCCCTCTATCTCTATATAGCCGGGAGCGAGGGCCGCTGCTCCTTGCCCCCACCCGTATCTATATACATCTCATTCTTGATCATTGGAGTACTACTTGTTAGTGATTACGATCACGGTGGTGGATGGTGGGACCGTGCAAGAAGAGATGCGGATTCCCGGTTCTTCAGTCCTTGTATGATGATAGTCGCACAACACTACAAAACGAGGAAGCTTACTAAAGATGGCTAAAAGACCATATACATTCATTGACTCACATTGGCTTCTAGAAATGATGCGTTTCAAACAAAATCACAAAGCTAAAGAATATTCCCACAGGAGCCAACTACTACTTAACCATATGAAACATCAACAAAGGCTACAAAGAACTAAGATTGGCCAAAACTAAACTCTTCCCATTAGCACTTCAAAATGACCCATACACGGTAGAAATTTTGAATACTCGTAGGATCATCGTGCCATCTTTAAGACAAACACCCACATGCATGTGTATATTTGTGAAACATTAAAGCAATATAAACACAAATATGTTAATGTAGAATCACTATCAAATATGATAAGTTTAGATTTGAGGGAGGGCTAATGACCCTCTTTAGAGGAGTAATACAAGGAGTGCCTCCAATAAATGTTTCCAATGAGTTGTCCTGCACCCATATTTTCTAGTGTTTTATATAGATAAGGAGGTTTAGTATTAGACTATTTCTAGATCTAGCCCTCTTAAAGATAGGCATTAAAGTAGCTTTTCTAGTAATAGTCAAAGTCAACTAACTCAATTACATAGTTAATATTCGTCTCTATTGATAAGATATTGATGTGTGCACACGAATTTGCTAATCCATATTTACAATTAAATCATAAGATTGTATCTATAACCATATAATAATGTATGGATTATTAGATACATAAACATCCACCGCTCACATTGAATTTCGGAAATGATGCTTTTCAAACAAATGTACAAAGTTAATGATGGTTCCCAATAGACAACCCATGACCTAACCATAACCTCAACAATAGGCTACTAAGAACCAAAATTAACAAAACAAAATCAAGCCCATAAGCTAATAGAGCCACGTGCTATAAACTATCAAGGGAAAAATTGCCAAATGTGAAAAAGCCGGATGTAAGTAGACCTCTTCTAGGTCTCTTACACTAGGTCTTCTAGATGTAATTTAGTCACTAGACTATTATTTGAACCTACAAAACTTGTTAAAACCTTAACAATAATGATTTCAATATGATGTAAATAGGCTTACAAGGGTCTTTTTACCTTACGGTAGGGCTATAACTAGAAACCATCATGAGAAAAACTACTAAATGCGAAAAAGTTACTAGCTAATGACTCCAAGCCCAATCGTAGCACAAACAACGCCTTGAGGCCTCAACTCATAGAGTCTCAAAGTTGGACATGAACCATTTGTTTTGCTAGGGTTAGATACGATTGAGCATTCGAAAGAACAAATGTCTCTTTGGAGGCCATCCTCTGTGCCTCTTGAAAGGATATGGGTCGGAGTAATGTGGGGTCACTTCTAAAAATGCTCCATAGCCCTCACATGGAGGAGCAAAGGGGTGAGAAGGTCAGTAACTTCTCGATATACTCCAACAAGTCTAGCTAACAAGTCTTTGTTCGAGATGCTTGTTTTGCATTCAACTCTATTTTTGCATTCAATAAGGAATTGATGTCCTTAGATAGAGGAGCTACATACTTGTTTGAGGAATGAAAACATGCACTAGATGGCCCTAGGTGCATGAGAAAGGCCTATTGTAACCCCTCCATGGACTTGTAGGAGAGGCTCAAACACACTCTCCAATAATTGTTCGAACAAAAACTAGAGCCATACCATTTGTGAGCTTGAAAATTGCAAGCAAATTGCTCCATAGGAACAACAAAAACATTCATGGTTACTCCCGCCACTCTAGACCCACACATTTTCGGTGCAAGAGTCATTTGATTACAAAACCGCCTAGAAAACAAAGGCAATTGGAAGAAAATCCCTTGTACATAACAATGTCAAGAGAGGAGAGGGGAAATTAGTGTCAAATCACTTATAGTGATTGAGCATGGAAGCTCCAACTCACAAGAATGTGCAAAACATCAAATTGGTCTCTAAGAGTCTTCATAGTTTAAAAATAGCTTCAAGTCCCTTTAGATTTAAAGGCTCAAGCCCCATTGAAATAGATGGGTTAGAAACTAACTTAAGGGAAGGGGATGAATTGATGTTGTGCGGATTTACATACATCATCATATTGAATTGCCTAGGCTACAAATATTGATCCAAATTATATACAATATAATTTTTTAATTATGTAATTTCAGTTATTCATTGTGAGTGTATTTCCATAACACCTTAATTGCCATCATTAATATGTTGTCCACCCAAGTCCAAAAATAATTCAGATCACCTAGAAGAAAAGACAAAATTGGATGAGGTAGATGGAGTGATAAAGGTAATCATTTTATGATATACAACCGAAGTGGTTTTATGGTATTATATATTGGAGCATGAAGCACATACCTTGTTAAATATAATGAAGATAACTAACTAGTACATAACAATCAAAAAGTACTTGCCTAAATTTCGTCAAATGTTTTAGCAAATTTTTCACCCAACCCATCCCTCAATGAGTCAAAGTCAGAGTACTTCGTTTGAAATATTTCTGTGTGGAAAATGTTTTCTACTTTCTTTTGAAACTGTTGGAGATCATCATGTGTCACACTATAAGCTTAGCATGCCAGAAACTAATCATTGTGGCATTGGTTGCTAATTAGAAAGCTCATTGTGAGTACTGTCATGTTGTTTGTACACAATAAATGAAGCACCAAATATCAACTTCGAGGGCAATAATTTGGAACCAATACCAAATGATATTAAATTTTTAAGAAAACACTATATTTCCATTTATATAAATGCCTTGGAATTTTCTAAATTTTATTGCCCCTCCCACAAAATTAATGTTTGCTTGAGACAAGAAATCGTGTTCCTTAAGTAGCTCATGTGCCAATTTTTTTGTTTCTCCTTACATGATACGTCTATTTGGGAAGGAATTTGTAAATTATAAAATAAATTTGTGCTCCTTAATTGAGGGAGTATTAATCACACTTATAAAATAAGACTCCATTCTCTTAAAGCGACTTTTGGGTTAGTTATATAATTTAGTTCCATGGTAGTTTTTCTTTTGTGTTCGAATAAATTTGTAATTGAGAAAATAAATTTAATTTTTTTTTAATTGAGGGAGCATTAACAACTATAGTACTAGCAATCGTATGTAAAGTGTACGATGGAAACACCAGAAGGGATGGAGTGAAGAATGAAAAAATGAGGAAGTGAAATAGAGGGAAAGGATGAAAGGAGATCAAGAGGGGGTTCGATGGAAAGGGATGACACTATGTTCCGGTGTATGGTCTTTATTTTGCACGTATTATTCAACGCGGTGCAATATGCGTTTGAAGAGGGCAAACTACAAAATGGGAAAATTTGAAAATGTTACATGTTCGAGACCCAACTGAAATGATTGTATGCTGGAGCACTTTGTAGCTTCCCTTTTTAATTTAAAGATGGTGTAATTGTCATGAAATAGGAGATGCACGAATAATCATCAATAATTGAGTTCCTACAATGGTAGGCCAAACATGTATGGTGTGCAAATGTTGTTTATTGAGACTCCATTAATCACGTGAGTGCAATTTGAGCCTAAAGTGTCGAAAATAAAAAAATGCTGAAAACTCAATATGTTAGTAGGTCAAAACCCATCCACATTGCTCTTTCCATTAAAACTTTGTAGTCAATTTTTTAGTTCTAATCCTGAGTAAATAGGCAATTCACGAAGAAGCATTAATAATTGAACCCCTCCAGTGATTAGTCATATGAGCGGCAGGTATATGTTATCTCTTGGTACAACTTGACTATTTGAAACCTAATCAAAATGCTTGTTTCTTAGCCTCAATATGCGCCACACGATCCGATCCTTTTAAACGCATGGCAAGCTCTAAGAGAGACAACATTTGATTTTTTAGATAAGACAAACATTAATGGAAAGTTGGAAATAAAAAAGTGAGAAATAAATACTGCATGTTCTACACATTTCCTTTGTTTAAATTGTAGCACTTAAATAACTACATTACTAATGTTACAATTATTGAATCAATCTCGGTCGCATTATTCATGCGAGCGCAATTTCTGCTTAAAAGAGACAATAAATAATGGGAAAAATCCAACAAGTTTCAAGTTGAAACCCAACTGAAATGCTTGTTTCTGTGAGCACGGTATAGCCCCCTTTATAATTATAAGCTTGAATAAATGCAGGGAAATAGATGACGTGTGAACAATCATTGATAATTGAGTTCACATTATTCACGTAAGTGTACTTTACACTTAAAGGTGCCAAATTAAAAAAAGGAATCTATCAATACATTCCATGTTCGAAACCCAATTGAAGTTCTTGTTTCTTGATCCGATCCTTCTAGACTCATGACAAGCTCAAAGAGACACCACTACCGGCTACACTTATCATGGGGTTTTCTATTATAAATCATTAATGAAAAGTAATTCTACTATTTTATGGGATTGTTTGGAACACATTATTACTTAGTGAGATGTCATTGATGGTTATGAAAATTATAATATTAGATATGTGAGACCTTCAACAAGTTCGATAGAAAAACTATTTGTTATCCTTTCATGTTCTCTAATTGTTCAGTCGGGGTAGCTAAAGGTCACACTATTGAGTCACATGGATGAAAAAGGTTCTTTAGAGCGATGGCGGGAGCCCACTATTTTTAAATTTTATTTTTACAAGAAATCCACAACATGGAAAAAATCATTCTCAATATCACAAAAACTCGTGAATTCTCCCGTATGTGGTGACGGGGATGCACTCTCTGATTGTTGATGCCAAAAAATCATAGTCAGATGTGCTTTCCCATTGGTCCAAGTTTTTAGGTTCGAGCGATTTCTCTTTGCCAATGCAACGAAACACCCCTAAAGATGGATTTTCCATAAATGACCGCAAAAATGTTGCATGCAATAGTAGTTTGGGGATTAGTAGAATATATTGTTCATACCGTCACCTCTTTGAAGGAGATTTTGAGCTTTTTATGTATTTGACCACCGACTGTTGTGATTGTCGTGCAGAGGGCGAGTATGGCTTTGGAGTGAAAGGATTGATTCTTTGTAGTCACAAAATCATGCACTTTAGACATTATTTATCTCGGTCTCATACTACTATTTAGAAGGTTCTTGAGTGAAGAAAGTACTAATTAACCCCCGTCTTTTGGCCATCTTGTTTTATTTTATTTCGTCATTACCGACCTCTTACACCCATATGCCCAGTCAACTTCTGTCATCCCGCATTATTTTAGCCTCGATGGGCGCCCATGGGCGTCTTGGTCCCACTAGGGGCGCCCGGTCATTTTTGCACTTTCTGCCACTTTTTGGGCTCTTTCTAGCCGTTTGAGGTCTTTATCTTTTCTTGTGGTTGGCCTTTTTAGGGTTAATTACGAAATTAGATCAAGAGAACCCTATAAATATAAAGTTATGAGACCATAATGAGGGACCTAGCATCACTTACTACTATCACTCCATCTAGAGTTGTATCCATCTATTGCATTGGAGATCACTTGCATCCACATAGCTCCATCATCAAGGCACAAGGCTAGGACATTTGCATCACACTTCATAGGGGAGGGATTTTATTCTATTCCATGCACACATACTATTACATTTTCTACATTTAGCTATTGCTTGCTACTTCACAAAGTGCGAATGACACAAGAGCACCTAGGGCACGTCATGCACACACTCACTAGAACTACATTTGGGTCTGAAATGTAGTGCAACGCTCGATTAATTAGCCCTTTGTTGTGTGGTGAGGTCATGTATGACTCATTCATTTGCATCTTTCTTTTTTAGGGTTTTGATACTTCTTTTGGTCTTTTGTAGGTCTTCTCATCATCTTGGATTATTGGCGACATCCGGTACGGGATAGCGAATTTGATGCGACACACATCGAGGGTTTTAGACCACCTCTCAGCCCTGTGAAGATTAGTTTCAGAGCTTTTGCACATATTAGGTCACTCGGATTGCGAGACTAGTGTGCTCGCATGTGCCCCGAGTCCTCCTCTGGGCTCTCCATTCTAGCTAGATCCTCTGTTCCATCGTTTTTGGGACTTACGTACACGATCGTTCATGCTCCTGGATTTTCCAGTCACACTTGCGACACAATTTTGTCACTTAAATCGAATCGGTGAGTTCTTTCCTCTTCCTTCTTGCACATTAGGGTTAGCATTTCTTTTGCATAGTTACTTAGATCATTTACATACTTTCTTTTACTACATTTATTTATTTTATTACAATTGTTCATAGCTTAGATTAACTATCCCCATACTACATTAGTTTAGTTAATTTTAGTTAATCAATTGTGCTACCGCATCTAGTTAAACATTGGGTCATGTCACTTGAGGCACAAGGAGATTTGCTATGCGAATGCCATCGAATTAGGCCTCGTTCAAGACTGTGGAAAGCCTGACGTAGGGCCTAGATCTAGAAAGTTGAATGTTGAACGAGTCAACATAGATCGAAGCTCGTCAATATTTTCTTAATAAGACAAGTTTAATGTAAGAAATTTAGGACTTCAAAGTTAGCATACAATTTAGATTTGTTTTTAAGGGCATTACATATAGATTTTCCTTAACAGGCTTGGAATTTCAAATTATTTGTGTTCATTAAATCAAAATTATTGATTTGTTCAAGTGGCTATAAACTCCAATCATTTTTATAGATATTTTTATAAGTTTTTCATATATATATATGTATGTATTACATTTTAATATCAACCACTTAAATTCTCGGCATGTCATTGTTTACGGTTTCCTAAAATTTTCACTTGTAATATACTGAGTTAAAATTAAAAAAACAAACGATTTTTTTCACTTGTATAGAATTATTGTAGAGTTAAACGAATGAATTTTATATTAGTTGTTTTAAATAACTATTGTATAATTTAAGTGAATACCTAGAAAATGTTAGATGATAAAATCCAAATGTATTATTATTATAAATTAATTCTCCTTTCATATATATTATTTATCAATACACATATTATTAATTTTTTTTTGACAAATTAACAAATTTCTCACATGTATAGAATTATTGTAGGGTTAAACAAATTAATTTTATATTATTTGTCTTTAAATGGCTATTGTATAATTTAAGTGAACACCTAAAAACAATGTTAGATAATTCAATTCAAATGTATTATTATTATAAATTAGTTCTCCTTTCATATGTATTATTTATCAATACACATGTTATTTTTAAAAAAGGGTCTACAACCTGTTAATTGAATCCTTAGAGTGATAAGATTCCGGTTGAAAAGATATTGTATGAATCATATAGCTTCAAAAGTACCGTATTTACGCATAATAAATCTTTGAGTGGGAGGATAGACGAACATTAGCAAACCCACCAAACCGGGTTAAGTGCTCTCCAAACCCAGCGTAGAATACGACCTTTGTCATTTTCCTACACAATAATACATGGACTTGCCTTTGCTTGTCGATTTCAACGCAAAGTTTGCAAATTAAATCTCTGTAGTCGATTTATAAATGGTGTTAGAATCGATAAGGGATGTTCCATCTTATACTATGCCTTCGATTTATAAGTTTGCAAAGGTGTATCAAGTTTGCCAACTAAATATTTCTTGAACTAATATATATGTTTGTTTAAGTATGGACCAATAGTCTCTAACTTGAACCACCTCAAAGACAAGCACCACCACCACCTATACCGTGGACTAAGAGTTTGTGAAGAGTAATGGTCTAAAACGTTCCAACATGAAGCTAATTTAAGAGTTGTTTGAGATTGCATTTTCTGTCAAACATCTCGGTTAAGCACCATTTTAATTACTTTTGTAGAGGATTGCGTTCGCTAAATAACATGCAAAACTTAACATTAAAGTTAAGCACTCCTTGTTCAAATGATTTTAATAGTGCCCTCTAATAAAATAAATTATCATATTTCCTAACTAGGAGTCTCTATATGGTATTAATGATACTAGCACTCGTAGAAAATATGGTAAACTATGTTAGTTATACCTTTGCCCATTGTTTAGAATGGATGTAAATTGGCTATGGTATGTCATTAACAATTCCATCGCATTGTCGATATCTCAAACATATGCCACTATAAATATCATTAAATTAAGTAATAAATACTTTAAGATAAATTACATTATTTCTACAAGGAGATTTTATTCCATCATATCATCTTTCTTAGGCTACTTAAAACATGAAAACAAATGATAACGCCAACAAAAAAATTGATGATGATGACGACTATTAACATACTTTAGGTCAACATAATTTATTAGACCCAACAAAGTGTTTTTACTTGTTCAAAAGCTTGGTTATTTTTTAATTCAGTGTAGGAATAAAAGTTTCAAGCTTTGTTTAGTGTGCTTCATTAAAAACATCGTGCATTGGGTTGCTTTTTGTAAATGTCCTTCTAATTGTCTTATACAATTATATAATGGGCATGTTCAAAGGAAATGTGCTACACATCTAGCACATTCTTTGTTCACAATGTGTCTTAATGAGGGTTTAACACCCGCTAGTTTCAAAACATCATTCACATGAATTTACAATCATGATTATCTTGTATGAATTTGTTTACCTTATACAGGTAGGGAGGATACTTCAGTTTGGAGTTGATATGCAATTGGTACCAAAGTTTTTTCTATCTTTGAATTTTCTTTAAAGTCTAGAGGTTATTAGTGATTGTAATTTAAATGTTAAAGCTTTAGCAATAATCAAGGTTTCAACCATTTATTCAACAATTTTTACCAACATTTTTGATTCTAGTAAGTCTGATTGGGCAACGATGAGGAGTCTTAGGAAATGACGAGGAGTCTTACATAACCCTTAAAAGATGAAAACAAACGATAAAGCCAACAAAATATAATTGATGATGATGAGGGTTATTAACATTCTTTAGATCAACATGATTTGTAGGATCTAACAAAGTGTTTTTAATTGTTTAGAAGCTTGTTTATTTGAAAATTCAATGTAAGAATAAATTCTCCAAGATTTGTTTCCGTGATTCAAAACATTGTGTATTAGGTTGTATTTATTAATGTTTTTGTAATCGTTTCTTTACGATTATATAAGCGGGTAGGTTTAAAGTAAAATTACTACACATCTTGCAAATTCTTTGTTCACAAGATGTATTCATAAGGGTTTGGTGTCTATTAATTTCACCATGTCATTTGCACAATTTTACAATCATGATTATCTTATAAGAATTTGTTTACCATGTATAGATAGGTTGGATACTTTAATTTTGAGTTGATATCTATATAGTACCATTTTGTTTATGTTTTTGAATTTTCATTGGTTTAGAAGTTGTTAGTGATCGTACTTTAAATGTTAAGACTAGCAATTATCAAATTTTCAACCATTTATTCAACAATTTTTACCAACTTTTTAATTCTAGTTTATTTGACCAAATATATTGGGCAATGATGAGTCTATTAAGTCTTTAACTTTATCAACTTATGTTTATATAACACTAAATTCATGGTTTCACTCCTAGTATATAGTATTGAGAAAAATGTGCATGATTATATTATTTTTTAAGTTGATTTGTTTTTCATCCTTAATTTCTTTTGAAAATGTTCTCTTAAACTTTAAAAACCCATATTTGACTCTCTAAGCTAAAAGCCCACGTTTATTTTTATTTTTAATTCTTAAAATTTTGTTTTTATTTTTAAAATTTTGTGTATATTAAACAAATGAAAAAGAGAACTTACAAATAAATGTACGAAATAAATAGAGGAGATAATAAGGCTTTTGGTTTATTAGTTAGATAGAGAACATAATCCATAATCCACAGTCTTTAGCTTTGTCTACTGATAGATAAATGTTGTTGTGATTCCACTTGTCCCCCAATTCCATATTCAAATTTGTTTCTTATCATTTATATGATTGTTGAACCTTGTTTCTAATTATCTTGCATATCTAAGATAACATCTATGTTAGACAAAAGTGTGAAAAATCTATTACAGTTATTGATTATTAACCTCCTATCTTGTAAGATTATTTGATCAACAAATATTGGAAAATAACACAACTGTAACTTTACAAATACAAACACATAAGAAATACCCAACAAGGTGAACACAATATTTTCAGACAATTGTCCTGAAAAACCCCTGTAGGGAAAACCCGATTACTACAGGATGAGAAATATATTAAACTTCAGCAAATCAAGAGATATAAATCTTGCTTGCCTCTTGCGCGAGCTCCGACAATCTCCTAATCCTCCTGCTGATATTCCTCCACTTGCTTATCTCCAACGCTATCACTGCGCCTTCTTGCTTTAACACCATGAGACTACTTGCTAACACTGCAAGTTTCTCTCAAAACTTCCTTGTTACAAATGACCCCAATGACCCCCTTATATACTACTCTCGTTGAAAATCAACGGCCGAGATTAATACAAATGAAGCTGAGATTAAGACAACTCAATAACCATAACAACCTTGGTTATGAGGTGTCACCTAAAAGGAGTCAATATTAGATAGCAATTGTTCTTATCCTAACAATATTTGTTTGACAAAAACAATTATTTCTCTAAATTCTAGGTCAGCCCAAACTACCCATAACAAATGGATGAGGACAAACACTGTCAAGCTACTAACTACTAAGATTAACACTCCCTCTTAGCGAGGAAGTTGTTACGCATGACACCCAACATCTCTCTGCAGAAGATAAATTTTGCCTTCCCAATGCCTTTGTCGAAATCTACTACCTGCTGATCTGCAGAGTACAAACCGTAGCTTAACAACCCCGCTTGTACACATGATCACGATCCGATGAAGTGATATTTGATGTCTATATGTTTTGACCTATCATGAAACACCGGATTCTCGGTCAACTTGATGCGGCTCGATTGTCGCGATTGTATCACCGTAGTCTCAACCTTACGATCAAACAAAGCTACAGCTAGACTTCCGAAGCCATATAGCTTCACATGTTGCCATGCTAGCATTCTTATGTACTCGACTCTGCTTGAACTCGAGCCACGAGACTCACTGCATCTGTTGAACCAAGATACAACTCCTGATCCCAGAGTGAAACAACACCCAAGTGCTCCTCTTGTCCATTGTACTACCTACCCAATCTGCGTCAGTATAGCCCATCAACCTAATTCCTTCACCTCGAGCATATCTAATTCCATACTCGATTGTACCTTGCAAATAACGCAACACATGCTTTGCCATAGTCCAATGCACTCTCTTTGGCTCGACCATGAACTCGACTAAGAGAGTTAAGCTGCAAAAGCTATATCTCGGCTTTGGTATTGACCAAATACATGAGAGAACCAATCAATTACTGTATAAGGTGGGGTCTACATCCTTCTCCCTGGATGTGTCTACCTTCCTCCAATTCATGATCATGGGTGTAGACATGGCTTTGCAATCTTCCATCCTGAACCTTTTCAAGATTTCCATGCAATATTTCCCTTGCCCAAGGAAAATCTTTCCATCTTTACGCCATACCTCCATGCCTACATACTTTCTTTTACTACATTTATTTGTTTTATTACAATTGTTCATAGCTTAGATTAACTATTCCCATACTACATTAGTTTAGTTAATTATAGTTAATCGGTTGCGTTGCATCTAGTTAAACACTGGGTCATGTCACTTGAGGCGCAAGGAGAGTTGTTATGCGAATGCCATCAACTTAGGCCTCGTTCAAGACTGTGGAAAGCCTAAGGTAGGGCCTAGATCTAGAAAGTTGAATGTTGAACGAGTCAACAAAGATCTAAGCTCGTCAATATTTTCTTAATAAGACAAGTTTAATGTAAGAAATTTAGGACTAGAGTTAGGATAT
Source organism: Taxus wallichiana var. yunnanensis (assembly GCA_018340775.1). Lineage (NCBI taxonomy): Eukaryota > Viridiplantae > Streptophyta > Pinopsida > Cupressales > Taxaceae > Taxus > Taxus wallichiana. The sequence continues at coordinate 941,275,814 of CM031235.1, read as the reverse complement.
AGTTTAGATTTGTTTTTAAGGGCATTCAATATAGATATTCCTTAGCAGGCTTGAAATTTCAAATTATTTGTGCCTGTCAAATCAAAATTCGCTGACGGTTCAAGTGGTTGTAAACTCCAATCATTTTTACATGTGTGTGTGTGTGTGTGTGTGTGTGTGTGTGTGTGTGTGTGTGTGTGTGTGTGTGTGTGTGTGTGTGTGTGTGTATTACATTTTAATATCAACCTCTTAAATTCTCAAAGCATGTCATTGTTTACGGTTTCCTAAATTTTTCACTTGTAATATACTGATTAAAATAAAAAAACAAACGAATTTTTCACTTGTATAGAATTATTGAAGAGTTAAACGAATGAATTTTATATTAGTTGTCTTTAAATAACTATTGTATAATTTAAGTGAATACCTAGAAAATGTTAGATGATAAAATCCAAATATATTATTATTATAAATTAATTCTCCTTTCATATATATTATTTATCAATACACACATTATTAAAAAAACCCAAAACTAACAATTTTTTCACATGTATAGAATTATTGTAGAGTTAAAGAAATTAATTTTATATTATTTGTCTTTAAATAGCTATTGTATAATTTAAGTGAACACCTAAAAAAATGTGAGATAATTCAATTCAAATATATTATCATTATAAATTAATTCTCCTTTCATATATATTATTTATCAATACACACGTTATTTTAAAAAAGGGCCTCTGACAACATTAATTGAATCCTTAGAGTGATAAGATTCCGGTTGAAAAGATATTGTATGAATCATAAAGCTTCAAAAGTACCGTATTTCGCATAATAAATCTTTGAGTGGGGAGGGACAGACGACATTAGCAAACCCACTAAACCGGGTTAAGTGCTCTCCAAACCCAGCGTAGAATAATACATGCACTTGCCTTTGCCGTCCGATTTCAACGCAAAGTTTGCAAATTAAATCTCTGCCGTCTGATTTATAAATGGTGTTAGAATCAATAAGGGAAATTTGTCTTCCGGCGTAAAAATCAAGACCCCATTTTCTCAAAGGGACCTTAACTACTATAAGATTAAGTCCCATGGTTGGTTTTTATTTTGTAGAGTAAGCTGTGTGTTAACGCGAGGCTAGGAACTTTGGTTGCACTTTAAAGAGATGGGAGGCCTATAACTACTATATTTACATCTTGTGGAGGTGTATCAAGTTTGCCAACTAAATATTTCTTGAACTAATATATATGTTTGTTTAAGTATGGACCAATAGTCTCTAACTTGAACCACCTCAAAGACAAGCACCACCACCACCTATACCGTGGACTAATAGTTTGTGAAGAGTAATGGTCTCCGTGCGTTCCAACATGAAGCTGATTTAAGAGTTGTTTGAGATTGCATTACGTGTCAAACATCTCGGTTAAGCACCATTTTAATTACTTTTGTAGAGGATTGCGTTCAGCTAAATAACATGCAAAACTTAACATTAACGTTAAGCACTCCTTGTTCAAATGATTGTAATAGTGCCCTCTAATAAAATAAATTATCATATTTCCTAACTAGGAGTCTCTATATGGTATTAATGATACTAGCACTCGAAGAAAGTATGGTAAACTATGTTAGTTATACCTTTGCCCATTGTTTAGAATGGATGTAAATTGGCTATGGTATGTCATTAACAATTCTATCGCATTGTTGACATCTCAAACATATGCCACTATAAATATCATTAAATTAAGTAATAAATACTTTAAGATAAATTGCATTATTTCTACAATGAGATTTTATTCCATCCATATCATCTTTCTTAGGCTACTTAAAACATGAAAACAAATGATAACACCAACAAAAAAATTGATGATGATGACGACTATTAACATACTTTAGGTCAACATAATTTATTAGACCCAACAAAGTGTTTTTACTTGTTTAAAAGCTTGGTTATTTTTAATTCAATGTAGGAATAAAAGTTTCAAGCTTTGTTTATCGTGTTGCTTCATTAAAAACATCGTGCATTGGGTCACCTTTGTAAATGTCCTTCTAATTGTCTTATACGATTATATAATGGGCATGTTCAAAGGAAATGTGCTACACATCTAGCACATTCTTTGTTCACAATGTGTCTTAATGAGGGTTTAACACCCGCTAGTTTCAAAACATCATTCACATGAATTTACAATCATGATTATCTTGTATGAATTTGTTTACCTTATACGGGTAGGGAGGATACTTTAGTTTGGAATTGATATGCAATTGGTACCAAAGTTTTTCTATCTTTGAATTTTCTTTAAAGTCTAGAGGTTATTAGTGATTGTAATTTAAATGTTGAAGCTTTAGCAATGATCAAGGTTTCAACCATTTATTCAACAATTTTTACCAACATTTTTAATTCTAGTAAGTCGATTGGGCAACGATGAGGAGTCTTAGGAAATGACGAGGAGTCTTACAAGAACCCTTAAAAGATGAAAACAAACGATAAAGCCAACAAAATATAATTGATGATGATGAGGGTTATTAACATTCTTTAGATCAACATGATTTGTAGGATATAACAAAGTGTTTTTAATTGTTTAGAAGCTTGTTTATTTGAAAATTCAATGTAAAAATAAATTCTCCAAGATTTGTTTCCCGTGATTCAAAACATTGTGTATTAGGTTGTATCTATTAATGTTTTTGTAATTGTTTCTTTACGATTATATAGCGGGTAGGTTTAAAGTAAAAGTGCTACACATCTTGCAAATTCTTTGTTCACAAGATGTATTCATAAGGGTTTGGTGTCTATTAATTCCACCATGTCATTTGCACAATTTTACAATCATGATTATCTTATAAGAATTTGTTTACCTGTATAGATAGGTTGGATACTTTAATTTTGAGTTGATATCTATATAGTACCATTTTGTTTATGTTTTTGAATTTTCATTAGTTTAGAATTTGTTAGTGATCGTACTTTATATGTTAAGACTAGCAATTATCAAATTTTCAACCATTTATTCAACAATTTTTACCAACTTTTTAATTCTAGTTTATTTGACCGAAATTATTGGGCAATGATGAGTCTATTAAGTCTTAACTTTATCAACTTATGTTTAGATAACACTAAATTCATGGTTTCACTCCTAGTATATAGTATTGAGAAAAATGTGCATGATTATATTATTTTTTTAAGTTGATTTGTTTTTCATCCTTAATTTCTTTTGAAAATGTTCTCTTAAACTTTAAAAAGCCCATATTTGACTCTTTAAGCTAAAAGCCCACGTTAATTTTTATTTTTAATTCTTAAAATTTTGTTTTTATTTTAAAAATTTTGTGTATATTATTAAACAAATGAAAAGAGAACTTACAAATAAATGTACGAAGAGAAATAAATAGAGGAGATAATAAGGCTTTTGGTTTATTAGTTACATAGAGAACATAATCCATAATCCATAATCCATAGTCTTTAGCTTTGTCTACAATAGATAAATGTTGTTGTGATTCCGTTTGTCCCCCAATTCCACATTCGGGCTATTTCTTATCATTTATATGATTGTTGAACCTTGTTTCTAATTATCTTGCATATCTAAGATAACATCTATGTTAGACAAAAGAGTAGATAAAACTATATTAGTATATCATCTCTTTTCCATTTATTTCTCTTTCCCCTTTTCTCCCGCAATTTCATATTAACACTAGGATATACAAAAAAATGACTTTGGAGGTTGTTCCTAACAAAGTGTCTCATGCTTTGAAACATCCCATGTTATGCATGATATTGCAAGTAGCATACAACCAAACATATTAAAGAAGAATCAAAATGCACTTTAGATCTATTGTTGAAAAGATACACACAATTGTATAAAGAGGTCCATAAAATTTACAAGAAAATGCATTTAGTAGGAGGAATCCATAAGATGTGTTCAATTTAGAACACGAGAAGGAACCACAAATCTAGAGAAATTAGCCCAAGTTAGACCAAGGCATGAATGAGTAAAGAGAATGAAATGATTATTTCACAAAGTTTGATTTTGTAAAGAAAAATTAGGTTGAATGGGACACAATTCTTTTGTTTTTCATTATGCACTTCATGTAGATGGTTATTGGTGTCCAAAATTGATTTCATGGTAGAATTTGATCTAAAAAGGTAGCTATTTTTTTATTCCAGTGGAATTGTTCAAAAGTTTCATTCATACATTGTTAGTGTAACTTTCATTCTAAAGTAATTAGAGTATGTTTAATTCCAATAAATAAGACGGTTTCATTAGTGTTGTGTGTGGATATGCATTTCTTTTCAATAGTGTTTGAGTAATTGTAGGAAGAATATCAATTGGAAAAAAAAGATTTTCAACTTTTAAAATAAAATAAAGAGAAAATCTTAAGATTGAACACATACTAAATATATCGTAAAAAGCCGTAAAGATACTAAAAAATCCACACTCTAATATAATTCTATTCCTTTCTAGGTATAAATATTTCTCATGCTTCTTTTCTTTTAAAAATATTCTCTTAAGCTAGAGAACACATATTTAATTCTATAACATAAAAACTTACGTTAGGATTTATCGTCAATTCTTAAAAACAAAATTTTATTTTTATTTGGTGGCTCACTCACTAACTAAATAATAAGTCATATATTATAAACAAAATAAATAAGAACTCATGAATGAATAGATTAAATAAAGACGGTAATAAAGGGTTGCTTTATTAATTAACGAGAGAACATAAGCTTTAAAAGATATTTTTGGAATATCTACGTGAGGATAAAACAATCAATTTACCAATCAATTTTTGGAATATCTCTCCCAAAAGAGCTGACTGCTTTCTTCTACATTTCACCACTTGTCACGCCATTTAGACAAGTTATTATCTATTTCTCAAGGAAACATTAGCTTCAATAATTTCTCCCTAATGCATTCGATTCAATACATCATATTTAACTACTGTTGTGTAGTTGTTTTCAGAAAATTCAGATTTTCCTTTGCATTGCAATTTGTCACTCGACTTTTTTGTAAAGAATAATTAATTTATTTTGTTTAACTAGATTTTAATAGTTTTAAAAATATTTTAATTTTTATATTAAGAAATATTTAAAGGTACTTGAGTGAAGAATTAAAAGAATATTTTCTTTAATATAAATGAAACTTCACGTTAGTGCATATTAAATATTTATTCTTTCTATCTTTTTATAGATTTGTATCATTTCTTTATATTCAAGTAGGGAATTAAGCCCTAGGCAAACTAGGCAACTGCCTAGGGCGCAAGCAATCAAGGGGCACCTAAATCTAAATATTTTCAATATTTTTAACTATTATTGGAACTCAACATTAATGTTTTTACCTGAAGTCTATATTAATTGACCCTTGCATTGATATTATTATAAAGTAATATATATTCCATGCATACACATAAAAGGTACTATAATATTTTTGCAATTAAAAATAACAATACATCTTCTTAAGCTCATATAATTTTGTTGGTATTGTTACCCATTCTCTAATGTAGCTCTAGATAATTCAAGTGTGTAATTTTTCTCAGAAAATGTTCGTGTATTGTTTATAATGTCACTGGTATAGTTATTAAAGACAAGTATAATTGAAGGAAAAATTATTTAATTCTCTATTACTAATGTTTTGGGGGGAAATGTCTCTTTTACGGAGAAATTAGTAAAAGCTTGATCCAAATGCCACTCTTCACAAAACTATGGAGGCTACCTCAAATTAATTCTATCCATCCATGGATTATTACTTCTTCGTATTTGATAATTTTATAGGATGTTTTTATTCCTTTTCTATACCAATTTCTTTAATTTAGTGATTAATTATGGTCCTTATGAAAATTATAAAGTATAATAATGTACGTATATTTTATTTATTTATTTGTGAGGAAAAATTGTTAACTAAAATTTTAAGAGGGGCGTCTATTTCATTTATTGCTTAGGGCACTCCTAACCTTTAATTCGGCTCTATATTCAAGACAATTATTCTTTGAATTTGCTTGATTTTTTTTTTTCTAAAATATCTTAGACTTGGCTCCTATATTTATGTAGGTGTTCAAGTATCTCTTTAGGAAAGTGTGTATATCTTCTTAGTAATAAATATAGGGTTTGTGATTTGGTTTATCTTTCAATTTTTTCTTGGTCTACAACCTTATTTCCATACTCAATGTTTTTTTATTGTAAAGCTTATATAAATTTATGTTATGTTTATAATTATTGTTATATGTTAGATAAAAGAGTAGATTGAACTATCTTAGTGTATTACCTCGTCTCAATTTATTTCTCTTTTCCTAAACTCAATGATTTTAAAACAAGTATTTCACACTTTAGAACATCCATATTATGTTGATCTCAAGGGTACGTACAATCAAATATATCAAAACATTAACAAGTAGTAAACTAACCTCCAATTATTTAGTTTGTATTTCCTCAAGTTTATTATTATTGTCGAAGACGGCGTATATAGAATTTGTTGAATGCAACAATTTCAATTGTTTAACCAATCATACATAATTAGTATTTTCATATATCTAAATAATTATAAAGTTTGACATTAGAAGAAAATGGAATATTCCTTAAGAGTCTTATTTTCAAACATCCCATTTATCATGTCGAAACTTTATTAAAAATACGCAAATAAATTAATACCATGATTAACTTGTGTTATATCGATTCAAAATTGGATATCAAATTGCTCAATTAATCTAATTAAATTGTAAGGCTTTCTCGAGATATATCGTGGTAGAGTATTGGTTACAAAGGCAACACGAGTTCTCATGGAATAAAGCCCTTGGGAGGACTCGTCGTAGTGAGTGCTCATGGAGGAAGGCATCTTAAGAGGTCTCTCTATAATGAGTGCTCATGGAGGAAGGTCTCGCCATAGTGAGTGCTCGTGGAGGAAGGCACCCTAAGAGTCTTTGTCGTAGTGAGTGCTCATGGAGGAAGGTCTCACTAGAGCAAGTGCTTGTGGAGGAAGGCACCTTGGGAAGTATCACCGTAGTGAGTGCTTGTGGAGGTTCTAGGTCTCACTGTAGTAAGTATTGTTGAATTCCGTAAGAAATCTTGACGAGATCAAGTATTATAGAAGGGAACCTTGAGAGGTATTGCTAAATTGAGATCTTGGAATATGGAGTTGATGAGATATTTTTGAGGCGAGATCTTGGGAGTAGAATGGGATAACGTTTGGAGACCATGAATTACTCATACATATTCTAAATCAAGTTCTATTTTTAATTTCATGTATTTTTTCAAGAGGAATACAATGAAAAAATTAAATATTGAATATGGGATATATTTTTAATGACATCTTGTGGGATATGATTCAAGTGGAATATGAAGCATCATAAGTGGAAATTGAAGCATCACAGTGGGAAGTGAAGCATTGTGAGTGGAAGCTAAAATGTAATAAAGAGATGGTCGTCGAAAGCAGGAATATAAATCATCACTTTATGTTGGAATGTCACTTATTAACGCGCCTATATAAGAGCACATAGTTTATGAAGGAAGGGGTTCAAAGGTGGTTTAAGTAGCGAGTTCCTTTTCTTGAGTGGAGTTATTAGAGGAGCGCCCGAGACGTCCTAAGTAATATTATGCAAACTTAGAGAAAGAGAAATTGAAGCTATGTTCCATAAAGGCCTCTAATGGAAATAACTTATACAAATTTGTGAATTACACGGTGAAAGGGGAGTGCGGTTTCCTCATCTACTAGAGTTTTCTAGGATAATTTTTTTCCATGTGTTTAGTCCTTTCTTGCTTCTCATGTGTATGTTTTAATTATGCTACACATTTATTTCAGTACTTCATAACTCTATTTTGCATGCAAATGAATCCATTTTATATTCACTTTTTAAGATATGATTCATCGGGATTCATAGGGTCAATGTTGGTGAAGCCTAGTGAAAAATATTCATTTGGTTTATGGATCAAATTGGTATCAAAGTAAGTTTTCATTTTTTCCATAAAAGGTTTTCTAACACTTTCCACAAGTTGTGTTAGTTTGTGTTCTATTGTAGTGTGTGGTTTTGTGTGACTTGTGTTTTAAGTTTATGCCCATTACCCGAGCAAAAAGTCATTGCGGGATAGGTGACTTGATTCCATTTGTAAAATAAGATCTCCACCAAGAAGTGGAAGAAAGAAGTGAGAATCATGACTCATTGTGACGATGAGGAGACTTGTAAAATTGAATAACGTTCTATAATTTGGTGCGAGGATATTGCAAGTATTTCTCTTTAAATAAAGAATTTTGATAAGTTCATGGAGACTCTTATGAAAAATATTTGTGTCAGAATGGAGGAAGTCTTGAAAGAAAATGAGGAGGATGCTCCCTGAATATGAGAGGATTGAATAACCACCCCTTGCTAACCAAGCTCCACTTCCATTCAAAACCGAGGAAAAGATTGAACTTTAAATGTATGAAGGAGAGGTGAATGCAGAGAGGCTAGACCATTGGCTAGCTCGAGTCAAGGTATACTTTATTTTACATCAAATTAATTAAAATAAAAAAATATCATTTGTAAGGTTGAAGTTATCCAAACATTCATTAACTTAGTTCAAGATGTATGTTCATTACTTGGTCATGAAGAAGCTACCACCCCTTAACAAGGGGGAAGAATTTAAAGTTTTGATTAAGAAATAATTCTATCCTATTTATTATGAAGAGGAAAGTTATATTTTTTGAAAATATATTAGTCAACAACAAGGGAAAAGCGCAAGATTATACAATGTTTCACAAGATGGCGGTGTAAATGGGTCAAGACACTTTTGATCATGACATCTCTATGAAGTATGCTAGGGGATTATAGAGCCAATTGAGGAGACTTTTGTTCTTTAGATAAACCTAAAGATATCGATGAGGCTTTTTCTCAATCTTGTTATCTTGAGATGGACGAAGAAAAGGGTTTATCTCCCTCTTTAGATGATGATAAGGAAGGTGAGTTGAATAATAGTTTTATTTCTAAAAGAGAATGCAAAAATCATTTTTGGCATTGTGATGTGAATGGTTACATTGAGGAGATTTTTTGGAAGTTCTTGTTGGTGTGAGGTATTTTCCTTGTCACTTAGGGCATTGTCCACCTCACATGGTGAGTCATCTCACTTAGGTGAGGTCATAGGTCTTTAGGAGTTATATGACATATGACAGATTCCATCATGGAATCTGTTATTGTCATGCATCATTGACGTCATAGGAGTTATATTTTATCTTGAGAATTGTAACTTCTTTCTCCCTCATAGAGGGAATGATTGTCCGAGCACATGATTTACACCTCATTCCCATATGCACCCTCTTATTTAAATCTATGAGCATGGGTATACTTGTTTTTTCCATGCATGATTTGTGTTGTTCGATTTTTCTCTTCTTTGATTAATTGAAGCTTGCTCATTTCCATTGGCATGCAACTTTGTTAATGTGCACGAGTTTTTGGTTGATCATCATAGAATAATTTCATATGGTGTAGGCATCTAAATCGACTATGCAATTTTAATACTAAAATTACACTAATTATCCTCTTTCTTGCCATTTCATTATAATTAGTGATTTCCGCTAATTAGCTAACATTCCCCTTCATCTTGGTTAATTAATGAAACTTTGTTAATTAACTAGCTTCATACTTCATCCCGGATGCCAATTAACGACACTTCGTTAATTATAATCCTCTTTTAATTAATTAATTAATTAATCATTTCAATCTTCTATTTAATCAATAAACCTTCTTATTGGTTAAATCCCCTTTCAAACCCTTTAGATTCTACTAATTTACTGTTAGCAAAAACTAATACGTTGTTTATTATGTAGTTATGCCTTTGTGGCATTTATAGTTTTCTAAGTGGCTGATCGGTTATCTCCACCCATAACCGATCCTCATTGTATATATATATATATATATATATATATATATATATATATATATATATATATATATATATATATATATATATATATATATATATATATATATGTTGATTATCAATTTTTGATTAAGGTGTTAAATCAATTTTCGGTCATTATCGCGCTTCATTGGTATCATAACACATTTGCTTGTGCGCGTGTGAAGAGGATTTGGTGTGCGAGGTCTTTCTTGAGCGACGCTTTTGAGCATTATCTTTTGGCGCTTTCCTTCTTTCGTATCTTCACATTGGTGTGGATACATGCTACTCTGACTTTGACACATGCGTGGAGAAGCTGTTTGGCGCGTTCTTGAATGACATCAAAGATGTCTGCCTTTATTCCTTGTAAGAAGTGCGATTGTTTACATTTTTAATGGCGGTTTGTGGAGTAAGTTTTCTGTAGCGGTGACCTATTCCCTATGGGAGGAGGACATGTTGGAACTAGTGACCGGTGACTTCTTTGACCTATATTTTGAATTTTTTTAATCTTTGGCATGCAACTCAACACCGATCATCGATGGAGAAGGATGTGGCAACCTGGACAACACAAGAGAGAGAGAGGATTGAATGATTGAAGAGAAATGACTGCAGTCATCGACATTTTGACTCACATTGCAAAACGTTTTGTGGTCCTTGTATTTGTGGAAATGAACCCTATTGAACATCCTCATGGTGGTGGTAATCATCAACATATTGTGCGAGACTAAATCTTGTTCATTGTGACACTCCACCGGGAAAAATGTTGGTCTCATTCCTGCTTGAACTGGTCATTTAAGTGGACAAACTACAACAACGAGTGTAAAAGGATCAGAAGATCTAGAAGTGTTCTAAATTAAATGAGCCTCAAAGCCATATCTACTAATTAAGTAGCATGTTATTGGAGGCTGGAGGATACATGGAGGTCGGAGGACAATTGGCGTCCTCTCGTCAGTCACCTACGACGGGGTCGCACCATTGCTTTGGTGACAATTTTGTTTTTGTTTGTGTTTGTATTTTGTTGTTTGTGATGTTGTTTTGTGGTGTGTGTTTTTCAATAAAGATGCGAGTCTATTTTCTAGTTTGGTACCTCTGAATGAAGGACATTGTGAGGAGAAAAAGCCTAAAGTAGCACTTGGTTCTTGTGTAAAGGGTTTGTGGAAATCTGAGAAACCACTGAAGTGTTTAGTTGAGACATCAGGTCACCTCTAGGTTCGTGGTGAACTTGCAGTCGGAAAACCATATGGGTTCGTGGTAATCCAAGGAAACCGAAAACCACCGAGGTGTTCTCAAGGATGGATGTGCTCATGTCACTTCTAGGTTTGTGGTAATCCAGAGGGAAAAACCAAAGTGTCACCAAGACCAAGAAGCCAGAAAGATGGCATGCCACCTCAAAAGTGAGCAAAGCTACATGAAGAGTGTAATAAAATTTTTATTGTGTTTGGAATAAGGGGGTCCATGTTTTGGAAATATGATATTTAGAAACAATGTATCAAGGGGGGAATGTTAGAAAAAACTAATACATTGTTTATTATTCGGTTATGCCTTCGTTGAATTTTATAGTTTTCCTAATTTACACCATGTCCTTGTAAGACATACGCATATGATAAGAGTATTTCAATCTTGGAAGGATTGTTGATCAAACAACCATTTCTATCTTCTTCTACTTAGAAAATAGTAGTAAGAGAAGAGCCAAACATGACAATTAGGTCATATTGGTGAGATCTCTTCCTCTTCCATGGAGAATTTCTTTTGATCACACGTAGCTATGTTGACTCACTAAAGGAGTACTCTGATTACAAAACACATCAAAATATCAAAGGATTGGTTTATATTTAATGTTTAATGTTTGATGCACATTAGTTAATATTTTTCTTTTTAGCTTTATAATGATGTTTATGTTTTTTATTAACTAAGTTAGGAATCTACTTGGTGTTAGTTTCCTTTCATTTAAATTAGATTAATTCAATCACATGCATACACATGGTATCGAGTTGCGATTCGTAAACGTGTATTCACATTCATTATTGCTTTGAATAAGTTCGATTTCATTTTTATCGCTTCTTGTGCAAGTTTTAATCATTTTTGATTTGTGCTAATATGGGTTAACATCTCTTGTTTCAAGTTTTGTGTTGTGTTGGATGTTTGTGCATATGTAGTTTTAGGATTTTTCCAACTAAACTTGGATAGTTGTTGTTATCTTTGGAAGAAAACATGTTTAGGGGATATTTATGGTTCTAGTTTCTTTGAAAAAAATCATTTAAAGTTTAATTTTTTTGGAATTATTTTCTATTTTCTGCACCTACCCCCTCCTTTCTAATGCTCAGTTCTATTTCATTCCTACCCATCTCTTCTGCTCCTACCCGGCTCCGTCAATCCCTTCTGGCTCGGTGAGCTCCTCCTGGATTGACGAGTTCATTTTGTAGTGGCTCGGTTCATGGTTTAAGCGTTGGGTTTTATCCTCGCATTTTTGGCTCGCGAGCCCTCTTACCTACTACTCGGTCTGCTCACCTTATGACCTCATAACACCCAAAAATTTTAGTGCAAATTAACTAATTTAAGCAAGACTAACACCACATAGTCTAAAGCTAATTGCATAAGCTAAGGAATGAAACATCAATGATAAAAGCTTAATGGAATGCTAACTAACATGAATATAATTCAAAACCTAGCTAAAGCATGCCTACTAGTATGTTTGATTAACTAACATAGACCTAAATAGATCTAGGAGCAATCAAATTGGGGGTTTGTTGCTACTCCAAAAATGGTGAGAAGATCTCTCTAGCACAAGACTACAATGTCATGCTAGATACCCTTCTACTAACCACAATGAAGACTTGAGGAAAGGATTGAGCTTGGCTATTAATCATATTTCTTATATGATATGCAAATCAAAGCATGGTGTAAAGTTGGAAGATAGTACTTAGTCTTATTTATAGTTTTTCTTTGAGGAAAAATTGCATCTTAGTGCATGTGGGACTAAAAGTACAAAGAATATTAAGAATGGCTAATCATGATTAAGCTTTGCTAATCACAATTAGTGAATTAACAAGTGATTAAGATGTGAGGAGCCTTAATCAACTGCTTAGGGTCAATTAGGAGGCTAGGATAAGCTTTTGAAGCTTGCTAAGATGTTGTGGAAGGAAGTGGGGTGATTTTGAGTGGTTGGAAGAGGGGTTTAAGCCAATAGTAGGGTATATTGACAAAAACAAGGGTAAAATAGGCTTAATTAGCTAATAATCACTAATTCCCTGTTTGGAAGAGGATTTTGACTCATGATTCATTGTAAAGTGGCATCCTGAATGCGAAAGGGGTTAGGTAATTAACAAAGCATTGTTAATTGACCAAAATGGTAAGAAACATTAATTAATTAGCGGAAATCACTAATTATAACGAAAATGGTGAGAATGAGAGTAATTTGCATGTGTTTGGCAATAAGATTACAAAAGTAGAATTTAGGTGTCTACACAACCATATCGAGCTCCCCTTGAATGTTGGGCTCATATTTGATTATATGGTCTCATCTTAATCTTGAACCACCTAGGTTCTCTGTGTTTCCATCCCCCTTGCAGGCTATCTGTCTCGGCTGTTCGAGCCCTTCTCGTCTATTTCTCTTTGTAAACATGGTCATATTTCCCCGTGCTTGTGTTTTCCCCTACTCAAAGTGTCTTATATTTTGGCTTGCCGAGTTGGCTTGCCCCTGCATTTACTCGACCCTCCGAGGAATCACTTGGCCTCGGATGTATGCATGCCTTCAACCATACTGAGCCATTTCTCCCTCCTATCGTGTTGGTAATGGATCTTCCTTGCTCGGTCTTTGCTATTTTTCTTGGCCTTGAAATGGCCTTGAGTGACACTATCCGGTTGTAATGCTTGGCTCAAGCTCATCAAGTTGTCATCTCAAGTCACCTCGAGCTCATCGCCGAGGTCCACGTGGTCGTCTTTCATGTCCATTGAATCGTTTAATCGCCCTTTTAAACTCTCTTACCTTGTTTTAACATTTGTTTACTACGTTTTTTCATTTAGCCTTGTTTATTTTTTTAAACCTTAGTTTAATTTAATACATAACAATATTATTAGATTAAAACTTA